>OY744516.1:162232836-162237836 GCA_963556195.1 Sepiola atlantica | reverse complement strand
AAGATTACGGAAATAGTGAAAGTCACAATTGTAGCGATAACTTCAGTTCTGTCGAATGTAGAAACTCGCACCTTAGCTTGTAGTGTAACCAATTGATTCCATCATCATAAATTAGACTTTGGAATTTTCATTTATGCTAAAAATGTTTATGCAATTTCAACTACCGATTTTTCCAACGTATGGATTTGATGCTCATTCCTAACAGTAACCACCATGCAAATTTTCTATCTCTTTCCTTCTATGTTTATATATTGGAGACTAACTAACAGAAAATAATACTAAAGCCCAAAAGATTTTCTTCTGTCTACATAAGAAGATCGGTGGGTCCAAATGTATATTGTCTCTAATACTTTTTAAACAATAAGTCAAATGGGACCTGCTCATAACAGAGAAAAAAATCAAGACTAAACTTCGAGGCATATTCTAATCTATTTAAAGGTGTTTTCTGGGTCTTCAAATAAAAACACCTTTTAAATATTCTGGAATGTGTCTCGAAGTATAGTGTTGATTTTTTCTCTGCTTTGAGAAATATATATATATATATATATATATATATATATATATATATATATATATATATATATATATATATTATATTGATTCATTCAGAAGATCATAGAGAAATAAATAAAAAGTCATAATTTTCATGAGATCCTTCGATTTTTAAATTTTTTTATTTCATAATTAACTCAACACCTCAGTAGATGTTTATCATTTACATCTTATATATGAAATAATTCATGTTTAATATTTAGCAATCTTACACGTGTTTGTTAGCAGCTATGTATAACAATTACAGTGCAATAGCCTTTCCGTCAATCTTCAGAGAATATTAGAATGTGTATTGAAATTATAGCAACATCTTATAACTTTAAAAACCAGGAGAAAAAACGAATGAAAATGGGGAGAATATTTAAAATGAATGTTCCAATGAAAGCATGATAATTTGTAGTGTATATATATATATATATATATATATATATATATATATATATATATATATATATATGAGAGCACTCTTACATAGTTATAACTGTTTAATATATAATATTCGTCCTCCAGAAGAATTTAATAATGCAATAAAAAGCGATTATCATAAATAAATATGTATTCTGCATTCTAATAGCTAGCAAGTTTTCCGTTACAGTCTGGGTGTGGACTTCGAGCCTCAAGGTCAATACGTTAGTTGTCTAAACTTCAAAACACATGCCTTGTAATTATAATATATACACACAGACGCCGAACTCAAAACACATAGTTGATGCATAAGCCATACAACTACAACTCTCTCCGGATGAGTTTCGTATACCATGTATCCCATACAGACGAGATTAAACAATACAGAACTACACATAACAAACAATGCAATTAGCTGGCACCCAAAACAGTCTAAGCTCCAACACTAAAATAACACACAAAAATAACTGCGGAAAACGACTAAAATATTTGATATAATATATTAAGAATAGGTACTTAAATCTTAAACGTTTTCTACGAGTAATTTCAAAAAAGTAAGTTTAATGAATAAACAAAATATATAAAAACTACAATAAATAAATGAATGAAGAATAGATTAAACAGCACCTTTTCTCCAACAAAATAAGAGAGTAAAATAGTACATTGAATATTCCAAAAATAAATATCTCATGGTGGCAAATACGGGATCATTATTACACTAGTTAACCATCGCTGGAAGAGTCCTGAAAATATGTTTTATTTTTAATATGATAGAAAAGAAGAGTCTGTAGTTTTTAATCTAATTATATATATATATATATATATATATATATATATAATAATGAATACCCCGTATTAGTAGAAAGATTTTAAAAAGCGTTCAATGGCAGTACACGAGAAAAATTTTTGAAGAGATTCTTGCTCTTATATTGAAGGCTGGCGACCGTTTAGACACGTTGTTTCGCTGGTTCTTTGAACTAGTTATGCGTCGATTAGTGAAAGCCGTGTATCATAGAATGGAATCTTTATTTTATAATATGTAAATAAACCACACACACATACATGTGAACTATCTTTTTCTGAATTTTATAGACAAGATTAAAATTTAAGAACATCTATTAAAGAGTGTTCAACTATTCTTAATAAAAATGAAAATATTATTTAGCTTTCAATTCAATTAATTTGACAAAAAATAAAACATTCAGTTGCTTTGTAAGGAAAGAGTGGTAGAAATTAACACAGAAGAGGATACAGTAGCTCAGAACCTTTCTAAATTCACCTTAAATTGATGCGTTGTTGGGGCATTTATTACCTCTCTTTGGAGAGTACTCCAAGATAAAGTAATCGTGATTGAGAAGGCGACCCTCATCCAGTTCAATCGAAATCGACGGTGAAATAGTTTCTTGTAGTGTCCGCGTACACCTCTTCTGGGGCAGAAGTGAATTATAGGTCCGGAGGTATATCGTAATGACCATTGAAGAGAGGGTAGAACAAAATGAGATTACAGCTCAAGGGAGTAAAATAATAGTTTTCTTGAGTCGGCTTTCATATGGCAGATCCGATAGACCCTGCACCATTCAAGTGGTCAGTCTTTGAACTTTCGCTAGATGCTTAATATCACGTATTAGATATGAAGCAGGGGTTTGGAGACCATACTCTAACAGTAGTATGATGAGGGAGACATAAAGTGGGACAAATGTTTTATTAGTGAATTTACAGAAAGAACGTTGAAAAAAATGGAGCTGCCCTTGCTTTTTTTGCAGCCTGAATTCAATGTTTTCATGGCTTGAACGACGAGTCGACAAGAAGGCCAGGATTTTTGTCTTGTTCGCCTCTTTGAGCAGAACCGTGTCACCGCTGAGAGTAAGAGTCGAGTCAGAATGAGATTCCACTGCAATATTGCACTATTTATCGACGTGAAGATATAAGTCCCATTCAATGGACCATTTCTATCCACATTCAAGGCTAGACTTCAGATTGCCAATTTCGCTTCTACGAGCTATTAATTTGATGTCATCTGTTAATAGGAGCACGCTTCTACCAATCACTTCCGGAATGTCGTTTATATAAAGTAGAAAGAGAATAGGAACCAGCACGGAACCTTGAGTAACATCACTGTAATAATCCAGATCAGATGACAGACTGACATTTATCTGAACCCTGTATGTACAATCACCAAGAAATGATCTTATCCACTTTATAACCGATTCATGAAGACCATAGGTGTTTAGTTTATATAAAAGTAAGCGGTGATAAAAAGAATCAAAGGCCTTGGCAAAGTCCAAAAACAATGACAGGAGTATCTCTCTCGTCCATTATACTCAAAACCCATTCTTTCATCACAAGTACATTTGTGAGACATGAACATTTTTGAAATGAACCCATGTTGATATGGAGAGATGGTAGTAGTATATGTAAGATGAGCCATAGTTGCGCTCTTGAGGAGAACTTCCATGGATTTTGAGACGGTAGGGGTGATGCTCACTAGTCTGTAATTCATCGGGTCTTATTTGTCACGTTTTTGTTTTAATAGGGCAGATTGTAGCGACCCGCCAATCAGCAAGAACTCCGGTATTTAGTGAAAGGTTGAAAATGGTTGCTAAAGGTTTAGATTGTTCAGGTGAAACAGCCCTTTAAATTGCTGGATGTAATCAATTTGGACCTTGCCCATTTATTCACAGCCAATGACAAAAGCTGCCTTTTGGCCTCATCCTGAGTGATGGTGATCGGGTGCATTGGTGGTGCTATCATATTTAGTGTTGTATGTTCTCTGCAATCATCATCTTTGAAAATATTTGTGAAAATATCAGCAAAGAGAAATACTTGTTGGTTTTAGTGCTCAATTTTCCCCATTCGGAATTACGCACAGTTACAATTTGAGTGTGCAATTGTTTTATTTCTTTCTACGTGAGCGTAAAAATGCTTCGAGTTACGACCAGCATCGAGAGTTTTGTCTTCTTATGCTGGAAGTGTGTAGACCTCCGAAACTGCTTCAGACATCGTCTCTTGGTAATGTCCACATGCAGCATTTGTCAGTTTTCGTTTACAAAGAAACTTACTAGTAATCCATGGTTTGTATTTCTTGTGTTTCAACGCTTTCAGATGTACGGACATATCCGTAAAGAGCAATATAATTTTTTTGGCCCACATTTTTTCAACAGTCTGACACTCAGTGAGGCTATGCCAATCTAACTCATCGGTGTCACTTTAATTAGATCATGATTCGTAGCGACAAATTTTTTTCATGGCTTATCTGAGACCTGGGCGGTGCAAACAAGGTGTGCATGCAAAATATTAAAATTGTATGATCACTCTTGCCAAATTAAGGCAGAATTTGTAGAGCAGAAACGGAACTTGTGTAACTAGTGAAGACCGGGTCAGTCACCGACGATCTCTCGCCAATTTTTGATCTTGTAGACTTTGTAACATGCTGGTATAAAAAGCATTCATTTACCGTGTCAAAAAGCGAGTTATCAATTGGATGTTCACAGGTTTGACGGCCAGTCTATCGTTAGGGTATTAAAGTCTCCCAGTATCAGACAGTTATACTAGCATTTGAAGACAGCTTTCACAACATTAGTGAGACTTTGATAATAAACATCTTTAGAACTTGGACTGCGATATATAAAAAGCACAAGAATATTTTCTATGGCAATGTTTATATTGCAGAAAACATCATCAAATTTATCAGACAGGTAAACATTTGAAGGGAGTTGAAGTTGGGTTGAGCGAGGATTCTGCATACACGAAAACTCCACCACCTTTTCTTCAGGATCTGTGACAACGAAACGAAGTGAAAACCTGCAGGTGAATCTCTGTATCTTTGACTTCTGAAGATAGCCAAGTTTCAGTTATTCAGGTCTGTTTTCACATCTGCGATAACGGATTGAACTTTATTCAGTTTGGAGCGGATAGAGCACGCGTTTGTTAAAATAATTTTGAGGCCGGAACTAAGGTATAGGGATTTGTACTTTAGCTTCTCTTTAGGAATTTTACAAGACTTTGACTCTTTTACGTTGATTCTGGTTTTAGTTTTGTCAGGG
>OY744516.1:162162836-162225336 GCA_963556195.1 Sepiola atlantica | reverse complement strand
AAACAGTGGTACATTATTCTGTCATTGTTTCTTGCGATATTTTCTCTGGTGCTACCATATCAGGCGGTCTGAAAATACTGGCTAGCTAACCTAAAATACACCAAACATTGATGCTATTGTTTTTTCCTTTCCTCTTTGGAAAACTCAATCTTGTTCTGCAAAGCCAAAAACAAAAACAATAATTTTCCTCTACAAAACAACTAAACCAAAAAATATGAATACATATTTGAAGGTATAAAAACTTTTACCAAAATTACCCAATTTGGAATTAAATAACCCCTAAAGGGTTGATATGCCGTAAAACAAAACAACCCACCAATCTCGTGATATTTTTCCGTAAGTTTATATGGATTTAAATATTAATTTTGTCATCTGGTCTCACCTCCAATGATTTAGTCGCTGTAAGTTGGTTCAATGCTCGAAAGATTTAGCATTTCATTAGTATTGTGTGTGTGAGTGAGTGAGTGAGTGAGTGAGTGAGTGAGTGAGAGAGATGGAACCTTTTATTTAATCCACATTCCGTCAGTAGAATTGTAAAGTAATTCGTAATCGTATTCTTAGTATCGCCCGTACTGAGGATTGAACCTTCTACCCCAGAAGACTTCACTTAGAACTTATTATACTTAGCACTTTATCCGTTGCGCCAGGGGTGCATACGGAAACAGAACGAGAGCGAGCTACATCCGTCGATTAAATAAAAGATTCGGTTCGAAATTATGTACAGATTAACGAGTTCGACATGAAGATTCCCGAGTTCGACAAGACGCAACTGAAGAATGAGAGGTTACATCGGCCGAACTGTTATGAAAATAACATGCAAGAACAGTAGTCCGAATAATACAATAAATATATATCAGCATTTTAACAGACGGTCCGATTTTTTATTTGTATCATCATTAGCATTCGTCTTCATCCATTTCCAAAAAATTGATCTAATTTCCATTAAAAATAATAATTCATCATGATAATTCTTTATCGCCAAATTACATGAAGATTTGATACAAAAAAGTAGACGATCGATTTTAGGATTAAGTTGATTCATTCACAAGAATTATTTTCGACGGTATTTATGTCATGATATTTTATCCGCCTTTCGCTGTACATTAATCATTATTTTCTTAGCGTGTTTTTTTGTATTTAATGTTACTTATTCTTTTAGTGAGGCGTGTATAAAGTTATACACCCATAGTCGTCGTTGTGAACTCAGGTTCTATATCGTTTGTTGACAAAAATCACTCGGACGCTGATGTTCGTTTATAAGAATGTTTACTAATGTAGATAACTGGGACCATTCATAAACCCAGGATGAGTGATAGACAAAGATTTTAACATGCGGACTGTCGCGTCAGAGAGAGAGAGAAAGAGAGAGAGAGAGAGAGAGAGAGAGAGTGAAAGAGAGAGAGAGGAAGTAAACAAACAAATAGATAGACAGATAAATAGCTTGTTTCGCGTTCCACCTAGCTACATTGTGCGCACCCGCCTCCTTATCGGGGACGGCCGATTTTATGCATCCGCTCTGCTTGAAATGTTGCCAGGAAGAGAAAAATTTCCCACTCCCAAGAAGAAGAAGATTGAGGAGGACGAGGAGAAGAAGAGGGAGAAGAAAATAAAAGAAGAAGACGAGAAGGAACAAGAACGAAATAGAATAGAAAGAGAGGTGAAGATGGGTAAACCCAAACTGTACTTTACGTTAGAGTATTTTTTGTTCACTAATGTCATCACAAAACATATTGGTTCTTATATATATATATATATATATATCTTCAATTGGTTTTCGAAACTCTAATATAAACATAAGCATTTTTCAGAGAGATACATCTACAGAAAACCACAAAGAAAGAAACACATTAATAAAGAAAGTGAAACCTGAAGAGAAAGAAAAATAAATAAATTGAAATATGAAATAAAAATCTTAAAATAAAGGAATAATCGAAGACAATAGTAATAATGAGTGTATTTTTATCCTGTATGACACACTTCAAAATCTCAAAAGTGTTTGGTGACATTCGGTCCAATAGTTTTTGGAGCATGTAAGTGTTTATTACTATGATCATTATTATTGTTAGTATTAGTAATAGTAGTAGTAGTATTTTTATCTTCTATGACATACTTGGCGTCTCAAGAATGATTTATGCCTATCGAATGGTTTGGGACCCTTTTATTGACCAAAAGGATATCAGTCAAACAGGCAAAAGCTATCAGTATAACATACATATGTAAAACGGCTTAGTCTAGAATATTTCGCTCAATTTTCAACACTAGATGGAAGGAATATGTGCTCGCACTTGACCCCAATATCAAAGTATATTCACTTCTTTGTATCACCTTCTTGACCTCGTGTCATACACGCAGCAACCAAATTCCAGAAACACTAAAGTTCAAAATAGTGGGGGTGGGGAAGATGGAGAGAGAGAGATCGAAATCACCAATTCATTATTCTTGCCGGCTACTATCACATTCACTCCCGAACGCCTAGCGTGCTTCCCAACGGACTGACTTTTCTATCACCCTTTCTCTTTAAGCCACGTGAAGTTGTATTCGTTTCTAATACATGCCCACTACCTAAGCAATTTTCAACCCGGGAACATCAAGTTGACCTCTTCAAACCTCTCAGCAATCTCCATTTCCTGTTATTCTCAACTAACTACACGATAAAATAGGGGATCTACCCTTTTGATGTGTAACATTTGAGCTGCCCATATTATCCGAATGCTAAAACACCGATATCGATATATACAGATCATGTATAGCGAGCTGCCTACAGTATATCGTCCGAGTAATTGTCCTCTTTCACGATACAAGGACCATCTAAAATTCAGATATTTCTTGACCCCTCGGTTAATACGCTAAATGAAATTCTAATTTTGGGGAATGCATACTTGCTAAGGTTTATAAAAAAACGGTTATTAAATTTTACTGAAAATAATCCAGTAGTTCTTTATATTATTCCATGCAAAATGCCAGTATACTGAAATCATATGCCCTTAATAGGGTTAAGATGAAAATCCATATACACTAAATGTACAAAAGCAAGGAAATTCCCAAATTTTTACACTTTTATTGTCATTAAGGGTATGCGAGCACAACAGGGCTATGTATTTTACTGGTAGGAATTTTTCTTCAGCGCACCTCACACACTTCATCCACTAATGCATAGAGATTTATACTGTAGTGATGTGATAATGAAATGGTTTGGTTGATATGTAGTCATGCCCTTAATGACAATAAAAGTGTAAAAATTTGGGAATTTCCTTGCTTTTGTACATTTAGTGTATATGAATTTTCATCTTAACCCTATTAAAAGCATATGATTTCAGTATACTGGCATTTTTCATGGAAAGGCTATGCTTCAATACAATGGTCATTTTTAAGGTTTTGGGGAATTTTCTGTAAAACTGAAATTAAAATGCCATCAACTAGACCCTAGAGCCTCTATCTCTGCCAAAAATCAGCTGAACCCATCAAATAGTTGATGAGATACAGGGTGGCACATAGTACTACGTACATACGTACACACAGATAACATGATTTCATGATTGAACTTTCTGGATCTCTGGGGTGCCTTGACTAATGATGCTGAAATTCTGCACACTTATAGAACCTATCAAATAAACATTGTGTGCGAAATTTTAACTAATTTGGTTTATTGGTTTTTGAGTTATGATTGATCAAAGAAATGAGATTTCCAGCATAGGCCATTCGTAATGTCTATTAAGAGATAGAGCGCCTTCGCGCCTCCCTTGATTTAAAATATTCATGTATTTTTTTCATTCAATTCAGTATTTGAGTAGGGATACAACATTTTGTTAGTTATAAGCTCGATCAGGGGCATTAATCGTAGAGTTTCTCGTTACTCTCGCTAGGAGGAGTGTTTCTTTCGCCTTATAATTAACAAAACGGCGTCTCCAAACTCAACAAGAACAAAAATTCAATATGAGAGCTGCATAAATCTTGAAAGAAGAGGGTGGATGTACGTGGCATCTTTTACTTCTACTATCAATAGGTAGAATTTGGTACGCAAATGAATGGACTAGGGTGAATATCATTTTTGAAGGTACGAATCGACAATTCACGGATCCGCCGCTGGTTGTCGAAGGGAATTTCATGCTCAGGTCGGCTTTGTCAGCCAAGTCCATCATTGACATAAAAAAAATAGGACGGGAAGAGTTAGTCTTTTTTTTTAATTCTGTGTTGTGGTCAACCAAAATGGCAAAGGGATCTGGTATCTGTAAATATAATCCTATAATTGCTGAATCTAAAAAAATAAACAATTTGTAGTGTTGCATACTCGCTCTTTGTGTGGAAATGTGAAGAAATCACTCAAAATCAGTTTTACGAAAATAAACTTCTGCGTATTTATTCATACTAATATACGGCATAATCAAGTTGACACAACAGTTCCCGTTAGATCACCGAAGTTAAGCGACGTTGAGCCGTGCCAGTACTAATATTGGGTGACCATTTAGGAATACCAGGTGTTGTATGTGGTCTGGAGAGGACATGGGCTCCACCAGGCTCTATCATGCTCACTGAAAAGTTATGACAGATAAAATATCTGCATAACTCCACGACGGCGTCTCTTGGCGTTATGGAATAATGATGGATGGATGGATGGTATTGATTCTTTACAGTGTATCTTCGTTTATATTAGGTGGCGCTAATAAGTAATCGAGAAAGCGAAAGAGTAACAGACAAGTCCATTCTGCTTCGCCGCCATAGAAAATAGGATGTTGTGGCTTTTAAGGACCGGAAAACAAAGACAACAAGGAGGTAGTTAACAATAGTATGCATTTACAGAAACTGCTGACTAGGTTGCCAGAGAAGACTTCTTCTTGATTTATCATAGCAACTCTCTCTGTTACAACTAATATTCATTGTGTCGGGAAGAGTCCACGCAATAGAGTAGATCACCACAACAGGGAGAACGGGGGGGGCGAAACTATCTGTTTTGTTTTCACTTTAATATCAGGTGATTCGAAAGCGTCTATTTCCATTGGCTACTACAGAGAGAAGTGGAGAAGGCTACTCCTTTCACTGGATTGCTTCATTTAACCTTGATCTTCATCTTATAATACTGAGTGCTTAACAAGAAGACATTACGTTATATTTTTTGAGTGTTTGGCATGACTCAACCGAGAATTGAACTCAGTTCTTCGGAACATTAGCGAACACACTCACTTTCACAATCTTTCACCCAACTAAATATATGGAAACGTGTTGAGTTACACATTTGGGATCAAGACTACAATAAGGACTCCAGATCATCAACACAAGACGCGGGACATGCTTTGGAAGTCACCGGTTGACCTCGCAATACACGTTGTCTCTATTTACAAAACACTTGTAAATAAATCTTTTATTTATTTTAATAAATACAGTATATTTCGGAATTTTTTTTTCTTTTAACATGTTAATATTTATTTTAAGGCAGAGAGTCCATAAATAAAACAAATATAATATTAACATGTTTTCTTTTAAAACATGTTTTTGTGTCACTTTTTACTTGCCTCCCCACGAGGGCAGAAATGGGGGGAGGATATGAAATATTTATCACCGTACTTAAGTAATCTTTCGTTTTGTAGGGAAAAATCAAGCTTCCCAAAATAGGGCACTCTGGATCTTATCTCAGTTTAGAAGGATTTTTCCATACTACACTTTGCTCCTAGCCCGAGGAGGCAAAACGGAAGATTTATGGCCGGGGTGGAAATGTGTTTATGGCGGAGGATTCAAAAGAGAACAATGGATTTTGGATTTTAACCACAGTCGCGAAGGATGCCAGACAAATGGTTTTGCGATAATGAATCCCCCAACCATAGGTAGTGTGATAGATGCCTTTATACGGCACGTCATCTCACTGTTAGATTCCACCATTGGACCACGTGGAGGTTAAATAAAACAGTTTAAGACAACAAAGAGAAAGGAAGAAAATATTATTTAAACTTACCTTAAAGAAAACGAAGGAATGAGTAAGCTATACACATATACGAATAGGCCTTTTATAATGGTTAATAAAAAAGAAAAGGAATAACATTTTTTTATTAACAAAACAATTCATTTATTTAATATTTAAAAGAGAGTGTAAGTTCATAATGGAGGCGTATAATGCGATGCGTGTTGAAATGTCTTTTTGTATGTAGAATGTAATGTATGTTGAAGAAATAAGAGTTCGTTGGGATTGAAAGATTACCAGATTGTAGAATGTTCATCAAATTGAAAGATAGATAGATTTCTTGAATCGAAAAGGGTTACCTTTCTCTTCCTTCCCCACACAGCTCGTTCAAGCTGGTGGGGGGGGGGGGATATCCGAGAGTTCTTTGTGCGTTCTTCTCGGAACGCTGAGGGAAAAAGAGGATGAGGAAAGGACGTGTCCCCTTCTTTATAGTTTTAAGATCACGTGCGGCCGAGCTGACCTGTCGGCCGCCCATTGGTCAGAAACCTCCGGCCAACGTGATTAGGCGAGATTTCGCGAGTTTCTCCACTTCAGAGGCGAAGAAGGGTTAAACAAAGAAAGAAAGAAACAAACAAAGAGAGTAAGAGAGAGTACCTTAATTGTGGTGTTCACCACAGATTACGCAAGTTATTTTAATAAATAAACGAAATATATACGCTTTTTAAAAAATCGGCTGACTTGTAATCTTTCGTTTTGCCTCCCCACGAGGGCGGAGTCAGACTTCAAAAATCAGTTTCTAAACGGAAGCAATTTAAAGTTTATGAAGTGTTTGTCCTTTTTTTTCTCTAAGCAACAAATGAAATAAGATTTAACAAATACGAAGTTTTATTTATTTGTTTATAATTGTTGCTTACAGAAAAAAAAAGGAAAAAATTTCATAAACTGATTTTTGAAGTCTAACCTCGCCCTCATGGGAAAGCAAAAGTGTAGTATCTATTTTTTTTATACTACACTTCATCATTCCTATCTGCGGTCAGTGATAGAGAAATCCTTCTAAACTGATGTAACTTTAATTTTCATTCCGATGTAATTTTAACCTACCTTGTGTCCACCTTTGCCCTTGTAGGGAGGCGAGTAAATAGCGAAGTTTTGTTTTTTAATAACAAATAAGTTATAAAAAGATTTGTAAATAACATTATGTATTTGTTAAATCTTATTTCATTTGTTGCTTACAGAAAAATGGACAAAAACTTCATAAACTTTAAATTGCTTCCGTTTAGAAACTGATTTTTGAAGTCTAACTCCGCCCTCGTGGGGAGGCAAAACGAAAGATTACAAGTCAGCCGATTTTTTTAAAAGCGTATATATTCTGTTTATTTATTAAAATAACTTGCGTAATCTTCCGTTTTGCCTCCTCGGGCTAGGGGCAAAGTGTAGTATGGAAAAATCCTTCTAAACTGAGCTAATATCCAGAGTGCCCCTTTTTGGAAAGCTTGATTTTTCCCTACAAAACGAAAGATTACTTAAGTACGGTGATAAATATTTCATATCCTCCCCCCATTTCTGCCCTCGTGGGGAGGCAAGTAAAAAGTGACACAAAAACATGTTTTAAAAGAAAACATGTTAATATTTTATTTGTTTTATTTATGGACTCTCTGCCTTAAAATAAATATTAACATGTTAAAAGAAAAAAAAATTCCGAAATATACTGTATTTATTAAAATAAATAAAAGATTTATTTACAAGTGTTTTGTAAATAGAGACCACGTGTATTGCGAGGTCAACCGGTGACTTCCAAAACATGTCCCGCGTCTTGTGTTAATGATCTGGGGCCTTATTGTAGTCTTGGTCCCACATTTGTTTACTCGTGTAATTTCATTTTAAACGTAAGTCATTAATTAATTCCTTATAAAACCTAAAACCACTTTCGTCAATCAAAAATGACGGTCGATTTTTTACGGAGGTGGTTGCTAATTTCACGCTTAAAAGTTAATTAAAAACAATAAGCTTACGGTACTAGTAACCCTAAGTCCGGGTGTGGTTTGGGGTTTTTTTTTCAGGTTTGATTTTTCTTGAAGTGATACTACAATTCCTCTACATTTATATCATTATTATTAGATTATCACATCAAATGACGTCATGTCTTTTCTGAAGCGACATCCGTTAAAAAAATATACATAATAGACTCGGCAAAACCAATATCATAGCGCGCCAGTATTGATTACAATAATCACACCACCATATAAATACCCGAGCACTAAACTATGTGTCCCTATTTACTTGCTTTCCTATGAGGTTGAGGTCAGACACAAGGTTTAGTTTTCATCAGGAGAAAATCTAGCTTCCCTAAAAAAGGTCAATCTCTATTGGGACACAAATGAGAATTGCTTTGAAAGATTTTTCTTTCTTTGACCGAGGATAAAACAAATACTACATTATGATCCTAGTCCGAAAGCCAACTAGTACCACGAATAATGACAGTGTGTGTTTATCTGACCTACATCCCAAATAGGTTTAAATATGCCTTCCTACTACTTATTTTTTTAACCTTTTTTAGATGAAGATTAATAATTTGGATTATTCGAACCACTCTTCTAATTTTGGATGTTATTCTCCCAACGTTTCAGCCAATATAACCTCCAGTCTTCTTCAAGTGTATTTTGTCGAACTCGGGAATCTTTATGTCGAACTAGGAAATATATAGTGAAATTCGAATGGAATTCTTTATCCAATCCACGGGGGTAGCTTTCTCTAGTTCGATCAGACACGAATGGATTTCTATCTATTAAGTAATTTGCTATTGTATACTTAGTATCGTCGTCTTAGAACTGATTATTACTTAGCACTTTTATCCGAATTCGAAATAAAGATTCCCGAGTTCGACAAGACGCACGTAAAGAAGGTCGAAGGTAACATCGGCTGAAACGTTGTGAGAATAACATCCAAGATGAGATAGTTATCCGAATAATCAAAATAATACAGGTAATTGTTTGTTCTGAGAATTACTGTCGTGGCTACGCGAACAAATGTTTTGCATAGTTTATTATGGCTTCTTTGTGATTTATGGTCAACTTCAATAATGACGTAACACGTGACCGAGTTTGGTAATGGATCGTCATTAAAACCATAATGTTCATCGAATATAAGTAGCATACTTACTAAGTTTCGCGTAGAATTGGATGCAGTTATGTGGAACTAATTTGTCTGTTCAGCTAAATCTCACATAATCAACCGTGAGATTTACTGACGAGATTTCCTAGTTTGTGTACCCTTGATCAGAACGACATTTTACTTGTAGTCGCTCTTCAAGCTGGGATCAAAGTGTAGTATGATGGTCCCTGGAGTAAATATTGTATTGTGATGACTGTAATAATTCTAATCAATGGTACAAATATATTCGAGTAGAAAAAGTATGAATAATGATCGCCATAACCCACAATTTTGATGTCCTTGTGCCTAACTTGTTTAAAATATAAAATTGCAAATAAATGATTCAAAGTAAAGTATCTGTTCTTGATTAATGAAGGAGAAATGAGATTTTTTTTGGATTTTTTGTCACTTTTTGGAAAGCTAGATTTGACACACATTAAAAACCGACCTTGTTTCTAATTGCCCTCGTGTGGAAGCAAGTAGGGACGTAAAATGATTTAATTGTGTCTTTTTAACGGCAGATAAACTACGGTTGATAATGACGAAATACAAAACGTTTTCTTCGGGGTGGATTATAGAAGATTAACTGAACATAAATTATTATTTTACACATAACGGAGGGGACAGGTGCATACCTTTCCAAAAACATCCGTACATAAATAGATATGACCGGATTAGAACACTGCATAGTCGATTTCATTGTCCGCGAGGGTATCAATTAAACCAATCACACATCCCAACCTTAACATGCACAGGTAATAAATCTTCCAGTAAAAAAAATACACTCCTTAGCCTTTTGGCTAAGATCAGAGTCTAGTATCTGTTCCGATTGATGCTAGACCGGTACCGTCTTAGCCTTCGGGCCTTGATTCCGCCGGACTGAGTTTTTGTCCTGTGCAGTTCTAGGAGGTCCACTCTCCCAGGCTTTACGTTCTCTTTGAAAAAGGTTTAGTTTGTTGCTAAACGCTTGATGCGCCCTTCTTCGGGAATGCCGACGGGGCTGCTCAGGTATTTTTTCTAATGCGCTGGCTAACCACACCTGACCTTGTGTCTAGCCTCCTGGGGAGGATGAAGATTTAAAATACTTTGATCTTCTGTCTAAACTCCTGGAGGTAAATACCTTGGAATTGTGGCTAAAATCAGGGCGTAGTATCTGTTTCGATGGATGCTACACTGTAAACAGGTACCGTCTTGGTTTCGGACTTTGATTCCGCCGGTTTGAGCTATTGTCTTGTGCAGTTCTAGGAAGTTCACCCTCCCAGGCTTTACCTTCTCTTTGAGAAAGGGGTTAGTTTATTGCTAAGCGCCTGAGGCGCCCTACTGTATTTTTTGTAGGCCAGAGTGCTCTATTTCTAAGGCGTATGCTTTTCTAATCCCACTTTCCCGACCATGTCAAATTTTACTGCTGCGGGAGGTAGATAAATACGAAACAAAACAAAAAATAAATAAACAAACAAAAAAAAAACAAACAACAAAAAAAACACTGTCTGTAGATGAAAAATTAAACGTAGGCGTATGTTTATGTCATTTATATTCCGAAGATAAAAATAATTGGGAATAAGAAAACATCAAAACTTAGTAAATAATCTACATTTATTATATGAATAATCGCTTATGTGAAATCAGCTATATTCGATTCAGATATCTGAAAGGGAAGATAAAAAATTGTTATTAATTCGAAGACGACAATATAAAAGAATAAGAAAAAATAGTGATGGTATGTGTTCACTCGCTGAGGCGTGTATAATCTTATACACCCGTTGTCGGGAAGCCAGCTTTTTAATCGTCTGTAGAAGAAATCAGTCTGGCGTTGATGTTAGTTTATAATAAGGTGTATTAATCAAAAGGAAACAGTCACATAGAAAACCAGAGAGACTGGCTATTTGCGTGCGCGTGTGATAAAGATAAAGAGGCATATATATAGAGAGAGAGATATGCCTATGTCACAGACTCATTAGCTTCAGTCGTCGTGCTCACAATGAGGCTAGAAGAGGGAACGCCAACTTTAACGTCTTCTCTGCTTGAAGGGTCGTCAGGAAGAGCAAGAATGATCTCTCTCGCTGTCACATGATGTCGTTGAATTCCGTTTGACTGAAGTCATTTCTGACACTCAGGTGTCACTAAAACTGTCCCATTCAAATAACGCCGTTCGTTATGCAACAGTGAGGGGCAGAGAAAAAGAACGAAACAAAGCGAAAAGGAAAAGAAAAAAAAACGAAAAACGAATAAAAAAGAAAAAAATTATGGTGGTAAGAAACGGCAAGAATCAAATGAGAGAAAAAGAATGTCGACTTTTTTTTATTTTGTAATTTACTATATCTAACTAAGTAAGGTATGTGTATATGTTTACATATTTGTATGTACAGGATAAACTAAACTAGTTAACTCACCATTATGAATTTCGAACAACAGTTCCTAAGCGTAAGCGGTCGTAATGTGGGCTATGTTTTGTTTGATTTAGCTTCATGAAAGAGTTGGCAACAGGGGTGGAAGCCCTTTATGAATATTCAGATAGCTCTTATTTTTATGAAATTTTAACTATGGGTATTAGACATCAATTAATATATATTTGGCATATTTTAGTTTCTTTGGGGTATTTTAAATTTTTTAGCGGCATAACATAGGCAAGCTCTTATTTAAAACTTATAATATTTCAGATTTGCTTTAAATTGTATCTATAGTCTTAAGACAACACTTAGGCAAGAGTCCCTGAATTTTAATTTCTGCTTAAGACTCCGTAAAGTTAAGTCTTAGATACTAACTATCAAAATAATTTAATGGATATTGATTAAAATTAAAATAAGGATTCTAGACATAAGATTTAGAAGTATTATATTTTGATTTTAATCTTCGTGAGGGGACATAAAAGTGGTGCAAAACTGTTCTGTTCGGTAAATTAATTTCACCCGTCCAGGGACAAGTATTCTGCTAGTTACTTTATGTAACTGGACCTTGTAGCAGACGTACAAATTATATTGAAGACGAGAAGAGAGTTGTTTGAATACGAGTAATCAGAATAACTCACATACAGGCTCAAGATTTCAAACGTGAGCTCTCTGTGAAATTCGACAATCAAATGTTTTCAAAGATTGAAATATTCGGAGGGTGGAATTGTCTATATGAAGATGAAGTTTTCACTTAACAGATGCTTACATTGGAAGCCAAGAGATAGACGCACAATGTAGGGTGATAACTGTTAGCCAGTGAACAGGACTGATGAGTATCAGCAGCTTAGTACAGCACACATGTGCCCCCGCTCTCTCCCGCGAGCACGTGTTAAGTTGAGATAATTATATGTCAAGAGTTATAAGAAACTCCTGATTATTTTTTAAAATAGCCATCCTATGAAATATTGATGGTTAGAAACGAAAACAATGTTTATATTTTAGAACCATTAAAGCAACTCACTTTGAATATCGCGAAGATTTTTATCCCTCAAAAAAAGTTCAATTCTTGCATGTGCAAAAAGTAGGGATTATACACGAATATGTGATGGGAGTTGAATTGGGAGCGACAGTGTATATTAATTTAACAATTTTACTTGGGCAAGTGATAAAGAATGATATACCACAGAAAATAGTAAGTATACAGAATGTGGGTTTGCACGAAAAACTTATCGCAACAGCTGTGCATAGTTGGCTTCGACGAGTCTGACTCTTTAATTGCTGGAAGGCGTGGCTTCCGCCTGCGAACTGCCTTGCAATAGGGCTTGGCCGACGTCAACCGGAATGGAAGAACTTGAGGAATGCCTGCGATAGCCGTCTGTGGACTTAGTCGAACTGTTGTCTAACCGGCATTCAAGATGCTAAGATAACTGGGAAAAGAGGGATAGAGGTTAGAGCAGTAGGAGTTCGAGTTCATATAGGCCGACTCATGATAGCCCCCTCGAGAGCAGTGATTGTGTTACCTCTTGGAATATCCACACGAACCTTCAAGAGAAAAGGGAGATCACTACGTACCAATCTATGCGTGTCTTATAAATTTCATTAACGTTGATAGTTATTAATTTATTTGTATACATTAAACAGAACAGTTTTTAAAGATTTATCTACTGTGAATCTTCCTTTCGTGGACTCTCAGAGAAGAATAGGTTCAATAGTGTGTTAATGAGGCGCATTTTTCTCTTAGGAAACACCATATATGATGTTCATCAAACACTCGCTGAAGTGTCTGTCTATGTCGGATTTCTCAACTTTTCTTGAGTTTTATAGCCAGGATTAGAAGTTAAGAACATTTATGAAATAATTTTGATCCATGATGATGATCGATATCTGCTAGGAAATAATTGGAACGCTATAGCAAATAAATGATTGTCTCGCGTGAGATTGGAATCCACAATTGCATAAAATATTGGAATCGATGGCGAACGCTTAATCGACAAGGCCACCGATCTAATAAAATATATTGTCTTTTTAATATACATAAGTTCGCTGCAGGGATATTTTACCCCTTCGCATAGATCTATAATAGTTTAATGTCTAAAATAAAGAAACATAAAAAATTCTTATTTAAGTATGAATGTATTAATGAACATTTATCAAATATTTTTAATCAATTTTTAATTTAAAAAAAAACACATTTTTCCTCTTTAAATACGTACGATGATTTGACGTTGTTCGATTGTCTGAAAAAGAAACGTTAAAAATATTGGAACATTTGTTTCTAATGTTATTCTTACGTACATTTAAAAAAATGAGTTTTTAAAAAAAGTTCACGAACTTCAGACACTGATAAGGACATCGGGTTGGATGTGCTAAGTAAAATCTGCGGTTGGTTGGCTCTTAGATCAGCAGTTGAAGTGTGATTCCGCGACACACACATCCGAATAACGTTGCGTCATGTTGTCAGGAAGGAACTGCTGCTAAAATGTTTTCCTCGGGGAGTTAAGAGAGGTCAGCGGCGAGTGTGTCAGCCCAAGGTAGCTGGCTGTGTGGCTAGATAGCCATTATTAAGTGGTTGCAGATTTAGTGTACTCGTAGCCTCCACTTGGCGATTTGCGACCCATTCTCGTGTTGGATCTGGTAGTTTTTTTTTTTTTTCAATAATGGTCAGTTGCAACTTTTATGTTAGACTTAATCAATATCACATGTGCCTTTTCTCGCCCCGGGCGGAACCACTTTTAAGTGATAAGGGAAGCAGGAAAGTAAATACCAAGTCAGACAACTACCCCAAACTACCCTGCTGTATAAAATGAATTCGGCAAGAAATAAGAAAATGATTCTCAAATACTATATGTACTAGTCGGGGATACGCCCTTAACAATCAGTCCGGCAGAAACTGGACCATTCCGGTGGTATTTTATCTGAGGGATGTCTACCTTTCCAGGCCTTGCCTCCATTTGGGGAAGAGTTAGTTTATTGCTAACTACCTGAGGCGCTTCTACCGGGGAATGCCGACGAGGTTGCCAAGGCAATTTTTAATAGACAAGCGTGCCTCTTCTTTAGGGGTGCTGGCTTGATTCTCCCTACTTTTCGGCCTTGTGCCACATCTTCCTGTGGTTGGAAGGAAGAACCATGTCCGATAGTGACTTTGTTGTTGTCGGGCTGAGGAATGGCTCTGTTCAGTCCTAGGAAGTCTACCCTCCCGGACTTTACCTTTACTCTGAGAAGGGGTTTGTTTATTGCTAATCGCCTGAGGCGATCCCACCGGCGAATGCCGACGGGGCTGTTCAGGTATTTGTAAACAAGAGCGTACTTAGTTCGCTGGCTTTTTGAAAACTTTACCTTTCCTTTGTGTTTAAACTTCCTGCAGAGGACGTAAATAAATATATGGATGTTGACGTTGTTCAATGTCGTTTTTTTAATTGTGTACAACATTGTTTTTTCATATAAATCAGTTTGTTTTCGATGTTAGTATCTTAGAGTAAAGATCAAAGACTGAATAAAAATAAGTTTTATTCAAATAAATTCTGCAAAAGGTGGATGGTGTCTTTTTATGGCATCTCAAAAACTAATGGCAGCAAAAGAGTCTCTCAAAACACTATGAACCTTTTTGTATGAGTCGTGTCTGCGTACTTTTAGTATGTACGCGATTGTATGCGTGTGTTTATTGTTGACTTCATTTTGAGAATGAGTGATCATCGGCCAAATTTTTGTTGATTTTTTAGTCGTCTTTTCACTCGCCAGCCTAACCCATTGCTCCACTCTTCCATTAAATGATAGAAATCTGCCTCCTATGGTTATTTTTGTACGGTTCGATGAGGGACGAATTTTCTGCCGACCTTATTGATCTAGTTTTGTTATTTCAGTGTTTTTTTAAAACTTTTCACTGACAGATTCTATGGAAATTCCACGGTTTAGTAAAGAAGATCGGGTTTATTCGATTATTGTTATATATTTTACAACCCAAAGGTCAATGTCTGTCACAGTTCTACGGAGGGTTATTTGAGCTTTATCTAACTATCATGCTTATTATTATTATTAGTAGTAGTAGTAGTAGTGGTAGTAGTAGTAGTAGTAGTAGTAGTAGTAGTAGTAGCAGTATTCCATAATAGTCTCAACTTTTGGATGTTTTTAGTTGGATTTTTCTTTTTGAACATCAAATCAATTCAAACTTTAAACATTCAAGCTCTACTTTAACACCTTCGCCGTTCCTAACAGACAAGCCTTTTTTCCAGAATTGGAAAAATAAATGTCTTGTTAATCTGTTTAAGCAATTTATGGTGGCTTCTTGTTATGTTTCCAAGCGTTCCAATTACAACAGGAATCACCTGAACTTCTGTACATTTCCATAGTCTAACTAATTCACATTTTAAATCTTGATATTTATTTATTTTTTGCGTACTTTCTCCTGCATCTCAGTATCGAAGGGGCACGCTATATCAATGATTTAGCAAGTTCTCTTGTTTTTGTTTAGAAAGATTAAGTCGGGTTTGGAATGTTCAAAACCCTAATCAGTTTGTATGTGCATGCCCCAAAGAAGTTTGACATCGTCGTTCACCTGCACCACTTCTGCCTTATGCTCATACCATTTCTCCTTGTGGCTCAATTCATAAAGTCTGTATATATTCCAGTGTAGTACCTAAGTGACTTTGTCATATCTCAGTTTTTATATTGATTTTGTGCTAGCATAGGGCATTCATACAATATGAACTAAGGTTTCTTCCCTTTCATCACACAATCGGCACATCGGTGATTCTGCAGTTTTGTCAATGTAATGCTTGATAGAGCTAGTGTGAGTGGCTTGTTCCTGGCCTGCCATTAAGGTGCTCTCAGTAGATCTTTTGAGATAACCCCTGTCCAACCACTTCCAGCTGTCATTATCTCTAAATGCATTATTCTTTAAAAATGCAGTGTAGTTTTTCTCCAAATAATTTTAACCCTCTCTTTTGCAACTATTGATTATTTTTCACCCCAGTTCTTAGTATTTCCTCTCTTTTCACTCCACGAAGAAGAATCTCATTACTTTTGGAAATATATTTATACAGTGAACATTCTTCTATATTCGCGACATCTTTTAATTGTAAGTATTTTCCGTGTTTTGGTGTCCAAACATTTTAGTTCGTCTACATTCCAGTCAAGTATACCAGCAGTATATCGAATGATAGCTACTGCTCTGGCATTGATAGCATGAATTATATTCAACTGCGGGAGTGCGATTTAAGAATAATCCTTACTCTTCTGTTCTAATCAGCTATGACCTGTTTTCCCATTTCCTTGTTTTTAATCTTATCAGTATTCCGAAGTATTTGTAGCCCCTCTGTTTACTTAATGCAACACCTCCTGAAGTTAAATTAGTTTCCCAATTCTTCATACTATTCTTTAAAGTTCTTGAATGTCAGGGCTATTCCAAAACTTTCCCAGTATTTTTGTATCCATGAATGAGGCACCATGTCAAATGCTTTCTTCTTATTATTATTATTATTAGTAGTAGTAGTAGTAGTAGTAGTAGTAGTAGTAGTGTTATCATCATCATCAGCATCATTATTATTATTATTATTATTATTATTATTATTATTATTTCTGCTCACAGGGAGTTATCACACAAGTTATCGTCAGTGATTGTTCACCGACAACAAGCAGTGGTGTTCCCTTGAGTCTGAGTGACACCAAGCTTCCCCATATTTCAAGTGCTCTCTATCTCTTTTCGATCACCACGGCAAATGACCTTGCGGTATCGCAACGGCCGCCTACAATTGATTTCTTACTGGGTCTCCTATGAGATTCAGGTGGCAATAAGCCTCCTCAACGTTCCAGCACTCTCCGCATTCTTCCAGTGGAGGTATGCTTAGTGCTGTCACCTCTCGGTTTTCTCATCCTCCTTGACCCTCTACGACTGTTTTGTATGGTGTCAGCCGAGGTCTGTGCCATCATTTTTTTTTGGGGGGGGGAGCTTATGATATATCTCTTGCGGTTTCTATTCATTGATTCGTGCGGTAGTGTTCTTCCTGTAGTTTGGTTGTCTTCTTATTTTAATTTCCATGTGACTTGTTACCATTCGTAGCTTATACGGGTTGGTTTCCGCATTCGAGGATTTTCATTAAGCTAGTTTGATCATTGCCGTCCTTGGCATGATCTCAGTGATCCCTTTGATTCAAATTTCGCCTAGTCTTTTCTCCAGTTTTTTTAGACTGTTCCTACTGCTCCTACGATAATTGGTTTTATATAGACTTTCTCCATGCTCCATATCCCTTTCAGTTATCTGGCAAGTTCCGCGTATTTGCTTCGTTTTTCCGACTCCTTGATCTTAACTCTGTGGTCTACTGAAACTGCAAAATCTACGATTTGCCAGAATTTTTACCAGAGGGTTTTGTGTTTTTAGTTTTCCAGTACTGTCTCTGGTTTCTTTGTAACATTTGTCTGCGTGTTCAAAACGCAATCGTTTGCACATTTCCTCGTGTTTTGCTTTACTCACACAGTCATGTATTTTCTTGTATTATTATTAGTAGTAGTAATAGTAGTATTTATCATTATTATTATTATTATTATTATTATTATTATTATTATAATTATTATAACTTAGTAAAAGTTTTCACACCAGTCACTATTTGTAATTATGTGGTGGCCCTATGTTGACAACGTATACTTCAGCTAGCACGAATTGAGACTGGGATCGACATTAATATAGCTGAATGCATGTCAGGCTGACACAAACTTTGGGGAAATGAATCTGTTTTCCTACGAGTGAGTAACCGATAGGTGAATTTAAGATTACCAAAAGAGCAGAGCATTTGGGTAAATAAAGATCATCAAAAGAGGCCGACAGATTGAGTACACGATGACGTCACTTGTTGTCACGCACAAAGAAACGAAAGTTTAGATAGTTCTGCTCATGGGCCTGACGCGAGGCAGTCGTCGCAAAATATGCTCTGAAACTTTAAGTTAGAGACGGAAGACGAAAAGTCCCCTACTGTTCGTCCAGTCTTGTAATTGTCCTCTAATAAGAAATAAGTCAAGAAGAACTAAAGTATAGTAAAGTGTAGTTAAGATAAATCGGACCTATCTCTTCTACATGCCTGTTTTATTCAGAGAAAATAAAACCTTTGAACCTCTCGAAAAATTTTCTTTTATCGATTAAAAAAAGTGTGTTCAATAGACACGCTGATGAGACGACGGCCATGGGAAAAGAAAGAAGATATCAACGCATAACAACATTTATAACGATCACGGTATGACGGAACGAAAAAGAATCAACGCAGCGAGAAAGAAGTGACGGAGAAGACGAATCTCATCAAAAAAACATTTAAAAAGTACGATTAGCGCTCACATACCCACCCGTTAAAAGATACGTTAAAAGTAAAGAAAAAGTTAAAAGATTTTACTGGAGCGGTTGTATAATCCATATGCTTGTTAAAAGATATTACAAAGGATTGTACAACCACACACGTATAAAGAACGTTCACACCCTCACAGTCGCATACATAAATATATAGCTATTAAGGATTGCACACCCACTATAAATTATGAAGAACACACTCCCACACCCACAAATCTTAAGTGCAAAAGACGCGAAAAGAGTATATGTTAAAAAAGAGAAGAATAGTCTTAAGACTTATTAATATTGTTTCAACATTTGTTAAGACGTTACATATATTGATTTAGTAATATATTTTAAATACGACAATGTAGCAATTACTCACTGGCAATAGAAAGTGGTGTTCCCTAGAGCTTTGGTGACAATAAGTCTCCTCAGATTGCCAATACTCTCTACTACTTCTGATAACTATTGCAACAGTCACATACCATTGATTTGTCGCTGGCAATGACTATTGGTTGTCTCTGGCATTTTGTTTGCAATAAGCCTCTGCAAGGTCCTAGTATATCCGCAGCTCTCTAGTGGAGGTTTAGTTAGTGTTTTCCCTCTTCGGTCTTTCCATCTACCTTGACCCTCAACAACCATTTGTGTAGTATCAGCCGAGGCTTGTATCATCACATATTATTATTATTATTATTAGTAGTAGTAGTAGTAGTAGTAGTATTATTATTATTATTATTATTATTATTATTATTATTATTATTATTAGTATTATTATTATTATTATTATTATAAATTCGGTCTCCCAAAGATTTTTTATGCTAAATGTTATGTAATCTCTATATGTATAAACTCATGTATGTTTATAGGTTTATATATTTGTATGTTCTAAACTAATTAATTGACAATTACGAATTTTGGAACGCAGATGATAGGCGAGAAGGATCCAGATGTGGGCTATATTTAGTTTAATTTAGTTTTCAGCAAATTAGTTACAATGCTGGTGGAATTCTTTTCGTGAAAATTCATATACCTTTAATTTTTATGAAATTTTAACGATGGGTATTGGACATCAATTAATACATATTCCCCAAATTCCAGTTTAATTTGAGTAATTTTAAAGCGTTTTACTGGGCGTAATATGTGAACAACCTCCCATTTAAAAATTAAAATCTTTCAGATTTGCATTGAATTTAATCAATACTCATTATCAATTAAGCATAATTCTGTTAATTTCAATTTCTTCTTAAGACCCCTTAAGCTAAAGCTTTGAATTTGAGACATTTTCTAGAATTAAATTCGTGTAATGGATTTTGACCAAAATTGGAGGAATAAAGATTCTAGACATAAGGTTCAGTAGCATTATATGTTGATTTTAATTTTCGGAAAGGAACATAACGTTGGTGCAAAATTGTTTGGTTCGAGGAATTAAATATACTCGTCCCAGGACGGGTAATCTTTTAGTTCTATATACTAGTTTGTAACTCGTAAGTCTTGACGTGTAAGTTACGTGATTAATTAACATCATTAAAATAGGAGAAATGTATTGGTTATGGTCATATTATTGCGTTTCAACCCTGTGTCATACATGAATGAAACTTGATGATTTATGTGGTCCTCTCAGACTCAAGGAAAGCCGCCTGCAGATAAGTTCTTTTCATACCTCGAATAAAGACTAAGTCAAACAATAAACTGTTAAGAGACAGAAGAGATTTATTCGACTTGATCCTCGTTCCAAATTATAAACCAGTGACGGGGAAAAGGCGTCGAGAGATCAGTAATCACTGTTAAATCATATCTTATACGAGCATTTAAAAATAACGTATTCGCACGTGTAGTGCTCACAATAAACTGAGAACGTCTCTCACTGCTTTGAGTTTTGTGACGTCACATCCGTTTCTCTCAATTCCCACGACCCCAGTAATTCTTCCCTCGAGTTCAGCCAGTTGACCCCGACTGAACTTTCATTTGCTGTTATTCTTGACTAACCGTTTTATATACTTGTATATTTACTCACCAATATGTAACAACATGAATAATACATATGTCTGACTAGGATCTAGATCTTTTTAGACTCACTTCCTATCTCTCACCCCTGCAAAACTCCATTTATCAACATCTAATAAAACGTACAAACACAATGTAATATAACAACTAACAGAAACATAGGGCATTGTGCATGCTTAAATGAGGAACCCTGTATTCTCCTGTGCCAAGCCCACAAAACCATGTAATCTTCTTATTTTTAATGTTACATTTCATACTATTCAAAGATGGATTGATTGAGTGCAAGAGAGAATGAAACTACAGTGTCATTTATTCAAATAACTTTCGGTAAATGTACAGTTGCTAACACCCTGAATGTACACCCGGCGTATCCTGGGAATGATTGAGGCCTCTAGTGTATTCTTGTGGAAGCTCTAAACCCCATATTAGCAGTTCCATTCTCATTTCTTTAATGTTTATAATTTTAAGTGATTAACTCAATCTAATAAAGGGAAAACCTGGATTTATGTGATCGGGGAATAGAGAATAAAATTACTAAGCAATAAATTAGCGACTAAGAAGCGAGTCGTGAAGGTGTGTTCGCAAACAAAATAAGTAAAAGCATTTCTGTTCTTGACCTCGCTGTGTCGACTTTATGTACAGCGCAAATGAAGAAATATTCTTGGAGTTTTATAATTGCGAAATATTTTAAATAATTTTGATATTTCAGCTTCTACTGCAATTCAACGTCACAGAGATTTTAACACTCACAAGCAACGGTCACCATATATATATATATATATATATATATATATATATATATATATATATATATATATATATATATATATATATGAATGATAGAAATAAATATTGGAGAAAATCCAAGATTTATCATTTGATCAGATATTCAAACAAGGAGAATTAAAAAATTATTTTTATCATTCATTTAATTATTTGATCTAGTATATCGATCATTTTCTGATCACTTTATATATATATATATATATATATATATATATATATATATATATATATAAATGAACCTATAAAGATATTTACTTATCTTTATAGTTCATTAATGAAATATTTTTATATATATATATATATATATATATATATATATATATATATATATAAATAATCTGCGACACTGACATGTCGATGTTATTGATCAGCAGCTGTTAGAAACTACGATCTCATCAGGAGGAAATAAAATATGATCCATCTCTCAAATTATATTTCGAAATCCAGTGTCGCGGATTATGTACATGTCTGTATGAATAAAAAAAAATGTTATATATAAAAGCTCTATTTGATATTGAGCACTCTTTATAAGACTGGTTGAAATTATTTGGATTTTTTCATCCTGTGGATGTTTACTTAATTGGATATATATATATATATATATATATATATATATATATATATATATATATATATATATATAGAGAGAGAGAGAGAGAGAGAGAGAGAGAGAGAATGAGAGAGAGAGAGAACGTATTGTCGTTCTACCATGATAACAACATAAACAATACTACTCATATTGTTTGCGATTTCGTCGCTATGTAACTAAATTTAAATAATATCTGCAATTAATGTTAATACTTACATATGCATCTTAGACGATTTCCACGTACTGTGCTTCAACAAACACTTCCGAATCGATATATATATATATATATATATATATATATATATATATATATATATATATATATATATATATATATATATATATATATATATATATATATATATATTGGGGAGTAGTCAAAATTCCCCAAAGAGATTTACCGATCTGATGAAGTTTTCGTGCTTGAATAAAGATGGTTTCAAAATAGTGCTTAACTCCGCTTTATTTAGTTCTTTTTCCCCGTCAATGTAGAGGTCCACTGAGTGTCCAATTTATTTATTTCCTTTCCACTGCAGAAAGATGTGACACAAGGACAGAAGATGGGAGAAAAGACCAGAGCCCTCGCGGTAGAGCCTGGCATTCCCCGGTAGGGACGCGTCGGGCAATTGACAAAACAAACAAGGTTTGGGAGGATGGACCTCTTAGGGCTACCCAAGACATAATAACTCAATCCGACAGGTGAAGGCCACCAAAATGGCCAGTCTCTTTCGGATTGATTGTCACGAGCGTATTCCCGACTTGTATTTAAGCGGTACAATCATCAGCCGACTTTCGCCGACTGAGTCATTTTGGAATCCGTTCATGAAAGACCTCAAAACACTCTATTTTATAGTTTGGGAAACAACACGGTTTATCATCAAAGTACTGTCGAATAGAAGACTGCAAGGTCGAGGAGGCAGGGTGACACAACGATTCTGCCCTTCCTGGTCGGATTTTGGATGTGACCTGCTCATTTATTTGGTTTTATGCATGCAAACGAAATTTATGCGTGGTTTTATTTTTTGAAGTAACTCGCGATTATAACAGTAAAATGTCGACATATTTTTAGTTATACTTGACTCGCAATGTTGCCAGTAAGAAATCGACTATTACTATTCTCCTACCTAACTCCCGGGCAACGCCGGACGCCGTACTAGTATATAATAAGGTAAAGTCAGTCTGTATTTAGATTTTCATCGATGATAGCTTTTATCCTACAAAATAACTCTTTCATGCTGATTCCCCTTGTTTATGTGTTGTGTTGTTCTTAATAAAAATGTGATTTGATTTAATTCAATTGCGATGTCATTTGATCTGACGGGAATAATCTTTAAAATGATACCATCTTAAGCAAAGGGGGAAGTGACTTCGTTAATACAGTGTAACTTTCTTTTTATTTTTACATTTTAGTCAAGTTAATTATAAATTAAAGTAAAAATAATCTCCGGCAAGTCTATGTAAAAAGGGCTATTATTTATTTATTTACATATATATATATATATATATATATATATATATATATATATATATATATATATATATATATATAATTTAATTAGCTACACACTATACGTTTCATCCTTTTGGAATCATCAGTGTAGAGATAATTATTCAAACCGGTTGCACGATTCGAACAAGAGTCAACTTTAACTCTTAATCTCAACGTCTTAACCGATGAGACCATTCTGAATATCTATATGAAGTGTTGTGAACTAAATCATATTATGCCGAGCAAGCAACGATAGTCAGCGATCTTAACAGTGTTCAACAACGGGGAACATGCATGTACAGCAGCATTTAACGGCTGTAATATTACTTCTCATTAATGATTGTCTACAAAACTTCTTTTGTAAGATGTTATTGTAGGAAATAAATATGAAAAAAACAAGTAATTTAAATATTGTTACGAAACATCGTTTTATTCATTAATCTCTCAAGTTTAATTAAACTTTCTTTAGAAGTATGATAGATGTATACTGTTAAGTATAGAGTTTTATTTGTTCCCCTTTTCCCATTGTGGGATTAAAAATGTTTAGCCAACTTATGTCGACTTTTTCAACCGAATCTGAAATTATGAAAATCAGTAGAGAAATACTGTTATTCCAAAAACACGTGCTGCATTGTTTAGAAATTGGTCTCAACAGTTTTTTTTCTTGTTCTATTTTTCTTTTGGAGTTGATTGTAATCCTGTTTTATTTCTATATTCTTTTTTTCCCTTCATTATATGTTTTTATCACTCATTTATGTTTTTTACATGACAATTATTATTTAATGACGTAATAGTATAGACGAAATAAAAATTAGTTAAAATGAGTGATTGAATAAATTACTGTAGAATCTATGTATGATTACCCCGGAAGTGACTCATATAACATTAATGAATTGCGGTATGATAGATGTGTACTCCGTAAGATAAAAGGAGAAAATGAAGTGAAAATGAAGAGAAAGAAGACGAAAAATTAAAAAATGGTAATAGAAGACAATAACGGCTTTTTGTGAATTATTTAATATCTTATGTATGAATTTAACATGTGTTTTTATAAGTTAAATGTAAACATTTAACGGAAAAGGAAGAGAAATTATGGGCATAATGTATTATGAACTCTTAAATACAAAAAACAAAGTTCCAGGAACGGTTCCCTATAAGTGACGTCATAAAAATAACGAAAATGGGGAATATACAAATATAATATGTATTACTTAAATAAATATTGGACCCCTCTTGTTTTTTTTTCAATCTGACTGTGATGCGTTATGCACTGATGAAGCCTTTTTATAAATGTTTCGTAATTTTTTATACCATAAATGTGTATATTTACAGAATGGACAGAACAAATATTTTCCAATTAAATGGTTCGTGAACGAATTAGAATGATATCACGTTAAATTAAGAGCTCTTGTCGTTTCATAAACTATTGAGCTACTATATAAACCTTTGTGCGAACTTAACGAAGGTTATCATATATATATATATATATATATATATATATAATTATAAATATTCGTTTTTATCTACATATATTTACGTTTCATCCCGACGGAAATCGTCAGTGCAGCAAAGATTATTCATAGCAATTGCCGGACTCGGCCCCGAAACACGAGCTATGTTTCAAATTCAAATTCCGATATCTTAGCCCACACGGCAGCCATCAACAACCACGTAAATCAGCGAGAGATTAATCGTATTTAAAGACATCCGTCGTCAAAGTGTTCTACTGAAAGGAAAATGCATTGAAACCACAATAATGGCTGTGTTAATACTACTCACTGCAGAGCCCATCCTAGATTTTCGGTCGATAAATAATTATAAATATTTGTTTATATCTACATACGTATACGTTTCATCCTTGGGGAATCGGCAGTGTAAAGAAAATTATTCATACCGGTCACAAGGCTAACCCTCGTTACACGGGTTATGTGTCAAACTCATATATATATATATATATATATATATATATATATATATATATATATATATATATATATATATATATATATATATATACAGCTTGATTAATTTGATTAATTCCTTTCGGAATGAAACATTAACGTTTGTTTGTAGCTTACTCTCAATAAACATTTTATATTACCTTATATAGGTATATGAGTATATAATAAATGGTAAAATAATAATAAATTGTATATATATATATATATAGAGAGAGAGAGAGAGAGAGAGAGAGATAGAGAGAGGAAAAAAGAGTGATAAATATGCGACGATTGTCCAAATTTATTTCAAATTTCAATTGTTCAATGCCAGGTGTATTCAGTAATAAATTAGTGTTTATTATTCTTTCCTTAAGCCAAGGCTTTTCAAAGATCGAAATCTTATCATCAGAGGAGAAATACAGATGGATAAGTTGGCTTTCAAAAAAACCAAAGTTCAAATATTTGAAAAATATGAAAATTATTATTAGAAGAATTTTTGTTAAAAAAACGCAGTGAATGAAAAGAAAAGTTCCGTGAAAAATATATGCAGATTGTCTGGGTGGTAAATTTCCATTGAAAAGAAGTCAGATGAATTGAAGAATGTGAAGAAAACTCTTTGCGTGGGAGCAGTGTGGAGAAAGTGCTCAAAATATAGGTAAGTCCAGACGCACTTAAAGGGGATTGAAAAGAGAGAAACTGGCCTTTTTTTATATACTTCCAGGATCAAATAAGGCAGATGCCGCTTTGTGAGTTGGGAGGAAATAAAAAAAAGAAGGAAAAGGAACAGGAGGAAGGGTTGGTATGGGGATGAAGTTAAAGTGACAGGGTGGTTGAGGGTGTGGGCGGGCGGTAGAATATCTGTTTTGGAGGGTAGGATTAATCTGAAGCGGGATGGGAGTGTAGAGATTGCATTCTAAAAACAGAATTCAAATGAGTGAGCTTCTAACATTTCAGAGGTGACAAGTGAGGCAGCTAAAACGAATTAAATTGTAGTTACCGATTAGGGTTTCTGGGGGTTTAAAAAGGGTTAACATAGAATTAGTTAAAAGCATGGTAAAATAAATAGAGGTATAAGAGAGAGAGAGTGAATGCTTAAAATTAAAAATTAAAATTAAAATTTAAAAGAAGCTAGGGAGTAGTTAATTTTTTAAAATTAAAAAAATTTATTTTAAAACCAAAATTAAGGGTTATATGAATAATTAGAAGGGACATTAAATGACCAAGGAGAAAGAGGGGGAAATAAATTAATGGGAAAAGAGTTAGTTAAATTAAAGATCAGGTCTGATCTACTCAGTTTATTGAAATTTAGGAGAGGGGAACAGTATAAGGGATAAGGATAGATTGTTTGAAACAGTTTGTTTCGATTACAAGTAATAGGGATGGGTTTGGTTGGTTCAATTAAAACTTGAGTGCAGTGTCAGTGTTATAATCTATAGTTTAAATGGTGAGTAAGTCGTAACAGGGTGACAATTAACAATTACAGTTTCAAATTAAATTAGATATATACGGGAAGCTTGCAAGGGGTTTCCAAGTAGATTGAAAATATGATTTGAGGGAGTGGGGGTGAAAGATAAGGTAAGGTGAGCAAAAGAGAATATACCGATAGAAAATGGCTCGCGAGTAGTTAGAGGGATTAGGATTATTCAAAATAGGCCAAAATAAGTAGTTATGCAACTAGCCTGAATCAATCAATTAGTTAAAAAAAAAATTCACAATTTCTCTATAATTATTTGCAGGTGCAGTTTAACAAGAGAACTGGAAATATAATTGGTGCTATTTTGGCGTCCGCAATATTTTCCTTTGATGTTTATGGTTGGAAGTTTTCTGTTTGTTGTTGTTACCTGGCTTTTTTTTGTAGGCAATCATTTTATTTCATAAACAATCGTATTTTTACTTCCGAAAACGTGTTGGGTAAAGCATGTTTAATTTTTTTTTAAATCATGAGAAATATAATTTAATGAATGAATAAGAGAAACCCACATCCACCAATTATTTTTCTCATATATCTTGTTCAAATATATATATATATATATATATATATATATATATATATATATATATATATATATGTATATATATATTTATATATATATATATATGTGTATATTTATAGATATATATATATATATATCTATTTATATATATATATATATATATATATATATATATATATATATATATATATATATATATATATATATACCTTGCTGAAATATATATATATATATATATATATATTAATATAATTTTCTTGTATTTTACAGTACTCATTATGTATAATGAGAACGCGCGATAGCAAAGAACTCTTGATGCATTTCGCAGAAAAGTAGGAAACGTGAAGTCGCAATGAAAAATCATAGAGAAAAAAAGTTTCATTCGAAAAACTGACGGTTAAGGAAAATGTTTATCACTTGTTGGTGTGAATTCTGACGTGTGTTTTATCGACTTTTAAGTAGATGCACGCTGAATAACAGTTTAACGCACACGGTACAGACATATCACGATTTGAATATTCAGATGAAGCACAAGGCGTAAATGTATATTATTCTATTGAATAATATGATCAGTAAATAGAAAATATAAGAGAAAAAACTATAATATATAAAAATTATATATCAAAAAGAAATTTTAAAAAATTAATACTAAATGCAATTTTGTTAAAGCCGGATGACACCTCTTCAGGAAATTTATATTTTGTATACTTTATCAATTTTTTATTTCACGAAAATATATTTAATTGAGGAAGGCCAAAATAATTGTAGGAGAATAAATGCTGTATTTTTTTTATTAATTCATGCCTTTCCGTGCATTTACTGCGGTTATGAGACATTAAATCATATATATATATATATATATATATATATATATATATATATATATATATATATATATATATATATTAATCCAGGTAGGGTAAAAATCCACAGGGTAGAAATCCAAAGGGTAGAAATCCAAAGGGAATCAAACCGGGCTTATAACAGAGTACTCAATAAAAATATAGAGCTGTATTGTGAATGCTTTTTATTTAAACATGTACAAAGTCTGCTACACTGGCATGTCGTTGTTATCGATCTACAGCTATCAAGAGTTGAGGTCTCATCAGACATAAGGTTTTTTTTGTGATCCATCAGGCAGAAGGTTTTTTTTGTGATCCATCAGGCAGAAGGGTTTTTTGTGATCCAACCCGGTCGGTGAAATCCAGGAAGAATGGAGTTAAGCAAAAAGAAGAAGAAGGAATAATAGTCATGTGACCATTTAAAAAAAAAACGTTGACCGTTAGAAAAGTTTAATTTACAATAATTCATACTTTTATTTTTATTCAACGCTGAGCTGGGTTGGATCACAAAAAAACATTCTGCCTAATGAGACCTCAGCTCTTGATAGCTGTAGATCGATAACATCGACATGCCAGTGTAGCAGACTTTGTACATGTTTAAATAAAAAGGATTCACTATATATATACAGAGAGAAAGAGAGAAGGAGAGATTTATATATATAGATAGATAGAGAGATGGAGAGAGAGAGGGGGAGAGACAGTGATATTGTGCGTATTTAGGCAGCAGTTTTTCATTTAAGCAAACATTGTTAAAAAAAAAAACAGAATCCTTCAGCTTAATTATCCCCTTTTTAAATGATAATTAGTAAACTTTAAACAATAAAGAAGGAATTTATTTTTAAAAAATCATGTTATGATTCCTTCCTTAAACCATGGCCTTTCATTGATGTCATCTTATCGTCAGAATAGATTCGACTTGAAAAGGTATGAAAATATAAACGGGTATAAGAGAATGTAGATAATGCAGACAACAATTCACCGTTGAATTGTCTGCAGGTTCAAATGAAGTATTCCATCAGTAAAACAGCCAATAGAAATATATATTTACTAGCACACAAGGGTAAGCTGTTTTTTTCCAAACAACAATATCTTCTGTTATCAGCTCGATTCAGAGCGAGTTTCTGCTGTTGTTCCGGTAGCTAGTTTCATTCTATAGAGGCATGGCTTGTCCGTTGACTTTCAGGAACAGACTAAATGACGAGTGGGAATAAACCAGCGACATCTGGAAAGACAAGGGACGTTGGGAAAGACCAAATAAACCAATCGAGCCAGAAATCCAGAGTTCATCTAATATATGCTACAGAAGAAAATACAGGAAAATGCCCTCAAGATCCACCAAAAAGTAGGGAGGATGATGGAACAAAACGAACCTATTGGAAAACGACTCAGATAGACCAACGGATAACGAATAAAGAACAATACACAGACTTCCCATGCGTCTCTGGACGGAAATCTAACTCCCAAAAATGAATAAAGATGCATTTCGATGGTTATGCTTCTCACCCAATGACTCATAAACAACGCTCTGTTATCACAGATAAGACGTCGGAAAACGAAGGCCTGGACGCAGTTGCGCCAGAGGGTGGGACGAAACTTCCCCGAATAAAATTCCCACAGGCCAGCAGTTCGGAAGAATGGTGCATGCTTGACCATACAATAAGCAATGCAGTACATAAAGAATTAGATAGAAAGAAATATGATCAACGGTTGGAAAAATGTGGTCATGTTATATACCGGATTTGTATGGCATTGTATGGTGAAAAAGGGAAATCTACTAAACCATCAGTCAAGAAAAACAGACGACAGAGAGAGATGGAAAACTTAAGAAATAAGGTGGCTCTGGGCAAAAAGAATATCACATGGTGATATAATAGAAAGTGGACACTGTATAACTATCTTTGTGAGAGGAAAACATTTTTTTTATTTATGTTAAATTATTTATTAATTATCTCCCTTGAACCATTTCGATAATTTAGGAATGTTATTTATTTAAGTATTATTTATATTTATTTTATTTATTTACTTAGCTATTTATTTTAATGTATTTATTTCTAACAAAAAAATTCCCTTCGATATATGAGAACGTTTTCATGCTACAAAGACGTAAGCCGCTCATCCGTTAAAACAAAAGCAAAAACAAACGAGACGATGAATCATCAAACGACACGTGAGACGCTAAGCCGTTGAAAAGTCAGTTGTTTTGATTACATTGAACAGTTAGATTGAAATGCGATTCAGATAATGGGGCCTCACATCAGTGAGGGGACCGATACGCAAAAAAGACGTCGAGAGAAAGGCCCTGAAACGGTGCGTATTCTCTCCTGATGGCCCGATATTGTCTGGATGCTGAAATAAAGTATTCCATCAGTAAAACAGCCGATGAAATATATATATATATATATATATATATATATATATATATATATATATATATATATATATATATATATATATACGCCGTTTCGTAGGTCACTCTATACTGCCTGGTACATAGCCGCCGATTTTCGCTATTTACATTTAAAGTTCCTCTATATTTACTAACTAATTGGCTATGGCCGATGGGTAAGATCCCCGACTACGAATCAGTGGCGATTTGTGATCCGACCGTTGAGAATTAGTTCCTACACTGAAGATTAGCATGAAACATCGATGTCTGTAGGTATTTAAATAATTAATATTTATTTATAAAAAAAAAATATTATTGTATATATATATATATATATATATATATATATATATATATATATATACTAGCACACAAGGTAAGCTGTTTCTTCCAAACAACAATATATTCTGTTATCAGCTTGCTTCAGAGCGAGTTTCATTCTAATAAAAGATTCAAATAATACGCGATTCCAGTTACTAACATGTTTCGTCATCTAAGACTCGTAACTGTGTCCGACGATCTACCACTGAGACTTTAATTAAACTAAAGACAGATGTATCGTACTTATAATTTATTAATTTTATATTTTTATTTGTGTTTCATTTGTGATACTGATAACTGCATTCAAATATTTTCCGGAAAAGGATTTACCTTAATGCTATGTGGGAATCATTGTTCCATTCACTAGTATAATGCCCCCATATTGAAGCGTAGTAAGTTATAAAAGTGTTTCGCTGTCTACGACTCATCAGTATGGCTAGATCCGTCAAGATTCAATACCGGGCACCAAATTACTGTGCACGACGATCTACCACCAGCCACAATCCTTGCAGGCACTGTAAGAGGTCTATCGCATTTATAAACGTTGCCATTTATTTATTTTATTATTTTATTTTATTTCAATACTGATAATAGAACGTGTTTAATTATTTTCATCTTAATGCTAGGTGGTAATATTTGTTCCCTTCACCAGTGTGTTGACCCCATATGATAACGTATATATTTATAAAATATAGTTTTCCACGTGTTTCAAAATCTACAACTCAATCGCTGCTACTGGTGGGCACACACGTTAGCGGAAGAAAATAATCTACGAGGCTGAGAAAATACAAAATCTAAAAAGAATTAGTTTCATCTTTGTGAATGTTCTATGTTCCCAACCCCGCATATAAATATTTTATTCATAACGTTATTTGTTTTCGCTCACAAATCTGTCCATGGCAATGCAGCGATGCTCATTTAAAATATTGTCGAAAATATACCCCATTGTTTTAATGCGCACGTGTCTCTCTGTATCTTCGTGTGTATATGTTATTGGAAGTCTAGTGAATTATAAATGTACGTTATACATATCTTGGTGATGTGGCGAGTAAGGTTCGCCAAGTTTGTTATTTTTCGTACCATTTATCATAATAATCAGGCGAAAAACCTGAAGTAATTACAAAACGCCATATCAGTGCGTTATCAGTACTGCTATCACAATGACAAATTGTTTTTACTATGTCTAAAACATATCTCTCTTTTCTTGCTTCTCTCTCTCCCTCTTCTCTTTCTGTTTCTCTTCTGCTCTTTCTATTTTTCTCTCTCTAACAACATACGCAACTAAACTAAATAAACAGAAGAGCTTCTGCTGATACATTAGCCTCATAAATCAATAAAGGACTTCGTGTTTTATATTGAAGGACGTGGAGGAGGCAAGTCTCGTTTGGGGATGTGTCACACGTCTGAAATGTTCCCTTTTTCCGTCCGTCTATATAATACCACAAGAAAGGACATCTCGAATACTGTAAGGTGCACATCTACGTCTGATAAAAGAGAGTTTTGTTACGTACTAATCGCGATTTGATACAATAGTTCACGACGATGTTTTCTCTGGTCAGGATTTTAATAAATAAACTGAACGATGAATTCTTGTTGTGTTCTATTTACAACGGCAGTGGTTTGTGCCACGTTGTGCCAATAACACGCACGTTTGGCGCAGATGCATATAACAACAACAAAGAATCATGTTTCAGAATTTTAAAAATTAGAATTGATAATTTGTATTAATTGTATTTAGGATAAGAACAGTAGTCCAAATAATACTAAAAGGAAGCATTCGTAATTTATACACAATAACAATCAATAGTATTATAAGCTTTTCCTCTTCTTATTACAGTGGAAACACTCTATGAACGTGCTCAATACTAAATGACCATGTGTCAGGCGATCAAGATATTACTTCTGTTCGTTGAGTAACAAGAAACAAGACAGGCGGACGGACAGATAACAGAATCACAAAACAACTATTACCTGCCGGTTGGCCCGTCTCGTCATATATGTCGCCATGCTTCACTTTCTATGAAGAATGTATCTGCACGTAAATTTAAAATGAAACCTATGCATATTTAACAATGTTAAATATCATCACTCCTTCTAAATCAACAAACCTAATCGACAATGTTACCTCGGAAGAAGAAAGTGCTAGAGAGAAAAAGCAAACGTCCAGATAGATGAAAAAAGAATAGGCAAAAGATGAGACATTCAATAAACCTCTAGTCTATATATAAACAACGTTTTTATCTATATGTGTATATTTGTGTCGCAGTATCACAGTTGGCTGATGTATTTAAGAGCCAAACTAATCGCAGATTTAGAATCAGCACCTTCGATTCGATGCTTTCATCGTTTCAGAAGTTATTAAAACATTTTAAAACTCATTATTCAAAATTAAAAGTATGTTAACATTACATTAAAAACGAATGTTCCGAGAATTTAACTGCTCTTTTTTAAAGACGACCGACCAACATACTCCTGAAACTTTTCACTAGCAGTAAGAAACATAAATTAATTAACATAAGGTAGACATGCTATTGTACGAAATTAATAAGAAAAAAGTCATGATTAAAAAAAATTAGATGATTTTAATAAAAATAATCGCATCTTAAACGTGGTTTACAACGGCATTTTGTCTGTTTTTCAAAGTGTTAAATTTGTTTAAAGATGCTTCAAAGAACTTTTGGCAAGTGTATTATCCTATAAGACCACGTGCTCATGAAAGGTCATATAAAGAGATGTTTCTTATCGTACATCGTTCTATAAGACCTGACCGTCGCTTCAACAACATCTCAAGGAAAGGACCGAAAAAAACTTTTAATTTTGTTGTGAAACAAAATCTTTTTTTTGAAGATGAGCATGATATTGTTCGAAACTAATAAGAAAAAAGTCAAGATAAAAAAAGTTAAATGACTTTGAATAAAAAATATTCGCATCTTAAACGTGTTTTACAGCGGAATTGTGTCCGTTTTTTAAAGTTTTATATAAAAATAAGACAAGATTGTTTTTTTCGTCAAATTATCGTATGCATTTGGCATCATTCATTTTTATTAAGAATGGAACTTTTTATGTTTCTTTATTCTAGCCAATCAGTTTATGATGTGGCGAAATCCATCGATGGAAACACGAATACCTGTATAGTCCCGTCGACACTGCCTCACGAATGAGCCAACAAGCAATAAATCTACTCAATAATAAATGGGATTTCCATGGATTTTTGTCATAAATGAATAAATAAATAAAAATTGTCTGTGTTTTTTCTAAGTATTTAAATTTTATGTCTCTCTGTCTGGCTAGTATAAAATAATTGCATTTTTTTACTAATAGCATACGTTTTTTTCGTCTCGCCATTCAGCACACCGTTTTGTTAATATGACGTCATACCTTCGGGATAAACGCCATTCTGTCGCACAAATTTAATGATCAAAAGGATAAAGCAGTAATCTATGTTTCTGGGAGTTTACTTCAGGTAAAAAGAAAACTATAGCCAAATAGAAAAAGTAGCCTATAAAATAGTTGCTATGAAATACATCACAAAATAATTAGTGGCGAAAAATGTTCGTAAGAAATGCCATTGACCATCTGTTACCGGATGTGATTTACACAAACAGAATTCGATCCCATACATTTAAATGATGAAAATACGATGCCTGTGTGTGCCAAGCATAAAAGTGCGTGTTATACGCAATCAGATGCGCTGGGCTGGGAACGGTTAGTATGGACGAAGATGATAGGCTCCAACCGTTATATGAGAAACTGCCGCATGGCAAACCTCCAATACATGAGCCAAAGAGACGCTTTAATGATGCAGTTAAGAACAATCTTAAAATGTATGTAAAGGACTGGAAAATAACTTTAGAGCAATCGGTCTAGCGAAAGACTATCAATGACGACTGCGGCTTTGTTTCTTTGCATGTTTTAATACTAATATCTTAAAATGATGATTTATTGTGATTTTTATTTTTCTCTTTTGTTCTTATTTCGGAGCCGAAGTAAAAAAAAATACTTATTCTTAGACGTGAAAACCGCTTTCTTTTTTTGAAATTTGGATATTTCCTTCAGGTCTTCAATCCATGATATAGAATCTAGTCAGAAAAAATGTCTAAATATTAACGCAAGGCGATTACACCCCTCCCCAGTCTTATTCTTACTTATGAGAAGGGGAACCAATCTTCAATCTGTGAGGTGGCGTTTAAACATATATATTTATGTATATGGGAATTTTTTTTATATTTTCTTTTAATACCTGCGGGGTCTCTGAAATACCTGACTAGTAGACGGACACAGGATTACCTCTCTCGGTGTTATGGACCCGTTCACCTTGTCAGGTCATCCATCTAGAAGAATGAAAACTCTTATATAATAACTGTGCTATTGACTAATTACGTCTTGGCAGCAAATCATTAGAGGAGAGAGGCCTCCTTAGTCCTGATCGACAACCTTCTTAGAGCTGTTTCTCGAACAAAATATCTGGTTTGCAAACCTAAAATTGCTTAAACAGGCTATGTCTATCGTCTGGTCTTTGCACTCCTTCTTTGTCTATTATAAGTACTAGCACTGGGACACCTCAAAGACACTCAGTGCCTGGCTTTGTTTCCTGACTAGGACAATAAACGCCGTCTCTCCTTCACTCTATCTGAACAACTTGGGAAAATATTTTTTTCACTAAATCTCACATAACTAGTCTGGGTCGCTCTTGTTCCGATAGGTTTAGGGTACAGGTTTGATAGCTTGTCTGGCTGCTGTTTCCGGCTGGTAGTGCAGGAGCCCTTACTCTGGTAGCGCTAGGAACGGCTGCTCCATCAACAGTAATATAATATAATGGTAACTGTACGTGCCACGTCGCGAATGGAAAGGGACCTTGAAGTTATCCTCGATGGGCTTTCCTGATGCCACAGCTCCCAGGGATCAAGTCCCGACTAGTGGTCTTGATGTGTGACCTTATTGGCACAAAGCAAGCACCTATTTTGCCCTCCACACTCTATCTAAAACCAAAATAACAATACAAAGAAAGAGAAACAAACCTAATCAAGACACTCACCAAACACCATCGTAGTCCGCGCTCATGAGGCTAGCATTCACAAATATCTGGGGGCTTAGAACCAGCATCGATGACATAGAAACATTTCTCCTCGTAAACTCCCTAAATATCCGTGCACTAAGTGAAACAAACCTACAATATTCGATCTCCTCATACCACTTTAATATGCATAAATGCATCTCACTCTACCGTAAAGACTCTGGCAAACATATGCACGAAATCGGAATTGGGAATCGGAAGAATCGGAACTTTTTTGGGGTATCGGAACTGGTAGCGAAATCGGAAAAAAATTGTGTCTATTTTCCGCTGCCAAAAACGATTCTTTTAATTGTTTTTTTTATTTGTTTTTGTTTATAACTTAATGTTTCTATTGCGGGTACTAATGATAAAATGAAAAATATTAAGTTCGAAAATATGCACCCGACGGGTCGTAACATCTTTAATTATTAGAAGACAAATAGTTGATTATTTTAAAAGATAAGAATTGACAATTTTTACAAAACAAATAAAAAACAAATGTTTTTTTCTATTTGTATTATTTGGACTACTTTTTGCATCTTATTTGGTATTATTACAACGTTTCTGTCGATCTAATCTTCGACCTTTGTCAAGTTCATATTTTCGAACTTTGAAATCTTGTCGAACTCGAGTAATCTATACAGTATTTCAAATTTCAAACCGAACCTATCATTTAATACACTTGCGTTGATTGTTGTCGTTTCGGGTAGATGTGTTGATAAACAATTAGTTCTAAGGGGCAGTCTTCAGTCGAGGATACGTCTACGACAATCAGTCCTAAAGGGGGAGGGCCCTTCATGCTTTACCTTCTATCTTTGATGGAATTGCTCAGGTATTTTTGTAGGGTGTGCTGGCTTTTCTATCTTCACCTTATATGAGTGACTGCAGCATGGCAAACATCCGAGACAAAAGCCAAAAAGACGTTTTAACGATGTAGTCAAAACCAATCTGAAAAGCTTTGACATGAACGCGGATGTCTGGAAGATAACAGCACTGGAATGATTGGTTTGGCGAAAGCGTATCTATGATGGTTAAGGAAAACTTGAAGCAAAGCGAATAGAGTACTCTATCTTGAAACGCGCTTCGCAGAAGCGATCACTACCAAATGTCTTAGACACATTTCAGCCCGACCATGTGTGGTTTCTGTGGCACAGCATGTCTGTCAAGGGGTGTTCTACTCAGCTACATGAGATCTCATGGCAGGAAAAAACAACGCGAGTATCAAACAGGATAACTAAGAATAATATGAGAACAGTTTTACCCGATCATGGCTGATGAGCGACAAAACCATCTACCCATAGGTTTTTGAGTTTGACTACAAATATAAAAGGGTACCCCACACGCTTCTTTCTGACCCCGTGAGTATCGTCGTCGGCTACTCACACACAGGTGTTTTATACTCCGGTCGCGGAGCCGATATGAACAGGTACCTCACTCGATCCTCATGACGGCATCAAATGTAAACATAGGTCGCAGTGCCGAGTAAAACAGATACCTCACTCTGATCCGGCGTACCTAAACCACTTGTAACATAGGTGGTCCACTCGTGTTTCTATCTCGGTGCTCACACGTCTGGTCCTCGGCGCAGGAATCCTTCCAGATTGTGAACAACCTCTTTGGCTCGTGATGTCATAGCGGCAGAAAAAGAAAGATGGGTCGAAACTGCTCTCGGTCGGATGATGATGATAGCTTCGTTGATACTGTGAAGGCAAAGTTACACAAGCAGAGCAAATAGACAACAATAGGAATAATTTAACAACATCGGTTTCCTTTTGTATTCATTAATTATTAACGAAATAACAACTGTTTTTAAAACGGCGAATTAAAGTCTGCTTTTCGATAATGGCTTTGTTTACTAACTATCTCGTCTCTCTGTGCGTGAAACTCTATTTACGATGTTCAAGTTGTTAATTAAGTTGTAACTTGTCTACTGAACGGTGGGGGGATTGCTCGCCACTGGCCGGCGAACGTCGACACGTCTCACCCGGCCGAGAGCGTGGCTCTAACTGACTCGTGACTGATCTCGTTCACCCAACAAAAACGAAAAACGTACAACTCATACCCTTTCTTTCTCAGCCCCCCTCTTCTCTAATCCCTCTCCCTCTCCCACCTATTTCTCCATTTGGGCTGTTTTCTTTCCTGTTATCGTAAAAGACTTATTCTCTTTCTCTCTACCATGTTATCAACAGTCCACTTACACGCTTTTTCCCAGATTTTCGGCGCCGTTTCTCGGCTTGTTTCCCGTAGTTGATTTCGTGTGAATATATACTAGCTTCAATTCTCTATAGGGTCCTAACCATTGCCGAGATGCATGCCAGTGCACCCTAAAGTGCAGATTGCGTCGGCTACAATCACTGTTTCACACAAAGTTCCCAAGTTCGAAAAGATGTATCTGAAGACAGTCGGAGGTTACATCGGCCGAAATGTTATGAAAGTAAAAATCAAGATGAGAATACTAGTTCACATAATCCAAAATAATCCAAATTATAAACCATCATCTAAATAATTCCGAAATATAAATCCATTTTGTCAAGTATCGATAACATTTCTTTCTCGAACCTCGAAGTTTGACGAGCTTTTGAAGTTGTGACTAATCGGATGAGTAGAGAAACAACGGGCTGGGTCCAACAAAAATGTATAATGAATACGTTCTACACTGGAAGGGAATCATAAAACTTATTTTCGTTGTATAGCGGTTAACATCATTGTTAAAGGTTAATGGTGGTACTAACCGTTCACTGGGTTAAAAACTGGAGATACCCAAAAATACAAATTTAATGGAATGACGGATACGACCGAAACTTGGACTTGAGGTATCTAGTCTGTAACTTATACCTACTGTGCATCTATATAAAATATTGTAACACGAAAATGCTCCAAAGCTATGCGTGTTCCGGTGGATATCAGAAATATAGTTTCCCCGCAATAGACCTCACGCATTTTCAATACATCAAAATATTTCTAGACAACGAGCCGCCACCACTCATCCAAAGAAATTATACTAAAATCGAAATTCGTTTATGTTTAGTTTTGAATGTCAGGATGAACCCTCCGGTCAATTCTATTCGCCAGCTTTTAAAGTTGACCACCATTCCGTTGATGAGTGGGCATTAAAACCGTCCGTTTAATTCTATTGAAATTTGAAACTTCTTAAGAAAACTGACCCCGGGCGAATAGTGACTTTCTCTTTATCTTCTCTCGTGAATGTTATCTCTTCCCTTCTTTAAAACAATTTTTCTTTCAAAAATACAACAATGTTTAACTGAATAATTTGCTGCGAAATTTATTTTTCAGAAATTATTTGCATCAATCTTAATTTATAATAAACAGATTTCTTATCAAAAAATACAAAACTCATCTTTCCTTCGACCGTTTGTCTTTGGAATTCCTTCCCTGGTCACTGTTTCCCCGAATGTACCAACATGCAGAAATTTAAATGTAATGTGAACAAACGTATTTCTGCCCATTTACCAAATTAGGATGTCCACTATGAATCCGGCTCTCTCTTCCGTCTCAGTAGCAATATGCTTTGTTTGGGGTGAATAAAAGTAAAAAGAACTTACATAATAATTTACAACAAACGCATTAGAACTAAATTCTGGTATAAAATAGAGTTAACAAAAATACGCCCATATTCTTATTTCGTTATCGATTTGTAGAGCTTGAGGCGATAGTTAAATGCTTGTCGATGATTGGAGATAGCTATTTTGTAGTAGTCTATTTTAATCTGACTGGCCTTGCTTGCGATGAAGAAGAAAAGAGGATTATTAAAGTTCCAGTCAACTTGATTTAACAGTTTGTTCAACTCAGAAGAGGAACCATGAGGAGTGAGTCACACACAAATATAATACAGCAAGACAAGTTTGTTCGTTCGGCGTGTATTAGTAGAGAAAAAGAATTGAGTTCAGGTTTTTAGTCTCAAGTCTTGTTTTTATATCTCGACCCTCGCATTCCGCCAAAGCCATGAGGAGAGGTGAGCAAGGGATTTTTCGTCTTGAAATTGTTCATAATTACGCACCAAATAGAGCTGAGTGGAAACGGCTGAACGACGCACATGCGCATTGTGGTCCAAACGCCCACGGCATACCTAGGCGAGTCTGCACATGCCTGCGCGTGCGCAAGGGATTACATGTTAATACAACAGAAGATAGATCTCAATCAGAAAGAGTAGAAAGTAGACCTTGGGTTTACTTTCGGCAGCTTCGTAACTCTCGTTTCCCTTATTTTATCCTTTAGTCCTCACATTTCATGAGCGATGTTTCTGACAAAGGATGGGAGGGAGAATTGCTGTTTTCTAGATCTAAATCTATCCATCTAACACTTATAGTTAGCTAGTGTTTGACCTTGAAGTAGTATTTTTTACCTCCCTACATCAAGTGGCTTCATGCCTTGTCTGAAGTTATTTTCATAAAAAAATCATGTAACTGCCACAGATCACCAACTTAAAAAGTCAGCTAAATACAAAATTGATTGCCGCTTTTTTGTTAAATAACGGAATAAAAGTATTCATTTCACATGAAAAAGATAAAAACGGAGAAATCAATACAAATATTGAACTCATCACTTGGATCCCAAGTTCAACTGATCCATTTTGGTGGTATCCGAAATAATGAATATTTTTTTCTGAATATCAAGATTATTTTTATATTCTTTGCCCTATCACCACTCATCCATTGACCACATACGATTCAGATATCTGCATTTTTTACCAACATAAGACAGGTTCTTGGCAACTTAACAAAAACAATGAAGGGCAAGACAATCAAAAGTTGTAATATCTTATCCAAGAATCTTGGTATGTTGGGATCAATAGTTCAATAAATAAATATATCTCTTAGACGATTGATTAAAAAACGTACAATTACCATTTTTTCATTTTTGTTGCCAAAAATACTCACTGTTAATAATTCTTGTACAATGTTACATTGATTTGTTGGGTGTCAGCATACAAATGACATCATGTTTGACAAACCGAAGTTATCGAGCAAACACGACAAATGTAAGATCCGAAAAAAATCTTTATATTTGTAAAAATTATTCATTACTAACAACGCACGCCAATGTATTGGTTGACCTCGGAATCGGGATGTAAATAATAAAATCAATATTTGTATTTATTTCTTTGAAAAATAAGATTACTAAACTCTTAGGACTGATTTGTATGGAAAATACCAAATTGTTCTGATAATGGTAATTAATGTTATACTATTACTAGACAGAATAACCATCTCAGGACGGGTAAAATTAATTCCCCCGAACAGTTTCCACTAATTTTATGCCACAAATATTAAAATTAATATATAATGCTAAACTTAATGTCTAGGATCCTTATTCCGATTTTGATGAATCCATTACATGATTTTGATTGTAGAAAAGGTATAAAATATGAGGCTTAAGCTTAACGGGACTTAAGAAGGTATTTAATTTATGGAATCTTGCTTCATTTGTGTCTAATGATTATGAATCAAATTTTATCCAAATCTGCAATATTTGAATTTTTAAATGCGAGGTTCTGCTCATATTATTATCACTAAAATCCCTTTAAAATACACGAAAGTAACCGACATTCGAGAAATATTTATTAATTGATGTCTAATACCGATTATTAAAATTTCACAAACATCGCAGTTATCTGATTTTTTGGCCCAAAGCTTCAACTCCCTCCTGGCTCTATGTACATATAACTAAATTAAACTAAATATATCCCGCATTGTGTACCTTTATACCTGCAGTGTTCCTAAATTCCTAATTATCGCATAATTAGTTGAGGAGTGAATTTTATACATAGAAATATATAAACATATGCACATGTCTAAATTGTAATCATTTAATAATAAACCAGACCTCCACTGGAAGAACGCGGACAGCTCTGGGATCTTGGGGAGGCTTGTTGCCACTCGGGCCCCAGAGGGGACCAATGGCCCTTATCAGCGGGAAATCGGTGGTAGGTGGCTGTTGCGATATCGCAAGGTCATCAGCGTTTATGAACGAAAAGAGGTTGAGCATACTGGAAGTCTGAGGAGACTTGTTGTCACTCAGACTCCAGAGAATACCACAGGTTGTTGGCAGTGGCCGATCACTGACGATGACCAGTGTGATAACTCCTAGTGAGTAAATAATAATAATAATAATAATAATAATAATAATAATAATAATAATAATAATAATAATAATAATGATGATGATAATAATAATGATGATAATAATAATAATAATAATAATAATAATAATAATAATAATAATAATAATAATAATAATAATAATTAAATTAAAATTAATAATTAAAAAAATTTTTATTTTTAATTAATTAAAATGTTGTTTTGTTTTTAATGGTGCCGGCCTAGGCTGACACCAGACTAAATATTTGTAGAGGGTCGAGGAGGATAAGTAGACTGAGGAGGGACAGCACAAACCAGACCTCCACTGGAAAAGTGCAGAGAATGCTGGGACCTTGGGGAGGCTTATTGCCACCCAAATCCCAGAGAAGACCAATTGTCTTTAACAGCGAGAAATCAATGGTAAGAAGAATGTTGCGATACCGCATCGTTATACCAATAAATAGGTTTTGATTTAATTTGATTCAATTTTATTTGATTTGATTTGATTTGATTTTCTTTTATTTGATTTTATTTGATTTGAGTTTATATACTAGAATATATGCGATTCAAGGGAAGTACATTTTTGCTAGTAATAATAATTTGGTATGATTTTTTTTATTAATACGGCAAAATTTTAAAAAGCGAATTCAAAATTTAAAGTAAAAAATCTCCCAGGTAACGCCGAGTAGATAGAGCTAGACTTATATAATGCACGGTCAGCACAGCTAAACCACCTCACGTCTCTTCTAGTTTAAATTGTATATTCGGTGCCTGTCGGTATTATAAAGATCTGAATACCTTCAATGGTGGCACAATGGGTCCCAGTGAGACGTGAATTCTTACTTTGTCCCAAATATATAATTGAAAACCACTAAGGTCAGAGAGGAGACATCGTTCTTTGACTGTGAAAAGGTATTTTTATCTAAAACTATTGAATCCTTCAACAATAAGCCGACCGACGTGAATTATCCTAAACGAAACATCCGCCTCACGTCAATTGGTCACATTCAAACGGACTCTTGCAGTCGGTTAATTTTATACTTGAACTTGCAATAATTTATCATCCACTTCTACCTCTGTTCGCTCCTTTCGTTCAACCGGCAGAATCGTTGCAGTTGACTCATGACGTTCTATATAAATGGTGCAACATGGAATCAGAATTGGAGGCCTATTTCAAAATATTTGAATTTCAGGTGTCTAAAAAAGTAAAATGTTAGTTACTGAATATCAACTTTGCGTAATAATTAATAAATTCCTTTTTCAATAATTTTGTAAAATAAAAATAGTACATGTGTTTCCGTTATGTATTTTACTAGTTAACTTTGCCGGCCTGCTGTCGTTTGGCTTCAAATGCTTGAAAAAATTAAATAATAAACATTTAATTCAAATATTTTTATATAAACACGGAATAGGAACTTTTATTTTCATTCATATAATTAGACAAACATTTACATTTTAGTAATATTTATACAAATGTATTTATCTTTTAAATATGACCTTAAACAAATAAAAACAAAGAAGAAATCACTTTCTGAGTCATTGTGTGTGCGTGTGTGATAATTTAGAAATGGATCACCAAAAAAAACTAAATAGAGAAATAGTTAATAAGTAAAATGTATAAGTATATATAGTTTCACTGTCTTGAAATAAGACATTTTGGTCCAGATTTAATATTTATTCATTTACATCATCATTTTTATTATTTCTTTTTAATAAAAAATTTTACTTGCCCACAATGTTACTATATGTGGCGGTCGATATAACATAATATTTTGGAAACAAATCCCTTCATCAGATGATGGAGAATTACGGCGAGTGCAGAGTTTTAACTCTGATTCGCATTTATTCATATATATAATAGTAAAATAAACAAAATGTTAAAAAAATAATGTATTAACATACTTTTTTAGAAGGAAAGACAGAAATTAGTCATTAAAATTGGTGTGGCCCTGTACAAGGTCCGGAATGGAAAACACGAATTCGGAAATTAGATAAAAGCAAGTATATTGAAAAAGTATAAAACAACAGAGAATAAGAATGGTTGTACGTCTATCTTAACTACCAGTGTAGACTAGTTCCAGGTATTTCCTTCTTTCCTATCGTAGGAAAATGTGACACGAGGCCGGAAGGTAGAGGAGAGTCAAGCCAGCACCCCTAAAGAAGGAGAACTCTGGTCTTTAAAATTTTCCTGGGCAGCCCTGTCGGCATTCCCCGGTCGGGGCGTCTCAAGCAGTAAGCAATAAACTTACTCGACCGCGAAGAGGGAGTCAAGGCCTGAAAGGGTGCCCTCCTAGGACTACCCAGAACTGATACCTCAGCCCGACAGATAAAAGGACACCGTAATAACCCAGTTCCTGCTGCACTGATTGTCGGGAACGAATTCTCGTCTGGTATTGATCAATCTGAAGTCTCTCAGCAACTGACGTGTCGGCGCAGCTATGTAATTCCTTCCCACCACAAGAATATTTGACACAAGGTCGGAAGGTGGGAAGAGTCAAGCCAACACCCCTAAAAAAGGAGCACTCTGACCTATCAAAAATAGTCTGGGCAGCACCGTCGTAATACCCGGTCAGGGCGCCTCAGGCAGTCAGCAAAAAACTTACTCCACCCAAAGATGAGAAGAAAGGCCTGGAAGGATGGACGTCCTTGGACTACCCAGGACCTATACATCGGCCCGACAGATACAAAGCCACCGAAATAGCCCTGTTCAGAACGAATCCTCGTCTTATATTAACCAGTCCGCCGTCTTTCAACAACTGACGTTACAGAAAGGCTGCACAGACTGGTGAGGACACACGTATTTCAGTCCTTCTCACCACAGGAATATGTTACACAAGGTCGGAAGGTGGGGAAGAGTCAAGCCAGCGACCTTAAAGAAGGGGTATTCTGGTCTATAAAAATTGCCTTGCCAACTTTGTCGGCATTCTCCGGTCAGAGCGCCTTAGGCAGAAAGCAATACACTTACTCCACCCCAAAGACGGGAGGCAAGGCCAAGGAGGGTGCACTTCTTAGGACTACCCAGGCCCGAATACGAGTATTGACGAGTACGAAGTCTCACAGCAACTGACGTTACTAAAAGACCGCACGAGCTGGTGTCGGTCCATGGATTTAATTGCTTCCCACTGCAGCAATATGTGACACAAGGTCGGAAGGCGGGGGAAGAATAAAACCATCGCCACCAAAGGAGGAGCACTCTGACCTAGCAAAAATAGCCTGGGGAGCCGCGTCGGCATTTCCCGGTCAGGGCTCCTCGGGCAGTAAGCAATGAACTTACTCAACCCTAAAGAGGGGAGACAAGGTTTGAGAGAGTGCACCTCCTAGTACAACCTAGGACCGACAGAAAAAAAGGCTACTGGCATAGCCCAATTTCTGCCGGATTGATTGTCAAGAACGAATTCTCGACTGATATTACCCCATCCCGGAGTCCTCAATCAACCGAAGTGTCTGAGAGACTAAACGGGCTGCGGCAGCTACTTAATTTCTTCCTACGGCAGCAATATGTGACACAAGGTCGGAAGGTGGTGAAGAATTAAGCCAGCGCTCTTGAAGAAGGAGCACGCTAGCCTAGCAAAAATAGCCTGTGCAGCTTCGTTGGTATTCGCCGGTCAAGGCGCCTTAGACAGTAAGCAATAAACTTACTCTACCCCAAAGAAGGGAGACAAAGCCTGGGAGGGTTCACCTCATAGGACAACCCAGGACTAATACAGATAAAATGCCACAGAAATTGCCAAGTTCCTGCCGGACTGATTGTCGAGAACGAATTCTCGACTGATATTACCCCATCCCGGGGTCCTCAATCAACAATAGTTGCTGAGAGACTAAACGGGCTGACGGGAGCGCAACACTGAGAACCAGGTGCTCTCAGTATTTATGGTGAGTTGAAGAGTTCAATTAGTCTGTATATGTAAGGTACCGTAACAAAAATTAAATGCTTTTATCAATATAATCGAGAAAAATATTGACTTTACAATTATATATTCGATGAAATCCTCAAAATATTCGTAAAATATTCATTGAATAAACATTATTTCTTTTTACATTAACATTTTCAACAAGAAATAGTAAATACTCACTTAACCTATTGAATGAAAAGGTGACTGAGTATAGCTCAAGATTAAAAAATAGTCTTATGTCCTTTTTCACCCCATAAAAATAAAACTAACGCAGCTAATTACACGTCCTATAACGTCTAATATCGATGTTCCAAATTTAATTTTTAAAATTGTCAATGTTGTTTCATGATTATAAAATTCTAACAATGCTTTTCTGATGAACGTTAGTTTAAAGATCGAAGAGACGAATGAAAGGAAGTCTGAAGAACGCGGTGCGGACAGGATTCTGATATCTGGGAGTCTTTAGTATTCAACCAGCACATCAAGCGGCAGATGTTTAGTTCAGTCGCGTCGCTCTTGGACCCGAAACAAGAGAGTGATTCGGCAATGTCATCCGTGACTGAGTAGCCCTTTTCAAGAATCCACTCTGCTCACCCCGAATGGGGAGGGGTCTTTAAAAGTTGCCCTGAAAATAGTTTACTTGCCTGCCTGGAAAACGGATTTCAGAGGGCTTCAATTTAATTACGGTCGAAACAATGAGGTAAGATTAAAAATGTCATCATGGAACATCCATACCCAACTGGACTTAAACTCTTCAGGACTTGAAAGAAGAACTGCTCTTGACGCACAGGAACTCCAGAGACTCGACATCGATATTGCAGCACTTTCAGAAAGCCGCCTTTCAGGCGAAGGACATCAGCGTGAAGTAGGCGGTGGCTACACAATTTTCTGGAAAAGCTACGATCCTGAAAATCCGTGACTAAATTGGGTCGGCTTTGCTATAAAGAACACGTTGATATTGAGACTCAGTGAATTATCAGTCGGGTAAACGAACGCCTTATGACCCTTAGAGTTCAAACTGGGGAAAATCCTCATGCCACAGTAATCAGCTCATATGCCCCCACACTCGATGCCGATGAACAAACAAAGGACTCGTTCTATAATGACCTTGACATACTGCTTTCCGCCGTTCAGATTAAAGATAAAATCATTCGTCTTGGTGTTTTAATGCGAGGGTTGGTAGGGATTCACAAAGTTGGAGAGAAACCATTGGTAAAAGGGGTATGGGTAAAATAATCTCGAATGGAAGACTTTTACTTTCAAAACGTGCCGAATACAATTTCATTGTCACTAACACGCTTTTTAGACAAAGAGACAAATGCAAGACCACTTGGCAACACCCGCGATCAAATCATTGGCATCTTATAGAATATATTATTGTTTGCGCACGTGATAGGAGAGATGTTCTAATTACAAAAGCTGCTCCACTCACCGACGACTGCTAGACAGGCCATCTTTTAGTTATCTCAATAATGAGAATCAAGCTGTAGTGTAGCAAGAATAACCGGAATCCACCTAAGAGGCTCAAATTCAACGTCGAATTTCTGCGGGATCCGACTAAGCGGCTTCAGCTACAACAATATCTTCTTCACCACCTACCTGGGCAACATCACGCCAGTGCTGAAGTACATTGACAAAAGCTGAAATCTGACATTTTTGGACGCATGCTGGTAGTCAATTGGTTTGAGGAAATATAAGAATCAAGATTAGTTTGATGAAAATGACAGAGTAATAAAGGATCTAATTGAGTACGCAAGAAAAGCGCTCGCGTCACATCTCAATTACCCGAAGTCGGAAGCGAAAAAGAGAATTAAAAGCCAAAGTACAAACATCAACAGAAACCATTAAAAATAACTGGTGGACGAACAAATCTAACGAAATACTATTACATGTTGATACAAAACGACATGAAGAATTTATTTAGTGCAACTAGAAATCTCTATGGTCCCAGCACACAAGGCCTATATCCTTTGCGAAGTAGGGATGGCTCTCGAATTCTCAAAAGTAGTGGAGAAATCTTAGCCCGGTGGAATTGAAGATCTGTTAAACTGACATCCAGTCGTCGACGACAATACGATACATCAAATCTTGCAGCGATCTGTGGACAATTCACTGAGCAGAATTCCCTCTCATGAAGAGGTCAATACTGCCGTCCTTGGTTTGAAAAAATAATAAGGCTGCTGGTATAGACAACATCTCTGCTTAAATCTATAAATCGGGTGGACCACTCCTGTATTTACAACTGAATCAACTTATTTTCAAAATATTGGTACAGTAAGAAATACTAAGTTATTCAAGGGATGGTTTAATTACAACCATTTTCAAGAAAAAGGGAAAAAGAACTGAGTGTGGAAATTATAAGGGTATTACACTTCTATGAATAGGTGGAACATTTTTGGCTCATATCTCAAAGAGACTAACACCTCTCGCTAAGTTTTACCCGAGTCACAATGTAGCTTTCGATCGGTTCGTGAAACAAACGACCGGCTCGTGACACCAACGATATGATATTCAGTCTAAGACAGCTTCAGAAAAAATGCCGAGAGTAACAGTAACCTTTATATATGGTTTTCATCGATCTAACTTTGATAGTGTAAGCCGTGAACTCCTCTGGAAAATCTTATCCAAAGCTGGTTGTCTAGAGAGGTTTATCAAAATAATGAAACTTCTTCACAACGATATAACTGCAACGGTAATCGCACATGGCAGCTCTACAGATACATTCAAAGAAAAATCTGGGTCAAACAGGGATGTATAGCTGAACCAACCTTGTGTTCAATCTTTATTGCGGCCGTATTGCACCTAATGGATGGTTAACTTCCGCCTGGTATATCCATAAACTACAGAATGGATGGTAGAGTTTACAATGTAAGACGTCTGAAGGCCAGAACTAGAACAAATGTTGCTTCTCTTATTGAATTTCAATATGCAAATGATAAGACGGTTTGTGCTCTGACTGAAGAGAACTTACAAACCCCGATTAATGCCTTTGCCGATGCATACTCTAAACTAGAACTAAAATATCAACGTTCGAAAAACTGAGGTGTTATTTCAGCCTTCATCTCAAGATACCAACAAAAACCCTCCTAATATCCAACTAGGCGGAAAATTGCATGAAAGCGTGGATTGCTTCGCGTACCTGGGTAGCCACCTCACTTCCAATGACACAATTGACGACGAAATACAATATCGTATTAGGTGTGCAAGTGCTGCTTTCTGTAAACTTCGTCTCAGAGTGTTTGATGATAAAGATTTAAGGCTTGATAACAATATATTAGTGTATTAAGTCATTTTCCATTCAACACTCTTGTGTGCAACGGAGACCTGGACGACATATCGTTAACATCTTATAGCACTCGAAAGTACATCAAAGACTTTTACAAAAATGTTTTCTAATTAACTGTCAAGATCGTCGAACCAACATCAGTGTCATGGAAGAGTCTGTTTTCTCTAGTATTGCGGCTTTAATTGTTAAAAATAATTTGAGGTGGGCTGGTCACGTTGTAAGAATGAGCGACCAGTCATATCCTAAGAAAATATTTTATTCCGAACTGAATGTGGGAGCTAGGAGGGTTGGAGGACAGAATAAGCGGTACAAAGATTGCTTAAAGGAGGATATGGAGAGATGTGGAATTAATCACACAACATGGGAAGCGAGTGCACTTGGGAGGGTGGATTGGAGGAATGGAATAAGGAGTGGTGTGGAAAGATTTGAAAGTGAACAACATCATCACGTTGATGAACTGAAAACAGCAAGAATAGTGCGCTACGAAAATAAATTGCCAAACGATAATGCATGCCCGATTTGTGATAGGATGTGTGGATGTCGAATTGGACTGTTTTCTACTATGAAACCCCACAAATGAAGCCACTGGTTCTCTATTTAATCGATTCGAGTGACGGCCATGATAATAGGTTTAAAGAAGATGTTTGGAGACAAAATAGTATATTTGAGAAAGATGAAAGTACATTCTCTTAGGAAACAAAATATATCTTCTCAGTAAACAAAGGGATATATTCTTGGAACACAAAAGAATATATTAACAAATATTATTATTTTAAAGTGAATAAAGACTTTGAAATAGGTTTATGTTGCACAATGAGTTGATTTTACCATATATTATTATTATAAATGTTAAACAGGAATCCAAACAATTGCGCTTAAGCGACGGTTAGAAACCTAAAAAGATGGCTCGTTTCAAGTTACTGAAAGATGAACGTCTTGGTAGGATACACCATCTTCAGCAAAAGAAAAAAAGATTGAAAAAATGTTGTAAAAATGAAGGTCGTGGGTATGAACTTAAGCTGTTTCCGGTCGTAATGCTCAAATTTGTGAACTATGGGTTTAATATAATTGTTCCAGCGCACGACGTTGCGCAATCTAAGACACCCTTGGGTATTTTGTTCTCTCTGACTTCATCCCATTACTCCTAAATCCATATGTCTAATCCATTTTTACATTTTGTTCCGCTTATCCTATTTCCCAGCCCAATCAGCTACTCAAGCTTTCTCGATTTACTTTGAAATATAGTGGGGAATAGTCTCTTCTCTTAGCTACAACCCCTTTCTTACAATATAGGCGTTGCTAGTCTCTCTACTCCATCGTTATTTCCATAGAAGGTTCTCGACTGAGCTCCAGTCTTTGGTTCCTCTTTGTAAGACATTCACAGTAAGAACTCGTCTGACTGTCACAAAAAAAAATACTTTTTTTTCTTTCTCCATGTGTCTAGCGTCAAGCGGAATTTCCATGGGCAGAACTTACTTATAAGGAGCTTCGACCCGTTGAACATATTGCCACGAGACTACTTCCCTGCTGTTTACAATCAGAATTCAATGTCAACTAATTATTTTCACGGGTCGCTCCATAAGTAATCAAACGCAGTTCATACCATTGATCAATGCTAGTACTCCTATAGTGTTCCTCATCTTTTGGTTGTCAGTCATTTGCATTAGCCCTTATCCTCGAATTGCTCTTGGCTTCCATAAGTGGCGAACTTAATAGTAAACAAAATACCGTCATGGGTATGACACAAAACCGTATTCGGTGGTGAGTGTGGCATTACCCATTAATTGTCATTACTCACAAGTGGACTAACTCTGAGTGGGTGTATCTGTAAGGCCCTAACTATGGGTTAAAAATATTTATCAACTTAAATGAATAAATTCGAAAGTTATTTTTTTCATTTGTCACTCTCATATTACCATGAAAACGGGTTACTGTTATTTAAATCAATAATGCATAATATTTTGAAATTATGTTTATATAGTACAAGTGAACGATTATGGGACAGTTCTTTGAATCATTAATTTGCATAACTATTTTTTTAAGTTTATAAGAAATGAATGTTTAGTGTTATAAATTTGGAATTGTATTATTCTATTTTCACTATATATATGCAATAGTTTCGTCGATATTAACAGTAATTAATTACAATGGTTTAATAAAAAACGGATAAATGACTAAAACACTTTAAAAGAAAATAAACTAACAACGTTTGTTTCGAGGCATAAGTCAGAAGAGAAAAAAGAAGACAGAAGATGACTATCTCGCTCGGTCTCATACACTTTCTCTCTCTCTCTCTCTTCTTGTCTCTAACCTATTTGTCTCTCTCGCTCTCGGCTCTTCTCTCTCATCTCTCTGTAGACCTATCTCACTCGCCCTCTCTCTCTTTCTCTCTCTCTCTCTCTAGCCCCACTTCCCTTATCTCTCCATCGCCCGCTACTATTGGTGACGCCTATTTTTGTGTTTATGTTTTTAAAATTCAATGATTGTTTTAATCCCGTAAGCAAAACGTTTCGCATTCGTGTATTAACTTTTTTACTGATTTTGTGGGACTAACTTAATTTTCAACAAGTATTTATGTGTTTCTAAATTGTAAGTTGAAATATAGCCCCTCTTACACACACACCACATCGCTCGGTCGAATTGATTTCTTCTTTCTTTTGATTTCATTATAGTCTTATTTAAAAGATAAATAAATTTGTATCAAAATAACTAAAACATGAATGTTCATCTATTTTTTATGGAAATCGCTCCAGACAAGGCATGAAGTCACTTGATATAAGGAGTTAACAAGAACGAAATATGATTATTTTAAAGACAGGAGATGCCATTGACAACTAGACAAACTAATCAAACGAGCTGGAACAAAAGAAGCAGGGTATAGATCACATAACATAATAGTATTTATATAAAAGACTGAGACTAGTAACACCACATCTATGAGAGAGAGGGTGCAGATACGAAGAAAGGATGTGGCCAATCAAATTACATACCTTTCTGCACCTTCTGGACAGAGATTCACCAGCCCAAATATGACAACAGCACTCCATACCTGGTCGTATATAGATTTGTAGAGATAGAGAATAGCCTCAGGCGTGAGAAAGTGTTTGGAGCGATAGGGAGAACCGACTTTATAAGAAGCAGAAAAGGCAACGGATCTAATGTATGTAACTCCAAGAAAGATTTGATAGGAGAGAAAGACCAAGAAGTTTCAGAGTCGATTTCTCCTCAAGAACAAATCTATCCATGATAATCTCAGGAAAATAGAGACACGCCTAGGATTGAAAGACATTAGCTAAATCTGAAAAGGATTAAACGAAACAATCCATTTCGTACCCTAATCCACAACTGAACCTAGGTCAACTTCTAGATCAGCTGCATATTTCGACTGATCTGAGGGAGATGAGCGAGAAGCAACACCAGAATAGAGAGTGATATCATCAGCATAGATGTTAATTTTCCGAATAATATTTTCTTGAATAAAGTTTATATAGAAAAGAAACAGTGTTGGGCTTAGAATAGAGCCCTGAGGAACACCAGCATTGGTATGAAAAGAGAATGAAGAGACGCCGTCCAAAGTTACTCGCAAACTTCGATCAGGAAGAAAAAAAACTAATAATGTCAAGAACCTCACCACCAATACCATGACTCTGAAGTTTGTGTAAAAGACCAGAATGCCACACGCTGTCAAACGCCTTCGAATTGTCAAGCACTATTGATCTACCCTCTCCTGAATTATCTATAAACCGGCAGATCCGCTCAGTTACAACAGTTAAAAGATCAGCAGTTGAACGAAAACCACGAAAGCCATACTGAACATCACTAAAGGGGCCCAGACTTTCCAGAAAATAAACAAGCTTGCCGTTGACAAGCCTTTAAAAAACCTTGCTTGTAACAGAGAGCAGACCAAGAAGACGATACTTAGTTGGGTCAAAATGATCTCCAGTATTTTTAAAGATGAGAACAACAGAGGACTTCTTCCAACAAGAAAGGAAACAGGACTACGGCAAACAGAGATTGAACAATTTAGAGAGGATAGAAGAAAGTTTGAGAGCACAACGCTTGAGAACGACAACAGGAATATAATCAGGACCGGAAGTCTTAGACTTGTCAAGATCAGAAAGAACCCTAGCAATCATTTTTGGAGTGATAATAACAGAATCAAGAAACTGGTCAGTTTTCAAAGGCAAATCAGGAAGACCATCACTAGAATCATCAAGAGAATAATTGTCAGAAAAATGACGAGCCAATAGATCATCCATATCCTTAGAAGATTCAATAACCTGAAGAACATTAAAAGAGGAGAAATAGCAGACTTGCCGCTATTAATGATACTATTGCAGATTCTCAAAACATCACGAGCGCCAATCCTTTGAAATTAGATGAAGTCACGAATCCTTTGAGAATAGCCAGACTTAGCCTCAGAGATTGCTTTCTTGCAGGTATTGCTAGCTCTTCTGTAGGATTGTCTAGAAGTCTCAGAATCATCCCGACGATAATGATTTAAGTAATGGTTACGATGGGAAATGGCAGAAGCACAAACAGATGAACACCATGGAAAGAATGGCGTTTGTTTTGAACCTTACGATGAGGAATGAAGGTGTCAATTCCAACAAGAAGCCAGACAGTAACCTCCTTAGCAGCAGCATTCGGTGACATACTAAAGATAGGACCCCATGGAAGGTAACATAGGAAGCTGCGAATCCCATCCCAATCAGCCTTCCTGTAGTTGAACGTATTCCTATGGAAGTGACGATCAATAGAAGACTTCACCGAAAACTCAACCTCAACGTCAACAACAGCAGGACGAGAAGAACTCATTTTTATATATGTTTATGAATACATGTGTCTTCTGTTTGCAATTAACTAATGAATTAAATGTTTGTTATTTAATATTTTGGTTTCAAGTATTTAAATTATAGAACTGTATTACCAAAATAAATAGATTCGAAATTATATAACGTAAAACGGGTTTATATGCTGTAAAACAAAATAATAACACAAGAGAACGTGCCCACAACGTTACCTCGTAGCATTGTGATGAGCAATCTCTGTTTAATTTGCCCCCACCCCCGATGGCATAGTTAAAACAAAAGTCTGGGTGTTGATGCGGAGAAAATCCGGCTCCCCATACGAGGACACTATGGATTGAGACAAAAGTTAACAAAGGTCTCAGGTTTTCACTGACTAATAAGAGAAAAAGTGAAACGTAGTATCAGAACAGATACTACACTTTACTCCTAGCCAAAAAAACTGATGCGTTGTCTTGTAACATTACAGTACTATTCCTTTCAAGATTTCAAAAAGAAACACATTTCTAAGATTTTAACCAAACAAAAGAAACGCAGGAAAATATAGAAAGAAACCCATTTGTTTTATTTTGGAATTTTGGGACGGTGCCAAGAAAATTTGCTGAGATTGAAATCTAATTGCATTAATATGTAACCTTGTGTTTTAAGCAGTTGAAAAATCTTTAAAGGTATTTGCATTAAAACCATTGCATCGTGATTTATTTTGGTTTTTGGTTTATTTGTTTGTTTCATTTATTGATTTTTTGTGCGTTGTTTTTTATTTTTTAATTTAATAAGAACACCAGTTTAGAATGAAAAAAAATATTGTAATAATGGTGATTATCAAATAGCTACAATGACAGAAGAATGATAAGATAAATTATCTGAAGCAACCTCTCCATTTCCCCCTCGACTCCTACTCTGTTACCTCTCTCTCTCTCTCTCTCTCTCTCTCTCTCTATATATATATATATATATATATATATAGTAATCATATCACAGAACAATTATAAAAAATGGAAACGCATATAATCTATAATAAAAAGAAATATGTATTTATTTGTATCTATGTAGACAACATCGGAAATGTTGAATTTGTTAACATATTCATATATATATATATATATATATATATATATATATATATATATATATATATATATATAGAATTATAAAAAGAAAAACTATACACACATTAAGGTTGTACACATAATAACTTATTTCGACCCCTTTAATTAGGTCTCCTCAGATGTATAAACAACCACGTCAAAAAAAAGTTTTTTTTGACGTGGTTGTTTATACATCTGAGGAGACCTAATTAAAGGGGTCGAAATAAGTTATTATGTGTACAACCTTAATGTGTGTATAGTTTTTCTTTTTATAATTCCGTTTTGCTCTGTTTAAATTACATTGAGCTCTGTTATTCAGATTGTCAACACAAAATTGAAATCTACACACTATATATATATATATATATATATATAAATTTAGGATATGTATATATATAAAATTAGGTATGTGTGTAAATATATGTGGGTGTGTATATATACATAGCTAACTAAGACCACTCTTATCATCTTAAAATGTCAAATTATAGCTACTTGAAGGCATTAAAGACATTTTAATGCGACCAATTTGTAATGCCACAAAGTAATCCCCCAAGTGTTTTTTTTCCTTTCCGACCCTCCGCCTTCTCATAACTGTATAATTGTTTTATTTCCTCTTCCCTACTCTGTCCCTAACTAAATTTTACATCTCAGTTCAACATCCTTATCCGATCTCTCCCCATCATGGCACAATCATCATCCCACCTCACTTTTATCAATAATGCCTATAGATGTATATAAATTATTTGAAATTTGTCTTTGATACAACATTATCCTTGCTCTCTAGATGATACTTCCACTGTTTATCCAACAAGACATAATTACACATTTCTATTTAAATGTCTGTATACTAATAAAAAAACAATCTTCATCCTACCAGCTCATAACGTTATTCGTTGAACGACCCTTTTCGGTAAAGTTCTTTGAATAAAGACGACGCGTTAATGAGTATCGAAACAATTTTCGAGCTTTCGTTTGTATTTTCCACATATATATATATATATATATATATATATATATATATATATATATATATATATATATATATAGTTGTAGGTTTTTATAAGGAATATCATAATTTTCATAAGTTCCTTCAATCTTTTATTTGTTTTATTTATTTATTTTTTATTTCAACATATGATGTTTATCATTCCAATTTACACTTTATATATGAAAAGCAATATTTTCATCTTTACTCTATTGCATCTGTCTCTCTTCTTTCGTTTTTTTTCTTATGGTTTTTGACGTTATATCATGTTGCTACAATTTTACTACACATTCTAATATTCTCTGAAGATTGACAGATGGGATATTGAATTGTAATTGTTGTCCCAATTTGCCAAGAAACACGTATAGGGATGCAAAAAATTAAACATTGTTTTTATATATTTAAATATGAATTGGAATGTTAGACATCCACCGAAGTGTTGAAATAAATACGAAATGAAAAAAAAAATTAATTTTATATTGAAGGAACTTATGAAGATTATGACTTTGGATTGATTGTTGTATGATCATTGAAATGAATAAATATTACATAAAATCATATAAAAATTAGAAACAATCTGCACGGATCAATCAACGTTTCGATGTTAACACGTATCATCTTATTGCCCCAAGGTTACGTGTTAACGTAGAAACGTTGGTTGATCCACCTAGACTATTTCTAATGTTTGTATAATTTTATTTATAAAAGCTCTACTTTGTATTGGGCACTTTTAGAAAAAATAGTGGTTTTAAGTTCATGTAATCAATATATTAATAATTAATTAATATATTAGAGTATGGTGTCCACGTTTTCGTTATGTATAGATGTAGGTTTATATGTATATGGGTGAAATTAAACCTGCTGTCAGATCTCCACAAATATAGTTACAGATCTCGCCATCATATTACTAAACTCACATGCCAGAATCAGACACACAGACCTCACGTGTTACAGTGCTAGCGCTTTAACTACGACATATACTGCACATGGTGCAGTGATGACGGTTACGGCCATGAGACAGCTACTCTGTTCCGCGTGAAGAACAACAACCACAAAAAAGCGATCAGGAACAACATGTACTTACCAGTTGCGCGACATTACAATTTACTAAACAACACAATAGATGATATCAAATACATATTATTACGTACAGCCTTCTATTCACCACAGCACCACCGAAAAAACGAAATAAAATAGATCTCCTAATTAAATACTCACACAAGGGGCTCAAATTAAGATATCGGAGTTTTGAGTTCCTACAAATTCTTTTAATCCCGCCCCCTCCACTAAACAACCCGTTTAAATATAGAGGTATAAACAAAACCAAATAAATCAAGTAAAATATTGCAACACACACACACACACACAACACGTAAATTGAAAAAACTACTAGACACACAGGTAAAACACTAAAATCTCAATTTCAGATATACATCCTGAAAAAATATTGTCGGTCACACAATAAACCCCTATTAACAATAGATAATCAGATTTAACTAGACAACATCCGTTTTCTCTCTGTTTTTATTTATGTCCCTTCTTTGCTCATTCATATCAGAAATGAATTAGACAGCAAACGGCCACACATAAGAAACTTCATAAACCCCAGACAACAACACCATCCACACAAGATAATGAAATTTAACTTTCCTTTTCATTTCCTTTCCTTCTTTTTTTAAATTTATACCGGAAGAAAAATCCATAGCAAACACCCATACAAATAACCGCGATAAGTGGCCCCCATGGGCCAGATTAGAAAACATTAATTTTAGTTCACTGTTTTCAAGAAGACTGTGTTCACTTCATTGATGGCTAGAAAAAGGGAATGTTTCCAGAAAATTTCCTTCAAAATATTCTAACAAAAAAGATGTTTATCCATCCATATTCGAAGAACTCTTAAAAACATCGCCTTAGAGTTTTCCAAGATATATACCGATATATCCAATGATAGAAATCCACATCATTAAAAATGTAGATTATATTTAATGGAGAATAAGGACAAATGGATGAAAAAAAATTGACAAAACCCTTTGATTTGGCCATGGGTTTCCTGGACTATGTGGCGACATCATATTTTGTAGCGTTATTTATTTTATATACCCTCACAAATATATTTGATAATACAGATATCGGCTTATATAGAGATAATTGATTAGCTATAATCAAAGATTTCAACAAGGTAAAAGGGGGGAAATTTCAAGAAAATTATACATATGGAAATGAAAAGATTAGGCTTAAGAGTATACGTACTGGCTAACATAAAAATAACTTTCTATTTAGATGTCACTTTGAACTTAAATGAAACCATATTTAAACGATAGCGCTAATCCAATATACGTTAACCGAAAGTATAATTACTCCCAATCAATCATAAAACACATACCTAATTCTATCAAACGTAGGCTTAGTAATAACTCTAGCAACGAAAATGTATTTAAGAAATCAAGTAACATTTACAACACAGCTCTAATAAATAGTGGTTATCATAATATCAAAATTAAATATAAGGAACAGGACACCAATTATCATAATAAAATTAATAATAAATTAAAAATCAAAGAGAAAGAAATATAATCTGGTATACACCACCCTATATTCAAATGCTTTAAACTAAACTGGGCAAAGAATTCCTAAATCGATGAACATTTCCACGTAACCCATCCTTTGCATAAAATATTCAATAAAAATAATCTAAAACTGTCCTACAGTTGTTGCGAAAACTTAGAAATTATAATTAAAGCACACTATAATAAAATAATTAATGAGAGCAGTCGGAAAAATAATAATAATAATAATGTGACTAACATAGCATCAAGAAAAATATAATCACTAGAAGTAGCAATAAGCCTAATAAGAATCATTAAAATACAAATAAGAAAGTGAATAATGAAGAGAAAAGTTGTAAAATATAAGATATATACAATTGTGCACCATGAAAGGAAAATCACTACCAGACACACAGGTAAAACACAAATTTCAATTTTAAATTATACATCCTCAAGAAATATATCCGATCACATAATAAACCCCATCAACACTAGATAATCAGATTTAACTAGACAACATCCATTTTCCCTCTCTTTCTATTTCTTCCCTAATGGAATAATGAAAACAAAAGCTGTAACTGCAGAATGTGTGCACTTTGTCCACTACAAATAAATGCCTCAGCAAAAGTATTGTTTGACAAGCCACAATATTTTCCAAAGAAATCCTAAAAAAACAAGAAGTATGACCACCCTGCTTTAAAACAAGATAGTACGACCACAAAAAGCATATTTAATAACTAAACACGCTGAATAAAACCAGCACTAGCGACCCATTACTGGGAGCCCAAAGAAAGTGGACGCTTGCAAATAAGGAATGAAAAATAATACGACAGGCCATTATGTGTTGAAATTTAGACGCCCATATAGATTATGTCTTAATGAGAAATTTGAAACTTTAAACTTTAAACACCCCAACAACTTATTAAACTGTAAAAGTCAAAAAGCAAACAACTGTATACACAGAATAAATTTTACTTTAGGATAACATCACATAAGAAAAATAAAATAAAATAAGCTTGACGATTCGCTACGGGGATGAAACGCGGAAACCTCTGTGTAGCTTAATTGCAATAAATAACTTTGCATAACTTACTATATATATATATATATATATATATATATATATATATATATATATATGAAACAGTAAAGATAAATATTTTATCTTTATCTTAGATCCTATTGTGATAATAGGATGCTCAATATAATTGATAAAGCGTTAATAGGAGAACAAAAAGATGATGAAAATAAAAATTGGATTAATTACAATAATTAATCAAATATTTAAGCAAGAATATATCAAAAATGTTTTTCCTTCAACTATGGATTTTCAAAGATAAGCACATTTCATCTAAGGAGAAAAATAAGTAAAATAATGTATTACTTGTCGCATAAATTTCCATATTTACGATTTTCTCTATATTCATATGATATCAAGTTAACTGTAGAGACGTACCCTCTAATAATGTTATTATTATTGTAATTCTAAAATCGCTTTAATAATGTTTAACTATGATTATTTTTTAATTAATTTTATTTAATATATTTATTTGTTCCTTGTTATGTATTTTAAATCATAATATTTTTAAATCATAATATTTTTAACTTAAATTATTTAAGAAATTTTAGAAAATACTCCTAATTAATAAACATTTTATAACATTTAATTTAGTAATAATATTCTTTTTATATTTTGCTTTTTGGAAAATATATTAAACTTTTAATTTGTTTAATTTTAAATCATTGATGAATATCCTTATGAATTAACTTTAATATTGTTAGAAATATAATTTAATTATATCTAATGCTTTTAAATTTGTCCATGAGTTATATTACTATTTTTAACGTTTTTTTATTTTGAAATTTAAACTTTTTCTAATTTTTACGATAGCTTTTCGCCTAACTTTTTAAATATTTTTCTTTACTTTTTTCCTTTTCTTTTCTCTCTATCTTTTCATCTATGTCTTTCTTACACTCCTTTATTGATATTATCTATTACCTCGCCATTAAACCTAACTTTAATTTGACGTCAATCTTATTTATTAATTTTTCTGCCTTCTTATTATTTTCTACATTACTTTTTCTTTATCCGTTCCACTTATTTAAATTAGATTTCAGATTTTAAATGATATCGTTTTAATTTCTCCCGCTTAAATTCTTGAAGTATTGCCCCCAGCAAGCTCTATACATGGCAATGACTTTATCTATATATTGATCTCTTACGAATTATTTTAATATTGTTTACTGAGTTACTCACTTGGGTATCAATTGATTTTTTGGTTTGGACTTCGTTCTAATGTATCCTCTCATACCTCAAATTTCGGACTTTACAATCTGGGATCTATTTGATTATAATTAAATGATCAACTTATCTCTGATTGATCCCCTGGATGTTTATATCATGGACACATTGTATCTCCTACCAAACTGTCGATTTGTATAATCATATTTAATTATATTTAAACAAGAAAACTAAACTAATAGTGTATTCTTATTTTTTATTACTATAAACTATTATACACCCATGTCTTCGTCGTAAACCTAGTTTATATTCGTCTGCTACCAAAAGCACTCAGATGCTCATATTTATCAAAAGGTGGTTATTAAAATAAGAGACAGTCACGGGATACATTAGAGAGATATGTTACTCGTATACGCATAAGAGAGAGAAAGGCAGATAGATAGACAGATAGTTCATCTTGCTACCACCAGATACACTTAAAACCTAGACACGCCTTTTCTGCATAAATTCACGCCAACTAAAGTGACAGAACATTCTAGATCGGAAAGTCACGTGGTTTCATCGACTTCCGCTGGGGTCACCTCTGTCATTTAAGTTGTGACTCAAACTTTTCGATTTAACACGGCCTTCGTTATGTAACTAAGAGACTGCGAAATACCTATTAGCTAATAGCAACGTAATTATGAGTATTTACTAAATAATGTACATATGTTGTCATTTCGAACGCAGTTGTGTTAATTTGTTCATAAGTATTGGCACCTAACGCATCTATTTGTATAACAGAACCATAATTCTTGGATAATTACCAGCTTTTACCTTTGATGTAAATACATCAATGTATCCTTTCTTTAGTACAAGTGAGAAAACACACAAATTTATATTTTGTTGGTCACTTTTAAATTCTTGTTTACGTTCATCATATCTACAAGATGATGTTGGCAAGGTTTATACTCTGCAAAGTATTCTCTTCTACAACGTATTGAGATTGACCTAAGCGATACCATCACATAAAGAAAAGTTACCAAGATTTTTTTTTACAAATGTTTCACGTTCTATCAAAAACCAAAGGCAACTCGATCGAGCACAAGGGTTGATGGTTGGTGTCAGGTGGGAGATGGTACTAACATTATGAGAATTGCAGACGGTGTATTCGATCTGGGCAAAATTTGATTACTTACGAAACGACTCAACAAGAACTTGTTACATTGGACTTGAAAATAACCATGCTGTAGTTAGTTAGGAAGCAGCCCCATGGTATAGCATTCCACAGATGGACAGTTATTTGGAAAAAATACTGCTCGTTAAAGTCTCACTTTGCTCCAGGTATACAGAAGAAGAAAGGAAAATCTCTTACATTGGTTTTAGCTAAACAAGTTTCTGCTGTGAATATTTTACAGGGGGAACCAGACACTAG
>OY744516.1:162037836-162157836 GCA_963556195.1 Sepiola atlantica | reverse complement strand
TCGGCCATAAATATTAATCTCTTTGGCAGCCATTCTTGGTGTAAATCTAATTTGAATTCTACCAACGGCAATAAGAAAATTCGTTGAACTCATAAGATTATTTCTGCCGGTGTCACACATTATATAAGGTTGCCTTATAGACAGAAAGATTTGTATTAAAATAAATCGAATGCACTAAGAGAACCTCTAGCACAAAAAGCTTTGTAATTCAGTACTAAAAATCAATTCATACATAAGTACTCTAAGGAATAAGGTGAAATCTTTAGGTCTTTTTTAGGATTTTGTTTTCATATCATAGTTGGACAGACGATAATAGGCCTTGAACACTTAATAATCACTTTAGTTACATGAATAGTGTTGTCTATTTGATATACTTTCAAAACATTCAAAGTAAGTGTCCAAGTAATATTATTATCTCTCCAACTACGATATGAAAATGAAAATAAACCTTAAGTTTTCACCTCATTCATTAACCCTTAAATGCATTTTATTTCAAATATGACACATTCCAACAAAATGCTTATCTTCTATATTAAATTAAGACGGATTTCCCCCAGTACTTTTGATGAGATTAAGAAAATAACCACATGCATCACAGGCTACTAAATTCACCACTATATTACGCTTATTCACTCAAGTGTGTTATAATAAATGTATGATTACTTCCTCCATCTAACACTAAATATAAATTCTAGCCCACTATCGGATGCTCTCCCCATAACACACTCTATACAGGTGGTAGCAAAACTTTTCCCTATTATATTTTACTACTAACACTCTCCCCATCTACACTGGGAACTAATAAACAACGGATATTTTTTAAATGTAACGCTTATTATTTTCTAATCACTCGGCATTAAATTAATGCCAGATAAAGTACACACAAATTCAATCACATCCGCTGATTTTCGGGAATATCGGATTACGTTATTTCTAACTATTACGCATAGACGTATTCTCATTCCAGTTTCCACGGATTACATTAAACGAACATAATAACTTATAGTTGTCAGTGATTCAAAATGGCGGCTACCATCTCTTCAGCGATTCGACTTTAGACATTTCCTTTATCAGTCTTCTTTTGCTTCAAGTATAATCTCATTTTTTTACTTAAACGCTTAGAGAATTTCAAACATAACACTTTTAAGGCTTAAAATACTTACCGAGTAAAACGAACTGCAGTGTTCATTTCGACAACACTCAATTGTTGATAGCAATTCCATGGAAGCACGTAATATAAGTTTCTATAGGAACTTGACACTACTTTAACTAACAGACAATACAAGTTCATTATTTCACTTTTGCCCATCCATACCAAACCTAAAATTAATCCAACATTTGGGGGGGGGGGTTCACGTTAGGTATTCCTCTTTTTTATTTGTGGGTGGAGTATGACGTTTACTTTTCTTCTTTACATTTCCCTATGAAAACCTTCTATTCTCTCTCCCACTCTCCCTACCCGCTCTCTCTCTATCTCTCTTTATATATACATATATATATATATATATATATATATATATATATATATATATATATACGTTTCATTCGCAACAATTTCTAAAAATGTACTTACATTTTCGCAGACAATAAACATCACAAAAATGGGCATATTTATTTGTGCTCACATCGATTTTTTAAATATATTTTATAATGACGAATAAGGTTTCTTTTACTTAACTCACGACACTTAAAAGGAACACAGCTCGGCGGAGCTAAACTGTTACTGATAATGTGATCTATTTGCGTTATCTCGGCATTTTATGATAGATATTTCACACGTGGTTGATAACAAATAATCATCGTTTCGTCTTTTTACACACATACTTGCTTCAAACAGTATTTACTGACTGACACCTCAGATTTGTTTTGCATGTCTAGCTTCTTACGAAATTGGGATTAAAATACTAATTAATCAACACTTTAATTTTCGCAATTGAGATCAAAATTATTTCATTTTTCATTACACAATATATATTTATCTTACGTGCCTAAACTAAAATATGCATTCGTTACACATGGTCCACTTTCAGTTACATTTGACAACCAACGATACCAGAGTTAAACACAACGTAAGTTCTTACTGTGTCGAAAATCAACCAACATAAATAAACATTTACGTATTCTACAAGGATTTGCTTTCAATGACTGACGAGAGAATAGGTAACAGCCCGACCCGAAACAAGTAACCTTTTCCATAATCAGTCAGTGACGGAGATATCCTTCTACACTGTGGTAATTTCTATTTTTGTTCAACTCATAAATAATCCTTTTCGTGGGTTAATATTGTCCGTTGGACCTATTTGCGTTCTCTCGGATGTTGCAAAATTTTAATTTATTCTTTGCTTTTTCTCCCGAGCAACGCTGGGCGCCGGGTCCAGCTAGTTTAATATAATATTCAACGAAAATGTTCAAAACTGCCACTTATTTCACATCTGCAACGAGCCTGTTGGCAAGTGTGAGTAGGTATTAGTATGATGTTGCATCAGTACACTCGCTAAATAGGTAATCAGTATATTCGATGTCACGGGCGAGTGACATCGGTGTGTCATCTGTCTATTTCAAGAGCCTTAACTTTTTGCTGTTATCATTATAATGGTAAGTAAAAATTATGTTATGATTCTCTAGTGTATTATGATTATTTAGATGCATATATTGTAGTGTTTTGTAAATTTTATGCTACATCATTTATTTCTGTTTAATAAATATTTTTCCGAAAATCATTTATGATACTTTATATTACCCCTATGTAACGATTTTCGGTTTTTACAAACCAATATAAAAAAACAAAGCATTTATTTAAGTACTTGCTTTATTAGTGACCATCATCTCGAATATATCATGTAGCTACTGATATTAATTACCTTTCCTCTGCGAGCAATATATGACTGTTACGGTGGACAAACAGTTAAGAATGTTTGATTGGATTATTCGGGTTCACGGTTCAAATCGTTCGACCGGCGTTACAATTATCTAAACCACACTGATGTTTTTTAGTGAACATGAAACATATATGTTCGTGGATAATAAATATTTATTGATAAAACATAATTATTTAAGCTCCATTCAAGTGGAGTACTTTGAGAGAAATATAAAAAGTTTCTAATAAAGCATATTGTGAGAGTTCTCTCCCTGGCAGATTGAACACCTTTTGAGAATTATTGGGTTTGTTAATAAAATATAGGGTTTATTTCTTTCACATTCAGTATGATTGTCAAGGTGGCTGAAAGGTAAAGAAGGTTGGATTGGAGTTACTTGGTTACATTGTACAAGTCGTTCGACCGGCGCTACAGTTATATAAGCCACACTGATGATTGTTAGCGAACATGAAACATATATGTCTGTGGGTAATAAATATACATATGTATGCTGTGATGCATTGTACATACCTTGAATTCATCTTAATTGAATTATGTCCTCTTCGTCTATTCCGAGTTTTTCAAATCCGTTTTATCTACCCGCATTTCATAGACATGTAAGATGGATTCGTCGCTTTCTTGTTGTATCGACATGAACTTCGTTCTTTTTGCCACGACCAACATTTTCTTGGGTCACATATTTCTTCTGGTGACCTGACTTATTTTTCGAAAAGCATATTTTCAGGTTTGTTGGATATTTCATTATGGCATCAAATCCAGATGCACGCAGTAAAGAAATCCGTTATTAAACTTTCTCCTCCCGTTTCTTTGTTATCTTTTAACTTGTTAGTTCTTGCACTAGCAGCAAAAAACCGTAGCCATGTATCGATAAAGTCAGAATCCTCAAGAGACAATTGAACTTCTATCGGCGATGCAATCGTTGTAAAGTGTAAAGTTGGCCTCGTTAATGACAAGTAAAGCTTTTTCTAACCTTGTTCCTATAAAGACATATATATATATATATATATATATATATATATATATATATATATATATATATATATATATATATATATATATATATATATAAGATGGGGCACACATTCTTAGGAAAACTTTTTTTGAATTGTATTATAGAATTTTAAAAAAACAAGAAACGTTATTTTTTTATATATTTATTATATGAATGAAATCATTTTTTCATAATATATATCTGAGACTTTCGCTGATAAATAACCTTATCTAATAGTATTTTCCTTTCTTTCTTTCTTATCATCTTCTACTGTTGTTAGGTAATCGCAAGAAAATATCCTCGTGGTCCAGAACAAATATTTAACGTCTGCTGTTGTTGACGAACTCGTAGAAAGTTAAATTAGATGTTTAGAAGAGCGCGGCTTCCGTAGATTTGAATAAAAAATGTGTCACATATCCTTAGGAAAACGTTTTTCTAAATATATTATAGAATTTAGAAAAAAAAACGTTATTTTTATATATATTTATTAAATGAATAAAATCACTTTTTTCATAAATATATGTCTGAGACTTTCGCTGATAAACAGCCTTATCAAAGAGTTATTGCCTTTCTGTCTTCTTTCCTCTTCATCTTGCTTAGTTTGAAAATCGCAAGAAAATCATCTCGTTGTCCCGAAAGTATATTGAACGTCTGACGTTGTTGACGAAAATGTGTGATCCAACTTCTATATATATAAATATATATATATATATATATATATATATATATATATATATATATATATATATATATATATATGTATAGAGAGAGAGAGAGAGAGAGAGAGAGAGAGAGAGAGAGAGAGGATGGGTCCCACAAAATATATTCATGGCAATTAAGCTACATTTACCTGTGACAGTGTATAACAAAGAATTTGATTGGTTAGCTATATATACACTTTCTTATTCTTATGTCAATTAGGCATAGCGAATAGCCAGTCTCATACAATATATAGAGTCTGAGATAGTGTTGGATAATGGCCCTATGGGAATAGACGTATCTGTTGGAAATCGTTGGTTTGACTTGCGCGAATTAGTGCAGTCGAGTGCAAAATCGGGCCTGTTCTCACAGTTGGAGCTCACAGACGTGACAGGGTCATCGCGTGACCAGACCTCAGATCAAGGATCAATGTGCACCTGCGAGAGGCTCTGTGACGTCACGGGCCTTTGCGTGGGAAGCAGATGGATCCGTGACGTCACTCGTTCTTCGTGAGAAGCGAGTTTTAGCAGTCTGGGTTTTGAAGGCGAACCTATTAGACGTGATTTTTACCATGTAGTCTGCAACATACATAGGGGAATTATTTCACTAAGAAAATATAGGCGAAAGATCTCTTTCCCACCACCCTCCACGAATGGTTAAGACTTAATTGATAAGTAAATTTGATCTCTCTCTCTCTCTCTCTCTCTCTCTCTCTCTCTCTCTCTCTCTCTCTCTCAGCGTTAGTGAATATCTCCCAGCTGACGGATAACTGACGCTTGAAATAAAAATGAAATTAAATTTAAAAGATTGTTTGTCTCCCGAGTCGGTCATGAAGTTTCTGTTGTAACGACGACGTTTCGGCAGAAAGAAAGAAGAAAGAATTCAACCACTAGACGACACACCCCTCCACGCGACGAGGAAGGAAGAGAGGGTACGAGAAATTTAAAGGTATGCAAACTATATGATTTTTGGTGTTAAAAAAATGACGAGTGTTTAAACGAGAACTGCCATAGCCCGTTCCGGGACGAGTATACGAGATGAGAACTGCCGCGGCCAAAGCGGGGGCTATGCAACAATAGGTATATTTGCTGATGACATCACGCTCTACTCTCGTCATCTGGGCAAAACGGACGCGTACATATCCGCTGCAATGGATGACTCCTTAGAAAGTGACATCCAGGTTGTAGTGGATAAGAGACATAAATGATTGGTAACATTTAATGCCGCAAAGACAAAGCTCCTTTCCTTTAATAACTACAAGAAACATCTTCAACCACCGACTGCCATGGCAAATGACATCCTACCTGAGAGGTCAACATTCGAACTACTCGACCTAACATTCACAGGTGACATGAATTTGAACAAATACATTGAAGACATTGCGAAGGTTGCAGCAAAGAAGGTGGGCTCCCTTTACCGTGCTAGTAAACTCCTCACAGCTGACATTATCCTGTATTTCTACAAAGCCACCATCCGCCCATGTATGGAGTATAGTTGTTCACTGGGCTGGTGCATCATCCACTTGTCTCTCCCTCTTAGACAAGGCCCAAAAAAGAGTCGGCAACTTAATAGGTCCCTCACTATCCACCAGGCTCCAGCCCCTGTCCCATCGCCGCAATATTGCATCTTTGTGCTTATTTTAAAAATACTTCAATAGATTGTGCTCCGATGAAATAGCTGCTCTAGTGCCCCCTCGACGACGCAAATACCCTAGAACAACCCGACAATCAGCTAGGTCTCATCCGTTCACTGTGGAGGTTCCCAGATGTCAGAGAGCCTTCTACTCCAGCAGCTTCTTTGCTCGTGCTGCCGGCCTCTGAAACTTCCTCCATGCTCCCTGTTTCCTCGACTGTACCGATATTCAGAGGTTTAAAACTAATGTAAACAAACATCTCGCTGCACAGCTCCCAACTTAGGATGACACCCAAAACCTACTCCCTAATTCCCAGTATCCCCTGACGTCTACAGTGGCGACCTGCCTTGTTTGAGATGAAATGCCTTAAAAAATATATATATATAGCATAATATTGAGGCTAACGCCCAAAAGCACAGAGGATGCAGAATATATTAATAAAAATAAAAATCAAGACAGATTTTTTTTTCATTTTAACTTTCAAGAATTTTAAAAAAATTTTGCAATCATTTCGCTAGAAATTAGCCTTGTCAAGCAGAGAGATTTTGTAGAAGCAGTAACAGTACCTGTTAGTAGCTGTCCGTCAGAATGGGAATGGGACAACAATGTTGTTGTTTTTATTACTGGTCTCTTGTTTTTGAATAGTGACAACGGCGTGCAGCGCGGATTGATAAAAATTGGGTAGTTCATATTCTTTTTAAGCATCTTTTGATAGATTTAGCATAAAATGAAGGCAAACGCCCAAAAACACAGAGGAGGCAGAATATATAAATAAAAATAAAAATCAAGACAGATTTTTTTTCATTTTTACTTTCAAGAATTTAATTTTTGTTTTGCAATCATTTCGCTAGAACCTAGCCTTGTCAAGCAGAAAGATTTTGTAGAAGTAGTAGAGAGAAAGTCAGTCCCAGTTACTCATTTGAAAGCACATTATATAGGCCCTGTTCGACTCGTTTTTTTTATATGCAAAATATTTTCTAATATTTACGATGACGTTTCCTACTTCCGCTTGACACGCTCGTCAAACCTCACATGTTGGCTTCAACAGACAACAACTTGCTAATGTTGTTACTGAAAAGTTCACCGCCCAATCTACTACATTAGCTCTGTTTATTTAATTTCTTGTTGAGTGTAATTTTATGCTTGTTTATTTGATGTCATTAATGTGTTTGTCTACTCATTTTTTGTTATCTGTAATAGTTGGTGTGATCGTCTGCATGTATTGTGTCATTTCTTGTTATCTGTAATAGTTGGTGTGATCGTTTGTATGTATTGTATCATTTTTTGTTATCTGTAATAGTTGGTGCGATCGTCTGCATGTATTGTGTCATTTTTTGTTATCTGTAATAGTTGGTGCGATCGTCTGCATGTATTGTGTCATTTTTTGTTATCGTTAATAGTTGGTGCGATCGTCTGTATGTATTGTGTCATTTTTTGTTATCTGTAATAGTTGGTGCAATCGTCTGTATGTATTGTGTCATTTTTTGTTATCTGTAATAGTTGGTGTGATCGTCTGCGTGTATTGTGTCATTTTTTGTTATCTGTAATACTTGGTGCGATCGTATGCATGTATTGTGTCATTTTTTGTTATCTGTAATAGTTGGTGCGATCGTCTGCATGTATTGTGTCATTTTTTTGTTATCGTTAATAGTTGGTGCGATCGTCTGTATGTATTGTGTCATTTTTTGTTATCTGTAATAGTTGGTGCAATCGTCTGTATGTATTGTGTCATTTTTTGTTATCTGTAATAGTTGGTGTGATCGTCTGCGTGTATTGTGTCATTTTTTGTTATCTGTAATACTTGGTGCGATCGTCTGCATGTATTGTGTCATTTTTTGTTATCTGTAATAGTTGGTGCGATCGTCTGCATGTATTGTGTCATTTTTTGTTATCGTTAATAGTTGGTGCGATCGCCTGTATGTATTGTGTCATTTTTTGTTATCTGTAATAGTTGGTGCAATCGTCTGTATGTATTGTGTCATTTTTTGTTATCTGTAATAGTTGGTGTGATCGTCTGCGTGTATTGTGTCATTTTTTGTTATCTGTAATAGTTGGTGCGATCGTCTGTATGTGTTGTGTCAAATTTTGTTTTTTTCTTTGTTTGCGTAGTACGTGTTGTTCATATTGTTTGATCTCTTTTTTTGTTTTAAAATGTGAATATGCTTTCATCTATGAATTTTGATACGAGATAATTTTTCTTGTTTAGTCGCTTTTCCTTGTCTATATATTCAATAATAAACAACTTTTTGTAAACATCTTACAATTGAGTTTTTTTTCATTATTCTCCATTCTTTTGTTAGTGTCAAGTTTTCGTTTTTAATTTCATAATTTCATTTTATCTCTACTTGGCGTTGCAGTGTAGACGTATTTACTTTTGAATTTGTCTTCTTTTATATGGTTTGTTTTAAATTGAGGGTCATCATATATTTTCTGTTTTGCTTCATATACACTTTTTTTAATTAGGCAATTTTGATTTAGATGTAACGTTGCTTTGTTTCTACAAATCTCTGATGCGTTATTTTTGTTGTTTTTTAGCTGTTTTTCGTTCGTTATTTTTGATCATAATTAAATTTATGTTTTTTGTCTAGTTGTGTGTTAATATCAGAGACGGTTGTGTAAAATATGGTTAGTACGGCAAATTTCAATGTAGGGTTTAAAATTAAGTAGAATGGAAGTTTCCATTTAAGATTAGTAAAAGACTACGTGTCCTAGCTATGACGTCATTGGTACAGTAAGATGTAGCACATTTGTAGAGAGAATCATTTCTTTTTCGTTTGAACCATCAGAGAAAGAATTTAGGCTTTTTGATAACTGCTTTCCTTCCGATAGGGAATGAGTGGTTGTTTGATGTGTGCACATGTATGCTCTTACGAAAGAATAACACCCCAAAGACGTTTTTAAAGCCGACTTTGATTTGTTTGAGAAGAAGAGAGCAGCGACGAGATGAGGAAGAGATGGAAGCTTTGACTGCCACATGAGCACCGAAACTCGACCAGTGACTCATGTCAACGAGGTGCACGAACCATGCAAGAAAACATGGACATCCGAGAAATCCTCATCATATTACAGTTCTCACAGATGTTAAAAGTGTTTATCTTCACTATTTTATGTACTCTATGTGCATTAGGGAAGTGTGTATCTAGAAGATTTAGGAACATGTATGCTATGTTTGTGTTCACAGTTAACCAACTTTATTTTTTATTTTTCTGCTGTTACTGTTATGTATTCTGTATTGTTTTAAATCAAGGTTTTATAACTATTTCATAGGGTTTTATATTTTCTTTTCGAAATCTGGTCAATTGTCTTATGCTTATTGTATTGTCTTATTATGTGGTTAATAATGGAGTAGGTTTAGTAGATAGAGCATTGACGTACGGTATGTTGGAGTTAACTCCTAAAACCAATGTAAACTAATATATATATGTATATATATATATATCAAAATTAATAATAATATTTATTTATTTACTTTCGGGGTCACCGCTTATCAAGACTAAGAGCCACTCAAGGATAAGGGTTAATGAAACGGGAATGAATGCCAGCCAGAACAAAAAACGTTGAACGCGTCTAAACATCAGGCATTTGCAATAAACATTTTCGGTGGCAAGTGATCTTCTTTAAGAAACAATATTCAGAGAAGTAATATTCCTACCTAAATGTGGCGGGCGAGTGGTGGAAACAGTCTTGACTTAGCTTATAGCTGCAATAAAGGGGTGTTCTCTGCCTGGCGTGCACAACCTGGATGTCAGAAATTATGCGTATTAACCACATGTGACTTGCGTGTTTTGCCATCCATTAAAGACGAGCCTAATAGAAGTTATCACTTGCGTTTTAACACTCATTGAGCGATAGAGATCAATATTGAAAACACAGTTGTTGGAGAAAAGTATACCACATAACGAAGATTAGTATTGAAAGCGGTGTTGTTGGAGAAAAGTCTGCTACGAGATTAAGATCTAGTGGAAAACACGTTGTTACATTGAATACGGTGTCATTTGAGAAAAATATACCCAGTAAAAAGCTCCAGTGATGATCACGTTGTTATCAAAAACAGAGAACAGCTTTCCCTTCTTTTTTTCCCTTTTTTTATTTATTCACTAAACGATGTCAAAATACCAACTTCTCACTCCGAAATTCTTCGGTTGCCCCTAAGCAAAATATCAAAGTTGAAGTCAGACTAATTGAAAGCAGAGAGCAGAAAGGAAATGTGTCTTCGTCTTCGTTCGTTTTTGGATCGATCGACCAAAAAGATGAAGTAAAATGTCAAAATAAAAATAAAATTGTAAAAATTCTGTTTGCAAATAGAAAGAAAAAATGCTTTAAAAATCTAAACCGTTAAAATAACATGAATTCTAGAATTTTGGTAAATGTATTTTGAGCCGGAACTAAAACTCCAGAATCACTAAAGACAGATGATATATTGACTATTTTATTTATTCTTTTTGGGAGCGGGATGGCTGTGTGTATACTTTCAAAAGTCAGACACATACTTACTTATATTATGTTAAGTGCGTTTTAATATGCAATTATCTGCATCGGCGTATAAATAATACATATCTCGGGTATAACATACAATTGCATCCGGTGGAAGGGCCTAAAATTGAATGTGTTTAGGTGTATGGAGTCAGCACTTAGATTGTCACTACTCCCTTTCGGACCTGGAGTGGACCAATGTAGACAAACGGAAGTGGTAAATGAAATTTTTGATAGTATGTCAAATAGCATTATAAAAAAGTATGAATATCTATTTATATAAAGTTTGGTATTTGTATATAACGATTGAGCCACATGACAACATGAGAATTGATGTCGAATCCCTTAAACAAGATTAGGACTATGTTAAAATCTCATATTTGGTTCAGACATCTACAGCCTCACTATTTTTATTTCATCCTTTAGTTCTCACATTCCATGAGCGATGTTTTGACAAAATAGGAAGAATTGCTGTTTTCTGGGTCAGAAGCTATCAATCTAACACTAATGTTGAACCAATGTTTGACAATTCCCACATAGTCCTTTTGTGCCAAGTTGTTGTGGCCGTGTTAGGGGCCTGAAGTAAAGACACAAGAGAGCAATTGAGTAAACAAATATATTAACAAAGAACAGTAGTACCAAACATATGAAAATGAAAAAGTTACCAACGAGACTGTTCAGTCCGATTGTTAGGGCTGTCTGCTGAAGTACCTGCTGCCATTTATAGCTAGGGAGAGTTCATGCGTGCGTGGGTAAATTACTATAACAATTTTTTTACCTGTTTTCTTTTAGCTCCTTACAGCAAGTGGCTTAATGCTTTGTCTAGAGCGATTTCCATAAAAGATATTAATGCCTTAAAAAAAGATTAGGACTATGTTACACAAAGACACACACACACACGCATATGTATATATATATATATATATATATATATATATATATATATATATATATTGCTGTTTCTAATGTATTTTATGGCCATACATTTTCAAGCTGCCTGATAGAAAAATATGTGGTTATATGTTGAGAGGTGTGTCTCAAGTATTGTCCGAATATATATTTTATTTTCAGATAGTATTGGAACCTGATGTTTTATTGATAGTCCTCTGTATGTGATATTATAAACGGCGCTGATGAACACGACCTGGAGTCTTTAGAACAATAAGACTGGATAAAATATTTCCAAATTGTCTTTGAAACGATCGTACGCCAAATAAATCATTGGTTTTGAATTCTTGCGACAATGTTCAAATTATGTTGATGTGATTCAATCGTATATATATATATATATATATATATATATATATATATATATATATATATATATATATATATATAAGTGTTTTAAGGTTCATATTTTTTTTAAAAGCATCTATTGTTAAATTTAAGAAGGAATAGGTAAAATAAATACCTTTTGAAGCATTAAGATGCGATATCAATTTTTTTTTATAAAAAAGAAAAATAATACATCGAAACCGATTTTATTTTCTTTATTTTTATTATAAACTAGCATCAGGATATATTACACACCGAGGATGCCAGGTTTTGGCGAAATATCTGTATCACTTTAAACTAACAAAAAAAATAAATGCTAGTTTATAATAAAAAAAATTTTTTTTTTAATCGGTTTCGATTTATTATTTTTCTTTTTTATATAAAAAAAATTGATATCGCATCTTAATGCTTCAAAAGGTATTTATTTTACCTATTCCTTCTTAAATTTAACAATAGATGCTTTAAAAAAAAATATGAACCTAAAAACACTTATACAAATCACGTGCTGCATTCACGTTCTTCATATTTGATAGTGGGAAACAACAGCTAACCCAGTTGGCCCGGCTGTAATAACAACAACAAACCGGTAGGAGAAAAAAAAAATACAAATCCGATGACATCAAGATATATTACACACCGAGGATGCCAGGTTTTGGCGAAATATCTGTATCACTTTAAACTAACAAAAAAAATGCTAGTTTATAATAAAAAAAATTTTTTTAAATCGGTTTCAATTTATTATTTTTCTTTTTTATAAAAAAAAAAATTGATATCGCATCTTAATGCTTCAAAAGGTATTTATTTTACCTATTCCTTCTTAAATTTAACAATAGATGCTTTTTTTTTAAAAAAATATGAACCGTAAAACACTTATACAAATCACGTGCTGCATTCACGTTCTTCATATTTGATAGTGGGAAACAACAGCTAACCCATTTGGCCCGGCTGTAATAACAACAACAAGCCGGTAGGAGAAAAAAATACAAATCCGATGACATCAGGATATATTACACACCGTGGATGCCAGGTTTTGGCGAAATATCTGTATCACTTTAAACTAACAAAAAAAAATGCTAGTTTATAATAAAAAAAAAAATCGGTTTCGATTTATTATTTTTCTTTTTTATAAAACAGAAATTGATATCGCATCTTTATGCTTCAAAAGGTATTTATTTTACCTATTCCTTCTTATATATATATATATATATATATATAATATATATATATATATATATATATATATATATATATATCATAAAACTCCAAACTATAGACAATTATATCTAAATGTGGTGTTGCTTTACTTGAGGTCACAACATTGTGTATTGCCGGTTGTTGTAACTCTTATACAAGGTGCTAAGTTTTCCCTGATGATCTGCCAAGCTAGTACCTGCTTGATAGTGAAATACGTGTAGGTTAAAAACTCTTTAATTTTAAATATGATAAATGAATAATTTTTTAATGTAAAAAAATGTTGTGGTGTTGTTTGGGCTCCTGAACGGAATGCTTTGGTAAGCTTTCAAAACATCACATATAAATGCTCTATACCCTGTAATTGAGTATCATCGAGCTTGTTTTTATTGGAATAATCACGGTCTTCACTGAATAATCTTTTTTCTAAGTGAAAAATCTATATATATATATATTATATATATATATATATATATATATATACTGATAATAATGTTGTTTTATGCATGCAAACATAATTTGGCTATACATTTGCAGACATGCTTTAGTTCTAGTTGCAAACCAGCTAAATATCGTCAAACTACTTTTAAAACATGTCTGCAAATTATGTTTGTAAAAATAAAAAATCTTTATTTCCAGTAAACAGCTGTAGTTATTATTGATCACTATATATAAATACAGTAAATATTTCCTAGAGATTTTTATCCTATAAGTACAAATGTTATCTACAGTATATATAGACGTGGTTGTCTATACATCTGAGGAGACCTAATTAAAGGGGTCGAAATAAGTTATTATGTGTACAACCTTAATGTGTGTATAGTTTTTCTTTTTATAATTCTATTTGCTCTGTTTAAATTACATTGAGCTCTGTTATTCAGATTCTCTACACAAAATTGAAATCTACACACTATATATATATATATATATATATATATATATATATATATATATATATATATATATATATATTTGGGTTAACCTTAGTGGTGAGTGAAATCGCCAACTTAAACTAGCGTATAACGCAATCCTGTTTGCGTAAATAAATGGAGCTTTCGGCATTTGACAATATTTATCATTGTAATTTCGCTTACTTCCAGCAGCAGACAGATAATTGCCAAGTGGTTAGAAGCGCCGACCGTCATCTTACTGTTGAGTTTTCAATACTGGATTGAAGCAGTTTCTTGTCTCACCACAGTAAAGTACTGTATATATATATGGGTTGGACACTTTGATAAGGGGAATCGTTGGCTACTATTAACGATAATAAAACATTTTGTGAAATAATGGGGCACACTGGGCAACGGATAGTGTTTATATACACAATAAGATTTTTTTGATTTTTATATCCACTTGTTTCTAATTGTTTTCCTTTCTTGCTTTCATATATATATATATATATACATATACATATATGTATATACACATACACACACACTATATATATATATATATATATATATATATATATATATATATATATATATATATATATATATATAATTAACTTGTTACAAATATCCAGGGGGTATGAATCCGAAGGAAGTTGAAACCGGGTTTATGAGAGTGCTCAATGAAAATTCAGAGCAAAATATATATTTTTTGATTTTATTCCATTAGTTGCGACAAAACAAGTTTTGTTTCATTGGTGCAAATAGCGACCAACTCATCGGGCTGGCGATGGAATTCAAATGGCATAAGTTTTAACTTCACCTTAACGGGAGATTGAAAATTGAAAATACATGGGAGGGGGAGGGGGACAGAGTTGGGGCTTTGTCTATAACGGTGACATGGGACATGAGAGGGGAGGGGGGAGGACCCCAACATATCGTGTTTCAAATTATTGCGTGGGAGGTTTTCACGTGTTTGTGCTGTGATGATCTCAATTTCGGCCGGGGTGGGAGGAAGGGAGATGAGGCGACGGCCAGAGTGAGTTAAATTTAAAATGAGAATAAAATTATGATTATAACCGTCATTCCTATTTTATTTTAATTCTAATAAGTAATTATCATGTGGATAAAAATGTTTGATAATTTTAATTTAGGGTATTAATTGCTACTTCTGCATTTTATTTATTTTATTTTAATGTTTTGTTTATTATTTGTAGTGAATTTTGTTGTGATTATATTTTTTTTAAATTGTGATTATATTATACCGAAATCAATACTAGTGGAATCATTTTATAAGAGAAGTTTCATGGTGTTACCAGTTTTAGCATTAACAAAACCGATTATGATAACAATGATAACGCCTGCCAATCATACCTACGATAGTCGCAGTGATAATAGCCTTAATAAAAGCCTTAATAAAAATAAAAATAAAAAAATAAAAATAAATATAAATATAAATAAAATTAGAATAAAAATAGAAATAACAAGTTTGTAAGAATATTAATAATAATAATAATAATAATAATAATAATAATAATAATAATAATAATAATAATAATAATAATAATAGTATTAAAAAATAATAATAATAATAATAATAATAATAATAATAATAATAATAATAATAATAATAATAATAATAATAATAATAATAATAATAATAATAATAAATATCACCATCATTACCATCTTGCTACTTGTGAAGTCATTGGGCGAAATAAGTCGACAAGTGATGGTAGGCTTTTTTGTTCTACTACCAATGACAAGGACTAAGTACCAGTTAATAATTAAGTGTTCAAGGTAGTGATCGAAGGGTTAAGTAATTGAGATTAGATTAGTCCAAGTGATATCAGTGTTAATAGCTGTCCCAGTTATGGGTTTATGTTAGAATTGGTAGTATGGCTGAAAGGCTATTGAGGCTGTGCATTATAGGTAGTACGTAGAGATTTGATGTTATTGGTAGTTTAGAGGGGTGGTTATATATTTATAGATTCATCATGACTTGTTGGGGTGGGATTGGGTGGTAAATTTGGGTGGGTGGGTAGGTGGTTATAGTGTGTTTTGGGGTAGTGTATAGTGGGGGTTTAATGTTATCATTCATTTTTGTAAAAAAAAACAAAAAAACTCTTTACTTTATTTTTAAGTTATGTGGGGTTGGTGTGGGGTTAAGCTGGGGTATGTGGGTTGCTAAGGAGGTAGAGTCTACTATGTTTACAGTTGATAGATGTCTCTTGTTTTCTATTTAGGAGTTTGTTTTTGTCCTTAAAGCGGATAATTTCCAGTTTTTCATTTAAGCATAATCTACATGGAGAGTTTATTGATTTGCAGGTGCTGGATTTTTTTCAGCGACTTCATCCAGATAGGCTGACTTTTTAAATGTAAAAACACGTCTATCCCGATAAAGGAATCCTCAGCGTGTCTGAATAAAAACTACTTTTCATTGACAATAAAACATGGGTTAAGAAATCCAACCTTGCGGACCCAATTTATGTACTCATGGGAGCCTACAACAGTGCGGATGCGTGCGATATGATAGAACCTTTCATGCGACACTCTCTACAAACCAGATTCCTTAATGAGGAGTTCGACCTCTATCGAGACGACAGTCTATGCTTATCCCACAAAAATAACGGCAAGAACTCAACACATTTAGAAAGCAATTAACATAATTCCTTAAAGAGATTAGATTTAATATCACCATTGACACCAATCTAACTAGCGTGGATTTCTTATACGCAACACTAGACCTAGTTGACAATTTTACTAGACCGTACCACCAACTCACCGAACAGGTCGGATATATCAACACCAAATCCTGTCACCCTCGTCTTATATTTAAGAACCTTGTACCCAATATAAGCCAGAGAATCTCCCTCCTTTCATCTAGCCCCGAGATTTTCCAGCAAGCCGCCTCATATTACAACAAAGCCCACCTCGAAAGTAGTTATAGCGAATAAATCTTTTATTAATCTACCAGAAAACACAGACACAATAGGCACAGAAACGTTATCTGGTTTACTCCCCCTTATTCCTTCAGTGTCAAATATCGCTTAGGCACGCAGTTTCTCCAATTAATAGACAAACAATTTCCATCTTCAAATAAGCTCCATAAACTTTTAATAGAAATACGATCAAAACTATTTAGTCTTGCTTTCCATCCGAAGAATCCATTCTAACCTCTAAACCAACACCATCAACCAATCCCCCAACCCCTACTACTTATGCAAAAGAGGGGAGATTTGCCACTTAGGAGGAGGATGCACGGTCAGTTCAATAGTATACAAAGCTAAAGTAATATCCGGTGTAGATATGAAATGCAGGAACAGGCAAATAAATAAATAAAATTATTTTTTTTTAAATCATAAAATATTCATAATAGAAACAATAAATAAAAATTTTAAATATTCATATTGACATTGACACTCATAAAATGAAAGACGAACAATAGATTTGAAACAAATATTTTTTAAATTTAATTTAAAATCCATCTCATTTTTTGCCGAATATTCCTCACCGGCAACCGTCTTCCTATGCAAGATAGAATTAAAGTTGAACACACATCTGAAGATGGGAAACTTTTTTCCCAAAATATCATGTTATATGGAACTTCCATTGAACTGCACTGACGCAAGATTGTAATAAAGTATATTAAAAAATATATACTGTATTAATAAAAAGTTGGAAACTGCAAAACTAATTCCACCGTTATATGTCTTAATTTGCCCCAGTTCGTGCCTATTCGTTACATCTCTGCATTGTATTGCCTTCTATAAATTACCTTTAAATATATAAATATTTCTCTCTTTTGTTTCATTTTACTTCAGTTTAAGTTCTCAGAAATCAAGGGACCCTCTTCTTGATGCTAACACTTGATTTCTATATGAGATACATAGGTATTCGTACATTCCATTAAAGTTCTCCTTTACGTCTTAAACGTTGAGTAACTAAAGAAGTTAAGAACATTAATTTTACTCTCCCCAATTGATCAGCTAATTATGTTATAGTATATCTTTCTTGTGGTCTCTTGGTTTCACCAGATTCCAGGACAAGAATTAATTTAGACTTGTGGAGTATCCAGTTTAGTACTGTTACTATAAGCAACATCACTTGGAGAAGGTACACCATTTCTCGTAGAAGCCAGTGTGGGGTAACTATACCAAGAGGATCTTATTTGTGCTGCGTATACTATGTTATTTTGAATATTTAGTCAGAGTTTACTTGTAGGGGGGAAGTATACTCCTGCCAGGTTTTCCTGACAAATCTCTGTACAGAGAGGCCTTAGACATTCGAGGACAGGGTCTAGTAGGCATCCAGTTCTTTCCTCATATATATATATATATATATATATATATGTGTGTGTGTGTGTGTGTGTGTGTGTGTGTGTGTGTGTGTGTGTGTGTGTGTGTGTGAATATGTTGTCTAACTAATAAAACAACAACCTTTAGGAATAATGAGACTTTATTCATCAACATGGTCTCCTATTAGAGTGTCACACTGATTTCAATGCTTCTCTAACAATTCGGTGCCTTTTATGTAGAACGATTTGTCTTTGCCCTCATAATATGACTCAGTTTCCGATATCACTTCCCATTAAAGTCAAATCTCTTTTCCTAGAGAATTCGTTTGAATTTTGCAGGCAGTCAGTCAGTAGTCGCTAGGGGCCAGATCTACAGAATAGGGTGGGTGCAGAAGCGATTCAAAGTGCAATTCAGGTAATTTTTCATTGTTGGATCGACATATGGCTTGGTACATTGTTTTGGTAAAAGAGCACTTTTCTTTTCATTCCCACTTGTGGCCGTTTTTTTACGATTTCTACCTTCAAACGCACCAATAATGGTATAAAATATTCGCTATAGATGCTTCTTACCTTATCAAGGTAATCGATGAAAAAATACTTTGCACATTTATAAATATGGAAGCAAAAACCTTGACTTTGATCGCTTTGGACGGTTTTCACCTGCTGCTCTCCACTCAGCTGACTGCTGATTTGACTCCAGAGTAGAGATGGGTCCATATAAATACAAAACTGTATTTTATTGTGTTGAAACAGTTGCAAACAATGCTCTGAATCGTCGATCTTTTGTTGTTTTAGATCAGCTGTGAGCATACGCAGTACCTACTTTAAACACAGTACCTACTTTGAAAATTGTTCATGCAAAATGGTGAATACACTCCTTTTATCATATCTTCACCGCCTTTGCTATCTAACACAACTTCAATTTACGATCGGCTTATGAACTTTTTTTATGTTTTCCTGGATCACTGCCGGTTTCGAGCGACCTGAATGCTCAGCATCATTTGTGTCTATATGACTGTTTTTAAAGTCGGCATATCACTTCTTAACCGTTATTTCCAACATAACAGAGTCCGAATAACCCTTATCAAGCCATTGCTTTGCTTGAACAGTATTTTTCTAATCAGAAAGCAATACTTTCTTAACACACGAAATTCAGATGTTTCCATTGTTTTCAAAAATTGCAACAGTAGCTTCACTTAACTGTAATTTATAAACTAATAATTCGATTAGGTTCAAATTTTGATGTGTGCCATTTGAAGATTTGTACTTCATAAAGATTGTATAGATTTTATTTTAGTAGAGCCATGTATATGCTAAACTCGGGACTTATTGAATGATGTGTCATATATATAATGTATGATTATTTCCCAGAAATAACAAATTATTACTGATCGTTATTTTTTACATAAAAAAGTAAAAGAAGAATCGCTGGAAAGGACCCAAGTATCCTTTGATCTTTGAAGTAGGTTCAATGTTCTAAGAGGATGCAACAAGGGTTCAAATAAGCTGATTGCCAAACCTGGTGCGCATAGTTATTGATTGAAACCAGAAATGGTATCTTAAAAGAAAAAAATGTCTACACAGTGAATCCTGATTGGCTGTTGGTTTTTAAGGCGTGTCAACTTTTATTTGGGTATTTTATGCCAAATTTATGATGGCCACAAGAAAATTGGAAGGGGTGTGTCGTATTGTTAACGAACTTAGAAAATTACATTCACACATAGTCTTATTCTCCTTAATAGGGTAGATTAGACTAAAGCAACTTGCTTAGGAGAAGTAAAACTCCAAAATAGTAATCTAGCCGATCAATTCCTAAATAGGAATTTTTATTTTATTTAAGTACACCCCAAACAAGGCGCAATGCTGCTGAGACGTACAGAGCTACTGTGAATTAAAGAATATCCTATATGGGGAGTTTTGCAGCGAGATGCATGTTCACATTACATTTAAATGTCGGTATGATATTACGGTCAGGAAAAAGGGAAGAAGGATGGGAATTCTAAAGGATAGCAGTACGAGGAAAGAAGCTATTAGAGTATAAAGCTCTCCGGCATTTGGAAACCTCAACAGTGAAGGAGTGGGATCTTGCTGACTGACGGCTGGATCAAGGGTATTTACGTAGAGTGGGCACTAGTGAATAACATTCGTTGGAGCACATTCCGTGAAAGTACTTGTAAAACAAACACAGGGATACAACATGACAGCGATGGGACAGAGGGCATGCTTAATAGTAAGGGGTCTATTAGATTAGAGGTTCTTTTTTTAACCGTGTCCAAGAGAGAGGCTAGTATTTGGTGAACCATCCCAGATTTGACAACAATACTCCATGCATGGACAAATGGCGGCTTTGTAGAGATATATGATACTGGCAGATGTGAGAAGTTTTCTAACTCACTAGAGGGAGTCCACTTTACTTGCAGCAGCCAAATTGGTCGCTATGTTACGTAATGGGGTGTTCTTCAATCCCTATGATGCGTTCACTTCGTCAACAGGGTCTGCTGGTCGTATTCCTGTGGTGATGTGAAAGTTTCTCCCTTCTCTTCTCTTTCTCGTTGCCCACTTCTGTCGGTCCTGAGGGTCAACGTTTAAGAGCCCCCAGTCTCTGCGGTCTCACTGTGTCAGCTCCCTTCAACACAACTTTGGTCGGCCAACTCAGCACCGACCAGATACTTGTAGGTTTAGTGCACAGGTGATTGCACTGCTGGATCTGTCCTCGTCGCCATACAGCAGATCAAGTTTCCACAGGAACTCACTTGTCTGCACGGTGGAAGTATCTTTTTAGCTTGATGTTACAAATATTGACAAATGAAATTGGGTTTTTAAAATATCTTTGGGATGTTATTCTTTCTTCGGAGTATATATGTATATTTATAAAACACCCAACCCCCCATGGATTAGGTAGTAGCTATCCAACAGCCCAACTGTTCTCTCTTGTGGTTCAGTCTAAAGAGAGTGTTAGGGTAAGGTTTTACGAATTAAGACTGTCAGCTTCCTGTTTGTATGACTTCACTGCCGAGACACATCGCCTTACCCGAATTCTAATTGGAAAATTCCGCTCTAACTAATTTTTAACATTACGTAGAAATTTACTTTGCTACAGGTATAATCATTGACAAGTACAAAATTCTGACCGTTTTATGAAACACAGTCCCGTTCTTTACTTGGTCCCTAAATCGAAAAAGTATTGCGGCAGAAATAAAGGAATCGTAAACAAGCGTACAATTTATAGGATTTAGAATGTTAATATTCTTTTGAGCTGAAAGAAGGGATTTGAAAGTCTATTGGAGAAAAGTTTTCACTCTAACTCTAAAGAGGCCGTTAAAATTAAATTTCACAGAATTAGATAAAATTAATTTCACTTGTTGCCTCAGTCAGCAAGAAAAAACTGGTTCACTACTCGCTCGACATTTTCTCTCTTTTCTCTTCTTTTCTTTTTCTTTCTTTCTATTCTGCTTTTTACAACCTAATTTAGATATGAATTGCCGACGACAAATGCGATTTTTCTTCCTTCTTTTATTGTGTTAAATCAGACAAATCAAAACCAACCCGATTTGCATAACTAAACATGGATTTGCTGAACCGGATGTTAAAATAAAAATAACTAAAATCAAGCCAGTATTCGTAATCCATCGGGCGGTGTTCAAGTCGTCACCTGGCCTACAATTTAAACATTTATTCCAGCAGCGTACTAACGTAGAGGCGAATAATTGTTCTTTTTTTTTTTTGGGGGGGGGGGATAAATAATTGATTCTATTGACAAAAATAGTATTTAAATAAATGAAAAATACATGCTCTCTATTAGCCTATCACTAACCCTAAGTCCGAGTTGATTTTTTTAAAAAGATCATTAAATAAACGGTTAAATGAGTTTTATTCTGAAAAAGTTCTAAACTTTGGGATTTAAACTGGAGAAGTCTTCAGAAGAAATCTATTTTAATTGGTGTCTAATATATATATATATATATATATATATATATATATATATATATATATAAAACTCAATGTCTGTGTATGTGTGTTAGTGTGTGTGTGTGTGTGTGCCCTATAGAAAAAAGTTAGCGAATCTAGATATAATCTAAAAGTGTATTCTAATGTAAAATTCACCGAGAAAGTTAATGGATGTATTCTCGAATCTCTAAATTCATTCTTAAAGGGGCTATGGGGCAGATTTCGTCTGGGGTGGATTATTTCAGCTATTTTCAGCTTAATTTCAATTTAATTATGTATTAATTTAAATCATGTAGTCTTTTTTAAAAACAAATTCCAAGTCATTCCCGAAAAAAACTGCAGGTCATTTCCTCAAATTTAACCAGAAATGACATCATAGAGAGAATGCGGTATAGAGGGGGGGGGATTCAAAATTCTAATACGATAATTCTAGGAAGAAAGCCTGGGTTGCTTTACTTAGCCAACTCATAATTCAAAACAGAAAATGAGTCAGCATATTTTATATTTTATATTTTAGTAGGCACTGCCCGCCAGTGTCCGCCACTGTCCGCCACTGTCAGTCAGTGCCCGCCACTGTCCGCCACTGTCCGCCACTGTCCGCCACTGTCAGCTCTATACTTCAAAGCAGTATCTTTTAGTCAGCATCTTTTAGATTTTTTATTTTCGTAGAAACTGCCAGCCAGTGGCCGCCACTGTCCGCCACTGTCCGCCAATGTCCGCCAGTATCCGTCATTGGCAGCCTTATAAAGAAATCGCTAACTCATACTTCAAAACAAGAAATAAGTCAGCATTTATTAAATTTTACATTTTAGTGGACACTGCCTGCCATTGTCGGCCCTATAAAGAAATAGCCAAATTATAATTCAAAACAAGAAATGAGTCAGCATTTTTTAGATTTTACATTTCCGTAGACACTGCCTGCCACTACCCGCCAGTGTGCGCCAGTGTCTGCCAGTGTCTGCCAGTGTCCGCCATGTAAAGGAATCGCCAACTCATAATTAAAAACAGGAAATGAATCCGTATTTTTATAATTTTACATTTTAGTAGACGATGCCAACCACGACCTGCCAATATCCGCAACTTTTCGTCAATGTCCGCCACTATCCGCTATGTTAAGAAATCGCCAACTCATAATTGCTATGAGTTCTTTTATATATCGGTTACATAAATGAACATGCTTTATTAGTTCTTTCATATGAAATGGGGGCTACATAGATGAACATGATTTTATATAATAGGGACGCTACATAAACGAACATGTTTTACGAGTTGAAATGGCAGAGGAGAAGAAATCAAGAATATAAATTCTTGATTTCTTCTGACAATTTGTGCTTTTCGGCGTTGTCTGGGATCAATAATTGTATAAGTCATTGCATTTAAGTTCAATGTCCAAGTCTTTAAAAACTAAAATGTAAATTGATGATAAACAGTATTGAGACAAACATTCTCACTGGTTGTATAAAAGGTGAAACTGTTTTTATTCCGAGGATACCAATTATACCTTTCACTTTAAGCGGTTGCAGTTTCCTGTACGACTTTGTTTCGCTATGACCATTAATAAAAGTCAAGGCCAAACACTAAAAGTTGCCGGATTGCAACTTGAAGAACCATGCATTTCACATAGTCAGCTTTATGTAGGAGCATCACGTGTAGGTGCAAAACCAAATCCTTTTGTGTATGCACATCAAAATAAAACGAAAACATTGTTTTTCTGATTTTTATTAAATTATTGCAGTTTGTATTTCCTTAAACTTTCTTTAATGTTTTGAAACTTTCCATATCAGTTTCAAACTTTGACTTATAAAATATTTTTTTCATAAACAACATATAATAATTATGCATTTTATTCACTTATATATTTGGTTTTGTTAACTGGAAGCATGTTTTAAAAATGTGCACTAAAATAAAAAAAAATCATAGTAATTATCCTCTGAAGGAGTAAAGCTGTAACACACGATGTGATAAAAAAATAAAATGATAAAATCGACAATTGTGTTTTTGTGGTTTGTATTTAAAGAAACGGAGCTAAAAAAAGTTTTTTACTTTACCTGGTTTCATTCGTCTTGGGAAACCATGTATAAAAAATCTCCCCACCTGTACATAGAATAAGCTATACTAATCTTACTATTGAGCTATGAGATTGTAATCTACTTTTTCATGTGTGCACTACCTCCACTATTGCAAATATGAGGTGATAAGAGTTTTTAAGAGTATAAAAGCAAGTGATGTGAGAACAGTGATCAAAGTGATAACTTAATCTGCCAACCAATTGAGTATACAAACATTGCTTTTTGATTCTGCACCTGGGCATCGCCGGGTATCCCTGCTAGTAACTTATAAAGTTCATGTTAATTGAAAATATTTGAATTTTTAAAGGAGAAGTTGTTCCGATATGCACCCAAGAACCCTTTAAAATACTCGAAAGAAACTGAAATTTCAAGAATATTTATTATTTTATGTCCAATACCTATGATTAAAATTTAATAAAAAAACAAGATTTACATGAAGGGCTTCTATGTACCCTTTGCATGAAACTGAATTCCACTAAATTTAGCCATTACCCACCCTTGCAGTGACCAGATTATTTAGTTTGCCTCAGAAAAGGGACTGCCCACGGCTTTCTCTGGACATATGGATCGTTAGTTAAGTGTTCCAAGACGCTCATATAAACTGGTCATTTTCTGATACACAGATTCGAATTCTGTACGAGTCTCATTTTTCACTTTGTTGTACTCTTTGATTATTTTCAGTCCCGTGGACTAAATAATCGCTTGTTTAGTAATATCCGCTCAAACAATAGAATCAATAAAGAAGCAGTTTAATATATAACATACTGTATACTGTCGGAAATAAATTTCCAATATTAAAAACATCTATATGTATATGCATATAAATATGATATTATGATAATCTAGAACCCCAATGTCCATTTAAGTTCAAAATAAAGAGCATACACAAAAGTATTATATCTATTTACATCTGTTTAACGGCAGTGTTTACTTTAAATCATACAATAAACCATTTCTTTCAGACACAAGACGATCTTCAGAACAACATTTTCGTAGATGCAATATTAAAAAATCACAATCAATATTCATGTTCAAAACAGTCACAAATTTCACCAGAAAAAAACAAAAATCATAAGATTTATTGTCAAATACGTCGGTAAATAACTTTATATATACATATGTATATATATATATATATAATATTAGTACTTCATGTATCCACATAAAATATTATAAGGAGATATAATTTTTTATGTATCAGTTTTCAGTATTTACTTCAACAGTGCTCGATACGTAAGTAGATCTAGGTAGTAAGCAATGAAAATATATATGGCAATCAAGCATTTAGCCTGACGATTACCCCCGGGGATGAAACACGGAAGCCTCTGTGTAGCTTGATTGCCATATATATTTTCATTGCTTACTATATATATATATATATATATATATATATATATATATATATATATATATATATAAATAGGTGTGTCAAAATATACATTTTTTATGCATACATTTTTAATATGTAGTCCAATTTCCAGATGGGCATCTATATGCGAAAGGATCTTTCAAAATGCACCGAATATTTTTTGATTTAGAAAAAAATGAATATAAACTTGGTCACTGGAATTTAGCTTAATATTATATATATATATATATATATATATATATATATATATATATATATATATATATATACACCATTCTGCTAATACAGCACCTCATGAATAAATAGATACTTTTTTCTTAATGTCTATTAAGTAAGCATCATTTTTAACATTAATTTCCAACTAAGTCACTTCATTTTCATTTGTTTATTTTCTCTTTCGCAGAGACAGTTCCAATCAACATGCACCCCTTTCCTTCTCACCAACTATAACAAAGTTGCAATCTTTACTATTTACACCACATCTAAAATTAATTTGCTTCCCTTTACCATAGATATACGCATCATTACATTCTACGTATGATTCATCGAGGTTAAGCTCGCAAGTAAACATCGATTTGCAAATTATCAATAGAAATCATTGATGATTTCGTGATGAATAAAATTTGCCTATATTAGCTTAGTTGCAGATTCAGAAGACAAAATTCACATAAAATAATTATGAAAATAGATCATAGTTCTTCTTATCGGCCAGTCATCAATAAAACTTATCTATTATATAAAAAAGGAAACTCGTCTATTCTGTCTGTGCGTGTTTGGCTAAAAGTCAGAAACTACACAAGATACCCTTACAAACTTAAAACCATTGGATGAATTTATGAATGAAAACAATTATGAAAATAGATCATAGTTTTCGTTTTATCGTCCAGTCATCAATAAAACTCATCTCTATCTTTATAAAGTTAGGTATGTTTATATGTTTATATATTTCTATGTAAACTAATTAACCGATCATTATGACATTTGGAACACAGCTGCTTAGCGTAAAGGATCCAAATGTAGGCAATATTTAGTTTAAGTTTCATGTAAAGGGGGTAAAAACGGGTGGAAACCCTGAGTGAAAATTCCGATGTTTGTAAAATTTTAACAATAGGTATTAGACATCAATTAGTAAATATTCATCAAATGTCAGTTTCTTTGGAGTATTTTTAAGGGATTTAAGGAGGCAGAGCATAATATGGGCACAACCTAATATGCAGTGGCGTGCAGGTGGGGGGGGGGGGCGATGGCCCCGGACATTTAAGATATGGGAGCATCCAAATAATGTTCTTACATTCTTTTAATTTCTTTTTTCATCCCACAACCTCTCGACTTCTAAAGTTTGTTAAATAGTAATTGTTTTTATATATTAAAATCATAAATTATATAAATAATTACTTGAAGTAAAAAAATACAGTCATTAATATTTAGTCTAAAATGTTGAATTTGAGCCAATTATATTAAAGGATGTTTAATATGTGTTAAGCTATACTGCTATACAGTCCTCACAAATATTTTACTTCAATTTGTTAATATTTTGTATTTGTATTTGTATTTATAAACAAAGAGGATTGTAGCAAGTTTTTGTAAAGAAACAATTTTGATTATTTGAAAAGACCAATTCCAGAACATTTGAAGATAACAATAGTACAACATTGCCCTGAAAGATATCAGAATAAAAGTGGCTGAGAAGGATGGGAGATCCTTTTCTATACACTGGTTTTATAAAGTTTCCACACACGGAGAAACTGTAGAGAGGAAATGGTTGTTATACTCTCCATATCGTAAAGCATGTTACTCATTTGTTTGTTTGTTTTTTTTTTTTGTTTTCAAAGAAGCAGTTGCTGTTTGTGTCAATTTTTGGAAAGGAAGACGGTTTCTCCACTGGTAGAAAATTAAATCCATGAATACTTGACCATAAGAAAATCCCTTCTCATAGAGCTCACATGAGGGAATACCTGAACATTGTAGTTAGCCTTTATCATTCGCCTAGGATAGATGCTGAACTTCAACAGCAAATTTCTGCTGAAAAAAGAAATGAAAAGCTATAACTGAACGGATTGTCGAGGTCGTGTCTTTTCTGGCGAAACAGAATCTGGCCTATAGTGAGGGACCTATTAGATTAAAGACTCTTTTTTTGGATCTTTTCTAAGAGTGAGAGGCTAGTGGATGGTGCACCAGCCCAGATGTGACAACAGTACCCCATGCATGGATGGATGGTGGCTTTGTAGAGATATAGGATACTGTCAGGCATGAGAAATTTTCTAGCACGGTAGAGGGAGCCCACCTTCTTTGCAGCAGCCTTGGCAATGTCTTCTATGTATTTGTTCCAATTCATGTTACCCGTGAATGTAAGGCCAATGATTTTGAACGTTGTTATTTGCCATGGCAATCGGTGGTTTAAAAGGTTTCTTATAGTTGTTGAAGGAGAGAAGCTTTGTCTTTGCATCATTATATGTTACTATCTATTTATGACCCCAATCCACTACAGACTGGAGGTCACTTTCTAAGGATATGTGTGCCTCCGTTTTACCAACATTACGAGAGTAGAGCATAGTGCTCTCAGCAAATATACCCATCTCAAACACAATGTCATCAGGGAGGTCGTTTATGAAAATCAGGAACAATAAAGTTCCAAGGATAGATCCCTTAGGCACACCTGCATTTATGTCATGTTGTTTGGATGAACGACCATCGGGGACAACCTGGATCTGTAATGCTGTATGAATTAGTTTTTATGAGAAGACCTTTATGCCAGGCCTTGTCAAATTATTTTGGATATATCAAGGGCTACCGCCCTAGCTTCACCTGCCTTGTTCACTGTATGGTATATGTGTTCAGAGACCACAGTTAGAATATCCCCAGTCTAGCTTGTATGCCTAAATACATACTGATGGTCAAAAAGAAGTTTAGTATTAACTATGTGCTTGAGTACATAGTTAATACTAAATTCCTAGATTGATTAAGGATTCAAAGACTGGGAGTAGGCTGATGGGGCGATAATTTTCAGGTTCAGTTCTATCTCAAGAATTATTGAAGACTCATACCACATAGGAAAGTTCCCAGCTATCGTGGAAGCAAGATTAAGCAAGGCGTTTGTTGTAGAGTTTGGAGAGGACAGGGGCCAGTTCAGTAGAGCATTTCTTTATTACTATTACTGGTATAAGATCAGGCTCACATGCTTTCGATGTGTCAAGGTTTTTTATGATGTCCTTGGCATGAGATAGAGTGATTACCAGGTCATTGAGTGTGGCATCCGTTGGCAGTGAGGAAATTAAAGGAAAGTGGTTTGCGGAGTCCAAAGTGGAGTTTAAGATGAAACGCTGGGCAAGTAGTTCAGCCTTGTCAGTTGCCATGAAAACGACATCATTGTGTTTGGATAGCGGGGAAATTGTTGATTTCCCCTTGTTCACCACACTATTGTATATTTTCCAGAAATCACGAGAACCTAGTTTCTGCAGCTGAATGTATTTTCTGGTTATATCTGTATATCTACTCTTTTTTTCAGCCATCACAGTTTTATAACTATTTCTTGACTCCACAAATTTCTGTCTATTCGTAGTAGACTTATGGCGGCCGTATTTTCGGAATGCTTGCTGCCTCTGAGCAATAGCAGTTTCAAATTTCGACGTGAACTATTGTGGAGAGTTGGGCTTGCTGAAGAATTTTCTCATGGGGTAATGTGCATCAATTCCTGCTTTGATCCAGTCAGTTGCCTCATTTGTGCATTGATCAGCAGGGAGAGAAAAAATTCTACTCCATGGGGCGTCGCTGATGTGATCTCTAATGGAATAAAAATCAGCCTGCTTGAAGTGTCTCGTCGTTTTGAGCAACGGCTCTTAATCACAGGGACGAGATTTTATTGTGATCTCAATCATTACCACAAGGTGCTCAACGTTCCCGCGTGGGCTATGGAGATTCGTCACACAAGCTTCAAGCAGTGAGGTAAAGAACAGGTCGATAAGTGAAGCTTGCTGGTCCACACAATCAGGGAGGTGGGTTAGGAACGTGGCCGTCTGTGAGCATAGAGTTATCAGCTGCGTCTGTAAAGCTGGAGAATGCAAGCCAGTCACGGTGATATGAATTAAAATCACCAAATACATGTATTTGGGAACTCGTGTCAAGTGAGTGTGCTATATCTATGCTTTCAAAGACCGAGTTAAGGAGGGTACAGTCCTGGGCCGAAGGAGAACGGTGTAAGATATATAAGTAACTAACGCTGTGCTGTAAGGTTAATCTAAAGCAAATGTAGGCTTAATTGTATGTTTCTAACTTATGTTCTCTAGTCAAGGGGGGGTGTTCTGAACATAAACTCCTAGCTTGTGAACATGTTTGTCAGAGTCTTTATGGTAGACTGGGAGGTAATTGTGACAGAGTAATCAGGATCAATGGGGATCGGGTACCCTAGTAGCGCACTAGTATGCATCTTAGTGATGATGCTAGACCCTACGTAGAACGAAGTGGAGATATAAGACTAGTACATATACTCACACGAATCGACTATCCAAGCACGATCCGACCCGGCGTCGGGCTGTCTGGCAAAAGTGGTGTTGGGTGTCAATTGCGATTAACCACACACAAAGCCGGTTATAAACCAGATGGAAGATTGGAATTTTGGCAAAATCTTAATCACCAATAGGCTAATAAAATGTTAACACTTGGGAGATCGCGAGCTCTTTTAATGGAGACAGAGAAAGCGAGTAATTGTTTTTATAATGGTGATAAAATCTAAAGAGAGAAATCCCATTTATCTGAATCGTTGAAAGGGGCAGGCGCCCGTGCCCGCCTCCAAAGCACTGAGAGAGAAAGAAAGATATAGAGAAATAGGTTGGAAAAAGAAAGGGTGTGACCATACACCCTTTCGGTAAGAGAAAGTACTTTGAGTTAGAACGAGTAGACAGATACGACTTGGGCGACCACCGAATTGAAAGGTCGGGTGTTCGGCCTCTCGTTCGGATGACAGAGCGCGTTGGCTGAAGTATTCTACCCATCGTTTTCCTTAACATAGTTTAAGACTTTAATAGCTAATTGCGATTGTAAGACAACGTAATATGAATGTAAAAGACATTTCCATACGATAGACATTGCTTCAAGTTAAAACAATTCTTTTATCTTCGTTAATAATTACTTTCATACAAAAAGACCTTGCCAATGTTGTTGCATCATTTCTATTATTGATTTGTTCTGCTTGAATAACCTTTGCCTTCACAGAATCATGAAGCCATCATCATCAGCGCCGTTATCCCGGCCTTGGAAGAATTTCGATAGACATATCTTTTTTTATTGCCACTACGACGATCGGCCAGAGAGTGTTCACGGTCTGGCAAGATCTCTGTGTAGAGAACCAGAGGCTTGAGCACAGAGATAGAGACACGAGTGGAGTACCATGTTATAAGTGGTTCCATGACGCGGAACAGAGTGGGGTAGCTGTTATACGTGGCACCGTGACCAGGATATCAAACACTTGTGCGTGAGTGGCCACGATACCCACGGTGTCGAGACGTGTGGGGTCCGGTTTACATAATCAGTCATGTTAAAATAGTGAGAGGAGATTGAGGATTTAATGTTTCTTTCACTTAGTGCTAGGATATCCGGGGAGTTTGTCAGAAGAAAGGTTTTTACGTTGTTGATGTTGGTTCTAAGTTCTTGGATATTTGTGAATGTTAACCTCAAGGGTTGAGGCGAAGATGTTTTTAGGTGGGTGTCTGGTTTAGGTTTGATTTTTTTACTTTGTATTGTTATTTTGGTTTTAAGAGTTGGGAGGGCAAAGTGGGTGTTTGTTTAGTACCAATAAACTTACACATCCAGTCCATTAGTCATGACATGGTCCATGGGGCTGTGGCCTCGGGAAAGCCCACCGGGGATAACTGTAGGGTCCATTTCCATGTGCGACATGGCACGTACAGTTACTCATGATATTATACAACTGTTGATGGAGCCGTCGTTCTTAATGTTACCTAAGAGTTAGGGTTCCTGTACTAACAGTCGGAAACAGCAGCCAGACAAGCTGTTATATGTGTACACTCAACCTGTCGGAAGAAGAGCGACCAAGCCAAGTGTCATTTAGGGAAAAGAACTTACTATTTTTTTTATATGTTTAAATCAAATACAGCATTTATTTCTGGTTTCATCTGTGTTTACATATTCGAAATAATTTGATTATCAAGCTACTTTAGTTTACCACAATTAAAAATTGATAAAACGGCCAAAAATGGTATACTTTATTTCTCATAATATTTATCAGTACAAAGATTTATACACAAGACTTTTGGGGCATCCAATCAAGGAGTTGGCCCCGGGCATCACCAGCCCTCTGCACACCACTTCTTGTATTCGAAAATTCAAGTATATCAGATTTGCATTGAATCTTATCAATAGTCATTAGACACCAATGCAGAAATATTTCTTGGATTTAAATTTCTTCTTAAGACCCCTTAAGCTTAAGCCTTAGATATGTTATATTTTTTAGAAATAAAATAATGTAATTGATTCTGGGATTCTAAATATCAGGTTTAGTATCATTATATATTGATTTTAATCTGTGTAAGGGGAAATAGAAGTGGTGCAAAACTGTTCCATTCAGGGAATTAATTTTACCCGTCCTAGGACGGGTATTGGGTATTCTTTTAGTATTCTATACATATTATAACCAGGGCAGTAGTTCTCTCTTCCCTCTCACTGTATGTTAATTCATTGTCACTCACTTTCTCTCTGTGTAAGCTCATTCTCCTCGTATTCACTGTCTTACTGTTTTTCTTCCAAACGGATGTGTTTGCAGTTTTTGCAACTATTTCCGTTCTGTCAATGTTATTTCCGGACTGTCAATCTTTCAGCATTTCTAAGCTATTTTATCGTATTTGTTAAATTCTTTAAGCTAAAACTAAATTCTCCTTAGTACATCAGGGGATTAACTTCGTACAAATACTCGATAATGTTCTGTTTGTTTTTTTTATTTTCATCAGTTTAAATGGAAGAATATTAAAATTTGCCCTCATTATTTGTGTATTTAGAAATGGACTTCATTTTTATATGTATTTAACTTTAAATAAATAAAGCTAATAAATCACGGTTCCATCAGGATTGTCTATAACAAAAACACATTGAGGGCAACATGCACCCTCTCATGACATTGATTGATTTTAAATCTAATCACTGATCACTGTTTTAGGACCAATCAAGAGTAAGTGAGCTAATTCTCAAGCAATAAAGTTATCTTTTATACTAATGGTTCACCACTTACCAAGGCCAAAATCCATTCGAGTATAAGCATTAATGTGATTGTCAGTTGGATAATAGAACAACACCATGAAAGGATTGAGAACAATGGACAAAGTTTGATACAATTCAGAGGACGACATTAGACTTAAGAACGACCATGTTGTAGTCTATAGGAAAGCAGTCCTACAGTAACATGTTTCAAAAGTGTGAAGTTCTTGGAAAGAAACTCTACTCATGGAGGTCTAATTTGATTTTATGCCCACATAAGAAGAAAGTAGTGTTGGTAGAAAACGAGTTCTTGCTCTGAAGGTTTTATGGGAGTGGGGCACAGATTGGAGCTCAGTCAAGCACCTACCATGAAAATACCGATAGAGTAGAGAAAGACTAGTAACATCTCTTTTGTGAGTAGGGAAGAGAAGAGATCATCTCCCACTGTATAGTAAAGTAGATTTTGTACTCTGTCGAGGAAAGAAAGGTTACTCTGTGTGGCACCTCCACAGATGTGGCAGCAGCACTCCATTTTGGGCTGTATTTGACTCGTATACAGGTAGAGGAATGCATCAGTCCAATAATTTTTCTAGCGACTTCAGCAACAGATTTCATATAAGTTTTCGATATTCATCCAAATTAGGACCCAAGCTAAAATAGACTTGGCATCGGTAGTTTCGGAATGTTTACATAAACGGCTGGAAAATGCTGATTACGTGTTCAGTGAAACAACAAACTTTTTCATGAAGAAAAAACATATAACCCTAATCCTAACCCTAACCCTAACACCGTTTTACTACTTGTTCAGTGATATTGTTTTTCAAAAATAAATTTTATGTGTTAAAAAAAACTTTTAGCTTGGGTCCTAATCTGGGTAAGTACCCAGTTTTGTTTTTATTTTTTTTACTTCATAAAGGCTAAGGAAAGTAGGCTCCCTCTACCGTGCTAGAAAACCTCTCACACCTACCAGTATCCTATATCTCCACAAAGCCACCATCCGCCCTTGCATTGAGTATTGTTGTCACATCTGAGCTGGTGCATCAACCGCTAGTCTTTCCCTCTTAGACACGGTTAAAAAAAGAGTCTCTAACCTAATAGGTACCACACTGTTCACCAAGCTCCAGCCCCTGTCCCATCGCTGCAATGTTACATCCTTGTGCTTGTTTTTCAAGTACTACAATAGAATGTGCTCTGAAGAACTTGCCACTGGAGTGGCTCTCGATGTAAATACACTAGACCAACCCGATAATCAGCTAAATCCCATCCACTCACTGTCGAGATATCCAAATGCTGGAGAAATTTCTACTCCAATAGCTTCTTTCTTTCAGAAGACTAGCCTTTGGAATCCCCTCCCTGCTCCCTGTTTCCCTAACTGTACTCACGTGCAGAAATTTAAATGCAATGTGAACAAACATCTTGCTGCACAACTCCTCATTTAGGATGCCCCCTATAAATATTGTTCTTCATTCAGAGTAGCCCCTTACATCTTAGTGGCAAACATGCCTTGTTTGGGGTGAACAAAATTTTAAAAGAATTTTTTTTTAAATACTTTATTTTTCATATTAAATTTTGTACCTAACACCGCAGCTCAGTTCGTCAAAACCAGGAAAAATGACAAATACAGCTCCCCAACCGACCGTTTCATTTTTTAGCCTATCTCAGTCAAAGCATCAGGTGTTCTCGTTCCCAGTACCGCATGATTCATACAAGACATTAGACAGATAATAGCCACTTGCATGAACGAACCCCAAGTTCTAGTGCATCTCCCCAGCTATCATCTGAAACAACACTATGTCCATTATAACGTCGTACTGCAACGTCTAACTCTTGATGAAATAAAACAGAAAAACATACTAAACATTTATTTGTATTTTTGTACATTCGGCTTCAAAATATTTGAGACTTCTTCATCTGTATATTTTAATATCCTTGTTTGTTTTCGAAAAATATTAATGAAATGAAAAAAACATTTATTTTACGGTTTGATAATGAAACAAGTTTAAGTAAAAAAAATAAACTCAACAAATGTACATGTAGCACCCCTGTTGCCAATATTGGCTGTGTGAATTAAATAAAATCACTTTTTTTGTTGGTGTCTTAAATTTTGAATTTAATAACAACCTAGAGATGAATGTTATTTATTTACTTATAAAAAGTAAAGTTTACATGCACAATTGATCAGTCGAGAACATATTGTTCTAGACTTTGGGAAAGGTTTTCAATCATAGCAAACTGTATCAATTGTCCAGAATTTTGTCAATATAATTTTAGAACAGACCTTATCCTGGCGGACGGCACAAGAAAAATGACAACAGACAGGAAAAGTTGGAAGTCATGCACGAAACGTCTAACCTCATGCATGAGACAAGAAACGGAAAAAGGAAAATAATAATAATAATAATAATAATAATAATAATAATAATAAATAAATAAATAAATAAATAAATAAAAAATAGTGCCAGCCTAGGTTGACACCACGCAAAATATTTGCAGAGGGTCAAGGAGGTGAGAAGACCCAGGAGGGACAGCACAAACCAGACCTCTACTGGAAGTGCAGAGAGTTCTGGAGCCTTGGGGAGGCTTATTGCCACTCAAATCCCAGTGAAGACCAATGGTCCTTACCAGCTAGAAATCAATGGTAAACGGCTGTTACGATACTGCAAGGTTATTTGTGGTGGCTATCGAAAAGAGGTGAAGAATACTGGAAATCTGGGGAGACTTGTTGTCACTAAGACTCCAGAGAATACCACCGGTTGTTGTCGGTGAGCAGTCCTAGCTGATACTACACAAAACAGTCGTGAAGGGTCTAAGAGGATGGAAAGATCGAGTAGGGATAGCACTAACCAAACCTCCACTGAAAGAGTGCGGATAGCACTGGGACATTGAGGAGGCTTATTACCATCTAAATCCCAGAGAAGACCAATGGTCGTTGCCAACAAGAAATCGATGCTAAGCGTCTGTTGTGACAACGCAAATTCATTTGCAGTAGTAATCGAAAGAACTGGAGAGCACTGGACATCTGGGGGTACTTGTTGTCACTCAGACTCTAGGGAACACCACTGGTAATTATCAGCGAGCAATCACTGATGACGGCCTGTGTGAGAACTCCTAGTGAGTATACATAATAATAGAGAGAAGTATATATGCTGAGTAAATTTTTATGAAAAGACACGAAGCAGAGTAGCTGATAAAATTGTCGTTTCCCAACCAAAATGGCAGACAATAAATCGTCTCCAGTTTTTCGACCTCACAAATGAGTAAGTAAACCAAAATAAATTGTTTTAGACTAATTTAAAATTTACCTTAAATTATTTTAAAGGAAATACAGTAGGGAAATTAGTCCCAAACAATTTATTTGGTTTTACTTACTCATGTGTGAGGTCAGAAAAAAAATCAGAAAACTGCAGAGGATTTATTGTCTGCCATTTTGGTTGGGAAACGACAATTTTACCGAGTAGCTATATTTAAGCTAAATTCGGCATATATGAAGAAGTCAATTGAAACAGGAATAATTATAAGCAGGAGCTGTCCATTATTACAGTGGAAACAGGGGAGTAGGATGTTAATCACACAACTTCCGGATGAATGTTATTTATTTAGTAGTAAAAAGGAATTTATATTTGCTCTTGTTTTAATAAAATGTTTGCACCACAAAAGGAGAAATTTGAGTTATTTTTATTCTAAACTTGAATAAAAGATGTTGTTGTCATTTGAGTTGATCTGCTAAAAAGGACACTTTTAGAAACCCAGCTTAAATGGTTACTTCAGACAGTAAAATATATCATGACCATCATGATCATGATAATGATGATAATTATTAGCGTCCGTTTTACATGCTGGCATATATTGGAGACCTTTTAGAAATTGAATTCTTAACTGACCTATCTCTGCCAGGTCTTTATTTATCCCTCTTTACAAATCCATCCTTATCACTTCCACCCACGTTGTCCTTAGCCTTCCACTGTGAACCAAGAACCCTTATCTATTCTTTCAACGTTGCAATACCAGCAAAGTCTCCTGTTCTGCACACATCTCCCTATACTACTCAGATGTAATCTTCTTTTGAAGTCATCAGATCTAAGCCTGTCTTTCACATTACACACCTATCATATAATTCTTATATAATTGCTATCCATGCAACGCATGCCCTCAACCCTCAACGCTAGGTTTTACTTCAATACATCATAACACTGCGTACACATGTCTGATCGACTCTTTATTTGTACATGAAAATGATAAATCTTTGTAATTTTCTATTATTTATGTAGTTTTGTAGTTTTTATTCGAATATTCATTAAAACGTATTTTATTTAACTGTGGAATTTTCATGAGTCTCATGCATATTTGTTAAAATAAAATGCAATTAACTGTTTAAGATGACCTTTCATTTTATTGGTATTTTTGCTAGGAACTAAGTGTAGTATCTGTTCTAATCATGCATTTAGTCTATTCTGTTCTCGGTCAGTGAAGGAGAGGTCTTTCAAGAACGAATTATTTTTTATTTTCCTTCCAATCAAGAGAGCTAGATTTTCACCACATTGTAAACCGACCTTGTGTCTAACTTTGCCCTCGTGGGGAGGTAAGTAAATAGGAACCATTTAAGAAAACGACAAAATAATCTTGATTTCTCTAAGCAACAAAGACCAGATCAAAGATTTATCTCTTCCAACACATTAGGCAATGACTTAAACATTTAACCTTTGAATGTCGGCATTGAACTAATAAATAATGTGCAATTGCAAGCAATCAGCTGATGTGTCGATCAGGGTAAATATTTAGCATTTAGGGTGCTAAGAATGTTCCAAACTGATTTGCCATTGATACTAATTTCTTAAGCAAAAACTTCCTTCCATCTCCATGCATTCGCATCAAAGAACTGGTAAACACTAAATAAGAAGGGTGTGGAAAAGGATGCCTCTGTGTCTGGCAGTGCCTTGTGGCAAGCCACTCGTTAATTAATGGTGCGCTCATCCATAGGTCATTTAAGCCCCTTTGTGTGCGATCAGAGGAGGTGAGCTGATAAGTTGGGCAACTGCGAAAGATTCTCGCCTATGAGATCAATAAGTAGTTGCAAGCAATAAGGCTTATGAATGTAACCGAGAACCAACTTTGGACAACGACACAATTGAATCTCTAACCATGTCCACAATACAATATGTAGAACTGGTTTAACTCACATCGAGAGAATGCCGTCACACATACTTAAGTGGAGCGTAGATTCCGCCTTTGAATAGATCATAGATTATGTATTTAGAAAAAGAGAGACACGTCTGTCTTTGTTTGATAAAGCTTTTCAATCGGTCATTTATTTTAGACAAGTAGAAGAAGTTTGTATTTGAATTATTCTCAAATCATGAATCGATCTCAGCCGCACGCATTTAAATTGAAAGTTTCATCTACAATTCATATTAGAAATCACATCGTCTAGTAAAAGCCACTCATAATATAAGGGCCATTTTCTCTGTGTTTTTGTCTGTCTGTCAGTCACAATTTTTGTAAACGTAAGAAATACACTGCAGAATTTGTCTCATTTCGATATCGAAATATCTTGATTTCTTTTAAAAATGGAAAATATTACATTGATAGTAAATAAAACATTCTCAACAAATAACGCGGATACCATGACCGGAAATCAAAACAAAAACCTTAAGATCTTTAGTTTGATGTTGTACAAACTGCGCTATTTAGATTTTCTCAAATAAATGGATCTTAAAACATTATCTTAACAGAATAATTATAGATTTTGCCTGACGACATAGATTTATGATTTACGTCATGTTTCAAAGCATATATCGATAAATATATATAGTGCATCAACGCATAGTTTTTAAATAAATAATTTGTATAATTATTATATAGTTATAAAAAATGCCCTTTATATTATGCGCAAAAATATGCGACTGACAAGAGCATATATTTTTTAGTCGATCTATTATAATACTCGCTAGAATCAATGTCTGAAAACAAAATGATAATTATGAAACACGTTTAGAACATTTAATAAGTGCTCAGACTCCAAAAATACTCCACAGCAATCGAAAAAGTTATTGTGTGTAAATACAGCTTGAAACTCCTCAGCCTGACATTTTCCAGCCAGGTATTTATTTATCATTCTTTCTTTCAAGTCCATCCTTATTACTTCCTTCACTGTTTTCCTTGTGCCTTTCCCTATGAAATGAATCTGCTACCTTAACTGTCGATTCATTCATCAACATGTTGATGAATAAAGTCGACGAACGGTAGAATCTATCAAGTATGTGTACACAGTGTGATGATGTATTGACGTGAAACATGGCCAATGAGGGTGAAGTACATGCGTTGCATGGAGAGAAATGATATGAGAATGATACAGTGGATATGTAATAAAGGCAGGATTAGTTCTGATGACCTCAGATAGAGATGAAATCTGGGTAGTATAGGGAGATGTGTGCAGAACAGGACACTTTGATGGTATGGCCATGTTGAAAGAATGGATGAGAGCTCTCAGGTTAGTAGATTTACTCATTCATTTCGTATGAATCAGATAGTTTCATTGTTGGCATTGTTTTCCCCAATATCTTTCTAGTCAGAATTCTTTCTAGAAAGAAATCGGGTACTTACGGGAGGGACCACGTGAAGGTTGCCAACATTCCTAAGTGAAAGTGTTTCTGTGAAACGAACTCGATTCGAACTTGGGACACTCAGGTTGTCAATCAGTGTCATTAACCACTTAACCACCGTCACCTCTTGGGTTTGTAGATGTAGAACAGTTGAGGCAACAGGTTCAGTTCATAGGGGAAGGCCAAGGAAAACATGGTAAGAAATGATAAAAATGGACCTGAGGGAAAGAGTAATAACTAAAGGCCATGAACCAGAGATAGGTTAGTTTGGAAATCAATTCCGTAAAGGCATCTAATCATGCCAGCATGTAATTAGACGTTAAACCGAATATGATGGTGATGAGTAAGCGATTGTTTTGCTTTGGTCTGAATGTAGAGGTTTTTGTTTAAGACTATCTTGGCAAGCTGACTTGGATGACTCTTCTCCTCTGAAAAGCATCGATGTTGCATTCTGATGTTTTTCTCAGTGTCCACAGCTCCGAATTGTACAGGAAAATGCTTTGGGTATGTAATGAATTTAGAAGCCTTTAAGCTGTCGAATAATGTAATGAATAAGAGGAAGACTAAGTACGCTTGAATAAGTTTTATTCTACCAAGACCTACGAGTCTATGAGAACTATGACTGTCTAAAGGAAGAATGTACAAGGGGAAGTAATTCACTTCCGCAGAGCATAAAAAAGAGATTAAAGAGTTCTCGTTTTCATACCCAGGATGTATACTGTAAATACCCTCAGCTTAACTTCTTCACTGACATGCTTGCTGTTGAAGAAGGATTCGTAGGTCTTGTATGCATCTAGAGCAGGCACTTTTGGTATTTTTATGTCTTCCTCTGTGTCTGAGATTAACCTAAGATATTTACATCTTTTTGAAGCATCATTTCCATCTCTATATTGTTGGATATTGCTTACCTTTGTGTATAGCTTTTCACATGCCATTGCGACGATAAACGTTGATGCCTGTCTGGCCGCCATAACCACCATTTACTGCTGTAAGCTGTTCGTCGCTGCTGCTCTCATCATCACTATCGCCGTCATGAACAAAAGTATGTTAATGCAATGGATGGGTTTCAGAAGATTTATTTATGTGACAGATTGACAGATGGTGTTGTTGCTTGCACATGCACATGCGAGAGAGAGAGAGAGAGAGAGAGAGAGAAAGAGAGAGAGAGAAATAACTACTGGGGAAAGATATTCAGGCCATTTGTGCCACTGTGCGCCGGCCCCTGCCACTAGCCAGTGGACCACTGTTTCGCACCTGCTACTCTCTTGGTTGTCACAGAACAGAAAAAACAGAAACAACCTCTAACAGATGTGACGTCACTTTCGATTTCCGCTGCTACTCCTACCCCCTTTTAGGGCGTCCTCCTATTCTCTGCGTCTCATACTATCTAAAAATATGTGATATTCCTCTCTCTCTACACTGGAGTGTAACAATAATATTCAAGCATCTGCGTTTAATACTACCAAGTAACGTTTAATGTTATAATGTAATAAGATTCCTGTTACAAAATTCGGTGTCATTTTCTATAAAGAAATTATTAAATTTGTCAGCTGGAAGTCGTCATTTATATGCACGAATGCGTATACATTTCAGAAAGATGAAAAATTATCACAAAATATGAAATGTAAAAAATGCCTGATAATTCTACTTAAGGGAGACAATCAAAAAATGTTAAAATAAAACTAAAAAATGAATCCTCATGTGTATCCGTTTCTGCAATCATGTTATGGATGCAAATCAAAACTGATGCCGCAAATGTAGCACATCTATCATTGTCAGGTTCGCGTTGAATAACAATAATGTTTCCCGCCAGATTTTGGGAACCGCCATTTTGTTGCGCTCTGTGTTAAGCGTTTCGCTATCAATTCTTACTTTCTCGTCTTTTCTTCTTGTATTTCTTCCATTTTTCGTTTTTGTTACAATAAATACAGCGCTATTTTGAATGCACATTTTTATCAAAATATGAAATCGAATTCCATATTTTCATCGCTTTTCTTTCTCATTCCAAAACATTTTTGTTTATTAGAAGAAAACAAGAAGTTTGATATTCCAAACCTTTATCAAATGCATTCATGGGCAAAAAAATAGAATCGCCATTTTACCATAAATAGATTTCTTGGTTTAAGATTCCACCGTTTTTAGACCAATTATTTTTCTTTTGCATTTCTTCTGACATATTTATTAATCTTCCGCACTTCCATATCTCTGCTTACGTATGTTTATATGTTTATATATTTGTATCTACAGGATTCACTCCGAAACTAATTAACCGATCATTATGAATTTTAGAACACAGCTGCTAGGTGTAAGGAGTCCAATTGTGAGCAATATTTAGTTTAAGTTAGTTTCATGCAAACGGAGTAAAAAGGGGTGGAAGCCTTTTCATGAAAATTTAAATACCTATGATTTTTGTGAAATTTTAACAATAGGTATTCGACATTAATTAATAATAATAATTAATTCTCAAATTTCAGCTTCTTTGGATTAGTTTAAACGCATTTTAGAGGACATAGTATGGGCACAACTTCCCATTTGAAAATTCAGATATATAAATCTGCATTAAATATGATCCATAGTCATTAGACACCAATTAAGCAAGATTTCCTGAATTGAATTTCAATTTCTTCTTAAAACCCCTTAAGCTTAAGACATTTTCTCGAATCAAAATAAGGTAATGAGATTTGGATCAAAATTGGAATATGTAAGGATTCTATCTTGATTTTAATCTTTGTAAGGAGGTGTGAAGTGGTGCAAATCTGTTGTATTCGCAGAATTCATTTTACCCGTCATGGGACGGGTATTCTTCTAGTGAATCTGTATTATAATTATTTTTATATGTCTGTCTATTCGTCCCTTTTATGCTCCAAAACTACTCGATACATTTCTTACAAAGTTGGCATACATTATAGTTTAGATAACAGATGTGTAATAAGCAGGTATAAATATTAATACTACTATTACCAATATTGCCAATGCTAAAAGCTTCCTCACTCTTTACGCAATGCTCACCCTGTATAAGAGCCAGATACGCCCCAAGATGGAGTACTGCTTCCATATCTGGGGAGATGCCACTTGAAGCATTCTTTCTTGCCTTGACAGAGTACAAAATCGACTTTGCAATCTGGTGGGGGTGATCTCTTCTCGTCCCTACAGCCTCTTTCACACAGAAAAGATGTTGCTAGCCTCTCTCTATTGTATCGTTATGACCATTATAGGTGCTCGGCTTATCTCAAATCCCAGGCCCCTCCTGTAAAACATTCACAGCAAGAACCCGTCTAGCTACAACAACAGCAAAGAACTTTCATTTCTCTGTACCAAAAACCAAATGGAACTTCTATGAAAAAAGTTTCTTTCTTAGAATATTTCATCTGTGAAACAAAATACCACAAGGCTGCTTTCCAAACAACTACAACATGATCGTCTTCAAGTCTAATGTAAAAAAAATAATTGTTGAGTCGTTCTCTCGGATAATCGATTCCCCTTAGTAATCTTCTTCCCTTTTCACCAATTGTTTCCGGTCATCTTGTGGCAGGGATCATCGTCCGATTGATGATTTGTTTAACACTTATCCTTGAGTGGCCCCTGGGCCTTGATAAGTGGTGACCCATCAGTAAAAAAAAAAAAATTCCAAAATTACTCTACATAATTGCAAGAAGTTGTATACGAAACACCCTTGAGATACTGAGATAATGAGATTGTAGCAGCATTGCTACAAATGACAATGACACCAATGGCTGCAATACGCTGCCATTAACAATATTTTGAATCTATGCTTGGCTTCTAAGCTGGGCTCTGATGTGTGCAAACATTGAAATTCGTTTCTGGTTTGCCCAATCAAAAACAATCTCTTAGTCGAGCAGAGATTACTCCCGGAGTTTATAAAACGAGCGCCTACTACTTTCTTATTTTTAGCCATGAGACGGCGCTGCTACCTACTCATCAACGTCGCTCGGATCAACAACAAAATCTCCCCTCTTAGGGTGCAAACTGAAACCACAGACTCTGGCGGCAAAAATACACCTGGATACAATATGGCGACTAAACGCACTCATATGGACTGATATCAATATAATACAGACATACGCATACTTATAAACACACATAAACCCGGGCCCTCTTTAACACACACGTACGTACACTCTTTCTCATAAGAACATTCTTCTTATATGAACTTTTAAACTTTTTTACTCCGTCCAGAATTCTGGACATATCATTCTCTGTTACAACCCCTCTCTTCTAACTTTATCCACTGGATTCTCAAGCACCAGCTATCTTCACTCGAAGATAAACTGCTCGTAGACTTTCGGCAGCCAACGAACTTTCCTAATTCCTTTCCTTTACATGTTAACGAAGATGGTCCAAATAAAGTTGTTTTAAATGTTAGAATGGGACTTTGTCTTTCTACTCTACAGATTTAAAGCTTAACATTTTGGGTGAAAAAGTCTCTTTTTTTAACTCCCCACAAGAGCAGAGTTAGACACTAGGTCTGTTTTGATGTGGGGGAAATCCAGCTCCTTAAAATTGGGCCAAAATAAAAATTGCTGCAATCTGAAAGTATTTCTCCTATCAGAATAGATACTACACTGTTCCTAGCGAAAACCAAGGAACTAACTAGGTAGAAAGAGTCTTTCTGGTCGGTTTCTGGTCAATTTATTTTTGGAGGTTGTGATTCTTGGTCTTCTCAATTTTCCCGGTGTTATGGTGTAAGTTGATCTACCTATTACAGACACAATAAATACAGTTACAACTAAGCGTCGTGGAAATTATTGGTAGCAGTTATGGCCTCAGAATGAGACGCACATTTCTGTAACATACTTTTGTTAACACACACTTGTGTTTGTCTTGATTATTACCGGCCTTCTAAAGCCACAACACTGGTGGTTAGTATTCGAGACCTACATCGCATAACACTGGCGTTAATGATTTATTCAAACATTACCCAAACCTATGGTGCACAACATTGGAAGCAAGGATTCGAAACTTATTCGGACCTATTCGGTCCAAGGTTTTTCTTCGAACGTATGTCACACAACTTTGACGACAAGGAATTCGAATTTATTCAAACACGAAAATAAACTGGACCTTAGTTGCACACCAACACTGGCAACAGAGAACTCGGATTTATGTCTACAATTGAATTGTTGGATTTTTTAAATGAAAAGATTTTAGTTGTAAGTTCTAGTTATTTGTTAACAATAGAGCAAGATGTTTAAATTATATCGAATTTTAGCAAGCAATGGGTAAATTCTGAAAAAACAAAAACAAAATCTGACGTGAAAAAAATTGAAGAAAAAGTTGTCGTTTTCTAAGTAGAACGAAATAGTTTCAAAACAGAGTTTTGAAAAGACAAGTCGTTACACAGCAAGGAAAAAAGCAAGATGAACCAAAAAAAAGGTATATTCATTTATTTCCGTGAATCAGAAACTGCCTAAATAAGTTATTTACAAACTATTTTTCCACTAAGAGGTTACGAACTTATCTCACTGTAAGGAAAAACTATAAACCGTGTGAATTATATATATATATATATATATATATATATATATATATATATATATATATATATATATAGACCCCGTAAAATCAGTTATGTCAAGTTACTTAATAAAAATGACGGACTCCAAAAACGCAATCCTGGAGATTTGCAGGCATCAGCAAAATGAACAGGCAAAAAGAAAATAGAAGCAGAAAAATTACAATTATAGAAAGAACAGGCATCCTATCGAAATAAAATTGAAGCAAAAAAATGGAATTACAGAAAGAAAAGCTGGCATAAAATAAAAGACTCGTGGAGATGTTCATTCAGAAGAAATTATTCGAATTGAAATATTGGTGGCAAAATGATGCAGATGAACGCACGTTCTCTCAGAACACGATTTCGAACACCATTGAGAATTTCAACTACAATCCGGACAACAAGCTTACTTTTGCCTAGTATTTAAGACGTGATGAAGACATATATAATACAGACTGTTAAAACTGGCCTGATTTCAAAAAGGTTCGGTTGCTGTTAATGAAATTGGGCACAGTAAAACATACGAAATTTGTAAATTATATTTTATCTCAAAAGACCAGTGAGCTAAAATTTAGTGAAACGATACAATTGTGGACGAAATTATTTAGTCCAAAAACATCTCTCTTCCACAAGAGTTGGAAGTGTTTTCACCTTACAAGAAATGATGATGAGGATTATACAACTTTTTTGAGCATAGTAAATTAGCACTTTGATGATTTTAGGTTATCGGAATTAAGTGCTAATAACTTCAACAGTTTCATATTTTCATAAGGATTGATGTCGAACAAAAGTTCTGAAATTAGACGGAGAGTCCTTAACAAACTGCAAGATGAGCCAGATTTAACACTCCAGCAAATAGCCGAGGACTGCCAATGGTTTATTAGCGTGTGTCAGGATCCAAAGGATATCGACAAAATATAGTTTCCAACATCAGAAAAATCCGCAACAAAAAATGACTTCAACAGTAAAATTTAATAGTCAAAAGAGAAGTAGTCTTCTCCCTTAACCGTGTTTCAGTTGGGGACAGATAAATTGGTACAGATATTGCCCTTGTAAAAGGAAAACATTTTAAATGCGATCGTGTAGGGCATAACAGTGTACATTGCAGAACAAAAGGTAAAACAAAAAAGAGTTTTATTAGAATCGCCAAATGTGACGAAATTGGAAATATAGGAAAGTTTGCTTAAGTCAAAATATTAAATAGAAACATAAAAATGCAGTTGGATTCTGTATCCGATTTATTAACTATAAATCTGCAGACATGAGAGAGAATCGGCTGACCAACTTTATTGAGAACTAATAAAATCGCAAAAAGCATAACCGGAGAGCAAATCAAAGTCAAAGGCGAACTGATTACGAAAAACGCTAAAACTAAAAGTATTTGTGATAAATAATTCGAGTAATTCTGGCCAGAGATTGGATGGAAATGTTTCAAATGTGGGATATACTGATGAATTCTTTTTGCCAGAATGTAAAAACTAAAGCCGCAGCAGAAAAAAGAATTGGAAGAGAATTTTTCATAAGTCTTTTCTGATGGGGTTGGTAGATGTAATAAAGTAATTGCAAAATTTGAGTTGAAACCGAATATACAATCGATCTTCAAAAATAAGCGAAATGTTCCATATGCGCAAGGATAAAAAACTAACATGGAACTGGATATGGTCAAGAAAGTAGGAATGCTATCAAGGGTTGAATATAGTGAATGACCTTCACCGACTGTTTACGTAAAGAAAAAGAATAAATGAATGTGTGTATGCACAGACTTTTCAGAGGGTTTGAACCAGGCATTCGGAGATTACCATTACCATTATCTGGTCTATCCGTAAAAGAAAGCTTCTTGAAAAATAAAATTATGATGCTCCACCAACTGCCAACTGCCAACTTACCCTCTTTCTCTCTGCAATTCACTCTGCTCACTGAGCAATACGCCTCTTCAATCCAAAGAGTACAGTTCTTATACTGATCAATCCACCCGCTATTCAAATTGACTCCCAACCAGAGCCATCTAGCAGTTAGAAACTCCAAACAGCCAATTTGAAAAGGGGAGATAACTCAATTGGCGACTAAACTTCACGCCCCCTTGATCTTTAAGATCAATAATTGGTTTCATAATCTGCCATCCACGTCGGCCGTCTTCGTTCACTTGCGACCTTTGTACGGATTCTTTTTGGGGGACTTCAACAACCTCTTCGTCTGATGGTAAGGACACTCTCCATATATCTAATATGTGACGAGGCACTCCGTTAACTGATACGTTGTTTTCAGATAGTACATCAGTTACTGTTCCTCTTCCCTAGCAGGTTACATATCTGACGTTGCGTGGTTTCACCCACACCTCCTATTCTACTCTCTCCGTTATTGCCAGTGGATGTCGCCATTCATACGTGAAGACAGATCGATATGGCATTGACGTTTCGTCTTGGCCAGCCTTCGATGTCATTTATACTAAAAGACTGCTTCTTGGGGCGAAATTTGGCTTCTTGCTGCCACAGCTTTTATAGTTCGATGGTGTGCCTATGATTCCATTGCTGCTTGGGTGGTATGCTGATCTAAAATATTGCCTAACACCCCACTTCTCACATAGCTCTCTAAATACATCCGAGCGGAAGGACATCCCATTGTCCATTAGGACCTCTTCTACTGGCCCCCTCTCAATAAACACCTTCTCAACAACTCTCTTTATCTCTTCTGCTGTTTCTGTTCTAATTTTTCGCCATATTGCTACTCTTCCAGGTCCACAGTCAATCATAGTTAAATACAGTTTATCGCTGTAATGCATGATATCAATAGCCAGTCGCCTCCAATTGTCTGTTACATGTAGCTCTCCTTTTTTATGCCTGGATAGCGCAGGGTCAATGGACTGTCACTCCCTACAGTGTTTAACTATATCCTGAGCATCTTCCATTGCGATGTTTGGATTCACTTTCCTTGTCAGATATAATGTAATTTCCTTACCAAAATGATGCATATTATGCAGGTGCTTTATTTCATCTACTTTACAGCACAACAGAGCCACATCTTTTTTCTCTCATAGCCAAGCCTTCTTCACTCTGGTCAGCATGTCTGCCTTATTTTTCTGTGATGGAACCAATGTGACAGTTACTCTCAATTTGAATTCTCTGATCAAGTCTCCAAGTGCCCCGAGTCGAAACTTGATAAGCATCTCAGTTGCTCCTTTGGTTCTGATCCGTTTATCTCCCGACACTTCTGACTTAATCCACGATGCCACTGTTGCCAATTCCATTCTAATGTCCACTGCTTGTAGCCCCTGTTTCAAAGCCAGGTCGATGCCCTTCATTGTGGCTTCAAGATCAGCAACATTGATGTGGACGCTATCATTCTTCTTTTGTAGCCAGGCAGCATCTTCAACAGTTACACCTTCTATTTTCAACAATGCTACTAATGCCAGGCTGCTAGCATTGCCCTATATCTCCCCTTTGTGGCCCCTTTTTACGCGCCATTCTCCCTTTACAGGGTTCACCTTTTTTACCTCCACAATCACTTCCTTTATCATGTGCAACACCTCTGGGTCAATTTTATTCTCCTATCGGTCAATATCGTCTGCCTTTTAATAAAGCTGCATGCAGTCCGCAGCCATCCGACTATGGGATAATGACCAACCAACTTCCCGCACACCAAGAAAGGTTCTCACTTGGTTAGGCTGTCCGTGACTTCAGGGATTTTGTTCCCTCTTCCAAACATTAACTTCTCTGCCTTATTCTGCTGTAATTTTAATCCAAGAGCCATTCAGTTTTCTAACGACTCTGATGGCTTAGCTGTCAGTCCATATATTTTTACATGGTTTCTCACCCTTTCTGCAGTCATTTCTGTCTCATCAACCAGTACATTATCGATATAAGAACAGCTGGCTCTTTTCACTGCCTCGTCTTTGGACAACACGGTCGTCATAATTTTCGTGCAGAATTCAGTCCAAATCCTAGTTTGGTTAAGCAATAAATCTGACCTTTATATTCGACCAATTGATATCGCCATAGCTTCTTGTCCACATGGATTTGAAGGTAGGCCGATTTTAAGTCCATGGTTTTGGTTGTTCGCTCTCTTTTCTTCCACTCCCTCATGACTTCTTCACATCCGTCGATTTCATCTTTAGTGTGGCAGACCACATGCTTGTTCAACTCTCAGGAGTCTAATACTGGCCTGACTTTCTTCTTGGTAGGTTGAACCACTGCCATGAGTGTCAGAATTCCTTCAACCTTCCCTGACCATGGTATTAAAATTCCTTTGCTGATTAACTTCTCAACTTCTTTCTCAAACTGCGGTCTTATCTCTCCTCTTAGCATGCTTTCATAGCAGCTAACCCGATTGGTCAGCACAGGCAGTCCTGCGGTCCATTTGTCACCATCAAAATGGGCTTGGAACTCCTCATCCTCAATCTTATATGGCCTGGGTTTTGTCGACTGGATGGCATTATTACTGTTCACGCTTCTTGATATTCTAGTTTCATACTGCTTGCCAAACTTCACCTCACCCGTAACAATTGTAGCTCATCCCAGTCGGTCGATAAAATCCAGGCCCAATATCACATCAATTCCCCCAACGAGCGTATCCAACACAATTACTCAGAGTCATAGTGGTATATTTCTTATAATAATCTCGGCATCAGTCTCTCCACAACACTTCACCTCTCTGCCATCTACTGCAATATTAATTGCTGGCTCCATTCCAAAGGTTGGCGACACTTACCGTGACAAGTGTAGTTGTACAGCCAGCTTCAACAACCTTTTTCCATTGACAGTAACCACTATCTGTGGCAGTAAACTCTCACATGCCTTTTCAGAAGTAAAGGGGCGACTACTGGCGCAATAGCACCCATTTACTCGTTTTCCTGAAGTGAAGGGAAATTTCTATTAATGTGCCCAACCTGGCCACACCGGAAACAGATAATACCCGGCCTTGGTTCACTACATCTCTCATCAGTTGGGACCCCTGACATCTAAAGCATTTTCCAATAGATTTACGTCTCCTCACTATCTGCTTTTCTTCACCAGGTTTGTTTGCGGTAGAGGTTGCAATTGCCTCCAGTTCACTAGGACGTTTCACCAACACCCTGGCATGTCTCAAGATCTCCTCTACCTCCATGGTTTCAATGTCAGTCATTCGTTGTAGTTCGATTGAGATGCGGTCAGGAAAACCAGACACAAGAGCCATTTTAATTGTCTTCTCAAGACTTTGTCCCGTGTATCCGGCCAATCCTGCTAGTCGCTTTATATCTGCCGCATATACGTCTACCGATTCTCCGGTCCAGGTTACTCTTCTGAGCTTGTTATAAGCCTCAAAAGCACTCTCTGAAAATGCTGTCTTCAATCTTGTGTCAATCCTATCGGCATCTGCCTGGTGCACCTCTCCCATTTCCAAATAAACTGCTAGCGCATTCCCCTCCAAATACATTGTGATCAATGTCGCTACATCATCACTCTTTTGCAGCTTTGCAATCAGCTGCAGCTTATTAAGCCATGCGACAATATCGCCTTCTCCTTTAAATGGCATCAAAATGTCACTGCTTAATTTCACTTGTTCGCCAATTTTCGCCAAAAAAGCTTCTGGTCTATCTGTAATAGAAAGCTTCTTGAAAAATAAAATTCTGATGCCAACTGCCAACTGCCAACTTCACCTCTTTCTCTCTGCACTTCACTCTGCTCACTGAGCAACACGCCTCTTCAATCCAAAGAGTACAGTTCTTATACTGATCAATCCACCCGCTATGCAAATTGACTCCCAACCAGAGCCATCTAGCAGTTAAAAACTCCAAACAGCCAATTTGCAAAGGGGAGATTACTCAATTGGCGACTAAACCACATTAGTCCAGAAGAAATATTCGCAAAGCTAAATGGAGGAAAGTTATTTTAGAAATTGGATTTAAGTGACGTATATTTGCAGATTCCGGTAGAAGCTATTGTGTATAAATACACATAAGGAGTTATACAAATTAGAAAACTACCATTTGGAGTAAAGTTGACGGCGGCTATATTTCAGCAGGTAATGGGCGCATTCTTATCGGTCTAGAGTTTGCGACGGCCTATCTAGATGATATTTTAATAATTAGTAAAACTACGGAGCAATATAAAGCACATATACATGAAGTTTCTAAAAGAATACAAGATTACCATTTAAAACTAAAAGAAGAGAAATGTGAATTCTTTATAGAACAAATTGGATATCTGAGACAAATAATAGACACGAATGGGAGAAGACCCGATCCAGAGAAGGAGAGAGAGAGAGAGAGAGAGAGAGGGAGGGAGAGAGAGAGAGAGAGAAAGAGCACCGTAATAAAGAATATGCCAGCTTCACAAAATATATAACATTTGCAAAGTTTCTTTGGGTTAGTGAATTACTATAATATATTTATCTTAAGTATGTACAACCTATGAGCACCTTTGAACAAACTATTGAAGAAGGAGAAAAACTGGATTTGGACGACAGAATGCCAGAAGGCATTAGAGAAAATATAGAACATTCTCACGTCTGATTTACTTTTAATTCATTATGATCTATTGTTGCTTCCAATGCGAGTTCATATGGCATAGGAGCAGATATTTTGCACAGAATGGACGACGGTTCGCTGAAGCCGATAGTGTATGCGTCTCATATACTTTTACCAACCGAGAAGAGCTACACACAAATAGAAAAAAAGAAGCGCTGCACAGATGATTTTCATTACAAACAGACCATAAACCTTTATTAACAATTTAGGGATCGAAAAAGAGTTTTTCTACACATACAGTTAACAGATTACAAAGATGGGAATCATTCTCTACAAGATGGAGTATCTCCCATCTTCAAAGATCAGTCATGCGGATAGACTGCTTAGATTGATGCTGAAATCTGTCAAACCCCTTGAGTGCATGCTAATTGCCTCTATGAACAGAAGTTTTATTTTCATGAATGTTTAAGAACAAGTTATCTTGGAAAATCGGGAGTGTGGATAAAAGAGTTGGGAATATGCTCTATATGCTGAAAGGGTCAACATTTCCTCACAAGGGACATTTAAACCAGATCAGGAAAAGATATTCCGATACTATAGAGGACAATACTACAGAAGAAGAATTGATGGACGTCGTATTTGACATGTTCAAATTACTGTCCCGCAAGTAGTTTCTCAAAAGCGAACATCTAAAGGGAAAAGAAAAAATACTGACTTCATGGAAGTTAATCCCAAGTAAAAAAGGTGTTGACTCCTTATGGAGCAAAGGCTTAAAAGGGGATGTTATGGTTTAAGCTAATCTACCTATTACGGGAATGAATTGACTTACCCAGACACAATAAATACAGTTACGATTAAGCTTCATGGCAGTTATTATTGAAGTTATAGCACCAGAATGAGATGTGCACTTCGGTAATAATCAAGACAAATGTAGTGGTATAATTACCACTACATTTGTCTTGATTATTACCGGCTCTGCAAGGCCACAGTTTTAGATAGTAATTGGTGCATAGACTAAGAGGGCTCTAAAAAAAGAGTAGGAACCAAAACGGAAATCGGAAGTGAAGTCATGACGGTGGAGGGTTTTGTAGAACTCTTTGTTCCTGTATATCTTTTTTGCTGAGCTCTACCTGTACTCGTTGGAGCAGCACTTAGAAGTCTTCTGAGCCTTGCTCCTGGCAGTCCTGAGAATCTGCAAGTTTCTCCTGCTAGGTGACCGCTTGTATTCAGCAAGTGTGGTGTGCTTGACTTCTATAACAAAGGTAATCTCGGTGGACTTGTCCTCAAACTAGTCGTGAGTATTGGAGGTCTTACTCCCAAAAGTGGCCAGAAAGGTTCGGCACATGGTGTCCCACAGCGTTTCCCATTTCTCTGTGACAGAATCGCTAGGCTGTAAGGACCACAGCTCACTCTTAAAGGTTTCTGCAAACTTTTCCGCAAGTTCTAATTGAGAAATCTTGCTGACATCTATGCAGAGGTTCTCCTGTTTCTTTGAGAGGTGGAACCTTCATCAGTTGTTGCCTGATCTTGCAGCAGACCAATGAGTGATTTGTGTCACAGTCTGCACTGTTATAGGAGCATGTGTGAAGAACGCTTTTGATAGCAGCACATCTGACCAAGATGAGATCCAGCTAATGCTTTGAGCATGGGTGTTGCCAAGAAACCTTGTGTTGAAGCTTAGTCCTAAAGTAGGAGTTGGCGATGCACAGTTCGTGGCATGTGCCAAGCTCCAGTAGTCGTTGGCCGTTCTCATTCATTGTGCCGACCCCAAACTGTCCTCGGCAAGAGAGCCATGAATCATGATCTGCGCCCATTCTAGCATTGAAGTCACCTGGGAGAACTTATTGTTCCTTGCTAGTTGCTGATAGTTGATGCAAAATCCTTGTAGAACTTGTTCTTTACATCTGTTGTGGAGGATAGTGTTCGGGCATGCACACTGACAAGGGTGACTGAGCCTTTGGTGGTGTTGACGCAAAGAGTGAGGAGTCATTCTGTACCATTGCTGCTTGGTTCTATCATACACAGCAGGTTGTACCTTACTGCGAAGCCAACTCCATGTTCCCTTGGCTCATCAGAGTCCTTCCTATGCCAATAGAAAGTGTAGTCCTTCTTCTTCAGTGTGCCAGAGTTTGCGATGCACGTTTTCTGAACAGTGACAATGTCCATATTCAGTCTCTTAAACTCGTCGTTTATGACATCTGTCTTCCTAGAGTTGCTAGTCTCCTGAAAATTTTCAGAAATGCCGGTCATCATTTTCCCAACGTTCCAACATATCAGTTTCAGAGCTGATTTCCTATGTTGTTTTATTTTGTTTCCTGGTGCGATGTTTATAGTCTGCATGTTGTATGTCTGCCAATCCCCATGCACCCAATGCATAAAGCAGGCTATGGCGCTACGTCACCTAACTGGCTGGTTTGTCGGTTAAATGTTGTTCAATGCTAGCCTGGACGGTGTGATATGTACATTCTTCCTCTCCACATCACTGATGGATCCAAGGAAACAGTAACACTGTTACAGTTTAGCACCAACAGCGTTGCAGGAGTTGGTAGAACAAAGTTGTGGGCAATGTCGAACTGCTTTAGAGGCTCCACTTTCCTCAAGGTTTTCTCCTGAAGCCTTTCCCCATGGGTAAGTATCACACAAGGCAGTGATGGTTAAAATTCAGGGTTTACCTTCCCTTAGGTGGACTGCCCTCCAGGGCTGACAAGCTCCACTTACCTGAATCAACTGGTGATGGCACTAGTGACCCGCCTTCATCAGTAGCAGTAGGTCTGCTGGGACTATATCTAAGCCATGTAATTTGATTTTCACAACGCTCTTAAATCGCGACTTGCTTATGTTTGAATTCCAAGAGAAGAGTGGCGATATTTTTACTAAACTTTAAAAAAAGATAAACTTTTGTTATTGTTGTCTTTTAAAAAAAAACGATGCTCTTAGATTGCGATTTGGTGATGTTTGAATTCTAATTGAAGAGTGTCTGAAATGTTTGAATTTTTAAATGGTAGGTTGTGCCCATATTATTCCACCTAAAACACCTTTTAAAAATACCCCTGTAGGGACGACAGTGACCTGCCTTCAAGGGTATTGCATTTTTAATATTCAGAGCTGTGCCCCTTTAGAAAAAGAGTCAAGTCTCGAGATCTCGGGGGACACATAGTCTTGTCCTAGTTTTCGCAGCATTCGAGAAATCTCACTGATTTTCGTTCTTTTTTGCTGGTCCTTCCCAGAATAAAGCTGACCATTTTTTCAGGGCTCGGACCCGGTCCTACCAGGAAGCCCGAATGCATCGACTATAAGCAAACCCTTTGTGTGTTCCATACTACATCCTTACTCGAGTAATGATTATATGCGTTCAATTGTTAAGGGACATGTATCAATTATTTGTTATGTATCAATTATTTTTTTTTTATGCTGTTATTTCTTAAGGCAAACTTTGAATAAATGCACATGCATTTCACCCACTTTTTTGTGTTGTCTTTAAATGCTGACGTACGTGTTATAAGCCAAGTACCATGGAAATTCTCTTTCTTTTCCTGTACCTGTTTTGGGTAGAATGAGAATATAAAATGTTTCCATCTTAACACTCCAAAGAAACTGAAATTTTAGAAATATTTATTGATTAATTAACTGCTTCATCAAATCTCAAACGGGGCATGGGCATCATTTTGTATGTCGATAATCATGGTCTCTATACAGACCTTCTTGAAGAAAAGTATGTCACAAGCTACGTGGACAGCATACTAGTACTAGAAATAGTACCTGTTACAGATTAAGATGTAGCAAGAGTGATAGCACAGGTGACGATGGCCAGCCATATAGTGCACACCAAAGTCCCACTAACCAGAAAGATAATTAAGATGTGCGTGACAACAACAAAATAAGAAATAAATACGTCTTTATGAAAAAGCTGTTGGAAGATGATGATGCTGATGCTGTGGGCAGGATCGGAAACTGCGGCTGTCATAGAGGGGGATCGTTGCTGTTAGTTGCAGGTATGAACAGAGAGATGATGATGATGATGATGATGATGATGATGATGATGATGATGATGATGATGATGATGATGATGATGATGATGCAAGCAGGATCGGGGACTGCTGCTATGCGTAGAGGGAAGGATCGTTGCTGATAGTAGATGATGATGCTGACAGGACTGGTAACTGCTGCTCATCATAGAGGGCCAGATCACTACTGCTGGTTTTAAATAGGAACAGACGTACTCTCGTTAGATGCTGTTGATGATGATCATCATCATGAGCATGATCATGATGATCATGATGATGATATGGGCGGACATGACGTCACTTGTCCTCAGGCTAGGAGAATATACCTAGAAACGTCCGAAGATACTTAAAAGTGTTAGAAGATACATCAAATCGTTAATGAGACAATACACATTTGAAATGCTTTAATGAAGCGGTAATATAATTAAACAATGCACTTAAAATATATGTCATTCTCTCTCTTGTTCTCTCTCTTTTCCCCCTCTTTGACCTTTCCCCCACTTGTCGATTATATGGCTGACTATATTTTTCATTCTTCTAAGAACGTGGTGTTTGAATTAATGTACAATAATCAATGTAAGGACTGCACTGCAGCCATTGTTTCATCTAATGGGATTATCCTCAGTTGGATAGATAACAAAATCACATGCATGCATTACGATTCCGACCATCAGCAAAGTTATAGATTTTAAAGATGATTAAAATAATTGAAGAACAAAATGATGACATGTCTACACATATGTAATATGCCGATGACTTTACATCTGTAGCGTGGTCAGTGAGGAATGTGAGTTTGGTGAAAATTATCAACGCAGGGTTGGCTTTGTTGAATGCGTCAAGTGCGTCTGTGTTACATGAGAATGCTTTATGCTACAGGTTGTTTGTTAGTGAAGATAGTTGATTCGAATAGTCTTAGATGAATGGACGATAATAATAAATCCTATGAATACTCACAATCTCTTTCTCTGGAGTTTCTTTTGAGGTCTGCAAACAGCCAATAGTTGCTAGGAGCCAGATCTGAAGAATAGGGTTAGGGTGGAAACAATTTGAAGTGCATTCCATGTAGTTTTGCCATCGTTGCAATCAACTTGAAACACGTTGCATTGCATTAGTGAGAGAGCACTTTTCTTCTTCACTTATTTAGCGATTTCGTTTATTTAATTCATCAATATTCTCTATTGACGGTTCTACTTTTTTCAAGTTAAGTGATGAACAAAATATTTTGTGCACTCAAAAATATAGAGGCCAAAATCTTGCCTGCTGATATTTGTGTCTTTGGTCATTTTAGACGGCTTTCATCTGCTGCTGTCCACTCAGCTGACTGCATATTTGACTACAGAGTGAAGTGGTGGATCTATGTTTCCTCCATTATATCATATTGATGCAAAAACACCTTTTTGTTTCACGTATAGTCGGAGGAATATTTGGGAGATCAGTAAAGAGATTTTTGTGTTTTTTCAATTTCCTTGTAAACTCCTGTCGCTTTCAGGAAATGTAATATATTGCCTATGTGAAATTTGTTAAACAGATCCTTCAAATTGTCTATTTGGTAGTATTTTTGTCTGGTTTGTTGGAGATCTTTACAGGCAATGAGTATGTGTTCAACGGTGAAGTGTGACTGGCATATTTTGCATGTTGGAGGTTCTTCTTCCTTTAGGACACATGAATGAGTTAAGTTAGTATAACCGATTCGTATTCTTGCTAATACCACTTCCTCTATTCTCGGTATTCCGTGTCTTTGTTTCCATTTTTGATGATAGGCATTATGGAATGTAATTAATTTCTTGGAAAAAGATTCCACATGTCTTGCCATTTGGTTAACATATACTTTCTGATTTTTGTTTTGAAGTCTTGGTATGGATTTTTGTTTTGTAGGGAACTATTTCTAATGCGTTCTTTGCTGCAGTATCTGCTTTTTCGTTTTATTTGTATCTTGGTAAAAAAAAGAACCTGTATTTTGCTTTTGTGGATTAAGGGCAAACAAGTGGCTGGGGAAGGTTGTTCTGTAGTCGTCATAAACTTTATCATTTCTTTCTTCTTGATGAGAGCAGTCCCATGTAAGGTGGTTTAGTCACAGGATGACAAATCAATCAGACTCCTGGGCATATTAATTTGACTGAACCTTCGAAGGAATACTCACAGACCCTTTGAGATTTACACAGCAGTCACAGAGAGATTCCTGGCACCAACAAAGAAAGATGTATTTTCTCTCACCTCTTCACTTTACATCGAGCGAGGCTATTCTTCACTGGAAGATATACTACTCAAAGAACTTCGGTGAACGACTTTTCTTACTTTATTACTTCATTCACTATGACACTGTTTAATCTTGCGGCAACCTACATCAAACGGTGAAACAATAGAAAGTCGACTTGTTAAGTTAAAGACTTGGAGGAATGCTATGGAAAGTAAAGGTCTGAGAGTGAATGTTACCAAGACCAAAGTGATGATCAGAGATTGTAGTGTTGGAAAGACCCCAGAGAGAGAAACGTTCCCCTGTTCAGTTTTTGGAAAGTTGTAGCAACTCAGTGTGTTGTGATACTTGTAAGCATTGAGTACACAAGACGCACAGTGGAATTACAGGTTGGTTAAGAGATGGTAACCAGCTTGTATGCAATAAATGTAAGACAATGGAGATGGATGAGAACTTATATGCAGAGAAAGTATATCTGAGTGGTGAAGCTATTGAGCTTATCTAGAACTTTTGTCACCTTGCTAATACTATTGGAGCACAGGGTGGAGCAGGTGCTAGTGTGATTGCAAGAGTTTGTAGTAAGTTTAGGAAACCTCTGCCATTACTGACGAGCATAATGTTACTAATATCGACCAAGGGAAGAGTCTACCAGGCAGATGTCATGGGTAATACTCAATAGATTTTAACTTCAAAGCTTCATCATGTCATAATCTTTTTTTAAGAAAATTTTATATCGCATTTTTTTTTTATCGCAATATGTCCCCGACACAAATCTCAATGTTTACCTTAAAGTTTAGTATCTGTTCTCTGATACTATACTTTATTTTTCTGTCGTCGGTCAGTGAAGGAAAAATCCCTTTAAACTTCAGCAATTTTTATTTTTGTCCCAATCCAGAGTTCCCCTTTTTGAGGGGGAGCTAAATTTTCACCACATTAAAAACTGACCTTGTGTCTAACTCTGTTCTCAGTTGGAGGCTAGTTAATAGGAACAACAGAGTAAATTGGGAAAGTGCAGAATAGTTAACAGTCAAGAAATTGCAAACAAAAACAACAACAACAAATGCCTCATACCAAGCGTTGTAAAATTTAAAAATCTACCGACTTGTATACTTTTAATGTGAAAGAAATTGTTTTTAAGTATTTTAGTTCAATTTTTTAGCTGTGCTTACAACACGCAGGAAATAAATGATCGCTTGTCGCTTAACTGTAGGGGGTCGTTCCAGAAAAATTGTAAAAAACTATGACTACCACTAACTTAAGGTCGATTGGGGGGGGGGCGTAACTCGGATTTAGGGTTAGTGGTAGGAATAGTTATTTTTTCAAACTTTTCAGGAATTAAGCCCCGCCCCCAGTTAAGCGAGAAACAGCCATTTGTTTTTTTTACTCCTGTGTGTAAAAAACGCTTTGATCGAAATAATGTTTTGAAAAAAAAACAAAAAAACTTAAATACAGTTTCAACACGTTAAAAGTATATAGGTCGGTAGTTTAGTTGGTATAAGTCATTTGTTTTTGTTTTTGTTGTTACTTTTAAAATTTCTCGACTGTTAACTTTTCTGCACTTTTATCAAGTTAGTAAATACCTATTTTGAAATAAAGGAGGTCTATTTAAAACTATCCTAATTTTCTGTTACCGAATTGTTCTTGCTTTGTGCTATTTTTTCCTATTTATTCGCTTTATTTTTACAGAGCACCATTGAATTTATATGCGAAACTGATGATCCCCCACTCTAAATTCTAAAGAAATTGTTGCTGTTTTTCTCTTTCCGCCAAGTTTTTCAGGGTGTTCGTACGTAATCGCCTAAAAAAGTAAAATGATTGAATTTAAATATTTTTTTTAGGGGGGGGGGGAGTATTTAGTTGAAGGTGTTCATCTACAAGTTATTTATCTACCTCCCACAGCGGTAAGATGTGACACAATGTCGGGAAAGTGGGATTTGAAAAACCAGCGCCCGAGAAGTTGAGCACTCTGACCTACAAAAAATGCCTGGGCAGCCCCGTCGGCATTCCCCGGTAGGGCCGCCTCAGGCGATTAGCAATAAACTAACCCTCTCTCAAAGGGTGAGAAGGCAAAGCGTGGAAGGGTGGACCTCCTAGAACTGCACAGGACAGACCCACAGACTGGCGTAAATCAAGACCCGAAGGCCAAGACAATACCGGTATATGGGGTACAGTACAAATTTACAATTGTTCTTGCTAAAATATGGTTTTAACTTTTAAGTAATAAGTTGTTTGAGAACAATGCGAAACCCATTTCACTCTAGATAATTTTGGTGACTGAAATAAGATTTCACTCTATTTATTTGAAATAAAACATGAACTAAACAAAGAAATGTTATACGAAAAATAAAATAAAAGCCCAAAAGAAGTAAAGTAAAGAGAAAAGCGGAATAAATTTCCAGTTGGGACATTTTCTCGGTGAACACCGGATCATATCACATGATGGCCAATATGGAGGAGGTCCGCCACAGACAGACGAACACTTTTCTACGAAATTAAATCTTATTGTTTACACAGAAGCTGAAAACGGTTAGAATATTAATATTTCTTAAAATTTTCTCATGTTACATTAATTAATCACTTAAAAATTATTTTTTTTTAGATAATTGCATAAAATTTATTTAATTGTTTGTTTGTTTTGAATTGTTGTTTTATTTTCTGTTTTTCTCTTCGCTTCAATTAAGGTTCCGCCTCCAACTGTTTTTCTGTCACTATCTACGAAAAATGTTTACTTTAGATTTACGGTTTCTATTTACTTGCCTCCCCACGAGGGCAGAGTTAGACACACACCCCTTTTGTGTGTGGGAAATCCAACTCCCCAAAAGGGGCACTCTGGATTGGAACAAAAATAAAAATTGCCTCAGTCTAGAAGGAACTCATCTTCGATCGAGGACAGAGAAGACTAAGTGCTTCATAAGAACAGATACATTTTGCTCAAGTTTTGCTACTGTTATTATTTTTGTATTATTATTATTATTATTATGGCAAACCAGAAGAATTCTCGACTCAAAGTCCGCAGCAAAGGGTGTCCGATCAGATTCAGTTCCTGATATTAAACTTCATCCGTAATATAACTTTCGGCGAGAGTTTTAGTTTCCCAAATTTATTAATTTATTTATTAACAGAATAGTAAACACACCCCCCTGTCTATGTTAAGAATGACTTTCTAAATAATAACGTGGTACTTATGCAGTTTACGGACCGAGCTGAAATGGGGAGGGGGCCTTTATTAACTATTCTGTATTTTCACCTAACAATTTAATAAACAAAAGATACCGTAAAAATTGAATTTAACTTGAAAATACTATCTAAAAAATAGACCAGTCCGTAAACTGCATAAGCACCAATAACGTTATTATTTCAGCATGGTCAGTAAACTGCAGAAGATTCTTTTGAAAGTCATTCTCAACGGGGGTTGGGAGATGGGCTTTGTTAACTATTCTGTACTCTCACTTAACAATTTAATCAATAAATTAAATAAAAATTAGTACAAAACTTGGCAAAATTATTATGATAATTGCACGATTATATTGAAGATTTCAGCTTTAAGATGGCTTCCACTGAGACAAGATTATTTTAACCAAATAAGTTCTAACTTTGTAACAATTTAATAATTTTATTTTATATATTAATCGTTCACAACTTACCAAGGCCAAAAGTAACTCGAGGATAAAGGTTAGTGACATTTTCAATTGGATGATGGAATAGTACTATGAAAGGATTGGGAGTTATTGATTCATAGGACGACTCGACAGATATTTGTTAACATTAGACTTGAAAACAGCCATGCTGTAGTTTGTAGGGAAACATTCATGAGGTAACGTGTTTGATTAATAATTTAATGAGCAAACAATACCGTAATAACATAACCTAATTATTGTTTAGTCATTAAATTATTAATTGAACCAAATTGGGTAAATTATGAGATCGCCGTCTTAAACGGTTTCTTCAAAAATTCGAATACAATTAGTGCATAGGGGATAATATATATTTATATAAGGTAACCTGGCGTATTAAGCACCATGAGGCATCAGACATCAGCAACTGGGTAACCTTCACAAACCTTTCTATGGTACTTGTAGGGATTAAAGCACCAATCTTATCTGATCACTGACCAATCACAGGTCTTGTTTCTCATGAGTAGAATTTACTGAGCCAAACAAAAGTATCTTTTTGTGCCAACTTGAGAAGCGTTTTTTTCTCTACATCTGCAGCCATTTTGAAACAGACTTCACAACTTAATGCTCCATAAGGGCAACTGAACAAAACTTTGTTTCTCTGCTAAACCACTGAGCCTGCAAACTGTTACTTTGCTGATGAAACAATAAGATATATCAGAGATAAGTACCAAAACATGTTTACATGTGATTTAATTCAGATTTTAATTTTTCAGGGCTGCAAGTGTGTCATGGTGGTCTTCATCCACAGCCTATCAAATGTGTTCATTATTTCCACACTAATTAAAATAAACTGTTGCAAATTCAACTTGCCATGTTTTTGTATGCTTTTAGTAAGTTAATTGCTTTGTACTGGTTCTCATTTAAGCATAATTCATGTCATTGTGTGTAATTTATTTGTTTAAGAAATATCTTGATCTTTGAAAAAAGGTGGTGCTTAATGCCCCATGTCTGTAGTTTTCTGAAGGAAAAGAGTTGAACATCCCTTAAAGTGATGTAACAAGAAACAGGATTATATTAGATAAGTTTGACCTGTTTTTATTATTGAGGAAGTGATATACAACCAGAAATGTGTAATAACAAGTCAACATTTACTGTTAATTGGGCATACAGGTGCCTAATGCCCAATTAAAAAATTGTTTGTTGCGAACCATCAACAATTTTTTACAATCAGAAAAAGACTGGAAATGGAAGGAGGAATCTGAGCCAATCAAAAGAGATGGTTGCTGCATATGAGACTGTCATGAATATATTTTCTTCTCTGATGAACACATGTTAACTGGTATTTATATAAACAAAGAAATCACAAATATATTTTGCCCATGATAGTCCAAAGAAACTTTGAAAACAATATTTTATGCAGATGAAACGTAGAGTCAGTGAAAAAAGTGGTGCTTAATACCCCAGTTTACCTTATATATTGCTGGGTCTGGTCGCCTAGGTGATCGGTCTTACAACTAAGAAAGGAGACACAGGCAAAAATATGGCAATGGCAAAGAAGAGGACAAACACAGATGAACGATTGTAAAATAGAGGTTGTATTTATTGCACCATAAATACAAGAGGAAATAACAGAAGAAAGTAGAGGAAGAGGATTAATGATGTCTCTGGAAGGAGGCAGACTGGAAGAATGTACCGGGACAGCAGGAGAGTCTGGATCAACAAGAATGCGGAAGATGGAACCTGGACAGCAGGAGAGGTTGGATCGACAGGAATGAGGAAGCTGGAACCTGAACAGGAGAAAAGGCTGGATTAACAGGAATTAGGACTTGGAACCTGGACAGCAGAAAGAGCTGGAATAACAGGAGTGAGGAAACTGGAACTTGGACAGCAGAAAAGGCTGGATCGACAGGAACGGAGAAACTGGAACTTGGACATCACATGGAGATTGAAGTGAACGTCCCGAGAAGTAATGTGAGGCCTCAGAAAGGTCTGGTTCCAAGGGCAGAATTGACAGGAACGTGAGCTGCTGGAACAAAGAACAGAACTGGAGCAGTGGTTGCAGAAAGGAGCTGATGTAGCTGCTGTAAGAAGAAGCAGGAGCCACTGGGAAAAGCTGGTGCAGGAGGGAGTTGGAACAGGAATCACTGAAGCAAGTGGCGTTAGAAGGAGCTGGAGCAGGATCTGCTGGAAGAAGCTGGAGCAGAAACTGCTGGTAGAGAAGTCTGAGCAGGAACTTGAGAGGCAGGTTGGAGTCAGGCAGACTTCTTAGAGAGCAGGCAGCAGCAAAGAGTGAAAGTTTGATCGCATATAGTAGTTTGAGTTTATCCTGAAAAAGGCTGTTTAATTGGTGTTGGTGTCCTTTTCTGCTTCTGGGCTTGACGACTGGTCACAGTCGGAGGTGGAGGCCTCTAGCCCCCCACCCCCCATTTCCCCGGATGGAAATTTCAAATGAAGCAAAAGCTGCCACCTATACCTGTAAAGGAATATTATATTCAATGATTCCATGAGATAAGCAATTAACTGAAATTAACTTCTGGACGAATTTATTTTGCTTAGAAATAGTTGTTAGTTTGCCGAAATGTGTGGGCATTTGTGACTAGCAGAAAAACGACCAGAGATAGGAGCAGCCGATTAATTTTCTAGGGTGTTTTGGGGGCGTGGCTTACGCCAACGCTTTGAAGGAGGTGTGTTTGAACTTGTAACGTTTGTAAATATAGGAGCAGTGAACAGATACTGTGACATATATTTTGTAAGATTATGACATGATTATCATACTGTATTATTACCATTATGGCTCCCGGCCAACACTGAGTAAACAAGACAGAAGTTTATTTTTTTTCTTGAGCAATACTGTGTTTAAACACACCTGCTCTATCTAAGATGTTGAGCACTTTTGGATTACTATGTATCACTTACTAAATGTAAAACTGTAATCTTACATTTATTGCTCTTGTTTAGAGTGCTACTGAAACCATCCAAATAAAATTAAGGATGTCTCCAGAGCACTACTAAAACTAACCTTTTAGAGTTTCTTGCCCCCACCCCCTTACTCCCTAGTCCGAAGGAAGTTTAAGAAACATTAAATAATTTTGAAAGAAAATGCTGAGCAGAAGGAATACATTAAAATTATAGTGTTTTCTTTCCAAATTATAGCTGAAAAAAATCGCCCCCCCCCCCCTGATAAAATCTGCTCCATAGCCCCCTTGAGGTGAACTTAGAGATTCGGGAATACTTCTATTATCTTACGTGCTTTATTTTACATAAGAATACACTTTTAGATTTTATACAGATTTTGTAACCTTATTTTTCTATATATATATTCTTTTTCTTTCCCGAAGTCAATGTTAACCAATTTGTGCTCCAAAACCAAAGGCAAATATTAATCATTTCATGTCTCCCTCCTCCAGTTGTATCAAAGGAAAAACAGATTAGTAAAATTGTAGTCCTACACCCAAGTCTGCTAGTTCACCTAAAAAAAAAATCTGATTCTACATTTTAGGCGAGAAAAATAAATATCTACAAAATTTTTCAGTGGGGGATCAGTTTTGCATATAAATTTAACATAGAATAATCACTGATTTCAATGCCACCAGGTGGTAACAATGACCTACTTCCGAGTCAGATCTCTGGTGCTACCAGATCAGGTTGTCTGAGTATACCGGTTTCCTAACAAAAACTGCACCAAACATTGATGTTATTGTTTTTTTCTTTTCTCTTTGCAAAGTTCAATCATTTTCTTCAAAGCCCAAAACAAAACCTTTTTTCTCTGCAAAACGACCAAACCAAACACCATGAATAAATAATTGAACATATAAAAAACTTGAAGCATACAACCTTTACGAAAATGACTGGATTCGGCATTAAATAACTGTAAAAGGGTTGATATGCCATAAAACAAAACAACTGAGTTAAATCGTGTTTTTAAGGACATTTTTTAATTTTTTTTTTATATAACATAGTTCACCCCAAACAAGGCAGTCCCCCACTGTAGATGTAAGGGGCTACTGAGAAAAACGATGAGAGTTTTTTTTGGGGGGGTCAACCTAAATTGGGAGCTGCGCAGCGAGATGTCTGTTTACATTAGTTTTAAATTTCTGCATGTCAGTACCGTCAGGGGGCAGGGAGGGAGTTCCAGAGTCCAGCAGCACTAGAAAAGAAGCTTTTGGAGTAGAAAGCTCTGTAGCATCTGAGGACCATCACAGTGAATGGATGAAAGATAGCAGATTGTCGGGTTGGTCTAGTGAATTTACGTTGTGGGAGTACCAGAGCAGCAAGCTCATCAAGGGCCTTGGATATATCAAGCACTACTGCCTTAGCTTCACCTTCCTTGTAGAATGTATGATACATGCATTCAGAGATGACTGTTATGATGTCTGCAGTTGATCGTACTTGTCGCAATCCATAGAGGCGGCCAGAAAGAAGTTTAGCATTAACTAAGTGCCAGAGTATCGCTAGATTGATTAAGTATTCAAAGATCAGGAGTAGACTGATTGGACGGTAGTTTTGAGGTTCTATTCCCAGAATTCTTGTAGACTGGTACCACAGAGGCAATTTTCTAGCTATCGGGGAAGCAAGATTCCGCTAGGCATTTATTGTAGAGTTTTGAGAGGACGGGCCAGTTCAGCAGAGCATTTCTTTATTACTATTACAGGTATAAGATCAGGCCCACAAGCTTTGGAGGTGTATACTTTTTTTAAAGGGAAATAAATGTTTGGTGTGTTTGGGAGAGGAGGTGGTAACAAATCTTGGGCATTTATTATACTGAGAAAAATTAACATTTAATAAAAAAAATAATAACTTTTCATCACTTAATAAAGTAGGTATTATTGGCAAAAGATTATTTTACCTAAAAGAACTTAGGAAAATCTCTAAGTAATAGATTTGTTTATTCATTGTATAAGAACAGGCAGTTTGAGACTGGGGTTCTTGGTTTTAGATGCATGGTTGCCTGTTGATGATGCAGGAATGACCTTTATTGGGGGAAAAAAGGCATGGCATGTACAGATTAGCACAGAAAGGTGGGGTAGGGGGCATATCACTAAAGAATAGATGGGCCAACACATGCGATTTTTCTTCATCGCCACTATTCGAGAAAACGCCTTCAGCCTGCCAAGCCAGCAGGACATCTGATGAAACGTCCTGATATTGGCATATTGGTTTTGAAAGAGAACATTTTATTAATGCATGCAATTCTGGGCTGGATTGGCAGTAATTCTGGCAGAGGTAAGGCCATGACTAATATTCATTCACACAAAAAAATTTATAACGCAAGTATGTCCGTATCTCCTGCATTTTTCAATAAAACAAATTCAGCTTTAATTTTTAATTTCTGTTTCTTTCTTTTGATCCAAAATGATTTTATTTTCATTGACTGATTTTTGTCGCAATGTAATTTCTTAATTCACTTTCTTCATAAATGCAAATCTAGGATATTTGGTCAACGGACGTTTTCAGCAACGCACATTTTGGCTAGATATTTTTTATTTTTGAAGGAAGGTCTTTTTTATTTGGGATAAAAAAGACCTTCCTTCAAAAATAAAAAAATTGCCCAGGAGTCTTTTTATTTTCATTTTTTGGTTAAAGTTCAGAATAGATAAAACAAAATAAAAATTGAACTAAATATACAAAATTCAGTAAGCTTATTTCACATAAATTCGAAAAGTGTTAATTCAAACTTATTTTTAATGCACTAGAATTAAATGACATTATGCCAAAGCTATAATTATTTGATTACGGTAATATTTTAAGCTCTATTTATAAAGAAAGTCCAAATAGGTCAGTTGGTAGAACCTCAGACTAAAGATCTCAATGTTTCAGTTTGTTATCCACTTTATTTGTTGGGAATTTATTATTTACTATTAATGCAATATTTTCAATTTCTAAAACTAGTTAAGATCTCTAATATTTAGAAATGAGATAATTCCGCAATGTATTTATTACGTTTAAAATAACTGTGATTGACGGACGGACGGACAGACAGACAAAATCTCTATTTATATAAGATGTTTAAATGTATATTTTCATGTATATTTTTTTAAAATTAAGGGCTTGGATGGAATAATAATCATCATTATTGGATTCCTCATAAAATCTTGTGTTTAATCTTTGTACAGGGCTTTTTTATCAATAACATGCTATTTATGGATGTCTGGCACATGATATTATTATAAAAAAGAAATTAATACCACCATTGGATTCCTTGTAAAATTTTTCTGTAAAAGTTGTTTTATCTTGGTATAGAACTTTATTTAAAATTGTATCCCCGGACATAGAAATAAAGATCACACAAATATCTTATAGATTAGTTTTTCTTTTTAGAAAGCAATTTTTTGTTCTTTCATTTTTGTTTGCTTTGTCATCGGACAGAGATTAGATTCATGTTTTTTGTCTTCTCTCAGAATTGATTTTTTTTACTGATAATTCGTTTTTTTTTACCTTTTTCAAATCCATATTTGCAATGATGAACATTATCACTGTATATTATTTGATTGGAATTCTTTATTCATGAAGGATTTCATTAATCCTGAATTTTTATTGATTGACAATATAAGAAACAAAATTGTTTCACCATTTGCTGATTATTTGTGTCAAAATATTGATTACTTGCTTTACCAAGCCAGCGTTGCTCAGGAGTCTTTTTATTTTCATTTTTTGGTAAAAGTTCAGAATAGATAACACTCACACTACACCGGGGACCATTGTGAATTGACTTCACTTTACAGGCGCCTCTCCATCATCACTATTCGAGGAAACACCTTGAGCCTGATCTCGGCCTGCCAAGCCAGCAGGACATCTGATGAAACTGATATTTGCATAGAGAATTTTAAAAATGACATTTTATTAATTAACTATTATTTGTTGTTGTGGAAAAAATTAAATATTCATTTTATTTTATGAATGCATGTAAAGAGTTAATCCCCGAGAATTTGTAAACCAAAAAACCGCCATGTAAAATGGTAGTTATACCGAATATGATGATTACGATAGAAATGGTGGCTGTTCAAAGTTTGTTGGAAATTCGAAAAAATTGCTGTCTTGTGTGCTATTGGTCTAAGCCAAATTTTACAGTGTATAACTAAAAATGCAGGTTTTGAACAAGTGAAAAATCATTACAAATGTAATGTCATCTTGTGGTAAATGAAAATTGATCATAATGAAAACAATGATTATTAAATAAAGCCAGCATAAACATTAGAAAAAATCCTTTGAAAAAATATACAAAAATGACACTGAAGTGCAACTTTGACTGTTCATATAAGATTTATTTTAACAGCTAACATAATATGATTCATAGCACAGTAGAGATCCTGCTAAATTTGTATTTTCAATAAACAGATTGGGACCATGTAAAACAGTTTGAAAGCCTATCTAATAATAGGGCAAAAATTTCATTCACTAAAGTTTTCAACTTGGATTTTTCTGTGAAAGATAACTACTTATATTAAGCCTAGCATATTGACAAGCGGCTCTTTTTCTTTAAGATGGGACTGTTTTTATATGCATAGAGCCACATAATATCGTGTGCATTAAGTTAAAAAAAAAAACACCAACATTAAAAAAAAAAATCAATCAACACTGAAAATAGTAACCTAACTTGAAGTAACCTGGAAATATAAATAACGGGTTCAGTTTAACAAGGTTAGAGGTTACATTGGCTTGTTTAAATGGGTACATTTTATATTCCTGTTCTACACAAAACAGGCACAGTGTTACTAGGAAAGAAAGAGAATTTCCCACTTATAGCACGTGTACGTCGGCGTCTAAAGATAACACGAAGAAGTGGATTAAATATATGTGCATTTATTGAAAGTTTTCCTTAACGAATGACAGCACAATATAAAATAAAGAAACAAACTAATGCATGTCCAAAACGATTGAACACACATAATTGTTACTCAAGTAAGGCAGTAGTGTGAAACATGCAAAGGGTTTACTTACAGTCGATGCATTGGGGCTTCTTGGTAGGACCAGGTCTGTGACATAAAAATAGGGTCGACTTCACTCTATCAAGGGCCAGCAAAAAGAGAGAAAATCATTGAAATTTCTCGAATCACGTGAGAACTATGGCAAGGTCACATGTCTTCCGAGATCGCGAGTCCTGACCCTTTTCCTAAAGGTTCACAGCTCTGAATATTAAAAGGGGAATACATCTATGCTGAAACCTTTTGAATATAACAACTAAGATGAAAATAGTAGTATAAATAATACTATTACTAAAACTAAAGTATATAGTTGCCATCTCCAAAAAGTATATTGAAATTTAATGGAAACATTTTCGATTGACACTGTTCAATTTTACAATAGTATTTAAAAATATTTTTTTATTATTGTAGATAATCTACAGAAACAAAATTTTTTATTTCTCGAAAATATAGATTTTAGAGACCTCTATTTTACAAGACTTGACAAATTGAAGCTTCTTAGTAAGTAAAAAAAAATTAATAAAATTATTTTTATAATCCTATAATTTTATATTTAATCTATAGCAATCAAAATTTTGAAATATTTAAATATCAAAAATATAGATTTTTTTTGCGGTAGAGTTGGCAAGTGTATATTGGTCATCATTAATATTGATGAATAACAAAAATTGAGGTGCTTATATAGATGAAAGCACATATGAAAATGCATTTCCAAATAAAAACTTGTTTATGCTTATGTATCAGGCAAAAATCAGTATCCTAAAAAAATTATGAAAAATTAAGTAGATTTTAATAAGCATAAAAATCATTTTTTTTTTTGTATTTTTCTGAATCCATGAGCCCAAGTGTAGTGCAGGTAATTCTGAAGAGTAACAAGGGAGATAAATCTGTCTGTTATTTTGCCACAGGTTATAACTTCTCCGAAAATGGATATGAACGATTTGCAAAATACGATAAAATTGATTTTTACGTTTATTTAAAATCTACTCGATAATTTTTCCTAATTTTTTTAAGGATACTTATTTTTGCCTAATATGTAAATATAAACAAAAGTTTTTATTTGTAAATGTGTCTTTCATATGTGCTTTCATCTATATAAGCATCAAAATTGACAGCAGTACGTCAAAAGTGAACAATGATGTCACTTCCCACACAATCATCCAGAGAGGATATGGTTTGATTGTGATTCTATGTTAGCTGCAGCTTGAAAAGAGTGAAATGGGCAAAATTCTGAAGTGAAAGAAGAGGTAACACTTCTCAGTTCTTGAAACTGCAGTGATCCAGTGACAAAGGGAGAAATTAGAGTGTTTGATGACCAATGCCAAAACATTATTCTTTTCCCAATTAATATAAAATAGATATCCCTGTTGCAGATACCCATGCGGATGGTATGCATTTTAGCATCTATATACTCAGCTGATCCAAGGTCATCAACAAGGCACCTGGATAAAGAGTTGATAAGGAACTAAGGCATGTCGACATCTCTTGGGTGATTTGCTTGCTTCAAAATCTTCTATATGTTCAGCCTTCATCCAAGAGACGTCAACCTATGATCCACCAAAGTGCGAACATCTTCCATGATTATACTATATTGAATTCCTAGTCATGTTAGAATTCAACTAGCAGATGTTAGATATGGTTGTAAACTTTAAGGCCCAAATTCCAGAAACTGACTTCAGAGATCATCATCACCATATTCGCTTTAATATCCATTTTTTCATGCTGGCATGTGTTGGATGGCTTTTTAAAATTGAATTCTAAGCTAACTCATCTCTGACCAGGTCTTTATTAATCCCTCTTTCTCTCAAGTCTATCTTGATCATTTCCTCCCTTGTTTTCCTTGGTCTTTACCTGTGAGCTGACCCTGTGACCTCAGTTGTTCTACATCTACTAAGCCAGGAACTCTCATTCATTCTTTCAATGTGGTCATACCATGAAAGTTTTCTGTTCTGCATGTATCTCCATGTACTGTCCAGATTTAATATTCCTTTAGTTCATCAGATCTGAGCCTGTCTTTATGATTTGCGTTACACATTCGTATCATTCTCATATCATTTATCTCCATGCAACACACGTCCTCAACCCTCATTGGCCAGGTTTCACTTCCATACATCATCACACTGTGTACACATGCCCATTCTACTCTTCCTCTTGGTCGACAGTTATAACGTTCTGCTGTTAAATAATGGCAGAAGTTCCCTGAACTTGCACCATCCACTCATAATTCTTGCAATCACACTAAATGGAATAAATAAATGCATCCATAAAAAAAATTAGCAATTCAGTCTAAATTGGGATAATGGAAGCTCTTTGAACATATCGAAAAGATAAAGTTGTTATATATCAATTGCACATCGGTCATACAAAAATCACTCGTTTTTACTCGAGCTGGAAAAACCACTAGAAGTGATTGCAGTTGCCCACTTGGCCTAGCGATAACCATCTTGATTTGCAACTCCCAGTATGTACATATAAAATGCAGCAGAACTGGGGCTGCCTTTTTCATTTGATTAAATATCTTTCAATTGAACTGGCATTTTTTTTGTAATTCACTTGCATGCAGTCTTGTTACTTTTTTGTCATTACCAAAGTAAGCATTTTACTGTGTTTCATTGTTTGATGTCATCTTCGGATATCATTTGTGGAGTCCTTCTAAGCTTCATAAAAAATCTATTAACTAATGCTCCTCATCAAACATGGTGCATTTCCCCTTCCAATGAAAGCTTTCTACATTCTCACACCTGCTGAAGGCAAAGAATACAACTTTTTACTGATTCTCTTTCTAAGGTCATCTACTATATCTGAAAAAAATGACACTTCTATTGGAACTGATCAGCTTATAATAAACACTTGACTACTGTTAGTTCAGCTTTTAGAGCAACATATAATTTTACGTAATATTATTAGTCAATTGAATTCACTACAATATTTCCACAGTTCATATCAAATGGAATAAGTACATAGAAGATGTTGTCAAGTCTGCTGCAAAAAGATAGTCTCCTTCTACCAGGCTAGAAAACTTCTCAACCTGCCAGTATTCTATATCTCTACAAAGTCATCTTTTACCAGTGCATGCAGTACTGCTGGCACATCAATCACTAGCCCCTCCCTCTTTGACAGAGTGCAAAAATAATTTCTAATCTAATAGGTTCTGCACTGTCTGCCAAACTCCAGCCCCTGTCGCATCATCACAGAGTTACAGATCTGTACTTGTTTTTGAAGTACTTCCACGGAATGTGCGATGTACTTATTACACTTGTACCTCCTCAACGTAAATACCCCAAACCCATCTGACTAGCTGCTAAATCCCACCCCTTCACTGTAAAGGTTCATAGGTGCTGGAAGATTTTCTACTCTGATAGCTTCTTTCCTTGGACTTCTTATCTTTGAAATTTTCTTTTCTACTATCTGTTTCCCTAACAGTACCAACAAATAAATTTAAATGTAATGTGAACAAATATTTTGCTCCCCCCCCCATCCAGGTTGCACTCCCCTCTAAATCTGGCCCATATCACAGTAGCTCCTTATGCTTCAGTGACAATATGCCTTGTTTGGGAGGATTAAAACTAAAATAAAAAAAAATTAAAAAAATCTTTGTAATCAATTGAATTCACTACAGTATTTCCACAATTAATATCAATGTAGGCGAGTTTGTGGTTAACAATTTTCTGTTCAGCTTGGAATCACTTATTAGTGATGAAGACACTTTGAACCTACAAAGAATTTCTATATAATGAGAGTATCTCCAACATGGTTTTAATTGTGTTGAGTTGAGCCTACTTTAAGCCTGCTCCATAATGTAACACCACCCTTTAGGATCTAAACTCAAGTCATTTTTATTATCTTTTTAAATATTTTGTAAAAAAGAAAATCATGATTTTTTTTCGTTTTTTTTTTTCAAAATAACTTTTTGTCATTGGTTTAACATCTATTACATATTGACGTGTCAATCTATATACTATTAGAAATATGTTGTTTTTGGAATTTGTCTGTTCGTATGCAAATAAAAGCATGTGATTGGTTTACTAAAAAAGGAATACACAGAGTACTTTTTATGATGTCAATACCCAAGTTCGAATCTCATCTAAGTCTAAAGGATTTTTTTTTTGAATTGGATACATGTTTTATAAATTGAAAGAAGTAATAGCATTACATAAATATTTTTTAAGTGACTTTTTTATAATCTGCAAAAAAAAAAGCAGACATAAAGAGTTTTGCATTAGTTCAAAGCAAATTATTTTTGCTTAAAAACATAATTTCTAATGTTTTTTGCAAATAAAGACTGTGTAAATACATTCATCACAGTTACTTACTCTCTAATTCAAATACTAAGTAGCATATTTTGTTCTACAAACATTTTTATTTGTACTAGCTATAAAGCCGTGTAAGCTGTGTAAAGATGGAAATTGACGTACCCAGTTACTGTACCAACACCGTTCAAGGAACAGGTTTAAACATTTGAAAATTTTGGTTTCTTTAGTTCCTCTGCCAGCTTGAGTTTCTTATTTTAGACGACTTTTGAAATGCGAATCAAAAATATGATATATTCTTGTAAAATTTGAAACTAATTAGATCTGTGGTGATACAAAACTGAAAAATCATGAAATCTTTTAACAGACATATCAGCAAATTTTTTAAACAGTGGATGACATAATCTATGCTCTCATTTAAACATGGACGTATTTCACATGATTTTAATCGATACTTTAGCTTTTCGTTTTATGATATATAGTATTATATATTACATATAGTATTATTCATGATATATAGTATTAGGTATCCCAAGGTGGCCTTGTTTATGCTGAGAAAATTGGTAAAAAAAAATGAAATTTTCTTAAAATTTAACTTTCAATAGCTTGGCTACTTTTGAGATTATATCCATAAAATTAGTATGTAAACAAAATGTAATCTTTCTTTCTAATGATATTATTTTTTTGTCTAATGATTTTTTCAGGTTTATTTGAATTATGTTACTATTTTAATGGCAAATGTGTTTTGTTCCACTTTTTTTCAACAAATTTTTAGTTCATTTTTTAAAACTGTGCCAGTCAAATGGTTAATTAATCCACTTTAAAAAATCGTTTTTAAGAAATTCAACAGTTTTTGATGTCTCCATTTCAAGAGTGAGCATCTCCAGAAAGAACTTAGGATTGTTGCTGCCAAAATGAAAACATTTAAAGAATCCATTAAAAAATCCAAGGATCAGCTCTCTAACATGGCTGTTGATTTCCAAACATGAAGAGAAAGAGAACAATATAAAATGGCTTCTCAGGAAATATCAACCCTAAACAAGGAAAATGTTCAACTGGAAACCTCCAGAGCAACTCTTCTCAAGAAACTTTCTAAATTCAATAAATTGGTTAAGAGAGAAAAAATGTAATTCAAAGTAAGATGTAGGAAAAATATTATAATTTAAAACAATGTAAGCATAGAATGTTAACAGTAAATAAAGAAGTAAGAAGAAAAGTTTAGTTCTTGGAGAATGGGCGACTAGAACTTCTTGGACAATGGGCGAGTAAAACTTCTTGGAGAATGAGAGACTAAAACTTCTTGGTGGATGAGGGAGAAAGACTTCTTGGAGAATAAGGAGCTAAAACTGAAGGGAGACTAAGTATCTTTGCAAAAGACAAAAAGTTTTTTGTCAGAAAAAATAAAAAATTGAAGAATGACGCCTCTCTACTTCATCACTCATTTTAACTTGTATCGGAGGAAAATAAATCACAATAACCAGTAACAACATTTTCAACGGCTTCAGTGACAAAGTTCGAATGACCATTATAGGTCTTCAAGAAATTGGAGTTGTAGTATCAAAATGCTCCAGTGTTATTTAGATAGTAGTTCACAACATTTTTGATGAAAAAGTACATGACCTGCTTTCAGTATAAACATCTTCAAATAAAAAAAAATGGTTCACCATCTCCTCAGACCATCCAATATGTTCACCAGCTTTTAATAACCAATAAGAAGCTGTTGAAAATGAGGAAATTATGAAACAGTTGAACTAAAAGAAGGTACAATACTGGCAGGTCGGCACGAAGGATAAAAAGGACCCCTTGACCTGTTTACACACCAGGTGGGAAGAGATAAGCAATGGTGTAAACCTCACAGTCTCTGGAAGTAGCATTCAAGCCATTACAGAAGCCAACCAGGAATAGCTATCAGGCCTTCATAAAACAGGACCTTGACACCCCCTATTTCCACCATGTGCAGCAATAAAAAAATGAAATTACAGAGGCCTAAAATCCCAGCCATGATCAGTTGCACAAAAGAAGGTCTTATATTGCTATCACCATTCTAAGTTTGACAAGTGGATCAAAACATAATGAGATCCTAACAAGGTAATCTGCCGTCCTTGAAGATAAAAAGAACACACCAGTTGCCTACCTACAATCCCTTGTGTCCCAGATAGGCATATATATAACACCAGATGAGAATAACCAGTGAACCAATTTCAAGAGAGATCCAAATAATAGCATTTAAAGAAACGGTTAGAATCCTAAAAAGATCTCTTGGTTGGAATCTCTAAAATAGTGGGTAAATGTCTGTCATCTAGTAGGATGCTCCATCCCCAGCAGAAAGAAAATTGCAATAAAGTGCACTTCCTTTCCAAACTCCAAGCAACTGAACAGATCTTTCAATCACATACCATAACACTTCATACTAATGGGACCAGTAAACAGAAACAGCATTATCTTGGTTAGCAGGTGACATTAAATGATGGAACAGTGATCAGTCTCGGGTTTACAAAGATGGCTTTCAAGGATTCTGACATACACAACCATCAATCTTCTTAAGGAATTGAGATATTTATTGCCTTGTCAGAGATGAAGAAGAAAATATTTCCAAGCAAATTTTGGAGAAAATTACCAGTCTTATGTCTGACTGTGCAGCTGTCATGCCGTCTTACAATAAGAAGTTCAATACCTCCACGTCAACGGATCTACAAACAGACAGACACACTTACTTCCTCTATTACAATACTCATTTTCTACTAGGTTAATCAACTTCTTGTGAGACAACATAAGTATATTGAAGAAGTAGTGTTGACTCTGCTCTTCGAAAGGATATATTAAGCGAATTAAAAAACTGGACTTCTTTAGGACCTGAAACAGCCAGATTTATCTGAACCACTATTGTCATTGTTGAACCCCGTCGAGATGAAAAAAGTGACTGAAGTGAATGGCTTGCTCAGTAGCAATATGACTTGTTTTGAGTGAATAAAAATATTTAAAAACATAATAAAGTTGCTCTAAGATTTCAGACTGGTACATACCAGTTGAGGATCCGTTCTTGATAATTAGTCTAACAGATACTAGTCCAACTCGGTTTCCTTTTATCTGTCAGACTGAGGTATTTGTCCTGGGTAGTCCTAGGTGGTCCACCATTCCAGGCTTTGCCTTTCCTCTTAGGGAGGAGTTTATCGCTAACTGCCTTAGGCACCATGACCGGGGAAAGCTGACGGGGCCGCCCAGACAATTTTTAAGAAGCCAGAATACTCCTTTTTAGGAGTGCTGGCTTACTCTCCCCACCTTCTGGTCTTATGTTACATCATACTTATGTGAGCAGTATGTAAATACCAAGTATGGCACAGCCCTCATACATTGGCTATAACAGAAGCGTATAACCAAATTAAAGCTATCTAAGATGAGTGAAACTGCCAGTAAACTCTCCCATTACATTCAATAAATAAGTTTTATATGCAAAAGCTATTCATGACAAGGTCTGAGCTCTTGGTTATGTTTTATTCAACTTTTGTGAAAAAAAATCCTGTTTAAAGTAATTTTGTCCCCTCACTCTGATTTTGGTCCCAATAAATTTAGTATAAGTTCTGTTTTCACAATATGTATGGTTTTATGGGTTTATTTTCTACTGTTTCTAAAAAATCGGGTCTTTCAGCCAAAAAAAAAAAATACGACCAAAATTGCCCATTGTATGAACAAACTCTTTTAAAAATAGATTTTCTTCATTTCATAAAACAAAAATAAAATTAACCAAAAATATTTCTGTGAAGAATGTATTTAAAAAAAGGTTTAAACATTTAAGTAATTATTTTTAATTGGTACTTTTAAGATTTAAAATAAGTAAATAAAAACGAATGAGTTTCAATTTGTTAAACCCATTTGCCATTTTACATCTGTGTGTAAGAAACACAGGATCAACACATATATTTTTTTTTGTTTTTAAGAAAACACCACCAAGCTAACAGTTTTTTTATTACTCGACCTTATAGTGCAAATGTTATTTTAAACTTTTATTTCTAGGCAAAAATTGTAAACATGAGTCTATTTGAAATTATTTGACACGGGCAATGCCGGGTGAATACCGCTAGTAAAACTAAGAATGTAAATGTCTGTTTCCATGCCTGGTCACTATTGATTTTTCATCTTGTATATTTCAATTGGTTTACCCTCCTTTCAGATTTATATTGTATCACTATTGTTTTTTATGTCGGTTAACAAGTGTTTTCTTGGACATTTTCCACTGTTATTAATATTTAATCAGCTTCTCTTCGAAATATTGTTATGAAGCTACTTTGTTCTTATATAAGAAGACTGTCTTGAAACATGTACTCATTTGATGGTAGTTTCACTATCCTTTAAGTAGTTTTTTTTTATTGCTGTCAAGAATATTATTCTCTTTCTTCTTTACCTATTCTCTTAACACCCTTTCCATTATACATTTTTCACTAATATATATACATATGTATATATATATATACTTGTGGGTACTCGTCGCCTGGTGTTGCCCGGGATAAATGTAAAAGAATAAAATGAAATATGTAAACTGCCGACCGAACGCAAATAGGTCACAATGGATAGTTTTAATGTAAAGAAACAAATCTCGCTTTTAAATTGTGGAAAATCTATGTAGAAATGTTTACCTCGGAGTGTAACAAAAATACAAATTGCCACAATGTAGAAGGATATTTCCAGTGTAAAAGGATATCTCCTTCAATGACTGCTTCTACAGAATTTGAACCAAACCGAACCGACTTTTGCCAAAGTAACAAAATAAAAAAAATTCTGAAGAAGTAAAAAAAATTTTTTTTGTAAATAAATAAAACGTAGAATTATTTTTATATTTTTATTCTTAAGTCTTGGTTTTGTTTTGTTTTTAAGCGAATTGCTATTTTGTTTTTAATTTAAGTTTCTTTAAATAAAAATTAAATTGATATTATAAGTAATAAGGGTTTTTAATCATTCAAATGGCAAGAAGCGATTTTATTAAGTAATTTTATTAAAAAATATGTAGACAGATACCTATAAGTAATTAGAAATATTATTTAGGTCACTCCTACCTACCTTGTAATCGTTATGTGTTCGAGAAGTGTTTGAATAGTAGTGGACGGCTTCTTGCTGGCTGACGGCAACATGGAAAAAGTTTTATTTTTACTTCGCGTTGTAAATGGAAAATTTTATTTTGTACTTGTATAAATGAAGTGGTAATTACTTATGGTACTTACAGGTAATGTATTTTTCATCAAATTAAATTAAAGTTATGAAAATATCAAAGCGTTATTATGAATGTTGGTTAGTGATCGCTCATTGGCTGGTTTGTGAATTCTGAAACCGGTGTTTCTGTTTTTTCGTTCTTTGTGAAATAATAGGTATGCTAGGCAGTGTTTTGAGTTTTGTGGGAGGACTTAATTGTTAGCGGGAATATAATTTGCTACCCTCTCTTTGGTTTACTTAGTTGGGAGAGGCTTACAGGAGGGACTAATAATAACGTTTTTTGAATAACTTTTAAAAATAATTTTTATTTTCTGGAAACACGGTTGAAGTTAGTAAACGACTAAAGTGATGTGTTTTGATGCGTGTGATGCATTGTTTTTATAGTCTTCTTCGAACTGATTTGGGAGGGGGGAAAAACGCCTTAACTTTATATAGAAGATATATATGGAAAAAGGAAAAAAAAACAAAATTATTTATGCATTTAAGACCGCTGGAAAAATGGTTCGATCATTCTACTACTCTAGAAGTTATCTCCTGCCCAACGCCATCATAATCAATTTCTGCCCTGCTATAACCATCAGTCTGGTGAGCGCTATGTTGTCTCACTATTCACAAGTCAAACTCTTTAACCTTTATCCTCGAGTGGCTTTTAGGCTTTTATAAGCGGTGACCTTTAATGTAAAAAAAAATGTGTTCATCAACGTTTTGTCTTTATTTCAAGTCTTCCTCGGGATGATTGATTTAAAGAAATAAAATACAAGTAAAATATTTGAAAATTTTCAGCAAAATTTTGTACATAATATCGATAATAAAATAAATAAATAAAAACATTCATTCCATGTCATAAACGCATTACATATTTTGAATTCTAACGATTATGGTTCGTTCAAAATTGCATCATATTTTTGAATTCTAATGACTGTGTCGTTTAAAAAATAAGAAACATTCCATGTCATACACACTTTACACATTTTGAATTCTAACGGCTGTGGTTTGTTCAAATAAAGAATAAAAACATTCTTTTCACATCACAAACGCACCAAAAACCATCCTGGGAAAATCTTGAAATAAAGATGAAACGTTGATGAAAACATAAATAATTTTGTTTTTTCCTTTTTCATTATCCATCACGTTAAAATATTGTTTTATTATTTCCATATTCTCATTCATATGCAAGTCTGGTTGAATACAACAAAATGTTGTTTTGTAATGTTCTTGATGCAGCAAACAAGCTTTTGGGTCTACGGTGGTAGTTGGTATAATATGGCACCAAAGGTTCTTATTTTGGCTATCTCTTTCAATCATCGTGATCGTCATCAGGAGTATGTTTTTCTTTTAAGAGACTTGTTTTTTTTTGTGATTTTTATAATTTTCTCTGAAGTTTTAGCAGGAGAAGAGAAAAAGAAAAAAAAGGGGGCATGGTTGAGTTAATTGTTTATTTTTGTATTTGTACATTTATTAATTTTGTTTAGTAATATTATTATTTTTTTTTGTATATTTATTTATTTTTAATTATATAACTTTCTTTTAGTTAACACAAAGGGTTATGTTGTTCAATAGTGTGAGCTCTTAATTTAACATCATGTTAACCTTCGTTATACAGAGAAGACCATTCCATATTTCATAAAGAATTGTTGCTGCCCATCTCAAGAACATATATTTTCATGGTATACAAAATATCACCGATTTTCATCAGTCTTCATCATTATATAAAATTTCCCTAGTCAGGCTGAGAAAATTAAAATGCAATATATATATATATATATATATATATATAATCATCCGGTTTATTTGTTTAATCAGGCCACAATTAATCCTCGGATGAGGGTGGGGCCTGATTATCTAGTTGTATTTTGACTAGACAGTTTTTAAGGCAGTTTTACGGCTGGATGCCTATCCTTCACTAACTTGAACATTTTTGGCAGTCCAATACCTCCACCGTTCTCATCTAACTAGGGCTGATGTGGTTTCCACATGCACCATTGTCACACATTACCTGTGAGTTGCTGTAGTTCAAATGTATTTATAAAATAAACTTAAAATCAATATTTTTTTCAAAAGTGCTCAATACTTAGAGCTTTATAAATATGTATTATACAAACATTTAATTTGTCTTACACAAATATAATCATGTTTCAGCAAATTAATGCTTCTTCGGAGCCCCAAAATAATAATTATTATTTATGTATTGTCTTTAATCAATTGACAGTTCTTATCACAGAAGTACACCTCCTTCTGTGATATTTCTAACTTTGCCTCTAGTATAAATACAATGTGTTATTAGTGGGAATTTATATTAAAGTAGGATGTATTGTGATCTCATATATTTTCAACTGCAGTTTTTATTATTCTTATCATATGACTTTTGTAAATAAAGCAAAGTTGTATGCATGGTTGTGTGTTGTGGCATTGCAGTGAAACGGTTGATTGAAATTATATTGATTCAATTCCCAAAACCATGTAAAAGGCAATCCAAAAACATAATTCACATCAGTTACTTCAATTCTTTATTTCTGCACTTCAGTAGAGATTTATCATTTACATTTTCATCTTACATACAAAAACTATCAATTTTTCTATATTAATCTATTGGCAGACTTACACGTGTTTCTTGTCGGACAGAACAAAATTACAGTTCGTTTGTCTGTTCACCAGGGAATAATAGAAATATGTAGTGAAGTTGTGGAAACAAGTTATGATATCCAAAGACAGAAGAAAAACATAGAAGAAAAAAAAACGATGAGATGACTTCCAAAAAAAGTGTTAAAGAGGTTTAAAAAGGTGATATCTGAGAAATTTCTGATAATTCAGGAGTGCATGGGATAAACTTACATGAAGAAAAAAGTCAGCAAAGGGGGGGGGGCATCAGAAAAAAAGAAGAATCTGGAAACAGTCCAACCACGATGATCTCAGTTAAAAACCTTATGCCATATTCATATTTATTTAAATATATATATATATATATATATATATATATATATTACTATTTCATGTATCCACATAAAATTTTATAAGGAGATATCATTTTTTTATGTATCAATTTTCAGTATTTACTTCAACAGTGCTCGATACGTAAGTAGAGTAAGGTAGTAAGTTATGAAAATATATTTATGCCAATTCCGCGTTTCATCCTGAAGATTCCCCCCGGGATGAAACGCGGGACCCTCTGTAGCTTAATTGGCAAAAATATATATATATATATATATGGCATAATCACTTTAACACACCTGTTCCTTTGCTGAAGTTAAGCAATGTTGAACCTGGTCATTATAATTTGGGTGACCATTTGATAAAACCAGGCGCTGTATGTGGGAGGATGGCAAAAGCTAACGTCGTCATTTGCCATAACCGGGATATACATGCAACCTGAGATCGCCCTGGATGAATGCCACATCAGGTACAGGTCAAGAAAAGGTACATATATATATATATAAAGCAAAGTTGAGTGTATGCGTGTTGCTATATCACAGTTAAACTGCAGATCTGAAATCAACACCTTCGATCTAATGTCCTTATTGATGTCAAAAGTACTGGAGCCTTTTTTGATGAGAAAACATTTTTCCATTTTTATTAAAAATGGATAAAACAAATTTGATAAACATTCACTAATATATTTTTACTTTTTTTTTTAACGTATTTCACTCCAAACAAGGCAGGCCGCCACTGTAGACGTAAGGAGTTACTGAGAATAGGGTTTAGGTTTTAGGTGTCATCCTAAGTTGGAAGTTGTGTAGCGAGATGTCTGTTTACATTAGTTTTAAACCTCGGCATGTCAGTACAGTTGGGGGAGCAGGGAGGAAGTTCTAGAGGCCGGCAGCACAAGGAAAGTTTATAAGGATCTTTATATTTGTTTCTTTATTTATTTTAGACAATCGAACTATTTTAGATTTAGGCAGAGAGGTAAAAAATTTCTATGCCAAATTCATTTGGTTGTTTTTGCAAAACATTTATGAAAAGAATTAATAAATTGGTGGATTGAAGTATTTTGAATATAAACAAATAAAGATACGATTGGGACTAAAAGGTATAACAATATTAACAGCTAAGTAATCAAGACAATGACCTCAGTAGATTTATGAGTGAAAGGTGTAGCTATTCTACATTTCTGTATTATCATTATATGTATGTGTATGTATATATATATATATATATATGTGTGTGTGAAAAAGGAAAACCTAAATTTATGAATTCATCAAAGAATTTAAAATGTGTGATGTGTATATGATCTGAAAAGTTTTTATTTATATATTTTTTAAATTTATTCTAATAACCATGTTGCATTTGGAAAAAAGAACAAAAACACTTTTTGTGTCACATACACACCAACTATTTCCAAGTATTGTACTTGTGTTTTTAAATTTATTTTTCTTCAAATAAATCATCCTGAGGAAGTCTTTTAAATGAAGACGAAACGTTGATGAATTCATAAATAATTTGTTTCTTTTTTCATTTTCTATTACGTCAGAACATTATTTCCGTTTTTTAATCATATATATATATATACATATACACAACTACATTGTAGCAGAATACCCGCCTCAGGATGGGTAATTCCCTAAACAGTGCAGTTTTACACCGTTTTTAAGCCCCCTTAGTAGATTAAAATCAAGATATAATGCTACTAATCCTTATGTTTAGAATCCTTATTTCAATTTTGATACCTCCGATTTTTGTGAAATTTTAACAATATTTATTAATTGATGTCTCATAACTATTATAAGACATCAATTAATAAATATTCCTCAAAGTTCAATTTCTTTGGATTTTTTGAAAGATTTTATGGGGCATAATATCGACACAACCTCCCATTTGAAAAATTAAATATTTCAGATTTACATAAAATTTTATCCATATTAATTAGACACAAATTAAGCAAGATTCCCTGCATTTCAGTTTCTTCTTTAGACCACATAATCTTAAGCTTTAAATTGTAGACATTTCCTCGAATAAAATAAAATCATGTAATGGATTTTGATCAAAATTGGAATAAGCATTCAAGAATAAGGTTTAGTATCATTATATTTTGATTTTAATCTTCGTAAGGGCACATAAAAGTGATGCAAAACTGCTCAGTTTTTACCCATCTTGGAACTGGTATTCTTCTATATAATAAGATAAAGAAAAAGTTAAGATTATAATCACTTTCAATAAAGATAATCTATCAAGAGTTAATATTTTACTAAACATATTAATCAAATCTCATCACTATTGTTCATAATTTTAATGACTTGCAAAAGTTTTAATTTTTACTTGCAAGACATTAAAGATCACCTGTAATTCCCAAGAAACAAAACTGGCCTAACTTCTAAATGCATACCCTATAAAATTAAAGTGAAAATCTATAACGCATATGTCCTTTCTATAGTCTTATCTGGACTTAAATATGTCAACTGGACTGTAAAATTACATCCAAAAGTAGAAACTTTCTAAAGCCACATTATGCGCTTGTCACATCAGTATGTCAGAGTTGCAAAAAATCACTGGTATCCCTTCAATATCCTCTGTTATCAAATGTAAAATCTTGATTGTTTGGTCATGTTAAGTGTTCCAATGTAGGGCTATGAAAAATATGCGTTAAAAGTATAATACAAAGAAGCCAATCAAAAGGTAGACAAAAGAAAAGATGGATAGACAACGTTTGTGAATGGAAGAACATGAACATAATCCAAGCGAAGAACTTGGCCCAAGATCGTAAGGCTTGGGTGATACTTGGCCATGTTAGTGCGTATTCTGCAGCTAGCAGAGAAAACGTTTAATAATAAATTAAAAAAGAAAGTTCTATAATGTTCTGAATGATAAAATTAAACTGAAATTGTATCTTCATTAAAAATTCATAAAATATAAGTATATATTTCATATCATCTGTCTGGTTTATATTCGCTTCATTTCATAATTATAAGTTGGAAGAACTCTTACTTTCTGAAACTCAGCAAATTATTTTCTCATCGTAATTGGCTTTATTTTCATCAATATAACTAACCTACCTTTGTTCTACTATAATTATCACAAATGTCTGCGTGCAAGTATAAATTAACAGACCCTTTTTGTGCATTCACTTAACACCATCTTGAAATGGTGTTAGCTTAGAATTACTTAGAGGAAAGAAAAAAAAACAGTGTGATGATTTATGGAAGTGAAACCTTGCTAGTGAGGGTTGAGGACATGCGTGGCATGGGGAGAAATAATATGAGAACGATAACATGAGTGTGTAATGTGAATGTTAAAGACAGGCTTAAATCTGATGATCTCAGAGGAAGATTATGTCTGGATAGTATAGGTAGATCTGTCCAGAACAGGAGACTTCGATGGTATGACCACGTTGATAGAATGGGTGAGAGTTCTTGGGTTAGTACATGTAGAACAGTTGAGATAACAGGTTTATAGGGGAAGGCTGAGGAAAACATGGGAGGAAGTAATAAGAATAACACATTTTTTAAATCCCTAACAAGGCACACTGACTAAGACGTAAGGGGTCACCTCTGACCCTTAGGTGTCACTCAAACTTTTCTATTCAAACTTACAACCTTGGTTATGTAACAATTATAGCTTTTTGTATTTATCAGCTCAGTTTTACTATACAACAACCAGATGCATATTAATAGGAGTCATCATGTGTATTGTTTTATTGTTTATCATCATATTCAGTTTAACATCCGTTTTACATGCTGCCATGCATGTGACAGCTTTCAAGAATTGACTTCCAAACCTACAAATCTCTGACCAGGTCTTTATTTATCCCTCTTTTTCTCAAGTCTATCTTTATCACTTTCTCCCATATTTTCTGTGGCCTTCTCCCCTGCCAACTGACTCTGCTACCCCAATTGTTCTACATCTACTAACCCTAACCCAAGAATTCTCATTCATTCTTTCAACGTTGCCATACCATCAACATCTCCTGTTCTTCACACATCTCCTTATATTGTCCAGATTTAATTTGCCTCTGCAGATCTAAGCCTATCTTTAAAACTTATTACACATCCATCATATCATTCTCATATCATTTCTCCTCATGCAACACATGTTCTCAACCCTCACTGATCAGGTTTTACTTCCATACTCTATCACACTGTGTACACATTCTTGATAGACTTTTCTCTTGTTTGATAGTGGTAATGCTCTGCTGGTTAGTAATGGCAGAAGTTCCCTGAACTTTTTCCGTCCACTCCTAATTCTTGCAATCACCCTAGCACCTGCTCATCCCAAAGATGTGTTCAAAAAGTTAGGTGACTGAGGATGTGTAGAAAGAAATTTCAAAAGAAAAATATTACACTCAGTTTTTCTTTTGAAACTTCTCTTTCTACACATCCTCAGTCACCTAATTTTATTTTGTTATCCATGCTCCCGAGCAATGTCGGGTATCCTTGCTCGTCTATAATAAAATACTTTGTTATATATATTAGAAGCCCTACCAATTAAAACAAAAAAGCGAATTATCAACATGATAAATTTAAATACTAAAATGCCTATAATACTAACCTACTGTATAATAATACTGTAACTAACACGTGATTTCCGGGGGGAAAAAATACTTATAAATATCTAAGCACCATGTTCTTTACCTGATAACCACCCCTGAAGATGAATTCAGATGGATCCGAAAGTGCTAGGGACACAATTGAATATTCTCGCTTAAAACAACGAAATACATAAGGAAATTAAAAAAGATTAAAAATAAATGCAGACATAAATTGTCTGTTGTATTTAACGAAATATATTTTTTTTAAATACTTGTAAATTCTATTTTTCTGGATCTTTTTTTTCTGTGTTCCTTCCTATTAACTCGGTCATGGATGTGGAATAATGATGTTATACTTCTATTAAATGAGGATGTTATACTTCTATTAAATGAGGATGTTATACTTCTATTAAATGAGGATGTTATACTTCTATCAAATATACTCCCATAACATTACTTTTTTCTGTTAAGAAAACATTAAGATTAATAAAAAAAAAATTTTATTTCTAAATCGCTGTCCACTCTCAGCGTTGCCCAGGAATATTTTTCTGGCACTGACAAACCGGACAACAGTGGGAGGTTTACAATTAGCAAGAGTTGGAAGGGCCTTACTAACCTACCTTTTATCTCATTTTATTTGGTTTCTTGATTTTTCTTGTTTTTTGGATGTTTTTAGTCATCCCACTCCCATCATTTATACATATGTACATATTCTTCTTGTAAATAAAACTGATGATCAAATGCTGAGGATTTCCTAAGTAGCCATGTCCAAATGCGGTATTATCATGAAAGTGTCAAGTTTAAGAGAAGATTATAGACCAGCACGCCCCCCCCCTCTGAAGTTTAATGCCTGATTTGTTATAAAAATTGTATAGTGAATAAATATTTATGTTGAATACACCCCACATTCCATTTGCAAATCTGAATCAAGTTAAATGCTAATGATTGTTCTGCTGATTTACCAATTAAAATTTAAGAGGGAACTTATTTAAACTCTATGCTGTTCGATACAATCCACGGGCTTTAAAACATTAGAGCAGAAAAGGTTAATATTTTGGGCATAGAAACGAAATGAAAATTTACGTCTGAAAGTGTAAAATCTGTTACGTACCAAACCAAATTGTTTTTTCGCTCTCATCATTCAGTAATAATATGACAAAGACTAAATTAGTAATACAACATCACATTAAATAATGATTGAGAAACTAAAAAAAAAAAGAAAATCCAGGATTCATCCGGTTTTTATGAAATGTTTAGCATTTAAAATGATGAATTTTACATTTCACTTATGTTTCAGCATTTTTGAGATGAAGATTGATAATTTATATAATTTAAATTATTCGGACTATAATTCTCATCTTGGATGTTATTCTTACAATGTTTCCGCCAATGTAATCTCCGACCTACTTCAGGTGTGTTGTGTCGAACTTGGGAATTTGTAGCTTGCTCTTGTTCAGACAGCCATGACCGGGTAGAAGTCTTAAGTAATTCGTAATTGTATTCTTAGTATCGCTCGTACTGAGTATTGAACCTTCAACCTCCAGAAGACTGCCACCTAGCACTTTTATCCATTGCACCCATAGATTATATAAAGTGTTCCGTTCAAAATTCCATACAAATTCCATAAAAATTCCGAGTTCGATAAGATGCATTTGAAGAAGGTCGGAGGTTACATTGGATGGAACGTTGTGAAAATAACATCGAAGATGAGAATAGTAGTCCAAATAATCTAAATAATACAACTTTCAGTTTGTGTTTGTGGAGAAACTGTTGTCAGATCGAAAACTAAATGCATCTTCATCAGTGTTAACATTTGGGAAGGCATTGTCTTTGAATTACACTGGTCATCCTTACTTTGAACTTCTGTCATAATTTGAGTGCTTTAAATACACTTGTCAAATATGTCTTCTAACTTTTATGCAAGTCTGCTGATTGCTTCCAAGAAATGTCTAGTGAAGCCGTTTTAGGAAATGTACACAGACTATATTTGAACGTGTCGGGTTGCATAGTTATTCATGAAGTGATCAACGTTTTACAATTGAAATATTTTAAGTAATTTTGTTAGCTTGTTGTATAAGTCCGACAGTGGCTTTGTTGCTGTTGGGATGAGGTATGATTCTGTTCAATCCTAAGAGGTTCATCCTTCCGAGCTTTACCTTCTCTCTAAGAAGGAGGTAGTTTATTGCTGATTACCTGAGGCACCTTTACCAGGGAATGCTGACGGGGCTGCTTCGGAATTTTTTGTAGGCCAGAGTGCTTATTCTAGTGTGCTAGCTTTTCAAAACAACACCAGACCTTGTGTCTGACCTCCTGGCAAAGAGGTAAATAATTTGTTGTATAGTTAATTTTAAATTTATGATATTTAAAAACATTCTTAATTTCTAAATCTATACTCTATACTCATATTTGATAAATGTGTCTGTCTCTGTATGTTTGCTAATTACTTGGAGGTTATTAGACGTAAGAACATTAAATTTGGTTGGAATGATTCCCTACCAATAAAGATTACCCTAGGAGATATAGAAGTATGTGCACATATATATATATATATATATATATATATATATATATATATATTTTAATAAACACATCAAATGTAGGGAACAAATTATCACAAATTTACCAAAAAATCGGTTTTTATTTACATACAATTGTTTCGGCCTACCACTAAGATATATGTAATGTTCAAGATGTATTATAAGGCATTATTTTTTCTTAAAAAGGCTATCATCAGTGCTCGTAAAACAAAGACTAACCCTCCAGACAGGAAAAAACTATTGCATTTATTTTTTATATTTTTTTTCACTATATATTATTACATAAAAAATATTTTTTTTAAATGGGGTGGTTTACCCCCGTACATACAAATTGTGCTATCTTTTTACCATGTACGTTAACCGTCCAGCATAATCACTTTAATCGTTTGCCATTAATATAGATTTTCACTTAAAGTCAAATATAAGATAAATGTATTGACAAACCATTATTGTGTTGGTCTTAACCTTATTTAACTAAATAGAATGCAAATTTATGACATGTTAACCATTTTACAGTGTATGATTACTTTGAAAAATTCATCACCAATAATATTTGTCCTTGCATACATATTTCTAAAATTTAAATTTTATTATCATCTACAGCGGTGTAGAAGATTGACAATTATATGAATCGCTTCATCAGGCAATATATAATTGAAATGTTCAATACTTATAAACACAAAATAAAAAAAAGTCCAGAAACCTTCTTTTCTACTATGACAGCCTCAAAAAGCTGAGACAATAATGTTCAAAATAGTTCAAAGATATGTATTTTTTTTTTTAGAATTGATTCATTTTTTTTTTAAAAATGGGCCAAGACAAGATTCTAAATGTTTCATATTAGAATTTACTGCAATAAAACAAAGTTGGAATTAGAACAATTAACAACCTGAGTATCAAATGGGTTTTATAATTAAAACACTTATGAATACAGAAATAGTAGAAGAAACTCTGATTCATAGTCTGAAAAATTATTACTTATCTCAAGAAATCATACAAATAAGACTTGGAAAATGCTGACAACAACTCATATACTCACAGGAGGTTTTAGTTATAATATATTAGCTCTGTTTGACTCTAAGGGTTAACCATTGAGCTTAACTTTATCTACAGTATTTATTTGTATCCTAGGCTTCTAGCATTCATTTTTTTTAATAAAAAAATTGGTGTTTTATGATTTCTTTGCGGTACAACTAAAGTTATAATTATTGAAGTGAACTTTTCATTAAATATATATATATATATATATATATAGATATAACTCATGCAGGCTTTGTTAAACAACACAGAATTTTCGCATTTGTATAACTTTTTTAAGGTTTTCCAATCGTTGAGTAATCTTTTGGGTTTCAGGCGGCAGTCCATATAAAGATTGCCTGACGATCTGAAAACCTTAAAAAAAGTTATACAAACGTGAAAATTCTGTGTTTAACAAAGCCTGCATCAATAAACTTGTTGCCTATATATATATATATATGTGTGTGATTGAAGAGAAGTGAAAACCTTTGTTCAATTTTGTATACTTTTTCCTACTTTTTCCAGTTTCTTTACCCTATTTAATAAAGACGTTAAACCGAATATGATGATGTTGCTTTGAGATGACGAGACATGGTTGCTGTTTAAACACCTACGTTTTGAGCAAGTTCTCAAACTATTGTTTCTGTATTATTAAATATTCCGAAACATTATTAGAAACAGTGGCCAATAATTGTTCTTCTTCATCATTGTCATGATGATTATGAGGATGATCAAGTTAGGGGCCTTCCCATAGGTTCGTGCAGATTTAAACCTAGTGAACCAATCCTAAATAGTTTGTACTAAAGTTAGGCACTATGGCAATTTTAGTTTGTATCATCATACCTCAGTTTGTGGTTTGGTTTTGGTTTTTTATTTACTATTTTTTCTTTCTAAGGAAGCCATCCATTCTCTTGCTGCTGCTGATGATAATTCCTTGTCTTGTTGAATGATGCCACTATTACAATAAGGAGTTTGTCAATGTATGCCTTAATCAATCTTTTGAAAGTCCTTAAGTTTCCAAAATTATACCAAGAATTCCCTTGGCTTGTATGAAAAAAAAAGTATGTTTATTTTTAAAAGAGAGAATTTGAAAGTCTATCGGAAGAGTTTTCAGTCTGACATCGAAGGAACTGTTACAAGTAAATGTCACAGAATTAAATAAAATTAATTCCACTTGCTGCCTCATTCCACAAAAAACCCCGGCTCACTTGACATTTTATATCCTTTCTCTTTTCTTTCTCTCCGTCTTGCTCTTCACAACCTCAAGTTTAAATATGAATTGCCGAACACAAATGCGATTTCTCTTTCTTCTTTGAGTTAAATCAAACACATCAAAGCCAACTTGATTTGCATAGCTGCACATGGATTTGCTGTCCCGGATGTTAAAATAGAAATAACTAAAATTAAGCCAGTATTTGTAATCTATCGGGCAGTGTTCGAATCCTTACTCAACATAGAATTCAAACATTTCTTTAATTTTAAATTGCACGCCAAACAAAAAACAGGCTCTTTTATGGCGGGGACGAAGCAAGTAGGGGCCACTTACATCGCTCGATCCTGGTTCGTCACAATTTTACAAAATAAACAAAAAAATCCTAAATTATCAAAAGCGATTACCTTACGGTTAATAAACACAAACAGAAAAAAAGGACAGAAAGTAGAGTGATAAACAACATTTAAAATAAGGACATGAGGTTCAAAGAATATACAGTGAGAGAGGGTGAAAGTGATAGATAAAAACGTAGTAAGAGATGGATCACTTTGTCAGTTAATTGCAAATTATGGCTAATAAGATGAATTAATATGAAAGCTTTTTTTTTGTTATGCAAACATAAGTTAATCCTGAACCTGTGAAATATTCTAGCATACATTTTGTGTGATTAAAATATATGGGGAAACAAACGTTGATTAACTCCTTTTAAAGAATAATGATAAATATGAACCCAACATTTATTTATGAAAATCAGACTTTTATAATTACATAATCATGTTGTAATGGTAGTGTTACAAATTCTCTTGACTCTCACGCCATCTCGCTCTATCTTCCATCACACCTGGTAAGTCTTCATAGGTGCATTGTGAGTCTTCTGTTAGTTGTTTGATGTAGGTTCTGTGCGGTCTTCTAACTGATCTTCCTTGTTTTGGCATCCACAAAAAAACATCGCTGATGATTTCATCCTAAGCCCTCCAGCAGTTTTCAGCAAATCTGGTTCTTCTCTCTCGGATCAAGGTTGAGATCTGAGGACAGTGTCCGTAGAGTTGCTCTTTATAATTAGAGATGTTCTAAATAACCTATAATGTTCCTCCATCTCTCCTGAACACTAGCTCAGTTTTATAATATTAAACCAGGAGTGACCAAAAATTATTTACCCAAGTCCACAACTAAGTTGCATCGACTTCAAAGTGTTACAGATCTTTTAAACACAGTCTAAGTGCAGAACAATTGACAGAGAAACCAGTCAGAATACAGGTGGTCATTGTAGCATGAGATCACATAACTTAAATAATATAGAAATTAAACAATAAGAATAGAAATGTTGATATGGGGGTTAAGGGCTTGGAGCATGAATGCACAAGGTGCCCCAATCATTCTCGGGAAATATTTGACTCTACATTTACGAAAACTTATTCCAATAAATGAAATTTACACTTAATTAATGCTTGTTTGAATGGAAACATTTGGGGGACACCTTAAGTGTCGGAGGTGACCCCAGAGGGAAGTCGTCCAAAACACATGATTTCCAGACAGATTTTCTGTCTCTTTCTTGGTGATACTTGAAGCAGGAAAGATGTCCAGGGTGCGGCCCCCAATAGGAGGGGGCACAATGTAATTAGGTGTATGAAGAAGATCTCCCCATCTATCTATCTATCTATCTGTCAGTCATTTTCTCTAGAGCAAGTAACCCATCTCCGTGATAGTTTTCTTTGACTGCTCTTCCCTTGTAATAAGTGGTTTTGGTCGATCCGAATCTGGGTTCCCGACAGATGTATTATGGTTAATAAACACATCAGTAAGTGAAAATCTAACACTTACCTAAAAAATTAAATATTTAAAATAATTTTTTTAAATTTGAGTTCACTCCAGACAAGGTATACTGCCACTGAGACGTAAGATTAGTTGTCAGAAATTAAAGGGGCATCCTAAGAGAGGAGTTGTGTGGCGAGATGTTTGTTGACATTATATTTAAATTTCTGCATGTCGGTGCAGTCAGGGAAACAGGGAGTAGGGAGGGAGTTCTAAATGCTGGCACCTCGAGGAAAGAAACTATTGGAGTAGAAAGCTCTCCAGCATCACTACAGTGAATGGATAGGATTTAACTGATTGTCGGGTTGGTCGAGTGTATTTATGTCGAGGGGGGGGGGGACCAGATCAACAAGTTCATCGGAGCACATTCCAATTAAGTACTTGTAAACATTGTGGCGATAAGGTAGGGACTGAAGCTTGGTGAATAGTGAGGGACCTATTAGATTAGCGACTCTTTTTTGGACCCTGTCTAAGAGGGAGAAACAAGTGGTTGGTACACCAGCCCAGATGTGACATCAATACTCTATGCATAAGCAGATGGTGGCTTTGTAGAGATATGTGAGAACGTTTCTAACACAATAGAGGGAGCCTACTTTCCTTGCAGCAGACCTGGCAATTGCATAAAATGTAAACAAATAAGAATAAAAAAGGTGTTATGAATTATACATAGTGTTCCTAATTCAATCCCGGGCAACACTAAATCTTTCTGCTAGTGTTCAATAAATTCATCTTAAATTGATCTTTTTTTTTCTTTTCTCTATTTCAGTTTGTCCATCACTTGGTAGTTTGCAAACATGACTGAGTTCTTAGCTGAAAACAACCAGTGCGGACAACATCTTATCCTGTTGACCTCAAGAGGCAACGCAATTATTGCTGAATTGCGTCGCCTCGCTGACTTTATTCCACCAGCCTTGCGACAGGACAACAGGCAAGATCTGATCAAGTACAATGAGATTCTTTGTGATTTTAGCTATTTCAAGAATCAGGAACAATTTGACTGTCGCATTGATGCCAAGCCAGTAAGTATTCTTACAGAAAACGTTACTCCTTTTTTCTTAACTGTCATCTTTTTAATTTATACAGTCTTTGCCTTCTAAATCATGTCCGAATACCCGTCTCAGAAAGAGTTTGTAATCTTGAAACACTCTTGAACTCTTTAATAACTGAAAGAAGCAGCTTCCCTGCTGATTACGACTTGGTCATCTTTAAATCGAATGTCAACAAATTCTTGTTATGGACCGAACCAAAAGTAATCAAATGCAGTTCGCACCATTGATAAATGTTAATACTCCCATCGTGTTCCACATTCTTCGGCTGATAATCATTCATGCCTCATTTTTTCCTTTCATTTATTCTCTCGTGTGATGATTAGTTATTATTACTCATCTCGTTGTATTATGCCAATATTACAATAAGTCATCATCATCATCGGTTTAATGTCTGTTTTACATGCTGGCATGTGTTGGACGGCAATAAGGAGTTGGTTATTTTGTGACTCAATCATTCTCTTATTTAATGAATTACCTGTTGAAACACAGGGTGTTCGAGACAAATTTGACACTTTTTAAAGTACTGAAACATCATATCTTGGCCAATAATTGATATATTCTCATAATTCAAAGTGCATCTCTACAGCTGATCCGAAGAAGCTGCCCTGTGCTATCAGTCAGGAACTAAACCTGGAGCATGCGGCCTTCAAGTGTCTGTAAATGGTTTGTGTTTTTCTCAACTGCGCCCCAAATATAATAGTCTATGGAGCTACAATCAGGTGAGTTGGGCAGCCAAATGTTGGGACTTGTGAAGTTGTGGAAGTTTTCAGACAGTTAATTCTGGGGTTTTCCAGGTGTGACTCAGAGCTGAATCCTGCTGCCATACGAATGACCTTCACATGGACAGCCACTCAGTGGACAGCAACTCATCTGAATTGAGTCTGAGTCCTTCTTCCAAAGATGTGGGGGGAGGGGTCATGACGTAGTCTTCACTGAAAACACACTCGGTCATGATGTACGGAACTGTAGGCTAGCAACCTGTTGTTCTGCATGTGCAACTCATTCTGAGAAGAACAAGAGCATCCCCTGCCCAACTGACTCTGGTGCTACCAGATCAGGCTGTCTGAAGATACCGGCTTCCTGACCAAAACTGAACCAAATATTTATTTTATTGTTTTTCATTTCCTTTTACAAAACTCAATCATGTTCTGCAAAGCCAAAAACAAGAATTTCATATGTAATGGCCTCATATAGAAGCATTAATGAAACTATAATTTTCAGAGCTTATTATCGATCTGCAATATGATCTTTTATATTTACCAGTATAATGCAAAAGCCATTAGTGAAACTAGAATTTGTATAATTTTTTTCACATAAACCTCGAAAATAACATAAGTATATCTGCTAGTGTGATTGCAAGAATTAGGAGTAGATGGTGTAAGTTCAGGGAACTTCTGCTATTACTAACTAGCAGAGCGTTACCACTTTCGACCAAGGGAAGAGTCTATCAGGCATGTGTACGCAGTGTGATAATATATGGAAGGGAACCTTGGCCAGTGAGGATTGAGGACATGCCTTGCATGAAGAAAAATGATATGAGAATTATGCGATGAATATGTAGTATGCGATGAATGTGTAATGTGTGTCTTAAAGACAGGCTTAGATCTGATAACCTCAAATAAAGATTACATATGGACAGTATAGGGAGATGTGTGCAGAACAAGAGACTTTGATGGTTTGGCCATGTTGAAAGAATGGATGAGAGTTCTTGGGTTAGTAGATGTAGAACAGTTGAGGTAGCAGGTTCAGTTCACAGGAGAAAATGATAAAAATTGAATTGAGAGAACGAGGGATAAATAAAGACCTGGAAGGGATAGGTTAGTTTGAAAGTCAATTTCTATAAGATGTCGAATGCATGCTAGCATGTAAAACAGATGTTAAACCAAATATGATGATGATTTTATATTCATTCAATTTGTGCATTTAAAATTTAAGTGTAACCAACCAACAGACAGAGCCTCTCTAAGAATTGCTTTGATAGTGGACATACTTAAAAGATCTTAAGAAAATTTTATAATTTGATTTTTTTTCATCTGAAAAATTGTTTTGTATTTAGTCTTGTGAAAAAAGAAAAAGAATTTCAAAGTTCTTTTTAATTCTCAAGTTTTAAACAGTGATTAAACTATTTTTGCTGATTTTCAGGAAGTGCAAGATTTAGATGAAGAATTCAAGGAAAATCACATTGAGATTTTGACCCGTTTTTATCAAGCATTTGCGAGCATTCACAAATATGTGACCGATCTAAATAGGTATGTAATCTTGTTTTTTGTTTGGCATCTTTGTTTTATTAACACAATTTTTCTAACAAATTTAATGAGTTGTGAAACAACGAAACCGTTCCATTTTCTTTTTTTTTTTTAGGGCAGAGAAACAATTAATTATATATATATATATATATATATTAGAAGAATACCCATCCCAAGGTGGGTAAAATTAAATCTTGAACAGAACAGTTTTGCATCACTTTTGTGTCCCCTTATAAAGATTAAAATACAAAATATAATGCTACTAAACCTTATGTCTGAACTCCTTATTTCAATTTTAATCAAAATCCATTACATGATTTTGATTTTAGAAAATGTCTAAAATGTAAGGCTTACACTTAAGGTTTCTTAAGAATAAATTGAAATTCAGAGAATCTTGCTTAAATGGTGTCTAATGACTATGGATCAAATTCAATGAAAATCTGATATATTTGATTTTTCAAATGGGAAGTTGTGCCCATATTATGTCTCCTAAACACTCTTTAAAATACTCTTAAGAAAATGAAATTTGAAGCATAATCATTAATTGATACCTATTTTTTAAATTTCACAAGAATGTGAGATATCTGAACTTTAATGAAGAGACTTTCATCACCTTTTTGCCCTCTTTGCATGAATCTAAATTAAATATAGTCAGCTGTGTTTCAAATTTCATAATGATGAGTTAATTAGTTTAGGAGTGAATCCTGTGCATACAAATATATAAACATATGCACATACTTAATGGATAAATCATGATTTTTTTTCCAATCTTTATAATAATAAAATTATGTTACCACTCGTGTATCTGTGTGTATTTCTTGTCACTACATGACTTACATATTATTTTTTTTATATACACTTGCTGTAGATACCCGGGAGTCTTCTTCAGCGTTTTTTAATTTATTTTTTATTAATGTAAAGGGCATCGTACACAGGTAGCTGGATAGCTGCACACATGGAAATATCCATAAAGGTTTATTTGAAGCAGAAGTTTATGGAGGATTCCTTTCCTTGCCCAATGTTTTTTCGTGATCGACACAAAGTGTGTTACCAACCAAGGTTAACTGCCCGCACTCAACCAAGATAGTTAGTCAGCTTTTATGGCAGCCAACACCTGCTAAATCTAAACTTTACATTGGGCATCTGTATGCATTTCATGGAGGTATACCTAACTAGAGCATATCCCACATACACCCTCTGAGTAGACTGCCAGTTGGTCCAGAACTGCTTATTGAGTATTTGCAGCTAACCTTCATATCTAAAGGCGTATTTACTTTGTACATCCGAAACATACAGCTAGAAAGTTTTCTTTTTACTTTTCTGGTTGCTTTTTACAGTTACATCTTGGCATCTGCATTAGCTCAGAACAAGTATAAGCAGACAATATTTTAATAGTTCAAGGTTGAGGCATGGAATTTGTTCAGTTAATCTACTTTTCCAGGCAATGCCGGGACACAGGTCAGCTAGTATATAATAAAATGCACTTAGCTTTAACACTTACTGCAGTTTCACGGTTATATCTGATCAGCAGTAATGAAACCTCATGTCTGTTTTTGTATATAATAAGATTCTGACACTGGAGGAGACAAAATTTATCAACCCATGTTTATTCATTTACTTTTTTCAAATTTTTAATTTAATTTATATATATATTTATTTTACATTTTTTAATCTTACTTAGTGTTTTATATTTTTTACTAATCATAAGTTTTTTTTTATTCTACAATTGTTATTTTTAACTTTTATTTTATATGTTAATTGTTAATTATTTGTACACCAAAGACCAATTGTTTTTCTACATTTAATACTAGCAGCACCCTGTGTCCTGGCGTTGCCCAGGGCGGGGGCATATGAAAGAAGGATTTAACTGTGAAATTAAATTAAAATAGCACCCACTTGCCGGCCATTTAGAGGTAATATGGTTTGATGCTGAACGTATGTATCTGTGTGTAAATATAATTATAGCATTTCAATTGTGTGGTGTTGTTGTTGGGAGGGTGTTCTTACACTAAAATGAAGTGCGGAAACAGTATTTCTATTTTTTTGTATATTCTGTTTACCATACTACATATAAATGCCACTACTCTACCAATAACTCCAAGGGTGTTGCCAGTTGGACTTAGGATTTTTGGTCAGTAATTTTTTAACTGGATTTAATGAATGAAACACCAGTAGCAACTGATGGGTTGTCCATTTTCTATTTTTTTCCTGTCTTCGAAGGAGCATATATCGACAAAAAAACAGTTAATGAAGTTTAAAACTATACAGGTCAGTGGAAAAGTAAATTATATTGCATTTGGTAGCACTTATTTGTTTTAACATTTAAAAAGTGAAAATTAAAAAAAGAGCAGATGATAGTTTTGTTGATTAAAAAAGTTTAAAAAATAATGCCGAAATCTACTTCACTCTGAATAATTTACGTGACTGAAATAGGATTTAACGAAACGATTGTTTCTTTGCTATTAAACCAAAGAAACACAGTGTTATTCCTGAGATAGTATTGACGATGGGTAATTTTTTTTTATCTCATTCATATTGAAAATTCCGTGATTGTCTGCCATTGTCGTAAATGCAATTGTTTAGAAATGAAAACAAATAAAATCGCTAGAATAGCTAAACTTCATGAGTGGGGAAGTTTGTTAGTGTGTAAACTATGATGGTGTGATAGTAAAGATGTACTGTAAATGTATTTAAATACATGGTATTTCGTAAATATTTTGAATGTTTACACGTAATTGCCTAGATATAGCGTTTCCGTTTTGTGTATTTTTTTTTTTGTTGGAAGAGGGTGGGGGAGGTTTTTTTTTTCCTATACTAAAATGATATGAGGAAAAATATTTCTATTTTTTTTTGTATATTCTGTTAACCATACTACACATGGAATGCCACTACCCTACCAACAACTCAAAGTTCAGAGGTGTTGCCAGTGGGACTGAGACCTAGTGATAAGTCATTTTTAACTTTGTTTAATTAATGAAACACCAATAGCAAGTCATGGGTCGGCCAGTTAGGATGTTTTATTGTCTTTGAAGGAGTGGATGTCGACAAAATGTTATATTAAAAAAAAAAGCTATAAAACACTTTCAGAAGTTTAAAAGAATGCAGGTCAGTAGAAAAGTAAATTTTATAGCGTTTGCTCACATTTATTTGTTGTAACAAACAAATAGAAGTGAAAATACAGCTGACAGTTTTATCAATATAGAAAAGTTTGGAAAATAATGCCTAAATCTACTTCACTCTGAATTATTCACGTGACTGAAATAGGATTTAACAAAAGGAATTGCTAAACTGCAGTAGTGTCAAATTTTTATTTGGGATAAACTATGACTGTGTGATTTTGAAGATTTACTGTAAATGTAAAGTTTTGAGTAGTAAAAGATTTATTGTTTATTTTTAAGACTCTTACTCTAAGTGACATAAAGTACCCCATTCAATGTTTTGAAACCGTTAAAAGATGAAAAAGTCATTATGTGCATGGATTGTAAAAAAAAAGAAAGAAAGTCTTCTGTTCAGTATTTTCTGTAATGAAAAAAGAAAGCATTAGAATAAATATTTGGATGGAGTAAATAATCATTAGTCCAAAGTGTTCTTTTAAAAAAATGGAAAAAAAAACCTTATGATGTATTTATTATTGTCACCATTTTGTCAGAATGGATTATTCTTGTCTGCATGTTCGTTTTTAAACTATTTCTTTGTATTATAATGTAGCAATGAAATGGAGTAAGAATAAAAGAATACTATTCTGTTATTCTTTAATTTACCGATGATTTGTGAAAGTTTTGCCTATCTAAAGAAATCACAAGGTGTTGTGGGTGGAAGGATTAGTAGAAAAATTAGAACTGGTAAAAGGGCGAGCTACTTTCTTTAAGTTATTTTTGTGCAAGTAAGTTTTCCTGGATTAAATATAATAATTAGAGAATGGATTTGTAGTAAATTTATATTTTGTAGGAACACACAGGGAACTGGGTAGTCTGTCGAGTGGATCAGTTTTGTCTGTGAGGCATGTGGTTATTTTTTTACTCTTGTCAAAGTTACAAGGGAAAAAACAGTCTACTTTATATATAAAGAAGATTAATTGTTAATTGGACGATTATATTATTTAATTTTGTTTATTACTTAATCTGGACTTGAATAGCAAAGCAAGTATTTGGTTGTGTGTCTGCATTTAGCTATAAATTCTTGTTTTTTTTTTGTTTAATAAATTAATTTTGTTATTGAAGATTCTGATGTAATATTTTTCCTCTAAGCATAATTTAGTTTCTACTATTTATATTGCAAGGAGGAGATAATTTTATAATTTCTGAATTGATATTAGAGCTTATATTTTTTTATGTGTGGTCCCATTTCTGTATTTTTACCTCTTGAATCCATTCATGTGGTCGTTACACCCACATTTGAAATAATTTTCCATGGCATTTATGAATACTTTTTAGTTCATTGTTTATATTATTATTTACTGTTGCATTAGCTGCTAAACAGTTATTCATTAGTGGGCAATTATTTTTTATTCTACAATTACATAACTAAATTTTATTTTAAAAAAATAGAAAAGTGCAGCTAGCCATGTAAAAAGATAGAAGATATTACATCTCTATACTGACCAAATGTTGTCCAATGTGACTTTTAACCTGGATATGGTAAGCATCATCACAACCTCCTCTGGCAGGCTGTTTTAGGGAGTAGAAACACAGACAGAAAATGCTGACTTTCTTCTGTTGAGATGAAAGAGACAATGGTAAATCTTCCGCGGGTGACCACGGAGACCACAATTAGTTGTTGGCATGAAAAACACCTCTAAAGGTAGATCTACATTCCTGTTATAACACTAAGAGAATTATATTTTATATTTATTTTATTTTTTAATTTTTTTAAATAGGATTTTGAAAATTAAACTTTATTATTATGATATCTGTTGGTCATTAAATTATTAATGTAAACAAATTGTTATAAATCTATAACTAATTGTTGATACCGCAATGTTCTTTCAATCTCTATTAATACAATTTTTCAATGTAAATAGCTTCCAAAACTTTCATCAATCTTTTAATACATGGTTTAGTGGTTCAATATACTTAAAAGTGAATGTTTTTGCTGTAACTTATTTCCATTAAAGTAAATAACATTGACTTTATTATTGGCGGTTGTTCAAAGGTAGTGTAATGGCATTATAGCTATCTCTCTTATCAACTTTATGACGTGAAAAAGGTTATGCAGTGCTTCATTATTGATCTGTCCTTTCTAACATCATATTCATTAATTCAGTTGCACTCAGAAGTTTCTGTTTTTACACGTTTCACAGCGATGCATATGTGTACATTGGGACTTACTTTTCTGATTGTTTTTTCTTCTTTGTTTTCTCACTGTTTATAATTTGATTACATTAGTTTATTCTGAAAATAGGAAATTTCATTTGGTTAGTTTAGTCTGTTTTACAGCATATCAACACACAGGTTACTTACATCTGTTATTTAGGTCCGTTATTTAAGTCTGTTATTTAGATTAAAACTAGAAGAATACCCGTCCCATGAAGGGTAAAATTAATTCCTAGACTAAAAATGAGATTCTATTTTTTTTAGACGATTATGTGTGAACATCTCAAAAAAAACTTTATGGAAAGAAGAAAAAACAATTATTTTAGAATGTAGAGTGGGGAATCAGTTTTGCAAATTTCTGAGCCATTATAGCATTTTAGGGTATTCACTATTTTTTTTATGTGAGATAATTTCTGTTCATGTTTTTTTTTTTTGGGGGGGGGGGGGGGGTGGATCATTTTTTCTTTTTCAGATGATCATATGTGGTTTTACGTTTTTTTTTAGACTTAGGGTTAGTAATAGTGTTTAGGGAGGTTTTTTTTCCGGGGGCTGCCACTCAAGTTTTAGATTAGTTGTAGGGTTAAAGAAAGTTTTTTAGGAGAGGAATTGCCACTCAGACTTAGGGTTAATAGTAGGGTAAGTAATTATGTTTTTTACTAACTTTTCAGCATCTAGGTTAACTGCTTTTAAAAGCTATAATCCCCCCTCCCCAAGGGTGGAAAATTCATTTCGATTTCAGATTTCTTTGCCATGTACCATTGGCAACATTTTTATGTCCCTGTACGAAGATTGAAATCAGCATATAATGCTACTAAACCTTATGTCTAGAATCCTTATTCGAATTTTCATCAAAATCCGTTACCTGATTTTGATTCTAAAAAAATGTCTCAAATTTAAGAGATAAGCTTAAGGGTTCCTACAAAGAAATTGAAATTCAGGGAATTTTGCTTATGACTACGTTTCAAATTCAATGTAAATTTGAAATATTTGAATTTTCAAATGGGAGGTTGTGTCTATATTATGGCCCCTAAAAAAAACTTTAAAATACTCCAAAGAAGGTGAAATTTGAGGAATATTCATGTCTCATAACTATCGTCAAAATGTCACAAAACTCTAAGGTATCTGATTTTTTACGAAGTCTTCCACTCCTTCTTACCTCCTTTGCATGAAACTACATTAAACCAAAAATAACCCATATTATGACTCTTTATGCCTAGCAGCTTAGTTCCAAGATTAATAATGATCGGTTAATTAGTTTAGAAGTGAATCGTATACATAAAAATATATAAACGTACCAAACTTAATATAAATAGAGATAATAGGTTATTTAGATTTGTTTACATATCCCAAATAATAAATCCAAAGAAGTTAATTAAAATTAAATAAATAAAACAAACTACTCTTAGCTAAATATCAAATAGATTTCTGGTAAAAAGAAAAACTTGAATAAAAATCACATATCTGTTTACAAGTAAACAATTAAAAATTAAAATGGAGGTGAACTAGTTGAATGAATAAATGAAGAAAAATAATGAATGCAAAACAAAACAGAAAACTTAAATGAAAATGTTGAAATATTGTAGAACTTCTGACTGATCTTTAAAAGAAAAATATGCTGCCGCTCAAAACATATTGGAAACTATTCATTATATATGATTACTTGAATGCAAGTCGTTATTTTACCAATAGCTGAAGGGAGATTTCATGTTTATATCTATCTAAATAGCATTAGTCATAATTGAACACAATAGATCTATTAGAAATGGTGTTCTTGTTCAGAAAGCATTGTTTATATGGTAATATGAATTATTAAAAATAAGAACGCCATACAATGCATTTTAATTTTAACTTTTTTCAATCTTTTTTTTCCAATTAAATTTTCGAAGATATAATTCATCATTAGAATTTAAAAAAATAATAATAAAAAAAATATATTAAATACCCTTTTTTAAAGGGTATTTAATATATCTTTCTTTTAATCATTTTTTAAAAAATTTTGATGATGAAGTATATTGTCGAAAATTTAATTGGAAAAAAAAAAAAATTGAAAAAAACTTAATAAAATTAAAATGCATTGTATGGCGTTCTTATTTTTAATAATTCATAATACAATAGATCTGTTAGTTGCTGTTTCACCATGGGGATATTAGGCTTTCTGTCAGTATCATCCACTCTATAATAAGTTCATCAGTTGAGAGCTAGCTCTCAACTGATGAACTTAAAAGAGACCAGCTCCGAAGTTAGCTTTGTATCCAAATGACCTAAATAGGGATTTGAAGGCTAATTGATGTAATTTTAGGAAAGTAAAAAATTATCCTCAAGTGAATTCGAAGTTTTATAAATAAATTATAGAATTTATTAACTATTTTAAGAAATATTACTGAATTAAAATTATAAATGTCCACACAACTTTTAGGATGTACTAGCTCTGAACTGAAAAATTCAAAATGGCGTACTAGTGGGTTCCCCCACATGTGAGTTTACTCTTTTCTTTGTTCTTTTATTTGGTTTCACTCAAAAATGAACCACTGTATAGTGTATGTTTTTTTCAAGACATTTTAATCCAAGAACTTTTTACTGTTTATGATTTTGTAGTGTTGCAGAGACGATATTGACATAAAAATGTCGTTTAGCTCAAGACAAATGAAACAGACCGTAAAAAATATATCTCACAGAAATGTTATGTTTTCTTGGAAATGTGAAAAAAAATAAAAAAATAAAAACATGGTTATTGGAATATAAAATGAACCTGACTTATATATGCGTTGTTGTTACTAATTGACAATCATTGACCTGAATCTTTTAAAGAGACTGCAAAAAAGGCACTGATAGTATATGCTAATACATATATTGTCATTAATAATTATATATATATATATATATATAACCTACATGAAAGGTTAGTGGGAGAGAACCCCAGCAGACTGTTCGATTATTAAGAAAATTAAAAAAATAAGAGCATAAAATTTATTTATATATGTATTACAGAAGATCAGAACAACATCGGTACAGTCGATTTCAAATCCAAACAATATATGTATATTTGGAGGTACAAAATTTCTAAATACTTTTAAAAACAATTGGCGGAAAACTCTATAGCTGTTTCCACTATCATCTCATAAGGAGAAACCGATAGTTTAAATGAAACTATAACATCAACGAAAATAAAGAGCACAGGGGGAATTGAAGTGCCAGGGAAATACTGACAAGCAATTTAAATAAATAAATTTAATTTAATAGCCATTTAAAAACGATTAAAAGGGCACAACGTGGGATATATATATATGTGTGCCCATCACACAAAAGTAAGCAAGTAAAAGAAAGTGTCTGATGATTCCCTATCAAATATTTAGGGGAATTGAGATAAAAATCGGACGTATTCAATCTATTTCCATAATGAGATGTCATTTTTCTTTGTTTTCTTTACCGAAGTATACGTTCTTTCTTTTTTCTTCTTTTTAAAACTTTCCAGTTGGAGACATTTTTTTTCTTTCTTATTTCTTTTTGTTTAACTTCATTGATTCAGACATTATTTTATATGAATATTAGTGTGAACATTGGTGAAGGATAATGTTTTTCTCCATCATTTTTGACGGAGGGTGTGCATTCATTAGTGTATAAATAACCAAGATAATTCTGCTAAGATTTGAGAGGTAGAAGACTTTTCTTGCATCAAAATATGACTTCTTGTCTCATTTCCCAACATGCGCACTTGGGGTCTTTCTATAAATTTTGAAATTATGAAACAAGAAATTGTAACTTTATTTTGAGAATGTAATTTATTATTTTAATCACTAACGGGCATCTTTTCTTTTTGTGTTTATTTCTTAAATCAAACATCTTTTTTAATGTTTTAAACTTTTATTACACACAAAATAAACTTTGAACATTCTTTTTACAAATAAAGTTAATTTCAATAGACTTTAACAAATCTAAAAAGTAAAAATAAAGTTACAATATATCAGTCTATTCTGTCAGTATGCTAAAAAAAGGTATTGTTAATTAACACCCTTCACTACCCCCCCTTCCTGAAAAATGAGATTCTATTTTTTTAGACGATTATTTGTGAACATCTCAAAAAAAAACTTTATGGAAAGAAGAAAAAACGATTATTTTAGAATGTATAGTGGGAAATCAGTTTTGCAAATTTCCGAGCCATTATAGCATTTTAGGGCATTCACTATTTTTTTTATGTGAGATAATTTCTCTACATGTTTTTTTTGGGGGGTGGATCTTTTTTCTTTGTTTTTTCTTTTTTCAGGTGATTACATGTGGTTTTAAGGTTTTTTTTAGACTTAGGGTTGGTAATATGGTTTAGGGAGGGTTTTTTCTGGGGGTTGCCACTCAAGTTTTAGGTTAGTTGTAGGGTTAAAGAAAGTTTTTTAGGAGGGAGATTGCCACTCAGACTTAGGGTTAATAGTAGGGTAAGTAATTATGTTTTTTATTAACTTTTCAGCATCTCCCATAGCAAAAAAACATTCTAGGTTAATGCCCATAAAAGCTATAATCCCCCCCTCCCCCCAGGGTGGGAAATTCATTTTGATTTCTGATTTTTTTGCCATTGACCACCCACACCACTGATTTACATCTCCAAAATGTATGACCTAAGAGCCTCGTTGAACAATCTTTTAAAAGAAGGGAGCCAAATGGAATTGGTCAAAAGCATGCAAAGAAGATAAAAAGTTGCTTGTTGTCAGATCTATGACTCATTTTCATGCTGAGCGTGAAATAATCATGACATCCGATGCTAGTAATTATGGGATTAAATCAGGGGTTATCCATAAATTTGAAGATGGAATTACACCATGCTTCTAGAACTAGAAAAAAACAGTATCTTTATCCATATCCAACATGCTACAATGCTGGGGAAACCTCTTATTAAATTACAATTTGAAAATCGAATTGCTACCCTCAAATTGTTTTTGTGAAAATGATTTCTTAATAATTTTATTAAACATATCATCATCATGTATAGTTTAACATCCATTTTACATGCTGGCATGACTTCCAAACTAACCTATTGTTTATCCTTCTTTCAAGTCCATTTCTATCACTTCCTCCCATGTTTTCCTTGACCATCTCCTGTGAACTGAACCTGCTACCATAGCTGTTCTACATCTACGGACCCAAGAACTCTCATACATTCTTACAACGTGGCCATACTATCAAAGTCTCCTGTTCTGCACAAATCTCTGAATGTTACATAATGGATGTATGTATGTGAATGATTACATCAGCTAGTATGGAATTGCTGTTGAGGTGAACCAGTGCAAAATCTTGATAGGAAAATCTAGGCAACAAGTTCGCTTGGACTAAAAATATAAATATACCTGCACTTTGACTCACTCCCTGATCTCTGATCTAACAGAAAAGAAAGAAGCTTTTTAGTCAGTCTGTATTTCGGGAGCCTGGTGCACGGATGCAAAATCAAAATGTAAAATGGTAATTTAATTCTTAAAAGAGTGATAGTGAGTTGATAGCTCTTCCTTCCTATCCCCGTAATGAAGTAGATCTAAATTAGGAAGATTAATTGACCGCTCTCTCTCCAATTTAATGAAGTATGAACTTTATAATTATGACGAGAACATCTCTCCAAAATAAACAACCATCAACTCTCTGTCGCTTTGCGCATTTCTCCTTTCCATGAAAGTTTTAACTGCAGACTTAGACGATCACGATGACTACGATGGCGAAATGCAAACACATTGCAATGATGATGGTGACGGCGACGATAGCGAGGAAGCATGCCAGCGCGTCAGTATGCAGAAAGCTACATAAAACTACCGAGAATATTTGAAATAAAGAATGTTTTTTAAGAACGACAACGTCCAGATTTAATCTTCCTCTGAGGTCATCAGAACTAAGCCTATCGTTAAGATTCACATTACACATCCATCATATCATTCTCATATTTCTTTCTGCAATGCATGTCTTCAACCGTTTCTAGCCAGGTTTCACTTGCCTACATCATCACACTGCATACACATGCTTGATAGACTCTTTCCTTGATCAACAGTGGTCATGCTCTGCTGGTCAGTAATGGTAGAAGTTTGCTAAACTTATTCCATCCACTTCTAACTCCTGCATTCAAACTAAAGCCATCCAACACATGCTAACATGTAAAACAGGCGTTAAACCCAATATGATGATGATGATGACAACAGTATTCATTTGGCCAATCATGCACCCCTTCATCTTCAGTGAGGAAATTCTTTATTGATTTAATGAGAAACTTGAAAGATTCCACTCCTAAACAGAGAAATACATTGATTTTATTATGTACCCGCAGATGTACTCTAACAAAGCAGTGTTTTTTTTTCATCCAAAGCCATGGCACCAAAGAGTCTGTGTAATCTATTTCTTAGCTTTGGATTCTTCTTTGATGGCTTTATAGCTTCTACATGGTGCATTAACAATTCTAAAAGATTTGTTATCATTCCGTCTTATTTCTTTTCCAAATACGTTTATCGAAACTGATATCTATATATATATATAATGATTTTTTTTTTACCGTCATTGATTTTTATTTTTTGTTGTATTTTTTTATGGTAAATCTTTTTCTATTCATTTAACATTGCTTTTCCCTTGTTCAGGGGTCAGACGTTTGCTTATATTACGCAAGCTCACTCTCTAGTTCTCATGGTTCAGTGGATCGACTGTCTATAAATTCCATTCTGTACATTCTTCTCTAAGCTATTTCTTTCACTTGTTTTCCTTGGCTGGCAAACCTTCCTGCGTTTAAAGACATCCATGCTTCTGCAACTGTTTATCAAGGAGGGCGTATGGTCAACATAACAATACGAGTGATTTGTCCTTAGGATAACCTCTTTTTATAGTATTTGATGTGGAAACCCTATTCTAAACGATTCCATGGTTGTTGTAATGGACACAGTCACATTGACTATGAGATTCACTTCTGCAGGATGTGAGTTCTTTACTTTTTAACGGAATTCCACTTTTCTGAACTGAGAAAAAGCGGAATTCTGCCTTTTTTTTTTTTTGTTTTTAATTCAGAAAAAAATAGATTTCTGCCTAAATTGCTAAATTTTGAGTTCTCTGTGTTTTTGTTTGAAATCCCTCTATTTTTTAATATAAAAAGGTTGATTTCTACCAAAACGTTAGAGCCTTATATCCTTATCTTTCATCATTTTTTGGCAGGATCTATTTCTCTTTCTCTATTTTCCTATCTCTTGTTTTATATTTCTTTTTCTTTCTCTGTTTTATCTCTCTTCCTCCTCTTCTCTCACTCTTCCTCTTCTTCTCTCACTCTTCCTCTTCTTCTCTCACTCTTCCTCTTCTTCTCTCACTCTTCCTCTTCTTCTCTCACTCTTCCTCTTCTTCTCTCACTCTTCCTCTTCTTCTCTCACTCTTCCTCTTCTTCTCTCACTCTTCCTCCTCTTCTCTCACTCTTCCTCCTCTTCTCTTCCTCTTCTCTCACTCTTCCTCTTCTTCTCTCACTCTTCCTCTTCTTCTCTCACTCTTCCTCTTCTTCTCTCACTCTTCCTCTTCTTCTCTCACTCTTCCTCTTCTTCTCTCACTCTTCCTCTTCTCTTCCTCTTCTTCTCTCACTCTTCCTCTTCTTCTCTCACTCTTCCTCTTCTTCTCTCACTCTTCCTCTTCCACTCTTCCTCTTCTTCTCTTCCTCTTCCTCCTCTTCTCTTCCTCTTCTCTCACTCTTCCTCTTCTTCTCTCACTCTTCCTCTTCTTCTCTCACTCTTCCTCTTCTTCTCTCACTCTTCCTCTTCTTCTCTCACTCTTCCTCTTCTTCTCTCACTCTTCCTCTTCTTCTCTCACTCTTCCTCTTCTTCTCTCACTCTTCCTCTTCTTCTCTCACTCTTCCTCTTCTTCTCTACCCCTCTTCCTCTTCTTCTCTACCCCTCTTTCTCTTCTTCTCTCTTCCTCTTCTTCTCTCTCTTCCTCTTCTTCTCTCTCTTCCTCTTCTTCCCTCTCTTCCTCTTCTTCCCTCTCTCTCTTCTTGCCTTCCTTTGCTCTCTTACGACAGTTCTCTCTGCTATGATCTTGCTTGCTTGCCACCATGCACACTTCACCTGTACATGAATGTTTTAGATGATGGGTGAATAATTCTCAGTTTTAGGTTATTGTTATTTAATCACATAATTTATAAAGAAATATATAAATGGAATTTGAATTATACAAATGGGGTCAGCAAACAGCCAGTAGTCGCCAGTGGGCCAGATCTGGAGAATAGGCTGGGCAGGGAAGCAATTTGAAGTGGAATTCATGTAATTTTGCCATCGTTGCGATCGACTTGTGACATGGTGCATTGTCTTGATGAAAGAGAATATTTTTCTTCATTCGTGGCCGTTTTTTATCAATTTTTTCCCCTTCAAATGCACCAATAATGCTATATGATATTTGTTATCTCAAGGTAATTAATAAACAAGATACTTTGCACATTTTATAATACCAACATCTTGCCTGTTGATGTTTGTATCTTTGATCACTTTGGATGGCTTTCACCTGCTGCTGTCTACTCAGCTGACTGAAGATTTGACTCCGGAGTGAAGTGGTGGATTCATGTTTCATTCATTGTCACGCATTGATGCAAACCTCTGATTTGCTGCATTGAAACAGTTGCAAACAAGTTCTGAATCATCGACATGTTGTTGTTTTAGACTGTGAGCAAACGTGGCATCCACTGTAAACACAGCTCATTGAAAAAAAAAAAGAATGGATCTGATATCCTTTTTTTTGGTCTTTTACATTATATTACATCTTGGCCAATGAGAGTGGCTGATTGGTAGGAGCTGGAAGTCTTTAACAATGACTGCCTCCACCGCATTGTGTATTGTCTGGAGGCTGACTGTGTTCCAGTTGCTGTTCTCCGGCAACACCTCATTCTTAAGTCTCTGCCATCTATCCTGTTGCAGCGACGTCTTCAATAGTTTGGACATGTGGCTCGAGAGGTAATTCACGATGTGATCCTCCCTAATTTTCTGTCTAGGTGGTGCAAGTGCTGGTGGTTGGCATTCAACGGTGGAATTGTGATGGGCTAGCCATCTCGTGCGACTTTGCTCAAGACTGATGTGCATGAGCCACCATGATTAGATATGTAGTGCAGGCAAAGGAAAGAAGCCGGCTCAACCCGACCAAGGTGAACACCGTTGCAACACGAACATATTACATCTTTATATGTTTTTATTTTTTAATTTTTTTTTTATTACATTACGTCTTTGTTTAAATTAATAATTACAATTATCATTTATTTTGTTCTTTGGACTTCATTTTTTATTGTGTTTTTATTTTTTACTTTTATTCTCAAACTTTCAAAATTGTTAAGATATAAATCTATTCTCTCTTCATACACTATATTGAAATAGAACTTATTGATTAAATGTTCTAGTGAATGATGCCTTTCAAATGTTTTTTTCAGGTTTCTGGAGGACTTGGAAGAAGGAGTTTATACACAACAAACTTTAGAAAGTGTCCTTATGAATGCTGATGGCAAACAATTGTTGGTAAGTTGTCCAACACAAATTCTTCAAATTGAATTACAAGTTGATGAATTAAATTTTGCCTAACACATTTGGAATTATTTTATTACACAATCCTTTTGCTACATGGAAACAACTCAAAGTTTACATTTATGAATAAAAATGTTTGCAAATTTTTGTTTCCTTCACTCATCTCCCTCTCTCCTGTTTCTTTTTCATCCCCTCTCTCTCTCTTGTCTATTTCCCATCCCATATGTCTCACGTCTCCCCAATCCCCCTCTCTGAATCCTGTCTATTCCCCCCCTCTCTCATGTCTCTTTCCCACTGTTTCTCTCTTCCCCCTTATCTCTCTTTCATTCCTCTCTCTCTGTGTCTCTTTCATTTCTCTCTCTCTGTGTCTCTTTCATTTCTCTCTCTCTGTGTATCTTTCATTCCTCTCTCTCTCTCTGTCTCTTTCATTCCTCTCTCTCTCTGTCTCTTTCATTCCTCTCTCTCTCTCTGTCTCTTTCATTCCTCTCTCTCTCTCTGTCTCTTTCATTCCTCTCTCTCTGTCTCTTTCATTCCTCTCTCTCTCTCTCTTTCATTCCTCTCTCTCTCTCTCTTTCATTCCTCTCTCTCTCTCTTTCATTCCTCTCTCTCTCTCTCTTTCATTCCTCTCTCTCTCTCTCTTTCATTCCTCTCTCTCTCTCTCTTTCATTCCTCTCTCTCTCTCTCTTTCATTCCTCTCTCTCTCTCTCTTTCATTCCTCTCTCTCTCTCTCTTTCATTCCTCTCTCTCTCTCTCTTTCATTCCTCTCTCTCTCTCTCTTTCATTCCTCTCTCTCTCTCTTTCATTCCTCTCTCTCTCTCTCTTTCATTCCTCTCTCTCTTTCATTCCTCTCTCTCTCTCTCTTTCATTCCTCTCTCTCTTTCATTCCTCTCTCTCTCTCTCTTTCATTCCTCTCTCTCTCTCTCTTTCATTCCTCTCTGTCTCTTTCATTTCTCTCTCTCTGTGTCTCTTTCATTCCTCTCTGTCTCTCTCTGTCTCTTTCATTCCTCTCTCTCTCTGTCTCTTTCATTCCTCTCTCTCTCTGTCTCTTTCATTCCTCTCTCTCTCTCTGTCTCTTTCATTCCTCTCTCTCTCTTTCATTCCTCTCTCTCTCTCTTTCATTCCTCTCTCTCTCTTTCATTCCTCTCTCTCTCTCTTTCATTCCTCTCTCTCTCTCTCTTTCATTCCTCTCTCTCTTTCTCTTTCATTCCTCTCTCTCTCTCTCTTTCATTCCTCTCTCTCTCTCTTTCATTCCTCTCTCTCTCTCTCTTTCATTCCTCTCTCTCTCTCTCTTTCATTCCTCTCTCTCTCTCTCTTTCATTCCTCTCTCTCTCTCTCTTTCATTCCTCTCTCTCTCTCTCTTTCATTCCTCTCTCTCTCTCTCTTTCATTCCTCTCTCTCTCTCTCTTTCATTCCTCTCTCTCTCTCTGTCTCTTTCATTCCTCTCTCTCTCTCTCTTTCATTCCTCTCTCTCTCTTTCATTCCTCTCTCTCTCTCTCTTTCATTCCTCTCTCTCTCTCTCTTTCATTCCTCTCTCTCTCTCTCTCTTTCATTCCTCTCTCTCTCTCTCTTTCATTCCTCTCTGTCTCTCTCTTTCATTCCTCTCTCTCTCTTTCATTCCTCACTCTCTCTTTCATTCCTCTCTCTCTTTCATTCCTCTCTCTCTCTTTCATTCCTCTCTCTCTCTGTCTCTTTCATTCCTCTCTCTCTGTCTCTTTCATTCCTCTCTCTCTGTCTCTTTCATTCCTCTCTCTCTGTCTTTCATTCCTCTCTCTCTGTCTCTTTCATTCCTCTCTCTCTGTCTTTCATTCCTCTCTCTCTCTGTCTTTCATTCCTCTCTCTCTCTGTCTCTTTCATTCGTCTCTCTCTCTCTCTCTGTCTCTTTCATTCCTCTCTCTCTGTCTCTTTCATTCCTCTCTCTCTGTCTCTTTCATTCCTCTCTCTCTCTGTCTCTTTCATTCCTCTCTCTCTCTGTCTCTTTCATTCCTCTCTCTCTCTGTCTCTTTCATTCCCCTCTTTCTCTCTTTCATTCCTCTCTCTCTCTTTCATTCCCCTCTCTCTCTCTTTCATTCTCCTCTCTCTCTCTTTCATTCTCCTCTCTCTCTCTTTTATTCCCCTCTCTCTCTCTTTCATTTCCCTCTCTCTCTCTTTCATTCCCCTCTCTCTCTCTCTTTCATTCCCCTCTCTCTCTCTCTTTCATTCCCCTCTCTCTCTGTCTTTCATTCCTCTCTCTCTCTCTCTTTCATTCCCCTCTCTCTCTCTCTTTCATTCCCCTCTCTCTCTGTCTTTCATTCCTCTCTCTCTCTCTCTTTCATTCCTCTCTCTCTCTCTTTCATTCGTCTCTCTCTCTCTCTCTCTTTCATTCCTCTCTCTCTCTTTCATTCCTCTCTCTCTCTGTCTCTTTCATTCCTCTCTCTCTCTCTCTGTCTCTTTCATTCCTCTCTCTCTCTGTCTCTTTCATTCCTCTCTCTCTCTGTCTCTTTCATTCCTCTCTCTCTCTGTCTCTTTCATTCCCCTATTTCTCTCTTTCATTCCTCTCTCTCTCTCTTTCATTCCCCTCTCTCTCTCTTTCATTCTCCTCTCTCTCTCTTTTATTCCCCTCTCTCTCTCTTTCATTTCCCTCTCTCTCTCTTTCATTTCCCTCTCTCTCTCTTTCATTTCCCTCTCTCTCTCTTTCATTTCCCTCTCTCTCTCTTTCATTTCCCTCTCTCTCTTTCATTCCTCTCTCTCTCTCTCTCTTTCATTCCTCTCTCTCTCTCTCTCTCTTTCATTCCTCTCTCTCTCTCTCTCTCTCTCTCTCTCTTTCATTCCTCTCTCTCTCTCTCTCTTTCATTCCTCTCTCTCTCTCTTTCATTCCTCTCTCTCTCTCTTTCATTCCTCTCTCTCTCTCTCTTTCATTCCTCTCTCTCTCTCTCTTTCATTCCCCTCTCTCTCTCTCTTTCATTCCTCTCTCTCTCTCTTTCATTCCTCTCTCTCTCTCTTTCATTCCTCTCTCTCTTTCATTCCTCTCTCTCTCTCTTTTATTCCTCTCTCTCTCTCTTTCATTCCTCTCTCTCTCTCTTTCATTCCTCTCTCTCTCTCTTTCATTCCTCTCTCTCTCTCTTTCATTCCCCTCTCTCTCTTTCATTCCTCTCTCTCTCTCTCTTTCATTCCTCTCTCTCTCTTTCATTCCTCTCTCTCTCTCTTTCATTCCTCTCTCTCTCTCTTTCATTCCTCTCTCTCTCTCTTTCATTCCTCTCTCTCTCTCTTTCATTCCTCTCTCTCTCTCTTTCACTCCTCTCTCTCTCTCTTTCATTCCTCTCTCTCTCTCTTTCATTCCTCTCTCTCTCTCTTTCATTCCTCTCTCTCTCTCTCTTTCATTCCTCTCTCTCTTTCATTCCTCTCTCTCTCTCTCTTTCATTCCTCTCTCTCTTTCATTCCTCTCTCTCTCTCTCTTTCATTCCTCTCTCTCTCTCTCTTTCATTCCTCTCTGTCTCTTTCATTTCTCTCTCTCTGTGTCTCTTTCATTCCTCTCTGTCTCTCTCTGTCTCTTTCATTCCTCTCTCTCTCTGTCTCTTTCATTCCTCTCTCTCTCTGTCTCTTTCATTCCTCTCTCTCTCTCTGTCTCTTTCATTCCTCTCTCTCTCTCTCTTTCATTCCTCTCTCTCTCTCTTTCATTCCTCTCTCTCTCTCTTTCATTCCTCTCTCTCTCTTTCATTCCTCTCTCTCTCTCTCTTTCATTCCTCTCTCTCTCTCTCTTTCATTCCTCTCTCTCTCTCTCTTTCATTCCTCTCTCTCTTTCTCTTTCATTCCTCTCTCTCTCTCTCTTTCATTCCTCTCTCTCTCTCTTTCATTCCTCTCTCTCTCTCTCTTTCATTCCTCTCTCTCTCTCTCTTTCATTCCTCTCTCTCTCTCTCTTTCATTCCTCTCTCTCTCTCTCTTTCATTCCTCTCTCTCTCTCTCTTTCATTCCTCTCTCTCTCTCTCTTTCATTCCTCTCTCTCTCTCTCTTTCATTCCTCTCTCTCTCTCTCTTTCATTCCTCTCTCTCTCTCTCTTTCATTCCTCTCTCTCTCTGTCTCTTTCATTCCTCTCTCTCTCTCTCTTTCATTCCTCTCTCTCTCTTTCATTCCTCTCTCTCTCTCTCTTTCATTCCTCTCTCTCTCTCTCTTTCATTCCTCTCTCTCTCTCTCTTTCATTCCTCTCTCTCTCTCTCTCTTTCATTCCTCTCTCTCTCTCTCTTTCATTCCTCTCTGTCTCTCTCTTTCATTCCTCTCTCTCTCTTTCATTCCTCACTCTCTCTTTCATTCCTCTCTCTCTTTCATTCCTCTCTCTCTCTTTCATTCCTCTCTCTCTCTGTCTCTTTCATTCCTCTCTCTCTGTCTCTTTCATTCCTCTCTCTCTGTCTCTTTCATTCCTCTCTCTCTGTCTTTCATTCCTCTCTCTCTGTCTCTTTCATTCCTCTCTCTCTGTCTTTCATTCCTCTCTCTCTCTGTCTTTCATTCGTCTCTCTCTCTCTGTCTCTTTCATTCGTCTCTCTCTCTCTCTCTGTCTCTTTCATTCCTCTCTCTCTGTCTCTTTCATTCCTCTCTCTCTCTGTCTCTTTCATTCCTCTCTCTCTCTGTCTCTTTCATTCCTCTCTCTCTCTGTCTCTTTCATTCCCCTCTTTCTCTCTTTCATTCCTCTCTCTCTCTTTCATTCCCCTCTCTCTCTCTTTCATTCTCCTCTCTCTCTCTTTCATTCTCCTCTCTCTCTCTTTTATTCCCCTCTCTCTCTCTTTCATTTCCCTCTCTCTCTCTTTCATTCCCCTCTCTCTCTCTCTTTCATTCCCCTCTCTCTCTCTCTTTCATTCCCCTCTCTCTCTGTCTTTCATTCCTCTCTCTCTCTCTCTCTTTCATTCCTCTCTCTCTCTCTCTTTCATTCGTCTCTCTCTCTCTCTCTCTTTCATTCCTCTCTCTCTCTTTCATTCCTCTCTCTCTCTGTCTCTTTCATTCCTCTCTCTCTCTCTCTGTCTCTTTCATTCCTCTCTCTCTCTGTCTCTTTCATTCCTCTCTCTCTCTGTCTCTTTCATTCCTCTCTCTCTCTGTCTCTTTCATTCCCCTATTTCTCTCTTTCATTCCTCTCTCTCTCTCTTTCATTCCCCTCTCTCTCTCTTTCATTCTCCTCTCTCTCTCTTTCATTCTCCTCTCTCTCTCTTTTATTCCCCTCTCTCTCTCTTTCATTTCCCTCTCTCTCTCTTTCATTTCCCTCTCTCTCTCTTTCATTTCCCTCTCTCTCTCTTTCATTTCCCTCTCTCTCTTTCATTCCTCTCTCTCTCTCTCTCTTTCATTCCTCTCTCTCTCTCTCTCTCTTTCATTCCTCTCTCTCTCTCTCTCTCTTTCATTCCTCTCTCTCTCTCTCTCTTTCATTCCTCTCTCTCTCTCTTTCATTCCTCTCTCTCTCTCTTTCATTCCTCTCTCTCTCTCTCTTTCATTCCTCTCTCTCTCTCTCTTTCATTCCCCTCTCTCTCTCTCTTTCATTCCTCTCTCTCTCTCTTTCATTCCTCTCTCTCTCTCTTTCATTCCTCTCTCTCTTTCATTCCTCTCTCTCTCTCTTTTATTCCTCTCTCTCTCTCTTTCATTCCTCTCTCTCTCTCTTTCATTCCTCTCTCTCTCTCTTTCATTCCTCTCTCTCTCTCTTTCATTCCCCTCTCTCTCTTTCATTCCCCTCTCTCTCTTTCATTCCTCTCTCTCTCTTTCATTCCTCTCTCTCTCTCTTTCATTCCTCTCTCTCTCTCTTTCATTCCTCTCTCTCTCTCTTTCATTCCTCTCTCTCTCTCTTTCACTCCTCTCTCTCTCTCTTTCATTCCTCTCTCTCTCTCTTTCATTCCTCTCTCTCTCTCTTTCATTCCTCTCTCTCTCTCTTTCATTCCTCTCTCTCTCTCTTTCATTCCTCTCTCTCTGTCTCTTTCATTCCTCTCTCTCTTTCATTCCTCTCTCTCTCTCTCTTTCATTCCTCTCTCTCTTTCATTCCTCTCTCTCTCTCTCTTTCATTCCTCTCTCTCTCTCTTTCATTCCTCTCTGTCTCTTTCATTTCTCTCTCTCTGTGTCTCTTTCATTCCTCTCTGTCTCTCTCTGTCTCTTTCATTCCTCTCTCTCTCTGTCTCTTTCATTCCTCTCTCTCTCTGTCTCTTTCATTCCTCTCTCTCTCTGTCTCTTTCATTCCTCTCTCTCTCTCTGTCTCTTTCATTCCTCTCTCTCTCTCTCTTTCATTCCTCTCTCTCTCTCTTTCATTCCTCTCTCTCTCTTTCATTCCTCTCTCTCTCTCTTTCATTCCTCTCTCTCTCTCTCTTTCATTCCTCTCTCTCTTTCTCTTTCATTCCTCTCTCTCTTTCTCTTTCATTCCTCTCTCTCTCTCTCTTTCATTCCTCTCTCTCTCTCTCTTTCATTCCTCTCTCTCTCTCTCTTTCATTCCTCTCTCTCTCTCTCTTTCATTCCTCTCTCTCTCTCTCTTTCATTCCTCTCTCTCTCTCTCTTTCATTCCTCTCTCTCTCTCTCTTTCATTCCTCTCTCTCTCTCTCTTTCATTCCTCTCTCTCTCTCTCTTTCATTCCTCTCTCTCTCTCTCTTTCATTCCTCTCTCTCTCTGTCTCTTTCATTCCTCTCTCTCTCTCTCTTTCATTCCTCTCTCTCTCTTTCATTCCTCTCTCTCTCTCTCTTTCATTCCTCTCTCTCTCTCTCTTTCATTCCTCTCTCTCTCTCTCTTTCATTCCTCTCTCTCTCTCTCTCTTTCATTCCTCTCTCTCTCTCTCTTTCATTCCTCTCTGTCTCTCTCTTTCATTCCTCTCTCTCTCTTTCATTCCTCACTCTCTCTTTCATTCCTCTCTCTCTTTCATTCCTCTCTCTCTCTTTCATTCCTCTCTCTCTCTGTCTCTTTCATTCCTCTCTCTCTGTCTCTTTCATTCCTCTCTCTCTGTCTCTTTCATTCCTCTCTCTCTGTCTTTCATTCCTCTCTCTCTGTCTCTTTCATTCCTCTCTCTCTGTCTTTCATTCCTCTCTCTCTCTGTCTTTCATTCCTCTCTCTCTCTGTCTCTTTCATTCGTCTCTCTCTCTCTCTCTGTCTCTTTCATTCCTCTCTCTCTGTCTCTTTCATTCCTCTCTCTCTCTGTCTCTTTCATTCCTCTCTCTCTCTGTCTCTTTCATTCCTCTCTCTCTCTGTCTCTTTCATTCCTCTCTCTCTCTGTCTCTTTCATTCCCCTCTTTCTCTCTTTCATTCCTCTCTCTCTCTTTCATTCCCCTCTCTCTCTTTCATTCCCCTCTCTCTCTCTTTCATTCTCCTCTCTCTCTCTTTCATTCTCCTCTCTCTCTCTTTCATTCCTCTCTCTCTCTCTCTCTTTCATTTCCCTCTCTCTCTCTTTCATTCCCCTCTCTCTCTCTCTTTCATTCCCCTCTCTCTCTCTCTTTCATTCCTCTCTCTCTCTCTCTCTTTAATTCCTCTCTCTCTCTCTCTTTCATTCGTCTCTCTCTCTCTCTCTCTTTCATTCCTCTCTCTCTCTTTCATTCCTCTCTCTCTCTGTCTCTTTCATTCCTCTCTCTCTCTCTCTGTCTCTTTCATTCCTCTCTCTCTCTGTCTCTTTCATTCCTCTCTCTCTCTGTCTCTTTCATTCCTCTCTCTCTCTGTCTCTTTCATTCCCCTATTTCTCTCTTTCATTCCTCTCTCTCTCTCTTTCATTCCCCTCTCTCTCTCTTTCATTCTCCTCTCTCTCTCTTTTATTCCCCTCTCTCTCTCTTTCATTTCCCTCTCTCTCTCTTTCATTTCCCTCTCTCTCTCTTTCATTTCCCTCTCTCTCTCTTTCATTTCCCTCTCTCTCTCTTTCATTTCCCTCTCTCTCTTTCATTCCTCTCTCTCTCTCTCTCTTTCATTCCTCTCTCTCTCTCTCTCTCTTTCATTCCTCTCTCTCTCTCTCTCTCTCTCTCTTTCATTCCTCTCTCTCTCTCTCTCTTTCATTCCTCTCTCTCTCTCTTTCATTCCTCTCTCTCTCTCTTTCATTCCTCTCTCTCTCTCTTTCATTCCTCTCTCTCTCTCTTTCATTCCTCTCTCTCTCTCTTTCATTCCCCTCTCTCTCTCTCTTTCATTCCTCTCTCTCTCTCTTTCATTCCTCTCTCTCTCTCTTTCATTCCTCTCTCTCTTTCATTCCTCTCTCTCTCTCTTTTATTCCTCTCTCTCTCTCTTTCATTCCTCTCTCTCTCTCTTTCATTCCTCTCTCTCTCTCTTTCATTCCTCTCTCTCTCTTTCATTCCCCTCTCTCTCTTTCATTCCCCTCTCTCTCTTTCATTCCTCTCTCTCTCTTTCATTCCTCTCTCTCTCTCTTTCATTCCTCTCTCTCTCTCTTTCATTCCTCTCTCTCTCTCTTTCACTCCTCTCTCTCTCTCTTTCATTCCTCTCTCTCTCTCTTTCATTCCTCTCTCTCTCTCTTTCATTCCTCACTCTCTGTCTCTTTCATTCCTCACTCTCTGTCTCTTTCATTCCTCTCTCTCTCTCTCTTTCATTCCTCTCTCTCTCTCTCTTTCATTCCTCTCTCTCTCTTTCATTCCTCTCTCTCTCTCTTTCATTCCTCTCTCTCTCTCTCTCTCTCTCTTTCATTCCTCTCTCTCTCTCTCTTCATTCCTCTCTCTCTTTCATTCCTCTCTCTCTCTCTCTTTCATTCCTCTCTCTCTCTCTCTCTTTCATTCCTCTCTCTCTCTTTCATTCCTCTCTCTCTCTCTCTCTTTCATTCCTCTCTCTCTCTCTCTCTTTCATTCCTCTCTCTCTCTCTCTTTCATTCCTCTCTCTCATTCCTCTCTCTCTCTCTCTTTCATTCCTCTCTCTCTCTCATTCCTCTCTCTCTCTCATTCCTCTCTCTCTCTCTCTCATTCCTCTCTCTCTCTCTCATTCCTCTCTCTCTCTCTCATTCCTCTCTCTCTCTCTCATTCCTCTATCTCTCTCTCATTCCTCTCTCTCTCTCATTCCTCTCTCTCTCTTTCCTCTATCTCTCTCTCATTCCTCTCTCTCTCTCTCATTCCTCTCTCTCTCTCTCCTTCATTCCTCTCTCTCTCTCTCATTCCTCTCTCTTATTCCTCTCTCTTATTCCTCTCTCTTATTCCTCTCTCTCATTCCTCTCTCTCATTCCTCTCTCTCATTCCTCTCTCTCATTCCTCTCTCTCTCATTCCTCTCTCTCTCTCTCATTCCTCTCTCTCTCTTTCATTCCTCTCTCTTTTATTC
>OY744516.1:161597836-162032836 GCA_963556195.1 Sepiola atlantica | reverse complement strand
CTATCTCTTTTCCTTCCTCTCTCCCTCTATCTCTTTTCCTTCCTCTCTCTCTCCTTCTCTTTTCCTTCTTCTCTCTCTCCTTCTCTTTTCCTTCCTCTCTCTCTTTCTGTTTTCCTTCCCCGACTCTCTCTCTTTCTTTTTTCCTTCCCCGACTCTCTTTCTCTGTCCCTTCCTCTCTCTCTCTTCCTCTGTCCCTTTCCTCTCTCTCTCTCTTTCTCTGTCCCTTCCTCTCTCTCTCTCTTTCTCTGTCCCTTCCTCTCTCTCTCTCTTTCTCTGTCCCTTCCTCTCTCTCTCTCTTTCTCTGTCCCTTCCTCTCTCTCTCTTTTTCTCTGTCCCTTCCTCTCTCTCTCTTTCTCTGTCCCTTCCCCTCTCTCTCTCTTTCTCTGACCCTTCCTCTCTCTCTCTCTCTTTCTCTGACCCTTCCTCTCTCTCTCTTTCTCTGACCCTTCCTCTCTCTCTCTTTCTCTGACCCTTCCTCTCTCTCTCTCTTTCTCTGACCCTTCCTCTCTCTCTCTCTTTCTCTGACCCTTCCTCTCTCTCTCTCTTTCTCTGACCCTTCCTCTCTCTCTCTCTTTCTCTGACCCTTCCTCTCTCTCTCTTTCTCTGACCCTTCCTCTCTCTCTCTTTCTCTGACCCTTCCTCTCTCTCTCTCTTTCTCTGTCCCTTCCTCTCTCTCTCTCTTTCTCTGTCCCTTCCTCTATCTCTCTTTTTCTCTGTCCCTTCCTCTCTCTCTCTTTTTCTCTGTCCCTTCCTCTCTCTCCTTCTCTTTACCTTCCTCTCTCTCTCCTTCTCTTTTCCTTCCTCTATCTCTCCTTCTCTTATCCTTCCTCTCTCTCCTTCTCTTTTCCTTCCTCTCTCTCTCCTTCTCTTTTCCTTCCTCTCTCTCTCCTTCTCTTTTCCTTCCTCTCTCTCTCCTTCTCTGACCCTTCCTCTCTCTCTCTCTTTCTCTGTCCCTTCCTCTCTCTCTCTTTCTCTGTCCCTTTTCTCTCTCTCTTTCTCTGTCCCTTCCTCTCTCTCTCTCTCTTTCTCTGTCCCTCTCTGTCCCTTCTTCTCTACCTTCCTCATTTTTTTCTCTTCTTCTCTCCCTTTTTTCTCTTTCTTCTCTCTATTCTTCTCTCCCTTCCTTCTCCCTGTTCATCTCTTTTTTTCCTCTCTCCTTTCCTTCCTCTCTCTGTTTCTTTTTCTTCTTTCCCTCTTTGTCTACCTCCCTCTAACCCTCTATTTTCCTCCCTTCTCCCTCTATTTTCCCCATTTCTCCCTCTATTTTCCCCATTTCTCCCTCTATTTTCCCCATTTCTCCCTCTATTTTCCCCATTTCTCCCTCTATTTTCCCCATTTCTCCCTCTATTTTCCTCCCTCTCCCTCTATTTTCCTCCCTCTCCTTTCCTCCCCCTCTCCCTCTCCTTTCCTCCCTCTCTCCCTCTCTTTTCCTCCCTCTCTTACTTTCTTTTGCTCCCTCTCTCTCTCTCTTGTCCTTCCCGTCTCTTATCCTCCCTCTCTTTCTATTCCCCCTCTTACCTCTTCTTCCTCATACTCTTTTCAATCACATTTGCTTTTTCATGACATCATCCAGTATGCACAGATACAAATAATTTGAAATGGCAAGAATTACAAATGCACTCTATACAATCGATAACAAAGCACAAAGTAGACAAAATGCTGGTAGTAATTGGTTGATATATCTGCAATATTTCTGGTTTGGCAAATCGGACATCTTTTACCTCAAAGGCAGGAAATTTGCCAAAATTTATTACAACATGAAAGAAGTCAATACACAAGATCTGTCATCTTTTGATAACGTTAATGTTACAACTTAGGCTAAACTGTTGGATTTATTATGTAGTTTTTGTTTTTGTTTTCAGTTTGTTTGTTTTTTTTGCTTGGATAATGGAAAATAATTCTCGTTCAATGAGATTGTTGTTTTATATTTCTCCATTTATTTATATCAAGTATATCCTGAGTGGAAAACTTAAAACGATTTGAGACATATAAAGAAACACACAATGGCTAAGCATCCGGTTCATTTATTTTTCTTAACATCGTAAAAAAGATATATTTTAGTATATTCAAACAAAGACATTAGAAACCATACTATGCAAATATTTTTTTTTAATTTTAAATTTTTCGGTGATAGGCGCCTTCCTCAACGAAAATAGGTGTTTTTTTTTTCATATTTCTTTTTAAATTCCCTTTTTCTCTCCAGTTGCTGTAAATCCACATGATGTTTTTTTATAAGTGGTATTAGGAGGACAGTCTCTTTCACATAGTGTTAGTGAATAAAAAATTGAAGACTTTTTTTTTGTTAAGTATTGTTGATATTTAAAATTTGAATATTAAATTATATAACAACCATAACAAATAAAGAGACTTGAAAAATATGAAACAACACCTATTTTCTCTGAAAGTGTCTATCGCCGAAACATTTAAGATTAAAATAAATTTTTTTAAATATTTGCATTGTATAGCTTCTAACGGCTTCGTTTTTATATTCAAATTTTAAATGTATGGAGTACTGTTGTCATATTTAGGCTGGTGAATCTCTGTCCCATTTGAGGATTCTTGATAAGGTGCAGAAACGTATTTGTAATTTGTTTGCCCCTATCCTTTCTTCTTCTCTGCACCCTCATTCTCACAGACCTGATGTTGATAGTCTCAGTCTTTTCTATAAATACTATTATGGTATGTGTTCTTCAGAATTGTGTGATTTATTCCCTGCTTTTTTTGTTCCAGCTCGTTGGTCTAGTGGTCTCGATCAATTTGCTGTTTTGATACCTCATTGTAATACAGCTTCCTATTCAAGTAGCTTCTCAAGAACTGCAGGCTTGTGGAACTCTCTTCCTGCTGACTGTTTTCCCCCTACCTATATCATTGCTCTTTTCAAGAATAAGGCCAATAGGCATCTTCTGTCTTTGCGATAATAATTTTTCATCTTGTTAGCTCCTTATGTCAAGTGGCTTAATGCCTTGTCTGGAGCGCTTTCCATTAAAAAAAAATATCAAGAATGATCTTCAATTTCTTTTTCACTAGCACTGCCATGTGCGACCATTCTTGACGAGAGACTGTCATCCTAATATCACTTATAAAACATCCCACTGATTTACAGCTGAAAATCAAAGGATTTTAAAAACAAGAAAATTTTTTTTTTAAATACCTATTTTTTCTGAAAGCATCTATTGCCGAAAAGTGTAAGATTACATTTTTTTAAATATCTGCATTGTATGTCTTTTAACGGGTTTATTTTTAATATTCAAATTTCAACAATGCTTCCAAAAAGAATCATCTCCAATTTCTATGTATTTTAGTGATTTGAAATTTTATTGGGGAAATAATCAAAATAGGGATGTTTACTACTGGGAGTAGGTATCACAAACTACTCTAGAATTTAGTATAAAAAATGGGTAAATGTAGTGAAATACCCTTCAATTTCAACTGATAACTCATTCATTTATTTTGTTTATTTTGATAAAATTTGGATGTAAACAACATTTAATCCTTTCTCTTTATAAATGTACTATACTTTCTATTGTGTCAATTTTTTATGGAAATCGCTCCAGACAAGGCATGAAGCCATTTGATGTAAGGAGCTAAAATAATATCACTTCAAGGTCAAAAACTAGCCAACAATAAGTGTTATAAAGATAGATTCCAACCCAGAAAACAGCAATTCTTCCCTTTTAGTCATTGTTGTTTAGAAGAAATACATTTTATTTTGGCAGAACTGGAAACGAATTGAAAACATCCAATAGAAATCTTTACAAAATGGGGGGGGGGGCACACATTATAGGCTGTTGAGTTGTGCAGAACATGTCTTCGTATGTCCAAGTCCTGGTACAGTCTGACTCCAACTGGTTTGAAAGTGAGAAAAGGCCAACGTGTCTAGGCACTGCAAGGACTCCAACAAATTCCTATACCAAGACATCCGATTGGTCGATGGACCAATTAATCAACGATAAACCTTGTCTATTTACATCAAGATAAAATAGTACATCGAACCATGTGATTCTAATAATTTTTTTTCCAGGTTATTTCAAGCTAGGTTATTATTTTTAGGCAGGCCATTTATTTTTTAGTTTTGATATTTTTCAACTTAATGTGCCTAGTATTGTGTGTCTCTATGCATATAAAAACAGTCCTATCTCAAAGAAAGAGGAACACTGTGGTGAGCTTAATATAGGAGTTTAAGTTATATTTCACAAAAATAAATGCTCAAGTTGAAAAATGAAATTTTTGCCCTATTATCAAATTGTGTTTTTGTCTAAATCTGAATTATCTTACTAATTTACTATTAAAAGAAAACTGTAGTTTGATCTCTTATGTGTTATGAATCCTATTAAGAAGATTCAATGTGTTAGCTGTTAAAATGAATCTAAACTAAACAGTCAAAGTTAAGCCCCCGTATAATTTTTGAGAGGTAATGGGATTTTGTCCAATGTTTAGACTGGCTTCATCTAATAATTATTGCTTCCATTATGATTAATTTTCATTTACCACAAGATGAAATTACATTTGTAAGAATTTTTCACTTGTTCAAAGCTTGCATTATTAGTTACAAACTGTGCAAATTGGCTTCTTGACCAATAGTAAGCAAAGTTTCTAATTTTCCCCCAAAATTGAACTGTAATGATCTTGTGACTAATTGAGCTACCAAAATAAATTCTGTATCATTGTTAATGTTTTGCAAAGATCTATGTGCCTACAGAAGTTTTTAGATATAATGAAAATAAGATTGGTTTGGGATAGCTATTATAATGTAATTTATTCCAATTTTTTTTAGCTTCAGACATATGTGGTTGTATTCTATTAAAGTCGTAAGGAATATTTTTATTGAATAATTGCTTGAAACATTTTCAAGTTTAAAAAGATATTGCTTCAATCTTTTATCTCACTTATTTATAGATGGCCTTAACACATATAAATATGCAAGTGACATCATATTACTCAGATGAAATAAATCGTTCATTCTGCATGTCCTTAGCAAAAATGATGTCACAGTTATCAAATATAGTACTTTATATTCGTACATTTTAAAATTTTTAAAATGTCTATATAATTATAACCTTGTTCTTATGTTAGTATGACTATTGTCACCTGTTACTCTCATCATCATCATCATCATCATATTCGGTTTAACGTCCATTTTACATGCTGGCATATATTGGACAGCTTTTAGAAATTGACCTGCAAACTAATCTATCTTTGGTCAGGTGTTAATTATCCCTCTTTCTCTCAAGTCCATCTTTATTACTTCCTCCATTTTTTTCTTTGACCTTCCCCTGTGAACTGACCCTGCTACCTCAACTGTTCTACATCTACTAACCCAAGAAATCTCATCCATTCTTTCAATGTGGCCATATAATCCAAGTCTTCTGCACACATCTCCTTATACTATCCAGATTTAATCTTCCTTTTAGGTCATCAAATCTATGCCTACTTTAACACTAACATTACACATCCATCTTATCATGCAAACCGAATTGGCCAGGTTTCACTTCCATACATCATCACACTCTGTACATATGCCTGATAGACGCTTGGTTGACAGTGGTAGCATTCTGCTGCATTTTTATTTATTTTTTTTAAATTTCTAAGATGAAATGAAGTAAAACGTTTTCTTTGCCATGTTTGGTGCGATTGCAGACCCCACAATATTATTGTAAAACGTCTTAATACAAAATTACTACCACCTTTGAAATGTTGTCAAACACAGCATATTGCCACTGAAGCATAATTGCTACTGTGATAGGAGCCAGGTTTATAGGAGGAACCTGTTTGGAGGGTTGGGAAGCAAGATGCTTGTTCACATTGCATTTGAATTTCTGCATGTTGATACACTCGGGAGGAACAGGAAGGGAATTCCAAAGGCAAGTGATCAAAGGAAAGAAGCTATTAGAGTAGAACATTTTCAAGCATCAGGGATCTGTATAGAGAAGGGGAGTGATTTTGCTGCTAAGTGATTGGGGATACAAGTGCAGTAAGTTCATCAGAGCAAATTTAATGGAAGTAATTATAAAACAAGTACAGGGATGCAACACTGCAATAGGGGCTGGAGTTTGGCAGACAGTGCGGAACCTATTTGCTTAGAAAGTTTTACTTGGTATAGGGGTTTGTTTTCAATTGTATCACGGACAGACAGAGACAGTACATATCTAGTATAGATTACATGGATGTAAATCTAACTTTTATCTACTATTAAATAGACTACTTTCTTATGAAAAAATACAGCTCTAAATACCTAGAATGTAATTCCAATATCAAAATGTCTCTAATTCTAATAATAATTTATCCTTAAACTGTCAAATTTCTAATATACTCAACATTAAAAATAAACTATGTAGACATTTTTATTGTTTTATTTCCATCTATTTTACTTGAAATGGATTTTTCTCTTCCACTTTGTTCTCAGAAGAAAAAAATAAATTAATTAAAGGCTATAAACTTCTCACATTCATTGACATCAATGCAATAAAGATTCTGATAAGATTTTAGTATAAATCACCTTTTTTGTATACCCATTTACTGGGGTCTGTGAATAGTTTTTGCCTCTTCTACTTTTTTATTGAGAGGGGGGCCTTAAAAAAGAAAAGATAGTTTTTTGTTTTATTTTTAGTGGTGTAATAAAAATATGCTTTAACAAAAAAGGAAAACTTATGTATACTGAAATATATTATTAATTATTAAATACATTTCATTAGTTGTGGGAGGTAGTTGGAGAAATAGTATGTGAGATGTTGGCTGAGTGATAGTGTATTGTGTTATGCTGAGAATGACAAGCCAAGTTCTAGTCTGTTGTTAATGTTGGGATGTAATCTGGATATAAGTATGGATACTTTTATGAAGAGGTTACTGATGTTAACCATGCGATTCAGATTCTTTTTATTGGTGTTAGTATAATATTGACTCTTTTACTCCATAGAAAATTCTGTATGTATGTATTGCAAACTGACTGAACATTTTGAAACTTGATTTAAATGCTATTATACATCTTTGAGCACATAAACTCTATTTACTGTATATTGAGTTTCACACTACAATTTGGAATCAATTCATATAGTTAACTCTAAGCAATACAAATTTAACCATAACTATGTAACATTTGTTTTATATCATATATATATATATATATATATATATATATATATATACATACAGGGTGATTGGAAAATAACTCCCTATTATTAAGTGCTCATAATTTATTACTGAAATATAATTTTTACAAGAAATGAATATAAGAAAATGTATAGCATGGGGTTTTATTCAAAATTCGATATAGGTGCCAGCAATTGCCACCAGGTTCTGCATAGAAACCACATCAACTGATTTCACAAGGAACTTTTTTCTTTTTTTTTTTTTAAACTAATGAGTCAACATTTATCAAGCCTAAGAACTCACTAGAAGATAAGGGTCAACAAGATGGATAGATTAGCAGATAAATGGTGGTGAATAGTATGAGAGTATTGAAAACAGCAGCCGACACATAAAACAGCATATTTGTCCATTGTCAAAAACGTCGCTCATGGAATGTGAGGACTAAAGGTAAAAATAACGCATAATTTATAACTCTCCCCCCCTTCATTTCTTGTAAGAATTATATTTCAGTAATAACTTACAAGTATAACTTAGAAGTAAAGAGTGTTACTTTCCAATCACTCGGTATATATATATCCGGTAAATCATAAATTAAACCCCCCACTTTAACCATGAATTAAGCAATAAGCTGTATCAGAATACAATTACCTCCCTTGAAACAGAACTCTCACGAGAATGAGAAAGCAGTATACATTTCATGCTCTCAGACTATTGGAACATTTGACTGATATATGCAAATATCTTATTTGAAGAAAAATTATGTCATCTATCTGCTTTTGTTGGCTGCATTTGTTTTTTCTGGTTCACAATAATTTTCTCTTTTTGTTTTCTGATGAGAAGCGTTTTTGTTTCTAAATGATAGAAAATTTTTTTTAAAAGGTTGCTTATTTCTTATATTACCTTACACCAGATTTGAAATTAGAAATATGCTTTGAAACGTTCTTAAGATCGACTTTGTATAAACTCTTCGTAAAATTTGATTTAAATTCTATTTTAAATCTACATACACATATATATTAAGCTCTATTTTATCGTATGACAAAATATTGAGCTTCTATTTTTCCCTGCAAGTTGAGAATAAAATTCACTTAGATAGGTCCAAGTGAGTTCCAATATATTCAGTGCCATTTAAGAATCTGTTCTCTGAATTTCTCGCAGAAATATTGTATTATATCCACTGTGTCGGCCCAATTACCAACATGAATAATTAATGGTGTGTATATAATGACAAAAAACAAATTCACTTTTATTCCCTAATAAAAATCATTTTAATTAAAAACAATTTATTTTATTGTTATACTATTTTTTGACTCCGGATATCTTCTTTTTTCAGTGTGAAGCATTGTTTCTTTATGGTGTCATGTTGCTGACGATTGATGTGAAGATTGAAGGAATCATAAGAGAAAGGATTTTAGTTTGTTATTTTCGATACAGGTCAGTTTCTTGCACAAACAACTTGCCCTTTTAAAGGTTGCTCAACATCTCTGCTGCAAAACTTCTAACATATATATTTTGGGTTGGCAACTAAGTTCCTGTCATTTTAAAATCTAAATTTAAAAGGTTTAATAAAAAATAACTAATTATTCAATAATGTTGTTTACAGCTTCTTACCAACGTTCAACAAGATTTTCAATACCTTGTTATTAGAATAAAAAAGAAAGATATAAAAGCAAAAAGGTGTCAGAAATCTTTAGTTTTCTTCACTTGACATTCTGTTTTAATAATGTAAAAGAAATGAAATAAATTCAGGAAAAAATATTATTACAAAATGATTCCAAAATAGATTTCTCGGAAAAAAATAGATTCCAAAATTTGAAAAAACGGCGGAAACTTAATTGCCAATATATATATATATATATATATATATATATATATATATATATACATGCACACATATTATTATTATTAGAGGAACTAACTAACAACAACAAATAAATTAATTACAGATAATTGTAACTCACTGTTTTGTTTACTAAAACCATCCGATATTATTTAGACGTTTTTAGGAAGCATGGTTCAATATATTGGTAAATATATAGTTGTTTTTTCTTTTCCTATTTGAGAGTGATAATTTTCGAAGGTCCTATCTTCTTTCTCAATCAAATATGAAGCCATGCTTTCTGAAAAAGTAAAAAAAATAACGTCCAAATTTAATGTACAGCAGTGAGTTACAGTTATCTTCAATTAATTAGTTTTTATTCATTTTCTTTAATAACAAAAGGAGCATACATGGGCATGCATTAAAGAAGTAAAAAACAGGAAAATAAAGATATATACCTTTAAATTCGAACCGATCATGAAAGAATTGATGCTCGATATACAAGATAGAGCAATTATATAAACAAGTAAAAGATGAGAAAAAAGATTGTAAAAATGCAAAATCTTTTACGTCCGAAGTTGATCAAAACAAGGTGTTTTCAAATAAAAAATATATTTATTTTTTCTTCCTTAAGCCATATCTTTTCAAAGAATGGAATCTTATCATCAGAGGACTACAGAGAGATAAGTTGGTAAGGGAATTACCAAAGGTCATAATTTGAAAAGATATAAATATAATATAAATACAAGTATAAAAATTGCAGGAATGTTCAATGCAAAGAGAAGAGGTTGAAAATAGATGAAAAAGTTCACTGTTGAAGGCGTCATGAAAATTGTAACAGCACGTTCAAAAGTGGTAAATCCAGGGAAGAGTGATGTCTAAAAATCGTAAAATCGGTTGAATTTTGGAGAAGTCAAACCATTAAAGTGCAAAATAATCTGGTTGTAAGAGGTTGCAATAGAAAACTTTAGGATGTAAGTTTTGTACTAAAAGCCATTTGGATGACTCATATGGACTTTCCAAATATAGTTAAATTACATCCTAAACAATGATGCCGAACCTTATGCTAGATTCCTTATTTCAATTTTGATCAAAATGTTTAAAATTTAAGGCTTAAATGATTCTTACAAGAAATTGAAATTCAAAGGATCCTGCTTAATTGATGTCTAATGACTATGGATCAAATTCAATTCGAATCTGTAATACTTAAATTTTCAAATCTGAGGTTGTACACATATGCCCTCTAAAAGCACTTTAATATGCTCCAAAGAAACTGAAATTTGAAGAATATTAATTTATGTCTAATACCTATTATTAAAATTTAACAAAAAGTGTAGGTATTTTCTATATCATGTAATGGATTTTGATAAAAATTAGAATAAGTATTTAAAACATAAGGTTTATTATCATATTTTGATTTTAATGTTTGTAAAGTGACAAAAGTTATGCAAAACTGTTCTGTTCGAAGGATTAATTTTACCCGTCCTGAGACGGGTATCCTTATATATATATTTATATAAAAGAAAATGGTAGTTTGCTTGAAGTATTGCCGGTAAATAAGTATGAAGGTGAGCGTCTGAAGGCAGGAGCAATGCAATGTTGAAAACCGGAAAGATGGAAGATCGAATGAACAAAAATAAATGACAGAAGACAGTAAATGTGTATACATCTAAAATCAATTTATTTATGTATCAAATAAACTTTAAATATAAATACAGTAAATACGGGGACTTACTGCTAAATACTAAAGGTCCGGAATGGAAAAAACTTTGATAATTTTGAGAGTGATAATCTCTCTTTAAAAAAAAAAACACGTTGGACCGATCTGTAGGTTTAAAAGAACCAAGATGGACACGGCTATTCAAGTTCTGGTTTTCAAAATTGCATTGCTCCTTCTTTTAGATGCTCACCTTAAACAAAAACAAATATTATGTGTGTATATGTATATATATATATATATATATATATATATATATATGTATATTTAAGAATTTGAATGCAAAATGTTATTTTTTCAAATTGAAAAATTAGATTATATAAAGACAAAAATTTCAAGTCTAAAATTCGACTGTAAAAGCTTATTTTAATTGAAATCATGAAAATTATATAATAAAAATTACTTTTGGGTGTGGAAGATGAAATGCAAAACGTTGTGGGAACTTAACAATTTCCAAACTAATGTAAATCGCATTTTGCATTCAACGTTTTCATATATAAAACTGAGGACTGTTGTGAATATTACATCAGTCCAAAACGTGTAAAAAACAACAATTCACCTCATCATCTACTGCATATTATCAATTATTATAAATTGTTTACATTTACCTGAACTTTGTTTTTTCAACAGTGCTCAAAAAACTGGTGCAGATGATTCTAATATTGATGAAGTATGTAAATTACTAAGAAGCACTGGCTATTCCAACACTCCCGGTGCGAAACGTCCACCCAACTACCCTCAGTCATTCTTCAGGTAAGTTCCAAATCTCACACTTTCTTCTTAGTAGGTTTCACAAACCAGCCAGTTTAGTGTGTGAAAATCAGTAAAGATAGTGAAATTCCCTTCAATTTCCACTTGCGATAACTAATTTATTTCTTGGCCAATTTGGAGAAAATTTGGATGTAAATAAAATTTAATCTTTTCTCTGTAAATATAAAATTATTTTTCTTCTGTCATTAATAGTTTTTTTTTCTTGGTTAATTCAAGTTAGGTTAATATTTTCAGTGATGGGAGATTTATTTTTTATGTTAGTGTTTTATGACTTAATGTACACAATATTGTGTATGTGCATATAAAAACAGTCCTATTTCAAAGAAAAAGGGTCATTTTTTACTATGGTGGACTCCCTCTACCGTGCTAGAAAACTTCTCACACCTGACAGTATCTTATATCTCTACAAAGCCACCATCCGGCCATGCATTGAGTATTGTTGTCACATTTCGACTGGTGCACCATCCACTAGTCTCTTCCTCTTTAGACAAGGACAAGTATCTAATCTAATAGGACACTCACTATCCACCAAGCTCCAGCCCATTCCATCGTTGCAATGTTGCATCCGTGTGCTTGTTTTACAAGAACTTCAATGGAATGTGCTCCGATGAACTTGCTACTCTGGTGCTCTCTCAATGTAAATACACTCAACCAACTCGACAATCAGCTAAATTCCATCCATTCACTGTGGAGGTCCCCAGATGCCGGAGAGCCTTTTACTCCAATAACTTCTTTCCTCGAGCTGCCGTCCTTTGGAACTCCCTCCCTGTTTCCCTGACTCTGACATGCAGAAATTTAAAACTAATGTTAACAAACATCTTGCTGCATAGCTCCTAATTGAGGATGCCCCCTAAACTTTCACCCTAATTCTCAGCAGCCCCTTATGTCTTTCACATTTGACCCTATTATCAAATTGTTTGCATCTGATTTTCTATGGTCTAAATCTGATTTTTTTTATTGATTAACTTTTTAAAGACAAATCTATACATTGATCATATCACGAAGATTCAATATGTTAGCTGTTGAAATGAATCTTATATGAACAAAAATGCGCTTCCATGTCATTTTTGAGAGGTAATGAGATTTTGTTCAATGTTTATGCTGGCTTGATCTAATAAATCATTGTTTCCATTATGATTAATTTTTATTTACAGCAAGATGACGTTACATTTGTAAGGATGTTTTACTTGTTCAAAGCCTGCAGTTTTAGTTATACACTGAAATTTTGCTTATGAACCAATAGTACCACCATTACCACCACCATCAGGGTTTTTGATCACTCTTGAGGGAGGAACCCCTCCTTCGTTTCCATCTACCTTATTTATTTAGGGGTTTTGCCATAGTTACTCTGTGGGTTGGCGATGTTATTTGCCCTTAGGTGTCCGCATACAGCGCCTGGTATTCCCTAATAGTCACCCATCTAGTACTGACCAGGCTCAACGTCGCTTAACTTCAATGATCTAACGAGAACCTGTATGTCAACATGATTATGCCGTATCGCACACAAGATGGAAAATTTTCTAACCCTGCCAACTGACCCTGCGATCTGAACTGTTCTACATCTACTGCCCAGAAACTCTCATCAATTCTTTCAATGTGGCTATATCATCAAAGTCTCCTGTTGTGCACACATCTCTCTGTACTGTCCAAATTTAATCTTCCTCTAAGGTCATCAGATCTAAGCCTTTCTTTAACATGCACATATCATTCTTATATCATTTCTCTCCATGCAATGCATGTCCTCAACTCTTATTGGTCAGGTTTCACTTCCATACATCATCACATGCCTTATAGACTCTTCCTTTGGTTGACAATGATAACACTCTCCTGGTTAGTAATGGCAGAAATTCCTTGAACTTACTCCATCCACTCTTAATTCTTGCAATCATACTAGCACCTGCTCCTTCCTGTGCTCCAGTGGTATCGCCAAGGTAACAAAACTTCTGAGCAATCTCAATAGCTTCGCCATGCAAATATACTTTCTCAATATCTGAGTTCTCATACAGTTCCATTGTTTTACATGTATTGGCCACAAAGTGGTTATCATCTCACAACCTACTCGTCATTCCACTGCATTCATTGTGTATTCAATGCCTCTAAGTACAAAAAAAAATGGAGTTGTACCAGACTCCCTTTCCGCAAACTGAGCAAGTTTTTTTTTCCTCTTTCTGGGGCCTTTCGAACACTACAACCACTGATCATCACTTTGGTCTGTGTAACATTCACTCTCAGACTTTTACTTTCCATAGCATTCCTCTTAGTCTTTAACTTAACAAAAAAACTGTTTAAAAATTCAACAAATGTTCAAATATGTCACACATGTCATGGTCTCCAAATTATTATCAGCTACAGATTAAGATGAGAGAAATGATAAAAAAATGAGGGGGTGGGGTCAGCAGGTCGCCCCTTTTTTTCTCTCTTTCATATAATTGTATCATTCAAGTGAAGTCACGAAAGGAGCAGTTTTGTTTCTCAATTAGGAGAAAATGAGCTGATTTTTGTCCCGTGCTCTTCGTCTCCTGCAAAAAGATATGCTCTCCCACTCAATCAAGGCCTGCAAAGAGAAGAGTCCATCAGGCATGTGTATGCAGTGTGATGATGTATGGAAGTTAAACCTGGCCAATGAGGGTTGAGGATATGCGTTGCATTGAGAGAAATGATATGAGAATGATACGATGGATGTTTAATGTGAGTCTTAAAGACAGGCTTAGATCTGATGACCTCAGATAAAAATTAAATTTGGACAGTAGCAGGAGATGTGTGCAGAACAAGAGACTTTGAGGGTTTGGCTATGTTGAAAGAATGGATGAGTGTTCTTGGATTAGTAGATGTTGAACAACTGAGGTAGCAGGATTACTTCAGTAGAAGGCCAAGGAAAATATGGGAGTGTTACAATTTTTAGATCACATTTTGTTTGGTGACTGCCGTCCAGTTATGACTTATTTCTGTGGTGCCTAACTGCTTAAAAGTGGAATTAGGTACATTGAAATCTGTTCTCTAGTCGCCATGGTCGCACCAGAGTTGGAGCACATACTCATGCACATCACCACAAAGTTGTGTGCCGATTACTCATGTGCCGTGCTCGCTATGGTGAAAATAAGATTTAAAAGAAACACATTTTTTGTCCCTGTCGTTTAGGAGCCAGATATCTACAACTCCGTCTGCATACTACTCTTAAATAGCATGGCCTGACAACAAGCAGTAGTCACACAAGGAAATCTGACACTGAATGGTCGTGTCACTATCGACCGTTTACTCAACTAACCCACCCCACTCAGAACTACCAATGACATCACCATCCTGACTTCATCCCACCTTGAACAACAACAACAACAACAGCAACGACTCTACCACGGCAGAACAACAACAGCAACGACTCTACCACGGCAGAACAACAACAGCAACAACTCTACCACAGCAGAACAACAACAGCAACGACTCTACCACAGCAGAACGACAACAGCAACGACTCTACCACAGCAGAACGACAACAGCAACAACTCTACCACGGCAGAACAACAACAGCAACAACTCTACCACAGCAGAACAACAACAGCAACGACTCTACCACAGCAGAACGACAACAGCAACGACTCTACCACAGCAGAACGACAACAGCAACAACTCTACCACAGCAGAACAACAACAGCAACGATTCTACCACAGCAGAACAACAGCAACGACTACACATGGAAGAACAACAACAACTTTGTTTTGTATCTAATGTATTTTGAAACAATACAATTTGTTTAAATTCTATTCTGTTTCGTCTCCTTTCTCCTTGCTACAAAATGCTTATTATAACAGGAGGAAGAGATAAGGATGTACTTGAGAGAAAGAAGGATAAATAAAGATTTGACCAAAGTTAGCTTGGAAGTCAATTTCTAAAAGCTGTACAACATGTAAAACGGATGTTAAACAAAATATGATGACGATTGTTGTTGTTAATTGAGTCAGACTTCTGCATAGAGCTCATGAAGATGATTGTTATTGTTGCTAATTGAGTCAGACTTCTGCATAGAGCTCATAAAGATCGTGTCTCAGCGTGTCTGATCTGCATGAAGTCCTTCTCATTGGTCGCAGCTATTGGCTAACCTGCAATATTGCAGGGTTTTACCCCGAATCTTAAAACAGCAATGCTCAATGGTGGCATGCGAAGTCAGGAAAGGTTTTGCACAGAACACACAAATAGATGGTGTAGAAGCAGCGTTGTCACTTTAACTCTATTGATTTCTGGTTCTGTCCCTAACACATGCAGAGGCAGAGATGACCAGAAAACGACGGATCCTGATGTTGACTCTTCCTAGATTTTCATCAGATCCCTGTTATCCTGGTTGTTCTGACATTACCATGTTGCTATTCACCCTACCACAGTGAAGAAGGGCTGTACTGTAAGCGAAGCTTATGATGAATGCTTTCTTTCTTCGGTTAGTAGATGTAGAACAATTCCGGTAGCATGGATAGTTCACATGGGAAAGCCAAGGAAAACATGCGAGGAAGTGATAAAATAAATAAAGATAATTTTTTTTGGTAAGTCAATTCCTAAAAGCTGTCTAACACATGCCAGCATTTTTCTTCTTTTATTCACTCCAAACAATGCATATTGCCACTGGGACATAAGGGACTACTTTAATTAGGGGCCAGATTTAAAGAGACCATCCTAAGTGGTAAGTTGTACAGCAAGATGTTTGTTCACATTACATTTAAATTTCTGCATGTTTGTAAAGTCGGAGAAACAGGGAGCAAGGAGGAAAGTGGTTGGAGGAAAGAAACTATTAGAGTAGAAAGTTTTCCGGCATCTGAAGTCCTTGAAGGAAGGGGTTGGATTTTGCTGCTAGTTGAGTTTGAGTTGTTAAGGCTGTATGAGTGCAGTACGTTAAACGGAGCACATTCCGTTAAACATGCCAGGATGTAAAATGGATATTAAATATGATGATTATGATGATGTCATGGACTTCATATTTCTCTCTACAATACTTACTTTCAATTTACTACATGAATAATAAGTACTTTAAAAACTTCTCAGGTCACTATTGATTTACTTTTTTTTTAACCTCCCGTTGAGAATTAATCTCATGTTGGCTCAATCTGAATCGAGCTGAAGAAATTAATAACCATTTTGCATCTGTGCCAAAGACAAATCTCAGTTCTATGGAGGGGGAAAATGTCAAAGGAAAGAGGATGTAGACAAAACATAAAAGTGGCAAATAACGTAGAGAGGTAAATTACATATAAGTATACGTATATATATTTTTGGTGCTTCTGTATTATTGGGCACGGATGAAATTTTATCTTTAATTTAGAAGAGTCAATTGAAAGGGGAGATAATTCAAACTGTTTTTTTTTTTTATTGTAACCATAACCTATAAGGAAAATCCATAGAATTAGTAAGAAAATAAATAAAAAAAGGCTACCCATGCAGTTTACAGACCGGGCTGAAATAATAACTTTATAATTTAGAAAGCCATTCTTAACATGAAGAGGTGGGGGGTTGATTATCTATTCTGTTTATTAAGTTGTTAGGTGAAAGTATTGAATAGTTAATCCCCCCCCACCTCTCCATCTTAAGAATGGCTTTCTAAATTATAACGTTATTATTTCAGCCCGGTCCGAAAACTACATAAGTATTCTTTTTTTAAATTTATTTTCTTACTAATTCTATGGATTTTCCTTATGGGTTATGCTTACAACAAAAAAAAAACAGTTTGAATTATCTCCCCTTTCAACTAACTCTTCTAAAATGAAAATTTTATTTGCCCCAATAATACAGAAGCACCTATTTTTTTTTTATACACTAACCAAAAAGATTCTTCGAACTGGCATTTCGTCTAGCTTTTGCAGCAGTGGACTGTTGGAACTTTATTACAGAATCATAATTAGTCTTGTTAATTTTATTACATCAGCCATCCCAAGGGCTTCTCATATCAAACTAGCTATATCTACCTGGGGTTGCCCCGGAGTCATTTTACTTTCATTTTTTGGGGGGGTTTATTTTTTTAAATTTTTAAATTGCATTAATACTTTTGAGTTTGTTTTTTCTTATTAACTCCTAAATTTATGACGAGAGGAATACTCGTCCCAGGACGGGTAAAATGAATTCCCTGAACAGAACAGTTTTGCACCACTTTTATGTCTTATGAAGATTAAAGTCAAGATATAATGATACTAAACTTTATGTGTAGAATCCTTATTCCAATTTTGATGAAAATACATTACATGATTATGATTCTAAAAGATGTTTAAAATTTAAGGCTTAAACTTAAAGGGGTTTTAAGAAGAAATTGGAATTCAGAGAATCTGGCTTAATTGGTGTCTAATGACTATGGATCAAATTCAATACAAATCCTATATATTTAGATTTTCAAATGAATGGTTGTGTCTATATTATGCCCCCTAAAAAACCTTTAAAATACTCCCAAAGAAAGTAAAATTTTGGGAATATGTATTAATTGAGGTCTAATACTTTTTCTTAAAATTTCACAAAGTTCCCCCTTTGCATAAAAGTAAATTAAACCAAATCTAGCCCACATTTACTACGGATCGCCATGGCTAATAGCACCCTACCTGAGAGTCCAACATTCAAACTTCTCGGCCTAACATTCACAGGTAATATGAATTGGAACAAATACATAGAAAACACTGCCAAGCGGTTACAAGAAAGGTGGGCTCTCTCTACTGGTCTATAAAACTTCTCACACTTGCCAGTATTTACAAAGTCACCATTCACCCATGTATGGAGTATTTTTGTCAAATTGAGGCTGGTGCACCCAATCACTGGCCTCTTCTCTAGAAAGAGTACATATACAACTATGCTAGCAACAATATTGGTACACATACTATAGCATAAGGAATTTTTACATTCTCACTTCAATCTACTTCTACTGTCCTCATGGACACTAGAAAAAATGTAAGAAGATACACTTTTTCCATATTCACTGCTTTGTTGGCTATTACTCTTTCCCCCTTTTTGATAAGTGGCTTACCTACATTCGAAACCTATAAACTGAGAGAAAAGAAAACAGTTTTGGTTTATTTATTTAATAGCATAACCATTTTATTCTAGCTCCCATGGGTCAATCAGTTAGTGAGCCATACTTAGAGATAGACATTGTGAGTTCAAACACCACCCGGTGCATAATTATTTTATTCTGATTTTGTCTCAAAATGAACTTGGACATTTCAAATTGCAATATTAAGCAGATTGTTTTTTTGTTTTTGTTTTTTTTTTTACTTTGTTTTTCTGTAATTTACGGGCGATGCTGAGTAACCCTGCTAGTATTTTATAAAGCCATTTTACATGTGTTCTTTCTTGCCGACACTTTTCCTTGGGCAATTACGCAATGGGCAACTAGTATGCATATGTATGTATATATGTATATTCATGTATATATTACATTGTTAGTATAGTCGTAAACAAAGATTTGTCTCAAATCTTGTGAGATGAGTTACTTGCTAACAATCTAATAATATACTAACTCAACTATTCGTCAACACCGGCTTTCTCAGACTTTACTGTTCTGCACGTCAATGGAAAAAGGGTTTTTTCTTCATTTTTTTTTTTTACTTAAAATCGCAATGAAATAATAAAAATAATACTTTTAAATCATTAGAATAAACAGCATTATTCAGGTTGATGATGATGATGATAGCTATTGGCTAGGAAATAACTGGAACACTATAGCAAAAAAACAAAAAACAAAGCAATTGTCTAGTGTGAGATTCAAATCCTAAAAGATGGCATAAAATATTAGAACTGAAGCCAAATACTTAAACCACATAGCCACCGATCAAACGAAAATATTTTGTCTTTTTAACTTACTTAAACTGTTAATGAGTTCGGCATGAAAAATTAAGTCTGTTTTACCTCTCCACATAGATCTTAAATATCTAAAATAAATAAACATAAGAAAAGTTCTATTTTTAATTTAAAAAAATGAATATCAAATACGTACAATGATTTGACTAAAAAAACAATCTTAACTTATTTTTATGTTTATTTATGTTTTTTACTAGTAATGAAAAGGTTCAGATTTTTATAAGTATGTTTTTTGTCAATTTAGAAAGAGAATGCTAAAAATATTAGAAAATTTGTTTCCAATGTTATTTTTACGTACTTTCAATTTTGAATGAGTTTTAATAAGGTTCAAGAACTTGTGGTATCGATAAGGACATTGGATTTAAAGTGCTGATTCCAAATCTGCAGTTAGTTTGGCTCGTAGATCAATGGTTTAACTGTGATGCCACGAGCCACACACATACAGAAAACAACGTTGCTTTATATATGTAGGTATAGTCATGTTTAAAAAATATTTTGAATCAAATAAAAGAAATTAAATTTAATATAATTTATACACTTCCTTGTCTTTCTGTTCCAATTCAAACGATTCAGTTGTACTGAAAATGATAGAATTACTTGAATAGAATTATTGATTAATTTTATTGCATTTTTTAAATAAAATTAATATAAACTGATTTTTCTTTGGTGGTGCAAAGCAGAAGAACATTTTTTATTTATTTTGTATATTTATGCAATTTACTAGTGTTTCATCTTTTCTCTAATAAAAATCTGTCCATACAATTCTCATATTTTTGCCAAACTCATAATTTATAAATGTACCAGTTTTGTTTTGCCAACTTTTGTGTTTTTTTTTTTATTGTTTATGTTGTCAATTGTGTTTTGTTTGGCATGTGATTTGGTTTATCGTCACAATTCTATGATTTTCTTAGGAAAATTCTAATGAATTTTTATGAATCTATTATATGAGCTTTTCAAAGGAATTCAGAAAACATATTTGTTACATGCTTTTAAAACTGGCTTCATATTCGTTTTACTGAAATACAAAAATGATTTTCATAAACGTATACTTCATTTCTGTCAGGGTAAAACTGACACCTGCTCCCTCCTCCTAAGCAAAATATGTGATACCCTTCTGCTATATTAATGAAATTATGAAAACATTTCATGCGTGTGTAATTGTTTTTTTTCATTACCAACTTTGATAATTAAACATGGGATTCTTAGCAGATCCTTCTGTATTAAAATTTTTTTAAATTGTATTTATTTACTCCAAACAAGGCATATTGCCACTGAGACATAATGGGCTACTGTGAGTAGGGCCAGATTTATAAAGGCTTCTAACTAGAGAGTTGTACAGAAATATATTTGTACACATTACATTTAAATTTAAAGTGAATTCCAAAGGCAAGCAGTCCAAGGAAATAAGCTGTTAGAGTAAAAAAATTTTTTGCATCGGGTGACCTCTACAATGAAGGGGTGTGATTTTGCTGCTAGTCGGGTTAGTCAGGGGTATTAAAAGATTGAAAGTTTTAGAAACTATTTAATTAAAAATGGAGAAAGCACTAGACAGATAATTTTTTTTTTATCTCATAAGATATACTCATTTCTTTATTTTTAAAGAAGGGTTATATTTTATAGCTTTTATTATTTAGTCAAAGGCTCAAGTATCCCTTGATAGAATTAAGCTTTTAAGTCCATGCAGAGAGCAGCTTTTAAGTTTAATAATTTAAATATAAAAGAAATAATGAGATATTCATATTAGTTTTTTTAGATGCGGATTTGACTAAAAAGAATCCGATTCCCAACTTATTTCCTTTTTCAAAAACCAACTACGATTCCTGAAAGATTTGCTGACTCCTAACTCTGATTCCTCATTTCTGTTTTTTTTTATACTTTGAAGATTCTTAAATTCTTGTCAACGTATATTTCTCTTAGTTTTTTAACTGGCTTTTATTTAACTGGCTTTTATTTTTTCATGTTTGGATTATTTGCACTACTATTCTGATCTTGGATTTTATTCTCACATCATTTCGGCCAATGTAATCTCTGACCTTCAGGTACATCTTGTCGAACTCGGGAATCTGTATGGAATTTCAAACAGAACACTTTTTTAATTCACAAAGGTAGAATTCTCTTGTTTTGTCAGCCATGACTGGATAGAAGTCTTAAGTAACTTGTAATTGTATTCTTAGTATCGCTCATACTGAGGATTGAACCTTCATCCTCCTGAATAACTGAATATTACTTAGCACTTTATTCTTTACGAAATTCCGTACAGATTCTCGAGTTTGACAAGATACACATGAAGAAGGCTGGAGGTTACATCGACCAAAATTATGATGAGAATAACATCCAAGATGAGAACAGTAGTCCGAATAATCCTAATAATACCCTTCTATTTTAGTTTCAGAATTATTTTTGACTCATGTCAGCAGTTTTAATAGTAATCTTGACTTTATTATTTCATATGAAACATCTTTGTTTCATAGTATTAACCTTAATGAATGCATTCACTACATTGGCGTGATCGTCCCACATGTTCTGCTGGTCCAAAGTTCTTGTTCGACTCAATCAGTACTGCAACAAAGTATTTTCATCCCAAGTAAAAAACGCGAGTCCAGTTTATAAACAAGTAACAGGTTTATGCGTTGAAGGTTACAAATGATACTCATGTTCCCAGGTTGAACAGCAGATTTTCAAGATGAGATTTTTGCCCAACCAAAAAAGATGAGTCCAATCAGCACAATCCTTTTGCTAAGAGCCCCAATGGAGCCATCTTGCCTGAAAGGGCACCTCACTCAAACAATCACCAGCTCTCTGAAAAACCAACCCCTGTCATGCCTAGAAGGCCAATTCTCCCCACTCCTCTTTCTATCTCCTGGGGTCCTTTCCTCCTGACTGGAAATCTTGGACCCCAGTCTTTCACACTGGTCACCAACTGACCATCCAGAGGCTGACTGCTGAAGATATCCACTAGAAATAATTGCCAGACAGTCTACTTCAGGGGGCTTACCAATGAGCCGATCTATGAACATTACTTTTTGGTCTCAGCATGATTCCCTGTTTTTATGAGGCACTTATTTGATTTCAAAGAGAAATTTGATTCTGTGTGACCCAAAATAGAAAAGATCAGAGATATACTCAAATTCCTCTTTTTGGTCTCAGCATGATTCCCTGTTTTTATGAGGCACTTATTTGATTTCAAAGAGAAATTTGATTCTGTGTGACCCAAAATAGAAAAGATCAGAGATATACTCAAATTCCTCTGACCCCCCTCTCTTTTTTTTGGCCATGCATCTATCATTTGCAATCTCTGCCATTTGCATGCACCACTAAAACATGCAGCCTACTGCAGATTTACAATACTATTTATTTCATCTTACTTTCGATTGCAAATAATCTAACTGCAATGATACAATGGAATATAACGTATAACACATGTTTGCAAAAATACAGATTTTATCTTTATCTTAGAAATTTCTTTCTTCATTGTACTGTTTTGTGGCATATCAATCTTTTTAGTTTTATTTGGATTATTTGGACTAGTGTTCTCATCTTGGATGTTTTTCTCACAATGTTTTGGCTGATGTAACATACGAAATAGATTGTCCACAAGGACCCATGGCACATCAATTCAAAGGTGAATTTGGACAGGTACTGGGCTACTGTATCCTCTTCTGTGTAAATTTCTACAATGGAGATAGATAGTTCTTATTCCATAATTTAAAAAAAATCTACCCCCATGGATTAAATAAAGGGTTCCATTCAAAATTCCATAAAGATTACCAACTTTCAGATGTTATTTACCTGGAATTTGCTATTGTAAATCACATAATTATTTATTTAAAATTTGAGTTTTAAAAAAAATCTATGTCATCAGTATTCTATTTGAAAGTAGTACAATTTATATTACAACAACCGTGACCCGTTGGTGTGAGTTTATGTCCTAAACGTTTATGAAAATTTTTAAATATTTGAACCCTTGAATTCCTGAATTTTTCGAATTGGGAAAGAACTAGAGATAGAGAAGAGAGAGAGGCAACAAGAAGAGAGGAAACCAGAGAGAGGAAAACACAGAGAGAGAGAGGAGAAAGAGAGAGAGAGAGGAAAAAGAGTGGGAGGAAAAAGAGAGAGAGAGATGGAAAAGGAGAGAGAGAGAGGGTCTGACCGATACTGCTCACTCTAAAGAGAGAGAGAGGGTAGGAAAGAGAAGAAGGGTAGGAAGAGAGAGAGAGAGGTAGAAGAAAGAGAGAAGAGAGATCGGACCTCTCTCTTTACTACCCTCCATCTCTCTCTTTACTACCCCCTCTCTCTCTCTTTACTACCCCCTCTCTCTCTCTCTCTCTTTACCCCCCCTCTCTCTCTTTACCCCCTCTCTCTTTACTACCACACCCTCTCTCTCTCTTTACTACCCCCCTCTCTCTCTTTACTACCCCCCTCTCTCTCTCTTTACTACCCCCCTCTCTCTCTCTTTACTACCCCCTCTCTCTCTCTCTTTACTACCCGCTCTCTCTTTACTACCCCCTCTCTCTCTTTACTACCCCCTCTCTCTCTTTACTACTCCCTCTCTCTTTACTACTCCCTCTCTCTCTTTACTACTCCCTCTCTCTCTTTACTACTCCCTCTCTCTCTTTACTACCCCCTCTCTCTCTTTACTGCCCTCTCTCTCTTTACTGCCCTCTCTCTCTCTCTCTTTACTACCTCCTCTCTCTCTCTTTACTACCTCCTCTCTCTCTCTTTACTCCCCCTCTCTCTCTCTCTTTACTACCCCCTCTCTCTCTCTCTTTACTACCCCCTCTCTCTCTCTCTTTACTACCCCCTCTCTCTCTCTCTCTTTACTACCACCTCTCTCTCTCTCTTTACTACCCCCTCTCTCTCTCTCTCTACTACCCCCTCTCTCTCTCTCTCTACTACCCCCTCTCTCTCTCTCTTTACTACCCCCTCTCTCTCTCTTTACTACCCCCTCTCTCTCTCTCTTTACTATCCCCTCTCTCTCTCTCTCTTTACTATCCCCTCTCTCTGTCTCTTTACTATCCCCTCTCTCTCTCTCTTTACTATCCCCTCTCTCTCTCTCTCTTTACTATCCCCTCTCTCTCTCTCTCTTTACTATCCCCTCTCTCTCTCTCTTTACTATCCCCTCTCTCTCTCTCTCTTTACCCCCTCTCTCTCTCTTTACCCCCTCTCTCTCTCTTTACCCCCTCTCTCTCTCTTTACCCCCTCTCTCTCTCTTTACCCCCTCTCTCTCTCTTTACCCCCTCCCCTCTCTTTACCCCCTCCCCTCTCTTTACCCTCTCTCTCTCTTTATCCTCTCTCTCTCTTTATCCTCTCTCTCTCTTTTACCCCCTCCCTCTCTCTTTTACCCCCCTCTCTCTCTTTACCCCTCCTCTCTCTTTACCCCTCCTCTCTCTTTACCCCCCTCTCTCTTTACCCCCCCCTCTCTCTTTACCCCCTCTCTCTCTCTTATTTACCCCCCTCTCTCTCTTTACTTCCCCTCTCTCTCTTTCTCTACCTTCTCTTGCTTATTTTAACCTCTTTTTTTCTTTACACTTTTTCTTTCTTTACCCTCTTTCTCTTTACCCCCTCTCTTACTTTCCTTACCCTCTCTTCTCTTTTACTTATTTACATCTCTCACCACTTCTCTTATCATTTGCCTTTTATTTATGTTATCAACCCTTCCTCCCACTGAAGTGTGCATGGTGACAAGCAAGTTAACTACATTATCAGAGGTTTCATAGTATTAAGATGTTACACACCATGTTTTGAACACTAATTTTAAGTTAACCTTCCACTTGGGCAACACCAATTGTCCCTGCTAATAATTTATGAAATTGGATATATCATCAGCTTTCAATGACCCTTATCGGGCCCTACCTCTATACAGAAGAAAGGCAACTCAATATATTTTAGCCACACCATACGTAAAACAGATCGATACTCGCAATGTCCAGCCTAATCAGTTGGCAAGCATTCAAATAGACAACAAAATACTTACCATCTACGTTTTCTTACCTTAAATTGCACCAATGACTTTTCGATGTTAACCTTTCATCCGTAATACAAATTATTTATTTATTCAAATATGCTATTTTTATTTCCGGAAAAATAAAGCTCCATCAGTTATTTTGCAGATCGGTCTATATTTAAAATCACTTTTTAATGGTTATGGACATATGAAGAACAAAAACATACATCAGTCATGAAACTGCATATCTCCGCCTGACAACGTAAGAATGGGTCGAAGTCTTATCTGGGCCTTATTCTCCTACTTGTATGTAGGATTACCAAAGTTATGACATGTAAATGTTGATAACTGAAAAGCTATTTGGTCAAGTGATATGGATGCTAGGCTGTACACAATTAAACAAAGTCAGTTACATACCAACAAAAAAACTGGACCGTAAACATAATCTCCTTGACAGAAGTAAAATGAGTGTAGTGACATACAGAGAACTGAATGTTCATCCTGTGGTGTCCAAAGAAAATGATTTAAAATCGTCTGTGCGCAGGTGGTTCTACACAGCATTTCCGGTAAAACTAATGAATATAAAAATATTTATATTTTAACACAAACAAAAGTGTTTCTGCTTAAATACAGCATTTTACATGAGTTTATGTGAATTCAACAAAATTATAAGTGACAAAAATCTCAAAATAAAACTAGTAGGATTTATGACAGCCTGATTTGAACACTCTCTTTCCTTTGGCACACTCAACTTCTCTTACTCATCTACCAACCCAGGCATCACTTATCAAAGAACACACTTATCACCGATCTCTGACTTCAAACACTCATTCAGCCTGACACCCACCTTTAATACCACACTTAGAAACCAACCCAGGCAATGCTCTTCAAATAACATTTAAGTATCAATGTCTTCCTCTTTCCTTTTTTGCTCACTCCTTAAAATTAATGATTTTGACTGTCATTAAGCTTTTCACACATACTTGTCATTGACACGCATACATTCAAGTATAGCCAGGCACACTTACTACTTGCTATAGATAGCAGTACCCACACATTTACATTCACCACACCGAAAAGGATCATCAGCAAACTTTGTCATAGCAAGGAATTTTACACTGAACATATTTTGTATTTGGTCCTAAGTTTATATGTAAATTTTTACATCTTGTTTTTATCTGATTTTCGTATTCCCTTATTTTTTCTGTATTTTAATACAATTGAGGATGAGTTATCTCTGTAAGACTTTACACTCAAAATCTCTGCTCATTTAGATACCCCACATTTGATCACTCCCCTTTAATTGAACGATTCCCCACATTTGATCACTCCCCTTCAATTGGTGACCCATTCCCCACATTACATTTGATCACTGTCCTTCAATTGGTGTCCCACTCCCCACATTTGATCACTCCCCCTCAATTTGTGATGCACTCTTCACATTTGATCACTCCCCCTTAATTGGTGACCCACTCCTCACATTTGATCACGCCCTCTAAATTGGTGATCCACTCCCCACATTTGATCACTCCCTTTCAATTAGTGACGCACTCCTCACATTTGATCGCTGACCCATTCCTCACATTTTATCACTCCTCCTCAATTGGTGATCCACTCTCCTAGAAGACAATGGTTAATAAATAATGACAGAGATTTATTTTTTAAATTCTTTTAAAAACAAAGATAAATATTTGTTTGTAAATAAAGATTTTAAAAATAATTATTCAAAATAATAAGTATTATAAACCAATATTTTTTTTCAATATACCAAAAAACGTTTTATGTGAGCATATAGATTTTTGCAAAACATAAACATTGATATTAAATGTGTTTTTGTAGCACAATTAGCCACCGAATTATGATAAGTCAAATTTGTGGGAAATTAGAAGATTTGTCCTCTTGAGTAGCCAAATGTCAGTATATAACTAAAAATGCAGGCTTTAAATAAGTGGGGAATCCTTACAAATGTAATGTCATCTTGTGATAAATGAAAATCATAATGGGAGCAAACCTTATTAGATCAGGCTAATCTAAAAATTGAACGAAATCTCATTACCTGTTTCAAAATAACATGCAAAAATGACACAGTAGTGCAACTTTGACTGTTTATATACAATTCATTTTAACACCTAACACATTGAATCTTAATATGATACATAAGTAGAGTAGAGATCAAGCTAGATTTTTCTTTTAATGGTAAAACTAAAAAAAATCCCTCAGATTTGGACTATGTAAAAACAGATGGAAACAATTTGCTGAATTTTCACTCACTGAAGATTTCAAATTGTATTTTTTTGAGGAAAAACAACATAAAACTTCATATTAAGTCAAACATATTGACAAGTGGCTTGGAAAAAAAAACTATTAATGACACAAAAAAAGAATTGTACATTTACAAAATAAATATTTTTGTCTACATTAAAATTTTATCAAAATCACCGAAAATTTAAATTAGTTATCATAAGTTAAAATTGCAGAGGATGTCACTATATTTACCCATAATAAAAAAGGTGAAAAACAGGTAGTAGGCAGAGTAACGGCTGCTGCTGCTGCTTCTTTCAAAGCTTGATACCGGTCAACAATTCAGAATTCAGTTATTTAGCTGTCAGCATCGGCTGCTTCTGCTTCAAATACTCAATATTATCTAGTAAATATATTTTTTTTAATGTTTGATTGATTTGTTTGTAAAATGAAACATTTCTGTCATATTTGATCGAATATGTCATAGTCATGTTTAACCGATTCTGTCATTGAAAGTTATGTATATTCGAGAGAGAGAGAAAGTGCTTAAGTTTGAAGGAGCAATAGTATTTTAAAAACAAATTAATATTTTATTTACCCTTAAAAGTTGAATTAAGATTTTATTTTGTTTTTAGAATTTTTTTTTTTTTTTTTTTTAGATCTTCAAAAAATGTAAAATTTCTTTAGTAGTGTGTATTTGTGTGAATGAGGGACATAGCTTAAGTTTGAGGTAGCAGTAGTTTTGTCTTTTTCTTATCGATTAGTTTCGTTTCAGTGATTTCAACTAGGGAATAGGAATTGTGAACAGATAGTGAGCAGGCAAAAGCAGCTAGTATGAAATAAAAAAAAATAATGTGTAAGTCACATACAGGCGAGAAAGATAGACACACTAGATGTGGTGACATAAGTTTATTAATATAGAGATAAAAAATAATAATCTTTTCTGTTTTCACATTTTTTCTTTTTTTTTCAGTCGCGTTCCCATTGACAACACTTTTATAAATATGGTGATCGGTCATCTTCGATCAGACGATATTTATAATCAAGTGGCAGCATATCCACTCCCGGAACATCGCTCCACCGCTTTGGCTACCCAAGCAAGCATGCTTTATGTTATGTTATATTTTGATGCAGAAATTCTATTCAACCAACAGGCTAAAATGAGGGAGATTGTGGATAAGTACTTTCCTGATAACTGGGTAAATTTTATCATTTATTTTCATTCATTTCAATTTATTTTATTCATCTCAAAATCTATATACATTGTAAGATTTCTTTTTATTAAAACCATTACTAAGTGAAGCTCTTCTTCATCTAATATATAAACGAATGACAACTTTTCTGTCTATCTGTAGAACAGTTATAACATTTTTGTTTTGCCACAAAGACCTATCGTAGATCCAACATTGTTTTCATTTTAACAGAAATGTATTTTGAATAAATTTTAATGGAGAAAATATTTAATCCGGATCTATTTATTCTTCATATTGATATAATGAGAAAGTAGGAGGTGTTATTCTCTTACAGAAAGAGTACTCCCATTGCTACTCTTTCACAACATTTTGAATTTAGCGGCTACAGAGAGAGACTTTGTTTACTACAACTTAACTGTATTCCATACGATTATTCAATTTGTAGTTTGAAAAATACAAAGTTTTTAAAAAATATCAATATTAAATTAAAATGATTTCTGTGTTATACCTTAAATTGCAATGTAATTTAAAAAGTGCAAATCGAATAATCATATGGAATTTTGGATGGCAAAAACGTACACACTGCAGCTCATTTGTGTACTAGTAGTAGTAGTAGTAGCAGCACTAATAGTTTTACAATAGTAAATATTAATTCATCTGATAAAAAAAGAAAGTAAATACTGTTTCGTTTTGAAATCAAAACAAGTAATAATAAAATACAGTTTTTTTTATTTTTAAGAAAGGAAAAATAATTTAATTGCAAAAACATTTTAATTTAAAAAAAAAATGATTTTGGAATGAATTCGGAAGCATTTAAAGTTCTGAATAGAAAGTCATTTAAACTGGCTTTAAAATTCTAAGCAAATAAGTATTAAAAGATCAAGACTTTTGGAAGCTATATATATCCAATAACTTTATAGAGATTAAAACGACATTACCTTAATAAAATTAGTTAAAGATTTGTAACAATTTGGTTCAATTAATGACCAAATGATACCATAATAATTAAATTTAACTTTCAAAATCCTATCTAAAAAAAAAAAGATTTCGTAAAAAAAAAAAGTTAAAGTGCATAGTTAAAGCGAAACAAACATGAAAATAAAGACTCCTGAAGATACCGGCATCCTGACTTAAAATGCACTAAACATTGATGTTATCATTTTTTTCTCCTTTCCCTTTGCAAAACTTAATCATGTTCTGCAAAGCTAAATACAAAAAACAATTTTCCTCTAAAAACAACCAAACCAAACCAAACACTATGAATAAATATTTGAACATGTAAAGAACTTGAAGCATAATTTTTTTTACCAAAATGACCGGATTCGGCATTAAATAACCCAAAAAGGGTTGATATGCCATAACACAAAACAAAACAAAAAAACAACTAAAAAAAGACTATCAAAGAATACTGTAGTTATAGTTAGTACTTTATAAATAAGTAGCTCACCTGGTGTATTTTTATATTTTTGTTTCGCTTTTCTTTCTTTTTTTTTATTGTTATTTTATTTACCTACTCTCCAGGAGGTTAGACACAAGGTCAGGTGTGGGTTTTGATGAAATTGTTTCTGTGGAACGAACTGGATTTGAACCCGACACACCCAGGTCCTCAGTCAACGTCGTTAACCACTTAGCCACTGTGTCATCTTTTTTGCCAAATTTCCTTTTTTTTTCAAAAGTCGGATTTTTAAAGTTAAATGTAATTATTAAGGTATTGTTTGGTCACTAACTTATTAATTGAACAACCAAATTGTTTCAAAACTATAACTTTGTTATCGTAATATTGTTTGAATCTCTATTTATAAAATTATTGCCCGTAAATAACTTCCAAAACTTTCAATCTTAATACTTGAGGACTTGCTAAGAATTTTAAAGTCAGAAATGACTTTCGATTCAACATTTTAAATGCTCTAAAATTCTTTTCAATTTTGAAGTAATCCACTTTTTTTGGTCAACTATTAACAAAAGATTAAATTTTGCTTACTTGTTTACAAAGAAATAGAAATGCATGCTGATGGATTTAATCTAATTGATTGATTTTTTTTTTTGTAAATAGTGTTTTTTACGTATGTTTTTGTACTTAAATTATTACAGTTTTGATTTGAATAAATATTTGAATAATAGTAAAATAAAAGAACTAATTTGTAACTAAGTGACATCGAAGCAAGAAACACACACAAACATATGGGCACATGAGAAGTGGTCACACATCTTTATTAATATATAGATTTTAAAATATAGAAAATGTTAGATCAGTATATTTTTTAATTCTAATCACATGTATTTTTCTTTTGTAAAGAAAATTGTATGTTAATATATTTTTTAATTCAATCGCATGTATTTTTAAAGTCCTTGGAGTTTTTTTCTGCTGAAAAATAAGGTAATTTTTGGTTTGAATGATTCTAGGTTATCAGCGTTTATATGGGAATAACGGTGAACCTTATTGACGTCTGGTCGCCCTACAAAGCAGCTATGACAGCTCTGAATAATACATTAGAACCATCCAATATCAAAGAACAGGTAAGTTTCAGAACTTCAGAATACGTTTTCTATCACTGTTGATTAGGATGTCTTTCCCACAGCAAAAGTGAGTTGCACATTGACAATACTGGTACACAGACATTTTCTCCTTGAAATTCTATCATTTGCGTTGGTTTTCATATGCTTGAGATCAATTTTGACCAAGTCACTCAAAGTCTTCTTTGGTTTCCCTTAACTGAACTGTTTTTACATTCATTTATCCAACTAGAGTTGCATTCAACATGTTCATACTGTAGCAAGTAATTGCAACAGAACTGACTGCAGTCTTGACATCTTCAGCCTCAATAGCAGGAAATCTGAACTAACTCTATCATCAAGACACACATCACAAATCTTTATTCCTCTCTCTTGCTTTATCTTTCTTTTTATTTTCCTGTTTTTTCTCTCTTCCTCTCCTCTCCTCTCATCTTGCTTTGCCTTCCTTTTCCCTCTAATTAAAATTCTCTCTGAAAACTAAAAATGTTTATTTTTTGGTGAAAGCTAAGATTTCAAACGCTTCATGAAAGGGGTAAAGGAGTTATATGACGTTTGTTTCATCAAAGAATGACGTCTTTTCTGTCTCCTTTCCCCCACATGTTCTCTCTGCGTCTTTCTCTTGATTTTGACTTTCTTAGTTCTAACTGATTGGAGTTGTTTAGAAAAGTTGAAAGCTCTGAAACCAAGTCCCCACTCCCTCTTTCCTGAAAATTTTACCTGTCGACTCTGTTAATTTGATGATATTTTATTATTTATTTATTATTAAACATTTTCTTCACTAGCTGCAGATTACGTATTAACATGGCTGAGTATCCTCTAAGCATTACGATCTTTGGCCAAGGTGTTCGCTTAGTTAATGTTCATGTTGGTTCATTCATAAATGTCTATCCATCTTTTCTCTTGTCTACATTTCAAGCAGTTTCCTTGTATTATACCTTCTATTCATATTTTGTATAGCCCCACACTGGAATGCTTAATGTTGCACAATGATCTCAAGACTTTACATTTGATGACAGAAGACATTAACGGGATACCAGTGAGTTTTCGCAACTCTGCAATACTGATGTGATCAGATAGTTTATGATCAGTAATGAAGTGCATTTGGAAAGTTTCTGTTTTTACAGTCCAGTTGACACATTCAAGTTCATATAAGACTACTTGATAATATACTTATTTGTAAATGTGTCTTCTTTTTGTTTACCAAGATTGATATTTCACCAATTAAACATTTTTCAAATTATTTAAAATGTGTTTTTGTTACTTATCACTAGCACATTATCCAAGTTGTTGCTTTTTGCATTGCTCTCTCTCTCTCCACACACATCGGGGGGTCGTGGCCCACCAAGGTGGGTAAATTCATCTGGATTTCAACTTTTTTTGCTATTAGCTATTTCATCTCTGTATCTTAGTTTAGGATGTACATGATACAAAATTTTCAATGTAATTCTTGCTGTATTATTACACCTCCATCGTAGAAGATGTGCCCATCAACAGGAAGATAGACCCACACATCAGGGTCAACCTGTTCAAGAGCAATATGCTGCTGGGCCTGCTTTACAGGTCAGAGACATGATCGACTACCACAACCAACTAACATAAGATGACTGTTATCCAGCATGTAATCAAGGAACACATCCAGTGATCTGACCAAGTCAGCAATAAGCAGTAGTGCGCAGCAAGTTGAAGAAGCAATAAGCCAGCCACGTTGTCAGAAGGACAGACGATCAATGAACGCGAATGGTGAGTTAATGACTGCCGATCAACATCAAGCATCTGCTCGGTTAACCGGTAACAAGATGGTATGATTCGCTGCGATGAGACCTATGATGGAATTGAATGGGGCTTGCTCAGGAAAAAACAGTTCTTGGCTATTTATTGATCTGAGCCAACCAGACACTGGCCAGTGATGACAGATGAAATAAAGAATAACGATTATTAAAAAAGAATAAGTGGAGAAAAATCTAATATCAAACTGATTCATGTATGTTCTATATAAACCAAAGATGTGAGTTCTCTGATTTTTAATGGAATTCCGCTCTTTTAGAATCCAGAAAAAGCAGGTTTGTGTTTAAATCGTGAGAGCTTCCCATGGATGTGATTGTTCGCTTTTTATTCGAAATCGCTATTTGGCTGAATTATATTTGTCTTTCTTTCTCTTTCTTCACCTTCCTTATCTTTTATTCTTCCAGATTCTTTATGTTTTGTCTCCACAATTTTCTATCTCTTTCATCTTAATTCGTTAATCCCAAATGTTGCATATTTTTAGACACCAACTGGTTACAATTCCTTCGAGGTCTACTAACTTTTTGTGGACCATATATCTCTGTTAAAACTAATTTCATTGGATCTTTTAAAGACATCCTTTGCATGTTGACCGTTAATTATTTATTCTCTATTCATTTGATAAAGAATGAAGTTTCTATTACAGTAAAAATCTTTTTTTGGTTCTGTGCACCAATCCTCCATTTTTAAATTCTGGTTTCTAACTCATTTGTCGATCACCAATTTTGATTGCACATTTTGAATTTTCTATCCGAAATTTAAAAACTAAACATGAAATCAGAATTTTGAACATTTTGAGGAAATTGGTATTTTTTAAATTTATATTTGAATGAATTACCTGTAAAATAAGAAAATATTTGCATTCACTTCTTTTTTTAATTTTTAAAAAATTCCTGACTACCTTTTGCTTGAATGCAACTAATCCGACATCATCACATAAAATATAAAAAAATTGTATTTTTTGGATTATTTGAACTACTGTTCTTATCTTGAATGTTATTCTCACAACGTTTTGGCGGGTGTAACCTCCAACCTTATTCCAGTGTATCTTATCGAACTGTACGGAATTTCAAATGGATTAAATAAAAATCAATGACGTAGCTTGTTCTTGCTTTGTCAACCATGACCGGGTAGAAGTCTTAAGTAATTTGTAATTGTATTCTTAGTATCGCCCGCACTGAGGATTGAACCTTTAACCTCCAGAAAACTGTCACGTAGAACTGATTATTACTTTAGCACTTTATTCGTTACACCATGGGAACGGTGGAGGTCTTGAACTGCCAAAAGTGTTCAAGTTGGTAAAGGATAGGCATCCAGCCGTAAAATTGCCTTAAATACAATGTCTAGTCGAAATACAGCAGGAAAAAAGAAAGGCAGTGCCAGTAGCACTAATGCTGCTGGTAATGTCTTGGGCTTCGTAGATCCCAGGATGCGTGGATCTTCAGGGCCTCTGGATTCCATCAAGCCTTGCCAAAGACAGGAGTGGAGAGGAAGACTTAGATTTCGAGACTAGACAATCAGGCCCCACCCTCATCAGAGGATTAATTGTGGCCTGATTCAACAAATAAACCGGTTGATGATGATGACCATGAGTCCTTGCGGATAGTCTTCTGAAGGTTGAATCCTCAGTGCGAGCAATACTAAGAATACAATTACAAATTACTTAAGACTTCTACCCGGTCATGGCTGACAGAGCAAGAGCAAGCTATCCCCATGGATTAAATAAAGAGTTCCGTTCGAAATTCCCACAGATTCCTGAGTTCGACAAGATACACCTGAAAAAGGTCGGAGGTTATATCACCTGAAACATTGTGAGAATAACGTCTCAGATGAGAATAGTAGTTTGAATAATACAAATTATCAATCCTCATCTCAAAAATTCCGAAACATAAAAAAAAATGTATGCAACTGATTTTGTTTTACAGTTAGTGGCAAATTATTTGAGGTAACATTTTTTCTTTCGTGTTTCAATTTGCTGTTTTTACCTACCAATCTCAATAAGTGTATTTGTTGCCCCAGACAAAATCTATTCTTTTTTTCTACTCATGTCAAGTGACTGATATTTTTAACTTCCATACATATCAAAGGGAGGTAATAATCGATAAATAGTTTAGTGTTTGCTATCGCTTTGCAATGTTTGCTACTTGAATCATTAATTTAAAACAATAAACATTTCATTCATAACTTTCTTGTAAACATGAAGCAAAATCTTTTTCATTTATTCATATAGATACAAATTTATTTATCACATTTAAAAATGTGATTGTACAGAAAGGAAAAGGAAGAAGAAATAAATTTGACTTTTAACTTGCAATTTAGAAATAGATTGCAACTCATTGAAAATAAAGTCGGTTCCTCGAAAGAAAAGAAACATTAGAATACAAATTCTAAATATATGTCCATAAAATAAAACAGTATTTCGAAACAGAATTATTTGTTATATTAAAATAAAAGCAATCATTAAATTAAAAAAACAAAACAAATAATAGTTTATTAATAAAATGTACTTTTTCAAAACCAATATGTAAATTAGTTAATGGTGCAACTGATATCACAGATATATAAGCAGTATTTAAAATAGATGGTGCGTCTCTTGTGTAAGGTGGCATCAACTTGAAATAGGGCATTTGACCTCACCATTAGTGCGAGAAATGCGCCCAACTTTCGCATTTATTCAATTAGATAACTTACTAACATAATATTTTATTTGTATTTTAAACAAAAGATAACATGTTAACAACTTCTGCCATTACTAACCAGCAGAGCATTACTACTGTCGACCAAGAGAAGAATCTATCAGGCATGTGTATGCAGTGTGCATATATAGGAGAGTGAAAACTGACCAGTGAGGGTTGAAGACATGCGTTGCATTGAAAAGAAATGATATGAGAATAATACAATGAATCTGGAATAAAGGCAGGCTTAGATCTGATGACCTCAGAGGAAGATTAAATCTGGACAGTATAGGGAGATGTGTGTAGAACAGGTGATGTCAATTGTAGGGTCACATTGGAAGAATGGATGAGTTCTTAGGTAAGTAGATGTAGAACAGTTGAAGTAGCAGGTTTATTCCACAGTGGAAGGCTAAAGAAAACATGGGAAGAAGTAATAAAGATTGATTTGAAAGAAAGAAGGATAAATTACTTTGGAAGTCAATTTCTAAAAGTTATTTAACATATTTTGAGGTTTAGAAAGACTAACGCAGGGTAGTTAAAGGACAGCGTAGCCAGGGGTGTGTCTTATGGGTTTACATTTATTTTTTTGTTTTTTTCCAGCAAATTAAGGACACTAGGGGTGGGGTATGGTTAAATGGGTGTTTGCAAATAATAATTTTTAAAAATTGTCGCCAAGTCAGTATATGTTCAATCAAAACACAAGGTAGCTAAAATGGTTAAATTGAGCATTTTCATTGGCCAAAGCTGACTGGAGTTCATACATTCAAAAGAGTCAAATTTTTATCTGTCAAATCATGATTTTATTACAATGTATAATGCGTAACACAAAGCTATCAAGTTGCTAACTTGGACCCTCCAGTCTCAAGTCGAAGAAGCTGTATGAACCGATATGATGCAAAACTATCAGAAATTGGCAATGAAGGCAGTACATCATAAAACAAGGGTTCTACAAGTTCCCTAAACTTATTCGGTTTTAAAAATCCTCTCTGCTCATCTACTCATTCTCAATATCCTTTGTGCACGCAGTTTATCCCGTCGCTAATAATATGCCATAAAACAGACAAAACCAACAACTAAACAACTTACACGAGTGACATATTTTCTTGTTGAATTTTCCAGGCGGTGAAGTATAACAGTAAAATGAAGAAGTTAAACATGACACTCGAGAAATACTTGCAAGAAGGTGTGCTCCAAGAGGACTTTGTATTGGACAATATCCAGAGATTGATGAACGTAATGCGTGAAGGAAATGTTACATTACGTTGGTTAATGTTACACACTGCAGCTCTCCCCACGAGTAAGCGGAATTTTTTTGTAGCCTTTTACATTCTGAAATGTTTCTTTCCATTGGATTCCTTTAAATTCTGAAATGTTTCTTTCCATTGGATTCCTTTAAATCTGTGTTTTCGTTTGCAGCCCAAGAGAATGCCAAGAAGTATCGACAAGTGCGTGAACAAGTTCTTGCAGACAGTCAGTATTCACCTTTGGATCTGTTCCAGCTTTTACTAAACATTGGTCAATATGAGCTCAAGTTAAAAGAGGTGAGTGACACGCACAACCATCTCGTTACGAGTGGCACGCACAACCATCTCGTTACGAGTGACACACACAACCATCTCGTTACGAGTGAAAAAATAAAATGGAAGAATCATAAACCACAAAATATATATATTTTTTTCAATTTTCATTTTGTTTTATTTTCTCTTTCTGTCTCTCTCGCTATATATATATATATATATATATGTGTGTGTGTGTGTGTATATATATATATATAAATAAATAATAATATAGTAAATGTTTCAAATTCTCTTTTAAAAAAACATCTTTATTCATACAATTGTTTCTGCCCATTTCAAAACACATTTTTTTGATAAATCATAAATTCAAGATATGTTTTCAAAAAGTTTCCTCATTGAATTTATTTCTCCAATAAAATAAAACCCAGAAAAATTCTAAACCATTAACTTCATGATAAATATATATATATATATATATATATATGTCTATATAAATACCATACATACATTGTCACTCTTACTTTATTAATTATGTTTAAGTAATGTGGTCATTTAATAGCATTGACTTTGTTGATTAGAACATGAGAAAATGTGTAGCATTTTATTTTAGCTATGGTTATAATGCACCTTTTATGGGTCAGAATTGAAGATATTCTCTTGATACATTTCTCAGGTCGATAGTATATTCATTTAGAAGAAGACAATGATTTTAACTAAGAATCTATTTAATTTGCTTAACAATCTTCAGAGGAAGCAAAATAGTTTAACAGAACCTTACATGTTTTTTCGATTTCTTTTGCGACTGAAAATCAACTTAAAATCTTGCATATATCACATGATTAAACGAACCAACTATCGTCCCCTGTCCATGGCTTCAGTTGACCCCCACCCACCCCCTAAATCATACTTAATAACCTGTTGCACCTAGAAAATAATATTTAAAATTAACTTTAAAAGTATACTCGCAAGAAGTACTAGTGTTGCTTGGGATTTAATGAGGAACACTGTCTTTTTTCACCATGACACCGTATTACTTTCTTTTCTTTTTTTTTTTTTTTACTGTATCCCCGTATCGCTCCCTAATATAATCGGAAGAAACTGAAATTTTGAAAAACTCTCTTATTATTGTAAACACATAGTATAAATTTGATTAAAATTGAATATGCATATTTGAATTTGTAAGGGGGTTTTGCCCCCATAGCTCTCTTACAGGGGGCACATAGAGATTCGATACCACTTCCATTGTTTTCTCCAGAAAATGTTATACATATAATTTAAATTTCAGCAAAATCAGGTATATTTGAAGTTTTAAGAGGTGTTAAGCCCCTATAGCTCTATTAAGAGGTCACTTTGAAATTTGGGATGACTTCTATTCTCTTCCCTGGAAAATTTTACATATAAATATACTTTTTGTTTTTATGTAGATTCTTTAACCTTTCTTTCTATAGGGAACACTCACACACACACACACACACACATTTATATATATATATATTATATATATATATATAGAGAGAGAGAGACTAGCAGGAAGACGTAATCTGGCTTGGGATTTAATGAGGATCATGACTTGTACTCATAACACTATATTATTTTCTTTGTTTTTACTGCCCCCCTCCCCCCCCCCGTTTTGCCCCCTAATATAGGCAGAAGAAGCTGAAATGTTGGAAAACTTTCTGAATTAGTGCCTTATACATATGGTTTAAATTTCATTGAAATTGGTTGTATGTATTTAAAATTTTAAGGGGGTTCTGTCCCCATGGGTCACTTAGAGGTGGGGGCACATAAATATTTGGCACATAGAGATTAGAGACAACTTCGATTCTCTTCTCCAGAGAATTTTATACATGATATAAATTTCATCAGAATAGAATATGTTTGAAGTTTTAAGGGGACTATGCGGAGTGCACTTAGAGATTCAAGAACACTTCCAATGTCTTCCCCGGTATATTTTACATAAGAACACACTTTTAGATTTTATGTAGATTCTCTAACCTTTCTTTCTATAGAGAACACACAAACGGCACACAAACACAGCCATTGAGTTGTATATATATATAGAAGATTACTGCTAATTAACATTCTAGAAATGATCATTTTCTTCTTTTTTCTTTTTTTTTTTTTTTTTTTTTTTTTTTTTTAGATGTTTAAACTGATGATGACTGAGAAACAGAACAAATGGGAATCTTACAAGAAAGAAGGTCGTGAACGTATCCAAGAACTAAGCGAGGTATTCTCTGGGACTAAACCATTAACTCGAGTGGAGAAAAATGGTAAGTTCTGTTTAATGGCTATCTGGGTTCCCCACATGTTGACCTTGTACACATCTTGGATTACATTCTTTTTAGCTGGAAGCTGGCTTTGGATGAATGGATGACTGCAGACAACAAAGAATATTTATATTTATTGATTCAACTGGATGACAATCATCGGAAGAATATGCTTGAATAAACGAATGCTGCCAAGTTACATACTATATATATATTATTACATTTAAGCGGAGTCAATCAGCATTTGTTTCCCCGAAGGCTTTTTTCTTATATATTTGGTCATACAAAATACATGCTCAAATACTTTTCAGTTTTGAGATTGAGTTATGTTTAAAAAAATTCCATTTTGTTCTAATTAACCGTAATTTGCAATTAACTCACCAAGTGACCTCTCTCTTACTAAACTTCCATCTATCACTCTCACCCTCTCTCATTCTGTTGTTTGACTTCCCACTCTTATTTAATACGTTATCTATCACTCTTGCTTAGTTTTAGTCACTGGATTTTCTTCTAAATCCAGGATGACTAGATAGATGAGACCCAGGTATTCCCAACAGACAATGTTTAAGGGTAAACTTTTTGTCAGCGAGGCTTGTAACCCCTTCCCTCTCTATTGGGCTCTTGAAAAGCTTACTTTTTGGCTAGCCTGTTTGGAGTCCAAGGGATTGAATGCTGGTGGTTGGGTTTATTTCAGGCTTGGTTTGTCTTCAAGTGATTCTATTTTCCTCTCCCTTTTTATTATTATGATTAGTTCCTTTCATCAAGTGGCTTCATGCCTTGTCTGGAATGACTTCCATAATATAAATAAAAATAGTATTTAAATAAAATAATTAATATTAACTCTTTAAGCTATTAGCGCCTTGATGTTTTCTTTCTAATAACTTGTGATACATGCTATATATATATATATATATATATATATATATATATATATATATATATATATATATAATGAAGAAAATCACACTGAAACGTTGATATGGAACAACAATTTAGAAGAATATTTTCGAAAGCCAAAACAATGTGTTTGGTTTTTTGTTAAATAAATAATTTTGTTATTTCAAAATCTTGATCTTTTGACGTTAAAAAACGTCCTTGTCAAAAGTATATAGGCATTTAATTCCTTTTTTTTTATTTTTCTTTCTGACTTTATTTATTCATTATTCTGCTTATCTGATTATTTGGGTAGATATTTTTAATTGTGTGTACAGCCTTTACACTATAATAAAGACCAATATGTATTTAATCGTATTTGAATATGTAAATAAATATGTGTTACACAAAAGTTAATGAGTTAACAAAAAAACTATCAACTGAAACCATTTCAAATGTTTATAGCAGTGATGGGACGATTAATCGGAATTGGAACTTTTGGGGTATTGTTTTTTTTTTATATAGGAATCGCTCCAGACAAGGCATGAAGCCACTTGATGTAAGAAGCTAAAAAAAAAAAACTACCTCAAGGTTAAAAACTAACCAACAATAAGTGTTAGATGTATAGCTTCCGCCCTAGAAAACAGCAATTCTTCTCCTTATGTCAGAAAGATCGCTCAAAGAATGTGAGGACGAAAGGACAAAATAAGGGAAGCTAGAGGTACAAGACTGGCGAAAATAAACCCAAAGTCCAATTTCTACTCTCCTATCTGAACGATTCTTTTGTTTTATTTTTGTTTGTTTTTGTTTAAAACTTAATTTTCCATTGCTGGTACTAATGATAAAATGATCAAAATTTATTGACTTTAAACAATCAGTAATACTTAAATGTATAGATCAGTTCCCATAGTGTAAATATATGAACATGTTGCATGGGTTTTTATGGTAATCTGAAAATAAACAATAAAAAACAACAACTGTATAACTAAAATATTTAGCGGTTTTAAAAGAATCGGAATCTGGAAATGTATTGGAATCATCCTATCACTTGTTTAGAGGAAAGCACTCTATGGATCAAACAGAATTAATTAATTGCAAAAAAGTTTATTCACAAAACATACAAAAGAAATCGATCCGCAAATGATCTGTATAAAATAGAATCTATTAAATATTTGAAAATATATTAAGAACATTAAGCATAAGATCCTTTTACCAAAATAAATTAAGTCAGCATTAAATAACTCACAAGGGTTGATATGCCGTAAAACAAAACAAACAAAAAGAAAGCAAATAGCTAGTCAAACAATTATGGCCCCACCAGAATGTCAGAAGGATGCCAATATGGCGTCATGCCATCCAACACTCGGGAGGAACCATATTTATGGTCTCGGACGTGGAGTGGTTTATTTATGTTAGAAGGGCCTTGATTAATTAAAGATTAAATGTTTTATGTTATTTAGATAAATATTACTATTGGTGTCACAAATTATTTTAAGGGAAATACAGTGGAGAAATTAGCTAAACAATATTTTGGTTTACTTAGTTATTTGTGACCTATTTGCGTTGCACAAAGAGTATAAGATATAAGTAGCAGAAGGGTATGTCAATCGACCACGTGGGTACCAAAAATGGTGAACGGTTAAACTTAACTTTTGGGAATGAATGAAGGAAGGAAAGAAAGAAAACATTATTTTTAGACAGTTAAATCCACAAGTAAAAGACATTATTATAAAAAAACATTTTATAATTAACAACAATTTATTTTTTTAGTACGGCATTAATAAAGTTGTAATCTAAGAGTTTGTGGTTTTTGCGTAAAAAGGTTCTTGGTAAAGTCTATATTTTGTGTGAGTCCTAGAAAGCTTGTGCGAGTATCTGGCAATGCGAATAATGTGTGTGAATAAGGATTCATTGTTTGTGCACGCAAATGAGTAAAAACTGGTACATACCTTTTCCTTTTGAGTGTTCATTTTTTTGCCCCCTCCCCCCCCCCCCCCCCGCCAACCCCACCTCAACCACGCTGAACTGCTCATGTGTTATTTCTGGATGAAAAAGAGAAACAGGCCCTTCTCGTTTCTTTTATAGGGGTTTGAAGTTTTGCATTAGCCAACTAACATGTCAGTCTCCAATTGGCCGAAGTCCTTAGTCAACGTGTTTCCACAGGACTTCAGGGTATTAAACAACGCAGAGAAGAAAGCAGGTAGAACTTAAAGCTATTTGCATTCTCGTGTCTGTTCGGGTAGGATTTTAGGTTCACCACATAACCCACTCACTGTCTTGAATGAATTCAGAAATAAATCCTACACTATTTCCATTATAAGATGTTTTCTTTTTTCATTCTTCTATCTATACCGATTAATATGCTTATTTAAAAATTTTTTAACTTTCTAGTTTAAGACATTAGTGCAAACACTGGCAAAGCATAATTTTTTTTGTTGTTATTTTTGATAAGAGGTACACTTGTAGTTAATAATTGACATATCTGAAGAAAGCATTTATAGAATTAATAAAGCTTTTTTTTTATTTTCATATAAAAATATCTTGTGTATTTTTTATATATCATATTTTTCTTTCTACAGACAACTTACAAGCTTGGTTTGGAGAGATGGCCAAGCAGATCTCCTCTCTGGATTATGATGATTCAACAACTGCTGGTAGGAAAATTGTGCAACTAATCCAAGCTTTGGAAGAGGTTTGTTTTTATTTTTGTCTTTAGTCGTATGGGTTGGATGTGTGCATGACCACTCACACTGCTACTAAGAACTTAAGTTCTGCAACCTCCCACTCCCTTCCATCTATGTATATTACAGTAGTTTTTAATAAATATTCAGAGTATGCACACGTCTCGAAGTCTGTGTTACAAATTCTTCTCTTTTCAGTAATAATTATTTATATATGTTATTTACTCATATATAATTATTTTCATGGATAGATATAAAATGACCCGTGTGGGCAAATACACGGTTTAAAGTCTTCTAAAAGTGTATCTATATTGCCTTAGAAACTGTAACTTTGTTATATTGCCTAGTAGTTAGTCATTGTTATTGGAAAGTGCAGCATGCATGTGTCCTCCATATTTAAACGTCTCATCACATGGTCGCAGATCAGCATCGTTGTAAATACTACATGACAAGAGTTTAAAGTTCAATTCTTTTAGTTATCCCTAACCAAAAAAAATGGATCAAATGGATTTGAGGCACTCCAGAATAAGCAACAACCAAAAGGACACATTTTGTCTAAACACTGTTATTTTTACTTTTGACTTCTAGTTTTATCGCTTATGATTAATTTTAGATTTTTATCGGAAAAAATCCAATATTTAGAAACATTTTTTTAATACAATAAAATATTTTGGAAAATATTAAAAAAAAATATTTATGTAAAACATTTCTACACAATATCCTTTTGTTTTGTTTTTTAATATTTGTTTGTTTTGTTTGTTTCTAAACAAAAAGTTTTGTAAATAAAATCTATTATTCAAATTATTTATAAATCTTTAAAGTTTATAAATCAAAACGTTTTGTAAATAAAACTTTTTAAAAAATTAAACATGCACATATAACAAGACATGCTTGTCAGTAAAACTTAGTTTTTGAGGCTGGTGTCTTATGAGCTGTCTCTGTCTGAAGTCTAGTTGGTGAAAGAGTCAATTTTCGCCCCCCCCCCACTTCTCAGTTGTGACTACTCAGACTGTCGCCCCTATCCCTCACTATCCAACTTACCAGGCTTATTTGTTTCCTTTGCTTGCTTTCTCAGGGATGTGAGATATCTGCATTTCTTTTAGCTGAATTCCAGAAAAACAGATTTTTTTTTATTGAGAAAAAGTAGGATTTCTGTTTAAATGTTTTTTTTTAATTTCTGCCTTGGCTAGAATTTCTTTCTCATTCTTTTTCCTCTCTTTCTCTGGCTTTATCTTTCATTCTCTTTTCCTGTTTTTTCTCTCTTCTTCTCCATCTCTGCCTGTCTTCGTTTTCCCTTCTTTCTGGATATGTTAATCTTGACATACTTTAAATGATTTATGATTGGGAGGGTAGGTTAGGTAGAATGGAAGGTGACAGGTTGGGGAGTTGGGGCAAGTTAGGAAATTGAGATGCTCCCCACACCTACCCCAGATTGTGAAATTTCAGATTTTTTTGCCATTGGTCACTTACATCCTTGTTCATATAATTTAAATATTAAAATTGAAAGTTGTGGAATTTCATGTTTAACATACGTTTTGTCTTCAAATTGACTTTGATAATATTGCCTTGAAGACAACACGTAATAGGATGCTCTTGTGCAAGATTCAGTTGCAATTACATGTACAAGTAGATTTGAAGTAGTTAGAAACAAGTTACTTTTAAAATGTACCTATTGACTAGAAACTGACTGGTTGACAAATTAAATTGAAAAACAATGATTTGGTGTTCAAAAGGTCAAAATCATGTGATGCCGTAGTATATAATGCAGAAATGAAAAATTTGCAAAGATCTTTCTCGCTGACACATGTAATATGGTTCTAATCTTAGGTACAACAAAGAAACTCTCCAGAATAAATAATTGTTTTTTTTTATGAAAAAAAGTTATTTTATTTGTTTCAAGCTCATAACATTTGGATAATATATGACAGTATTAACATCAAGTATTATGGTCCCTACATTTTTTTGGACTATGTCGTGATTCAATTTTAGATATATTAACTAGAAGAATACCCATCCCAGGACGAGTAAAATTAATTCCACAAGTTTTGTACCACATTTATCTCCCCTTACAATGATTTATCTTCCTTTACAAAGAATAAAATCAAGATATAATAATACTAAGCCTCATACTAATCCTTGTTTCAATTTTGATCAAAATCCATTACATGGTTTTGATTTTAGAAAATGTCTAAGATTTAAGACTTTATAACTTAACAGGTCTAAGAGAGAATTAAAATTCAAGGAATCTTACTTAACTGGTCTCTAATGGATTAAAGTTAATGCAAATCTGAAATATTTGAATTTTCAAATAGGAGCTTGTGCCCATATTATTCCCCTTAACAGCCCTTTTAAATACTCTAAAGAAACTGAAATTTGGGGAATATTTATTAATTGATATTTAATACCTATTGTTAAAATTTCACAAAAGGTTTCCATTCCCTATTTACCTCCTTTGTATAAAACTCAATAAGCCAACAGTTGGACCCCTTACACCTCACAGCAGTCTTCTAAAATTCATAATAATAGGTCAAGTTATTTAGGAGTGAATCTTGTACATACAAATATATAAACATACCTAACTTTATATATAGGTAAACAATTCCGTTTTAAATGAGTTTAGTAAAATCATTAGAGAGAATATCATATTCAGAAGATTGTCACTTAAGCTTTTATTAGATTATCTTCTTTTCGTTTCCAATTTGTTGATAGGTTCAAGAGTTCCACCAGCTTGAGAGCAACTTGCAGGTGAAACAATTTCTTGCTGACACCCGTAAATACCTGCATCAAATGATCCGAACCATAAACATTAAGGAAGAGGTACTCATTACCATTTTAATAGTTGCAGACCTCTCCTATGCTTGGCATCTTATGGACAGGTAATACAGCTGACGTTTTTTTTTTGTTGTTGTTTCGGAACTTTTGAGATGAAGATTGATAATTTTTATTATTTAGATTAACATCTTGGATGTTATTCTCACAATTGATCTGTGGGACAACGGATAAAGTGCTAAGTAATAATCAGTTTTAAGTGACAGTCTTCTGGAGGTTGAAGGTTCAATCTTTACTACAGGTGATACTAAGAATACAATTATGAATTACTTAAGACTTCTATCCAGTCATGTTTGACGTAATGAGGGCAGTCTACCCCCACGGATTAAATAAAGCGTTCAATTTGAAATTCCGTACAGATTCTCGAGTTTGCCAAGATGCACCTGTAGAATGTCGGAGGTTGCATCGACCGAAACATGGTGAGAATAACATCCAAGATTAGAACAGTAGTCTGAATAGTTCAAATAATACATAAAATTTTTATTTTATTTAATAACTTTCTACACATTTTTTTTACAAGAGGATTTAAGCCATATTTAGTTCAGATAAAATTTTGAAAGAAGTGAATATTTTGCTACAAATTTATTTTACAAAAAAAAAAAATGAATCTAAAAATGGGTTCATGCAAGAGTTCATTTTAAATTTGATAATTACAAAAAGAGAAAAACAATAGTAAAGAAAAATCTTTCTACGTTAATTTTTAAAAATTTCTATTTGTATACTGAATTATTTAAAATGAATATAAAAGGAAAATAGAATAATATTTTCTCCAGCATTATAAATGTTTTTTATCACATGACATAGATTTGTTTGTTTTAGTTTTCATTTTGGATCAATTAAAAACAATGAGCATTTAAAACAATGTGTTGTATTCTAATGCATTTTAACTAATTAATTAATTAAGTTATAAAACTGACTCCAACAATCTGCTTTGTCACTTAAACGTATGCAATTAACTTCCTCAATGACAATAAATACTACTGTTACTATGTATCAAGTTTAATTTAATATTTTCATTATATATATTTTTTAACTTCTTCTTCACGTGTCTTTGAAGCATGTAGTCATACGACAGTTTTTTACGCAATCCTTTGCGTTATTTTATATCTATTTAGTTTACCGTGAACAGTGATGCGAGTAAATTAATCCACATTCAGTCATTTTGATTATTGCATTATATTACTCACAGTCACTATTTACAATAAAGTAAATTCCTTTCAATTTGTTTTAAATATTAAAATTATTTTTTAATGCAATTAGGTCACAAATGAGTAGGTAAAGTAACATAAATTGTTTTTGGCTAGTTTGCCAACTGTAATTCCTTTCAAATAATTTGTGTCGGTAATAGTAATGATTACCAGTGTTATGGCCGTGTTGGTTATTTCTTTTCATCTAAGATTTTTAATTGTTTTTTAAATTTTATTTTTAGTTACACAAACATAATGCAGGAAGGAATCAAAAAGGATCCCTCACTTGTCATCAAACTGAGGGCAACTTTCTTAAAGGTACTCTTGATGGCCCAACATGCTTACTCGCCCTTTTTTTTCTGTTCCTATCATTTTGCCTCTTAACGCTTTTCATCTATTTCAAGGTTGCAGTCTGCTTATATGAATCAAACTATCAGGCCATCCCATAAGTTTTGTCCAAATTTTAATTCTCTAAAATTGAATACTAAGTGTGTATGTCTAATGAACAAAATACTATTTATATCGCATCTATATCTATTTGGACACATTTCAGTTCATAAAGTTTTATTTTACAGGAAAACTTTAACTGATTGCTAAGCAACACTTTTAACACATGGACTTAATGGTTCAACATAAAGATTCCCAAGTTCAAAAATATGCACTTAAAGAAGATCAGGTTACATTGGCCAAAATCTTCTGAATATAAAAACCCAGATGAGAATAGTAGTTTAAATAATCCAAGTAACCCTAATTTGTTTTTATAATAATAATTAATCGATTGAAATCATGTGAAATACTAGAAGTAAAAGTTTGTATTAAAAAAACTACGCAAGTTTAGAATTCGACCCACATGAAAAAAAAATAAAGAAATATCTTTATGATGTATGTACCCGTGATGGAAATCATATATCATATAAAAAAATCACGTAAATTGATCATTTTTTTACAAAAGAAAATAAAATTTTATAGGTAAACGAGGATCGTCAATATATCGACGCCATATTGGACATAGTGTTTACCGACCAAGTTATAGTTATCTTCCATGACCAGCAAGTACAATGTCCAATATGGTGTCAATATATTGTCGATCCTCGATATATTGATCCTCGTTTATCCATAAAATTTGATTTTCTTTAGTAAAGAAAAAAACTACTTGATCAATTTATGTGATTTTTGGTATATGATATATGCTTTCTGTCACCGGTACATACACCATAAAGATATTTCTTTATTTTTTTTTTCATGTCGGTCAAATTCTAAAAAAAAACTTTCTTTTCTTTTCATCAATCGACTCCCAAAATAATATACCCTATAAATATTCATAAATTATTATATGTAAAATTTTCTGTATTTTAGTAAGTTTGCCAAAGTTTTTATTCAAATGTATATTTTTAACTTATTATCATAATAGTAGGCTTGATTTTTGGGATGAGTGTCATTAAAAATATTACTGAATATTTTGATTAAATAAATTTTCAGTGGTACAAAATTTTATTAAGACAAGGTATGTAGACATTAGCAACATTTTCTGTGGGGGGGAATAAAATTGAAAAGTGTTAAAAATGAGAGAAAAGTTATAATTACATAAATTTACTAAGCCAAAGTAAATTTATGTAATTATACCTTTTCTCTCGTTTTTAACACTTTTTAATTTCATCCCCCCCCAAAAAAAATGTTGCAAATGTCTATATTCTTTGCCTTAATATTTTGATTATTTTATGCAAAATTTATCTTTTACAATAATAATTCATCCAAGTAAACATCAAGCTGATGTTGTCGATTTGTTTGGCAATTGCCCCCCCCCCTCTCCAGATTAGAGAAACTGAATAATGCATTCGTCATTCATATTTCTGATTAAAACTCCTTTAAAGTCTCTGATAACATTGCAGTTTTATTTGGTTACAGATGGCATCAGCCCTTGATTTGCCCCTGATGAGAATTCTCCAAGCAAACAGCCCTGACTTAAGAAGTGTCTCAAAGTTCTATTCTGGAGAATTGGTAGCTTATGTAAGAAAAGTATTGCAGGTAAATAATTTACTTACAATCAACATTTTTTTCAGTTTTTATTAATTCCAAAAATTAAATTTAAAATAAATAATAATCATGAAATAAATAAAATTGCAAAATGTCTCTACATAATAAATGCAAATTCTTTTAAAAGAAATTTTACTAAATTTAAATCTTGAAGAGATCACTGTTATGTTTCCTATATGGTTTTAAGCCCATATCAAATCTACCTAAAATATTTTATACACTTATTAATTTCTCACTAAATTATTGCTTTATACTGTATAAACTTCTATTATATCTGCTATGCCTTATTTTTTAACAATATGCTTAAGGTGAATAATATCTCTCTTGACTATCATAGACAACCAACTTCTCATTGGCTTATCCCTCTTTATACTGTATACACTTTTATAATATTAAGTCCTTACAAAAATAATGGCCGATTACAGAAACATGCATTTATTCATGAATAATATTTCTCATTTCCAATACTCTGTAAATGACGTGAAACTGTTGCAGTGCAGACAGCAAGTATTTGAGACATTTCTTTGACACGGATTTTGCTCAACAAGTGCTTGCAATTGTTCATTGTCAGGATTACATGACCGTCCTCTACCTTCTTCATCTTCAAGGCTCTCATCTCCACTACAGAATTTCTGGAACAACCTTCGTACTGTCCAATCGCTTGTGGATCCATCTTCCCATGCTCTATTCATATTGGCAGAAGTTTCGGAGGCATTGTGCCCAAGTTCGAACTCATGCTACATAAGTAGGCGATAGTCATGTTTTGACATGTTCATCATTGATGGTCTTCTATGCTTCAAAAATACATTCTATCTGAAAAAGTTACTAATTATTATTGAGAATACATTAATTATTACATATGTTCAAATTTACCAGAAATAAACTACAAATTCTGTGTTAAAATAACTTTTTAAAACCCAGTGCTTACAAACGGCCATTATTCTTGTAACAACCTTATATATTATTAACACTCCATACTTAATTTAGAACTATATGCTTAAGGTGGATAATATCTCTCTTTACTATCATAGACAATTTACTTAATAATCCTATAATTAATCAATTTTTCCAGTTAGTCATTTAACTAAGAGTAGTTTTAGAATGACCTTTTATTCTATATTTATAATATTGCTTTATGAGAATAGAATTAAATATTATGCTATGCTTGAGTCGAAACATTTCTGCTAAATCTAATCTATGACCAGCTTACAGAGTTACCTCCCCTAGATACTGTATTTTAGAGTTGTATTTTTAGACTTTTGCGTTTTCCTTTTCATTTCTAGATCGTTTGTTTTTTTATTGCTCCGTCTGGCCGGTGATTATTTACTTCCAGCTTCCAATGCAGAACCAAGTTTAAATTTCCACCCTTTGTTGCTAAGATAGGGAGCTGTTACATGCATGTTAATAGTTTGCATATTTGGTTTTGACCTGTATTTTTTTTCTTCGTGGTAGATATACACCGACATCTCTGCTGTTTGTTAATAATTTGTAAATCGGTTAATGCACCGAAATTTCTACCCTTTTCACAAAAAAAAGGTTTTGTTGTATAAAAAAATATCGACAAATCTTTCTCAAGGTTTTTTCTAATTTCTTTTAAAACTTAAAAAAATAATATTTGAAACATAAGAAAAGAATATTTTTTAAAAGGCCTGGGTTTAATGGAAAATTAACTCTTGGTTGAATATAATGAGAAAATAAACAAATTATGTTCTGTTTTTAATATTTTTGTTTTGGCTCTTATATATCCTCTCTCTCTCTCTCTCTCTCTCTCTCTCTCTCTCTCTCTTTATATATATTATTATTGTGTATTTAGGCAGCATGTTTTCATTTAGACAAACGTTGTTGTATAGCACGGAATGTTTGATCTTTCGAATAATCATTTGCATATTTCTGTCAAATGTAGGCTTTGTAGTTTGTTTTTGTTTTCTTTTGCGAGTACTTTCGACTGACTCTAAATTGTCTTCAGCCGAAAGATGAGACTTGCTTATTCATGTCCGCTGAGTTCGAACTGTGCGCCAAATTTATAACTTTTTAATAGTATGTATGGGTGATGAGATTCTGTATTTCGAATGTGAACATGTATTAGGTGTGTGGCTAATTAAAATTTACAATATTTAAAAAGGTTAAATGTAGAAATTTTTTTAGTCAGCTAAACTGTAAATATTAAATATTGTAAATTTTAATTAGCCATGCGACAGAAATATGTGAAGGATTATCCGAAAGATAAAGATAGAGAAAATCAAAAAAAGACTAATTAAAAAAAACATTCCATGCAATATATATATATGTATATATATATATATATATATATATTTAAAATTTAGTGTACGATTATTAAAAAAAAATTGAAAATAAGAGTGTAATATTTATTAATATATGTATTACAGAAGATCAGAACAACATCGGTACCGTCGGTTTCAAATCCTAACAAAGGGACACCTTTCAAACTCATTTTTGAATGAATGTTGCAGTCATGGTGATTTACTTTTTGAAGAAAACTAAATCATCATCATCGGTTTAACGTTCGATTTACGTGCTGTCATGTGTTGGACATCTTTTAAAAACTGACTTCCAAACTAACCTATCTTTGACCAAGTCTTTATTTATCGCTCTTTCTCTTGATTTTCCTCTGCCAACAGACCCTGATATCACAACTGTTCTACATCTGTTAACCCAAGAACTCGCATCCATTCTTTCAGTATTAGCAAACAAGATCTCCTATTCCGCATAGATACCCCTATACTATCCAGGTTAAATTTTCCTCTGAAGTCATCAAATTTAAGCCTGTCTTTAATACTCACAGTATATATCCCCTATATCATTCTCATATCATTTCTCTCTATGCAGCACATGTCCTCAACCCTCATTAACCGGGTTTCACTTACATACATCATCACACTGCGTACATATACCTGATAGACTCTTCCCTTTGTTGACAGTCGTAGTAATGATAAAATTTGATCCATAACCTCACCATCCAAATACATTTTCTCCCTGAGTTCTCAAAATATACAATTTTTCTGTAATCATTATTATTGCTGACATAAATTATTTTAAAGGAAATATAGATTAGTTTCCCTACTCATTTGAAACCTATTTTTATTTAAAAAAATAATATTTAATATGAGATATAAGAATTTAAAATTGTTGTAAGTATCAGTTCTGAACAAAGTAGCCATTTTCTCAAGAAATATTTGCAAATGAGTAGGGAAAAAAAAAAATATATTTTTGACTTCTTCTTTGCGTGTCTTTAAAGCATGTGGTCATACAACAGTTTTCCACTTTTTTACGCAGTCCTTTGCATTATTGTTGTACTCTGCAAGATCTTTCAAGCTGCACCGGTTGGGCAGTTGAAGAATGACAAATACGGCAATGTTGCATCGGATGGGCTTCGTCTTCACATTCACAGATCGTTGGATCAGTTTTGTAGCCCCATCTACTCATAGCAACTTTTGATCTCAGGCGATTGAGTGCTTTCCACTGGAGCCAAGGTGCTTCTGAACCGGGAGGGAGGGGCTCAGAAGGAGGGATTCCTATGTCAGTAGAAGTGTGGGGGGGGGCAATTCTCTAGTCGTTTGGTCCATAGCTATTTATGTCAGTAATAGTAATCATTACCTTTTTTTAAAACAATTTCTTTAAAGTTTTGACATTTTATGTTTTCAGATTATTCCGCGGACAATGTTTGGCCTCTTGGCATCGGTTATTCAAAAGCAGACCAATCAGATCAAAGAACTACCAACACGCCTTGAAAAGGATAAGATGAAGGAGTATGCCCAACTAGATGAGAGGTATGAGGTATGTATCGAAAAACATTGGCTCATTTTTGTATAGTTTGTTTTCAAGTTTAAAAGAATATAACATAACATCTGAATATGTTTGTAACATGCTACTTTCAAAGAAATTTAGAAATAACTAACACATCACATAATAAATCCTGGTCCTGGTGTATAGATGGCACCACTAATAAAATAAATTCATGAGTTTTATAAAGTACTAACCTTCAAATACATACAAACCTCACCTTGATTACTCTCTCTCTCTAATATATATATATATATAAATATATATATATATATATATTTATTTATTTATATATATATATAATGAGAGAGAGAGAGAGAAGTTGTGTTTGGAGTCTGACACCGTTGGATACGAGACAAGGTAAACAGAATAAATAACAATATTGAAAGATTTCAATAATTTTAGAAAATTGATTTTTATTTACCAATGTGGTGTGTCGAATCAGGATGGTATCAATGGCGGTATGTTCTTTGAATTTTCGAGGTAGACCTCATCTTTAAAAAGAGAAGAAAAGAAAATATGTGCAACCACTCAGTTGAGGTGTGTTTTTGCCAGGAAGCCGGAAGTTAATGGATTTGCAGAAAATAGTTTATTATTTTCGCAGAAAATAGATAAGTTAGTGTCGAATAATGTTCTCTACACTGATGATTCCTGAAAGGATTAAACGTATACATATGTAGATAAAAACAAATATTTATAATTATATATGTATAAAATTATTTATTTAAAAACTATACATTAGTTTCTGTAGACAAACCAGAGTTTCATTGTTACAGATAGGCTTTTTCTGGGAACCAGGAACACAGAAAAGCCTATCCGTAACAATGAAACCCTGGTTAGCCTACATAAACTGTAATGTATAGTTTTAAAAATATAAGTTATATTAGCTCTTGCAAAACTTATGATCTAACACTTTATTTATATTTTGTCAACAAACTTTGATGCATATATATATATATATATATATACATATATATAATTATCCTCATCATCATCTATATAAGTAGATGTACTGATATCAAATTTATAAAGTGTTGCTCAGGCATTAAAACTATTTGATTCTCTTCACACATGTCAACAATATCCATGCATTAGGATATGATTCAAGCACTAATATGTTGTCAGAAAAGAAGGATAAAAATGTACTTGTTAAGAAGAACATTAATCATTTCTTAATAAGTGCTGATGTTGCAAATATAACATCAACCAAACATAAAAACATATTAAGGAAGGACAACATTAGAATATAGGAACACATGAATAAAGAATATTACACATAAACACGTGAATTCTAATAAAAAAAATATACACTGCTCAATATTGCCGGTCTCACTCTACAGGCCTCCATGAGAAAGTATGTCACACAACAGCGTCTCAATTGGTACAGCCACGTCGACTGCTGTGAGTTATCTGAAACGCTTCAAAGTATGTCCCACATTGATGTTGATAGCATAAAGCCACATGGTAGGCTGCTTAAGACATGGCGGGAATCAGTTGATGACGACCTGATCCTGCACACGTTAAATTGCAATAGACAGGAGAAGTTGGAAGTCATTCACGAAACGTCTAACCTCAAGCATGAGAAAAGCAGACAAAAAATTTAAATAATGATAATAATAATGGTGATCCTAAAAAGGACAAATCACATGATTGAAATATTTCCAAGTGTCTGAGATGATTATCTCCCTTGATTTGTTTCTTACAGTTAACATAAATAAGTGTCAGTAAAAATGGCAAGTGGTGGTGGTGGAGGTAAAATAAAAATCCACAAAAATATGACTTAAATTTTCTGCATTGATTTTTTTATTATGTGCTTAGTAGCACATTAGAAAAAAAAAGATTGTTTATTTTAAAATCTATTTCAGCATATCTTTGGTCTGCCATGTTGCACAGCAGTGAGACATGGTCTCCAAATATTTCTGATCTACAATGACTTTAGTGTAATAATCATGCTACGATCAGGTAGATATGCAGCTTAAAACTGGAAGAAAGGATTCCATCAATTGTTCTTTATCAGAAATTTGATATTGGTGAGATTACAGATGCCTTATGTTCTCAATATCTAAAGTGGTTTGACCATGTACAACGTGGTACCTCTTGCATCAAATCCATACTACGTTTGGATATCCTGGACACTAGACAACATAGACGGAGTGCGTTAGAAGCAGTATAATTGCATGCAACTTGGCTGATGTCAACCCTTCTGACCAGACTGCATGGATATAAGGCACAGGACGTTGTCTGGTGTTGTCCATCCTGGAGTCAATGACATTCACAAATCCCGAACTGGATGAAGAAAAAAAAGAAGTTTGACATAATTGAATGAACTTCAGTCATTGGTGAATGTGGCATCTAATTGAATAGTTTCTGCTGCACTTTTCAACCAACTAACAGTTATTGAATGACGCAGCAACTTTGAAACATCATCACTATTTTCACATGCATCAATTGCCACATATTGCAGCAACCCTGCCAAACTTGGTCAGCTGACTAACACTAGCAATTTATTAAATGACATTTTTCTGTATTTTCATGCTTTATTTTTACAATGACCATTTTCCACATACATTTGGTCTGAAATTATTTCAAATATTATCATGTTTACTTTACAATTTTTACGTTTCTGAATTTCTGAGATGAGGATTAATAATTTGGATTATTTGGATTACTGTTCTCATCTTGGATGTTATTCTCACAACATTTCAGCCGATGTAACCTCCGACCTTCTTTAGGTGTATTTTGTCGAACTCTTGAATCTGTACTAAATTCCTGAGTTCAACAAGATACATCTGAAAAAGATAAAAGGTTAGATCGGCTGAAATGTTTGAGAATAATATCCAAGATGAGAACAGTAGTTCAAATAATACAAATTTGCAATTTTGCCTTAAAAAAAGTTTAAAATACCATTTGCAATATGAGGTGAAGTAATTAAAAAAATTGTTAGCATAGTGTTTTTTTTAAGAAAAAATCATTTTATAAGGAAAAGTAGATTGTTTCTTTAAAATTTTGTTTATCTGTTCAAGAGACGATGTTCTCTGTTATTTTGTCAAGTTTTGAAGTTATATTCCAAATCGACCTCGAGGTGAAAAATTTTAAAATCTAAAAAAAAATACTACTTCTTGATGTTGCATTTCATACAGACAGAACAAAATCGTTTTTATTTAAATATTTTAAATCTTAGAAATACCAATAAAAATATTTATTTAAATCTTTAAACCTTTTCTTTAATACATTCTTCACTGAGATGTTCTTTGTTTAATTTAATTTAATTTTTATGAAACAAAAAGAAATCTATCTAAAAATATATATTTAATTTCTTTACGTTCTAATATATTACAATTATTTTATGGATAATTCCCCCTAGCGAACCTGGATGGATCGAAGGAAAATTTCAGTGGTGTCTTTAGATTCTGAAAAATGTAACTCTTATTGAAACTTATTTATTCAATTTCTTTTACACACAAATAAACATTACTTATATATTATTAGGTATAAAAAAAATTATTTATACAAACATTTTAGCTACACATTTGCAGGATTTTTGGTCAGAGCAAAAAAAAAGCCAAAGCACACAAAATTAATTCCTATTGGAAACGTGTGGTTCCAACAGTATTACTATATATGTGCATTATTAGAGAAATGTTTATTTTCTTTCACCTTGTCAATGTGTGCAGAACCCTGTTTTTATTTAAAAAATAAAAAGTGGAAGACCACTCCTCACATCATGTTGGTCTGCAGTTTCAACTTGTTACTGGCTATCTTGCTTTCGCTTGTTGCAGGATCTCAACATTTTGAACCGAGAGAGGGGGCTAGCTATCGTACAAAGCTAGATCTCTTTATTTGCAATCTCAGTACAGATACTCCTTCAGACAATGACATTTTTCTGAATGAAGGACTGGCAATCGTCTGACAAGACATTGCAGTCATCATATTTTTAGCTATTTAACATGGATTGAAAGTAATTAGTGATTAGATAATTCTAAATACCTACCATTTGTTAATGCCAAATTTAAAAATTGATTCCTCTGTCATTATTACTGATCCATTAAAATTTTTCCTTGATTTTCAGGTTGCACGTCTCACACATTCCATATCTGTGTTTACGGAAGGGATGCTGATGATGAAAACCACTCTTGTCGGTATCATCAAGGTAGGAATTAATTGATTGATGCTTTAAATGATAAGTAATTGTCATCTGTATTTTTTTTACTTTTATTCACCCCAAACAAGACATATTGCCACTAAGAATTAAGGGGCTACTGTTATTAGGGGACAGATTTATAGAGGGTGTATTAAAGTAAGGTTTGGTTTGGTTGTTTTGTTTTACTGCATATCAACCCTTTAGGGATTATTTAATGACAAATCCGATTATTTTAGTAAAAGTTTTTATGCTTCAAGTTTTTTATATCTTAAAATATTTATTGATGGTGTTTGGTTTGGTTGTTTTGTAGAGGAAAATTGTTGCTTTTGTTTTTGACTTTGCAGAACTTGATTGGAAGTCGTACAGCAAGATGTTTGTTCACATTACATTTACATTTCTAAAAATGTTGAGATAAAAAATAAACATAGAAGAAATACTAAAAATTTTGAAATAAAAAATAAACATAGAAGAAAACCTGAAAATCGATTAAAAAAAATTAAAAAAATGTTGAGATAAAAAATAAACATAGAAGAAATATCAAAAATCGATTTTAAAAAATCTAAAGACGTTGAGATAAAAAATAAACCTAGAAGAAATACTAAAAATCGATTTAAAAAAATTTAAAAATTTTGAAATAAAAAATAAACATAGAAGAAATACTGAAAATCGATTTAAAAATAATCAAAAATTTTAAGATAAAAAATAATCAGAAGAAATACTGAAAATCGATTTTTAAAAAAATTTAAAAATAATTTTAGATATCTCTCTTGATATGACAAGTTATCATCTTTAAAGTAAAAAAAGGACCAATATTTTTATATTACAAGGTTTTATTTGGGAATTTTTTAGATGAAGATTGACAATTTGTATCATTTGGCTTTTTTGGAATACTGTTCTCAGCGTGAATGTTATTTTTAGAACGTTTATGCTGAGGCAATCTTCAACTTTTTTTTAGGTGCATTTTGTTGAACTCTGTAACTTGTATGGAATTTTGAGCTAAAATTCGTTTTTACTCGATAGGTGTAGGTTGTTCCGGTTCCATCAGCCATGACTGAGTCAAAGTCTTAAGTGATTTTTAATGTATTCTTCGTATTGCCTCTACTTTTTGGCTGGTGATACCAGATCAGGCTGCCCTGTGGCTCCCTGAGACGAAATTCACCTACATTGACGTTTTTTTTTTTTTTTTTTTTTTTTTTGTAAAACTTAATTATGTTCTACAAAACCAAAAACAAAAACAACAGCCCCTCTCCCTTTCTCCCTCCCCTTTTTTATTTTATTTTTAGAACTTGAAGCATAAATCTTTTACTATAATGACCAGATTCGGCATTAAATAACCCAAAAAGGGTTGATATGCCGTAAAACAAAACTACCAAACCAAAAACGATGATTAAACATTTGAAGATATAAAGAACTTGAAGCATAAAAACTTTTACTATAATGACCAGATTCGGCATTAAATAACCCAAAAAGAGTTGATATGCCGTAAAACAAAACTACCAAACCAAAAACGATGATTAAACATTTGAAGATATAAAGAACTTGAAGCATAAAAACTTTTACTATAATGACCAGATTCGGCATTAAATAACCCAAAAAGGGTTGATATGCCGTAAAACAAAACTACCAAACCAAAAACGATGATTAAACATTTGAAGATATAAAGAACTTGAAGCATAAAAACTTTTACTATAATGACCAGATTCAGCATTAAATAACCCAAAAAGGGTTGATATGCCGTAAAACAAAACTACCAAACCAAACCTCTACTTTTTGGGTATTGATAAATTTCTACAGGCAATATTTACCAAAATATATGGACCTGACTGAACCGTTTGCAAATTTAAGAAAAAATAATGTTGAATTCATCTTGTCAGAGGAAGAACAGAAAGATTTTGATAGATTAAAATTAATTATGGCAGCGAAACCAATAGTGAAAATTTTTGAGTCCAAGAGGGACATTCGATAATGTATTTATCAATAAGACTAATGCATACTTACTTTAATAATTCAAAAATAAAGAATAAAATATAGACAGAGAGAAGAAAAAGACAAAGAATAAAGAAGGAAATATTTGTTATGCCTAATTAGCATAGAGTAGGAAAGTGTAGATATATAATTCTCTCTCTAAGAACAAGGTAAGAAAAAGCTTTACTAGCCACCAACGAGGTTAATCTTACACTTCACAACAGAGAGACCCCTTTGAAACTTTCTGAAGGTTGAGTCCCCAAATACTTCAAATGACTCAAAACCATACTACTATGATTTACTCATTCACACTCACTATCCAGGTTTATCATCTGTTTCCTTTGACAAGAGGTTCAATGTTGTCTGGCTGTTCTTATGCTAAGTCTCCAGTGCTCACGATTGTGAGGATTGACTGTGTCCATTTACAACTGTTTACGGTCTTGCCTGATGGTTTCTTTTCATGTCTTCCTAGGGCGCCCAGCTTTCTTTTGTTGTCCAACCTTAAGTCTCTGCATGTGCTGATTACCCCTTGCTTCTTTCAACATGCCTGAACCAGCAAAGACGGTTTTCCCTTATTAGGACATAAGTTTTGGAATGGCCAATTTCTCAAATAGAGTGTCCGACCTAATGTTCTGGATGTGGTCCGGCTTTAAACTGCATAAATTATATATATATATATAATGGATTAATTTTATGTATGTAAAAAATAAAAATAAAATGTATATATACATAAAAATGCGTCCTATTAATACGTCCTATTAAGGGCAACTTAATGCAATCTTCTGCATGACTCTTTACCGACCGTTTCAGAAGTGGAAATAAAATACAAATGCTGTTACTATCGCCAGTAAAAAATAACAAATACATAACTATATATATATATATATAGTAAAGTAAGTTCAGATCAAGAAAATTTGAACATTCTTTCAAGAATTCAAAACTAACAAATTATATAGCGTACGGTCACTTCCAACACAATTTGGAAATATTTTATTCAGTATTATTGTTCTGACCTTGCATCATAATCATATTCGGTTTAATGTCCGTTTTACATGCTGGCATGCATTGGACAGCTTTTAGAAATTGACTTCCAAAATAACCTATCTTTGGTCAGATTTTTATTTATCCTTCTTTCTCCAATATCCATCTTTATCATTTCCTCTTATGTTTTACTTGACATTCCCCTGCCACCTCACCCGCTCCACCTCTCCTAACCCCTCACAACCATTCTTTCAATGTGGCCATACCATCGAAGTCTCTTGGTCTGCACACATTTCCCTATACTGTCCAGATTTACTCTTCCTCTGAAGTCATCAGATCTAAGCTTGTTTTTTAGATTCACATTACACATGCATTGTATCATTCTCATAGTATTTCTCTCCATGTAACACATATCCTCGACTTCAATGATTTATGTAAGCTTACATGCTTGAAATTGGTTTGAAAATATGATCGCCACAATAATGTACAAAGATTGTAAAGAAAAAATATGATAGCAAGAAAATGGAAAACAACAGTATTTTATTATTATTTATATTACCAGGATACATTCTTATGGTAATTGGAAGTGTTGGGTGTGTGATAAAAGCAATGGCTGACTTGTGTGATCAATTCGTCCAAAGGGAAGTGACTCTGTTCTTTAGAATTCCTCACCAGTCAAAGGGACACAACTCTGTCTTAAGGAAATTTGTTCGGTTGAAACCTAAGAGAAAAGTTAAATTTTGTGAAATCAAGTACTCATTAAAAATTTTTAAAAGAAGTGAAATTTTAGGTTAGCGATTTTTAGTGGAGGTTTCATATTCCATCGGTGGACCTGTTTGCGAGAAAAAAGATAGAGCCTTTTTACGACAATCTACATCGACACTATCTCAATCCAGTGTTTCTGTACCCCCAATCCAGTGCTTTCATGAATGAAGCCCATCATTTTATAAACAATCACAAATTTTGTTATTTATGGGGTTTGTTTTCCTTTCGTTTGACGACCTTTTTGTGACAACATTTTATAGGAGCTAATCTTCGCATGGACTGTAAGACCAACTCCTGTAACAAAAGTATCGTCAAACGAAAAGAATTACAAATCCCTTGTATGAATAGCAAGTAATGTATTTGAGTTACCTACACCATTGGTTGTAGTTAGCTGAAAGTTAAAACGATTTCGTCACAGTGAAAGAAGTAATGAAGGAAGAAAGTTTGTTGGTTGCCACTTTTCTTCAAGCTGTATTTCTTCGAGCTGTATTTCTTCGCTGTCCAGTGGTTAAAGGCAGAAGAGAGTATGTCTTTGTTTGTTTGTGTTGGAAAGCTCTCTGTTGACTCTCTGTACTTCCCTAATGGTCTGAAAGTAGTGCTGTAAGGGTTCGGTTGGAATTAATACACACGTAATCTGATTGGCCTTCGTGTGACCAAATCACCTTGCAGGGGCTGCTGTGTTAGTGTTTATCACTGATGTAAGGGTACTTTAATAGTCAAAAACTGTTACGATGTGTGTTTTACTAACAAAGAACACATGCCATCATGTAAAACAATCCTTAAACAGAAGATTATGATGATAGTGATGATGATGAAACAAGTACTTTTTTTTAAATTTTAATTTAAAAAATAGGTACTTTGTTACATTAGGACCCGCGCTAACTATGACCCTAACCCTAAACCTTAACCTAAACTCTATTGCTAACCCTAACCCCCACTTTGACCCTGACCCTAATGACTGGGTCAAAGTTAGCGCAGGTCCTAATGTAACAAAGCACCAAAAAATGACTTAATACATGATAGTATTACAGGTTTTAGCAAGGTTGCTTGCCTATGCATTCAACTACAGCAGCACAACAAAAAGGTCACTATTTTGACATAAGAGTGCTGTGTGAAGTAACCTTTGTGACTTCTCTATATTTGGAAATGACCCTTCGGAAATGTAAAAAAAAATTTTTGTTTTGTTTTTCACTAATTTATCAACCTATTTTAACCTAAAAGTATTGGACAGACAGATTTCTCTCCGATATACAGATGTACATGGTTTACGTCGGCATAATTAATGTGTTTTTTTATGAACCTTATATGTCTTAGCTGTTTTTAAATGAAATGTTTCCTTATTATTCCTCTTTCAGATTGACCCCAAGCAATTGTTAGAAGATGGTATCCGCAAAGAATTGGTTCAACAAGTAGCAGCTGCACTTCATCAAAGTTTGATTTTTAACCCCAAAGCCAAAGTAAAGAATTTCATTAAACTTCAATTAATATCGTCTGATATTCTGTAAAGATAAATGACTCATCTATCTAAATGAATAAATGCAAAAGTATTTTTTTTATCTATCACTCCTATATTACTACCAAAACGGTTTACTTCTATTTAAATCAATAATACAACATATTTTAAAATACAATATATATAGTACAGATGGACCCCTAAAGACCGTTATTTTAATGCCTAATTTGCATAATTATTTTTTAAACAGTTCATAATAAATTAATATTGAGTGTTATGTTATTCATTTGTACTTTTACTGCCTTATCTTTCCCATATATGTGCAATAATTTTGTTGATATTAACAGTAATTAAAGTGATTTAATAAAAATGGATCAATTGCTAAAATATTTCTTAAAATAGTTGCTGACTAATTTTAAGAGAGGCTATTTAAATTAAACTAACTAGAAAGATATCCCGGCCAGGCATAAGAAAGAGTTTAGAAAGAGGAAAGAGTGGATGACTGCTCTCTCCCTCTTTCTCTCTGTCTCTCTCTACTCTCGTTAGCAATGCCACATAGAGAAAGGGGAGAAGGTGATTGACTGCTTGCTCTCTCTCTCTCCTTCTCTCTTCGTCTCTCTCCTCCTTTCTTCCTCTTTATTTCTTTACAATCTTATTTAAAAGATAAATAAAGTAGCGAACCCGTTAAGATAAATGATTCATCTATCTATATATAAAGTTTTAATTTCTGTCTGTTTGAAATATTTGTTTACTCCTAAGGTTTTGGAGACAGACCCCACCCCTCACCATATATTTATTCTGAAACGTAGTGTTTGCAGCTGGTTGTTTGTTCATAGCTGTTAATCCAATGACGCTACAGTGTTTATAAGATAGTGCTCAATATGAAGTAGAGCTCTATTTTAGTATAAATAGTTATGTGTATACGTGTTTTAGCTGCGACTTATAATAAAGATGCAGCTGAAACATGTATGCACATGTGTAGCCAAAAATCTTTGTATAAATAAAAATCTATATTAATATATTCTGAAACTATAGAGAACTTAAGATCTACTTCAGATTCAGTTGAGTTTTGCTGTATGGGGCAGAAAGCTGGACCGTTACAAATAAAATGTGCAAAACACTAAATGGTACCTTTGTAAACCTGCAGTAGGCTGCATGTTTTAGTGGTGCATGCAAGTTGCAGGTGTTAGATGCTTGGCCAAAGGAAAAAGTGGGGAGTGATACAAAGGAATTTGAAAATATCTCTTTTGTATTTTGGACCACACAGAATCTATTTCTTTGAAATTAAATAAGTTCCCAATAAAAGCAGGAAATTATGCCGAGACCAAAAAATAATGTCCATAGATGGGCTCTATGATAAGCCCCCTTGAGTAGATTGTCTGTCAGTTATCTCTAGTTGATATCTCCAGCGGTCAGCCTCTGGGTGGTCGACTGGTGACCAGTGAAAAAGACTGGAATCCAAGATTTCTGGTCAAGAGGAAACGATTCCAGGAGATGGAAAGAGAGGGGGGGAGGTGACCTGGCTCGCTGGTCATGAAAGGCAGTTAGTTGGTTTTTCAGAGGGCTAGCGATCAGGTAAAGCTAGGTGCCTCTCCAGGCAAGATCGGCCCATCTGGGGCTCTTAGCTAAATGATTGTGCTGATTTTCACTTATCTTTTTTTGGTCGGGCAAAAATCTCATTTTGCAAGTTTGCTGTTCAACCTGGGAACACGAGTATCGTTTGTAATCTCCAACAAATAAACCTGTTACTTTTTTAAAGAATGGAGTTGTGATTCTACTTAGGATAAAAGTTCTTTATTGCAGTACTGGCTGAGTCGAACAACGACTTTGGACCGGCACGTGTGCAATGATTGCGGCCGATGAAGTGAACACACTCATGCAGGTTCATATCTGGTGCCGCGCATGCAGGTTCATACCTATATCAGAATGTTAAGAGCATTCCTAGGTGTCATTTGGATGGGTTGGATAACAAGCAACGATCTATATGAAGAACTGAGTAAATTAACAGCAGTGCTTAAAGTCAGAAGGTTAAGATTTATTAGGCATATGTGGAGGAGGAAGCGAGAGTTTGTATGGCAACTTCTGATGTGGGAACCAAAACAGGGAAAAGAGAAAGGCCAGCAATTACATATGTGAACCAGTTCAAAAATGACATTGGTTTGTCAATGGAAGAACATAATGGAAGATTCTAGTCAATGATATCCGAGTGAGCTCGAAATGACTAATATTTCATTTTGATCAAAGAGGGTACATTATTGTGGGGTTCTGCATTCACATTTAACATCCATAAAAAGAAAATACGTTTTATCTTCTTTTATTTATAAATTTTATTATTTACTAGCAAATGTATGCTCCCTCTGGTCACATATTTTTGCTAGCCTTGGATGATGATATCATACACTGACCCCCAAAGAAGAAGGTAACAACTGAGAGTATATCATTAGGACGAACGTGCCCCACTCATAAAAAGGAGGAGTTAATATCTGCGAAGATGATATCATGACAATGAACAGATACTATACTACCACCCCTATTAAAAGCTAATGCAATAATAAATTCAATCACTTTTTTTCTAGCCTCAAAAAACATTATTTTTATGGTTCATTGGCTTTTTGGCTAAGATAAAAGTGTAGTATCTGTTCCCAGCATCCTAGCAACATCAAACGTTTCTTTACCGATAAAAATATTGTGTACATATAAGAAAATATGACAATGCAAAATTACAACTGTATATTGCAGAATATTAATTTATTAGGAACTCTTTATAAAATACATATGCAACTTCAGAAAACCTAGAACTGTTTGTTGGCATTTGAAGTCTACTATGTATACGGTTGTTTACAATATTATGTAGTATCATAGAATTAAATAAGCACAACTTTTTTTTGATATGGTTAGCATGGATGGAAAAATAGTTTGCATTTATTCATTTAGATAACTTGAAAATTATAGAAATTAAAAATGAAAACTAGAAATCTTAATAATGGGAGCAGGGTTTGGAGCAGGAGTGTGATGGGGCCTTCATTCATTTCTGAAATGGTGGGTGTGTTTCGAGGGAGTTAAAGATCATAAATTATTTCAATAAATATCATTTTACTTTTACACCCCCCCCCCCTCCCACCGAATCAATACTGAGTCAATCGTTGAGGCCCCACTCCAAAAATGAAATATTATACAATGTAATAAATAAAAATAAAAAAGGATGATATGGTGTTATGGGCTAGGAAAATAAATCCTGGACAACACCAGGTTTTCTTGCTAGTTATATAAATCTATAAATTTCGGCCTACTATTATTCAACATTTTTCTAGTTCTGACAGGCTCACTACATTTGCATAAAACTAATTGACTTATGAAACTTTTAGAAATGGTAAAATGATATATGTCAAATTGGTAGGGGGTGTAAGTACACATTAAATCTGGGTTCGGAATGAGCATACCTTCTAATTTTTGGCACTTATTTTGGGATGGACAACATTATCTACTAAAACACAGAAATCACTCCATTATTATTGGCTCTGCCAAGGTTGAGGTTATGTTTTCGATCGAGTTCGTTTGTTTGTTGTTTGTATACAGCTACAATAACGGCTAAGTAGAGAGTCTCTATGATGAACTGAACTGAAGTTCTTATCACAAGTCTGACTTCCACATTTTCCATGACCGTGAGCTTGACCTTTGACTTAGGTATGCCAAAATTAAATCAGTTTTAAGGTAGAGCATGACTGATATTTTTACCAAGTTTGCTGACAATTGATCAAGTGATGTTGATGCTAGTGACAAACTAGCAAACTTGGCAGAGTTAATTATTGAAAATGAGCTGAAATAAGTGTCAGTTTTATTCTCATGATAGAAGGTTGGGACGAACAGACAAACATTTCTACTTAAATGTATCTTATATATAAATTACTGTTATGTGTTTCTTTGTTTTCGTAGGTAAGTGAATTGATACCTCGCTTGGATGCCTTGGGTGAGAAAATGGATGGTTTCCGAAGATCCTTTGAATATATCCAGGATTATGTGAATATCTATGGACTCAAAATCTGGCAAGAAGAAGTTTCTCGTATCATCAATTATAACGTTGAGATGGAGTGCAACAACTTTCTGCGGACAAAAGTAAATACTTATTTTTTTGCAAATAATTCTTGTTCACAGGTACTAATGTGATTGCAAGCGTTAGGAGTGGATGGATTAAGTTCAGGGTACTTCTGCCATTACTACCCAGCAGTTTGCAAATAAATAATTCTTGTTCACTTGAACCACATTGGCCACTTTGTAAACAATGGATGAGTTATTTTGGTTAGTAGGTGCAGAATAGCTGAAGTAGTTGGTTCAGTTCACAAGGAAAGGTCAAGGAAGGCCAACACGAGAGGAAGTGATAAGAATGGGTTAAGAGAAATAGAGATAAAGGCCTGACCTATGTTTAGTTTGAAAGTTAATTTCTAAAAGCTGTTCAAGGTATGTCAGCATGTAAAACGGACATTAAACTGAATATGATGATGCTATTCTGAGGCTATTCTCTATTTTTACAAATATGTATGGAGTACTGTTGTCATATTTGGGCTGGTGAATCTCTGTCCCATTTTAGGGTTCTTGATAAGGTGCAGAAACGTATCTGTAATTTGATTGGCTCCACCCTTTCTTCTTCTCTGCACCCACTCTCTCACAGACATGATGTTGCTAGTCTCAGTCTTTTCTATAAATACTATTATTGCATGCGTTCTTCAGAATTATGATCTATTTCCTGCTTCTTTTGTTCCAACTCGTTTGACTCGTTGGTCTAGTGGTCTCCATCAATTCGCTGTTTTGATACCTCATTATAATACAGCTTCCTATTCCAGTAGTTTCTTCTCAAGAACTGCAGGCTTGTGGAACTCTCTCCCTGCTGACTGTTTTCCTCCTACATATAGCCTTAGTCTTTTCAAGACTAAGGCCAATAAACATCTCCTGTCTTTGCAATAATCATCGTTTGTTCTTGTTACCTCCTTACATCAAGTGGCATCATACCTTGTCTTGAGCGATTTCCATAAAAAAAGTGAATAAATAGAAAAACGATGACTTTTCAAATAATTTTTACTTGTATTCCTAGTATTTGCAAATGTTTAAAGAGACAATTACGTCATTTTTCTTGGTACATAATTATTGTTCACAGATGCTTGTGTGATTGCAAGTGTCAGGAGTTGATAGAGTAAGTTCAGGGAACTTCTGCGATTACTAACCAGCAGAGTGTTACCACTGTCGGCCAAAGGAAGAGTCTATCAGGCATGAGTATGCAGTGTAATGAAGTATGGAAGTGAAACATGACCACTGAGGGTTAAGGACGTAGAGCAAAATGATATGAGAATGATACAATAGGTGCGTAATGTGAGTCTTAAAGACAGGCTTCGATCTGATGACATAAGAGGATATCTGGACAGTATAGGGAGATGTGTGCAGAACAGGAGACTTCGATGGAATGGCCACATTGAAAGAAGGAATTAGTGTTCTTGGATTAGTAAATGTAGAACAGTTGAGGTAGCTAGATCAGTTCACAGGGGAAGGCCAAGGTAAACATGGGAGGGAGTGATAAGAATGGACTTGAGAGAAAGAAGGATAAATAAAGACCTGTCCAGAGATAGGTTTGTTTGAAAGTTAATTTCTAAAAGCTATCCAACGCATGACAGCATGTAAAAGGGATGCTAAACCGAATATGATGATGACTTTGTAAAATAAATTTTACTCATCATAATATTTGCAAATTCATAAAGAGACAATTATATCGTTTTTAATGTTTTTATCATAAAATTGATTCACAAAGGTTGTTGATTATATGTATCAAAATAAAAATAAAATGCAATTAAAAACTCATAATACCAAGCAGTTATTTCTTAAAACCTGCTGTTAACCAACGGAAGAGTTGATCAGGCATGTGTGCGCAGTGTGATGATGTATGGTCAGCGAGGGTTGAAAATATATGTTGCATTGAGAGAAATGATGTGAGAATCAAATCCAATTTATTGGCAAAAATAAGCATTTTTCAAAATGCCATGTAAAAAGACATGATGTGCACATCTATATACAGTGTGAATGTTTTCCCAAGGCAACTTAAAACCTGAATCTTGTAGGTATTATTACAACCTCTTTGGTAGACAGTTCTATGGAGCAGAAACACGGACAGCGAAAGCTGCCTTTTTTCTATTGAGATGAAAGCTCCGATGGTACATCTGTTGTGGGGTCCCATAGAGACCACAACTTTGTGCCGGGTTGTAAAACTCCTCAAAAGGTACAATGGATGTGTAATGCAAGTATTAAAAACCAGCTTGGATCTGATGACCTCAGAGGAAGATTAAATCTTGACAGTATAGAAAGAAGTGTTACCCTGACCAAAAAGTAACAACACTAGAGGAACAAGTAATACAGCAATACAAAACAGATGTCCTGGTTTCAGCTTATTCACTTTTATTAGCATAGTCATACATCAAAAAGGTCTGTATGAAGTTCATCTATTTTGTGGCACAAATTGATGGGTCACCATGACATGTGTGATATTTTATGAACCTTTGCTTTCATGATTATTCTTCTGTTGTTGTTAAGTTTTGGTTGTGTATAACTTTTCGATATGTATAATAGGGTTCTACAGATTAAATTGTCTTAAATATTTCATAAGATAGATCCCAAAAAACCGTTATATTTGAATTCACCCAGTTTGTTCTTAAAATTCTCTTCCCAAATTCTATTCCTTAATTTATTCAAAACAAATGTTAATACTATTATCATATTAAGTTTAACATCTGTTTTCATGTTGACATGCATTGGACGGCTTTAAGAAATTGACTTCAAAACTAAACTATCTCTAGCCAGGTCTTTATTTATCCCTCTTTCAATCAGATCCATTTTTATCACTTCCTCCCATGTTTTCTTTGGCTTTCTCCTGTGAACTGAACCTGCTACCGTAACTGTTTTACATCTACTAACCAAAGAACTCTCGTTCATTCTTTCAACATGGCCACTGAAGTCTCCTGTTGTGCATCCATCTCCCTATACTGTTCAGAGTTAATCTTCCTCTTAGGTCATCAGATCTAAGCCTGTCTTTAAGACTCACATTACACATTCATCATATCATTCCCATATCATTTCTCTCGATTAAACGCATGTCCTCAACCATCACTGGCCATAAAAATAAAATAAAATAAAATGCTATTTAAAAAAAATAAAGAAAAATAAACAAGATGTTAATGTAGACATATTTTTTTTCTTTTTTCGGCACTCTATTTATTGCAACAGGGAAATTGTGTCAATTGAGCTTGACATGTGGAATCACTAAAAAGAAATAGGTTACTGTAGGAAATGTGTTATCATCACTTAAACATATATACACTTTTATAAATGGGATGTCAATTCAAAAAGTATTCTTGATAAAATACTTTTCTTTCCAATTATGTGTTATTATTATATTATTATTATTTTCATTGTTCATCTTGTGTCATGCTGCAATTAGACGTTTTGTGAATGACTTCCAACTTTTCCTGTCTTTTGCCATTTCGCTTGTGCCGACTGCCAGGATCAGGTAGTCATCAACTGATCATCTCCATGTCTTAAACGGCCTACCATGTGGCTTTGAGCCATCAACATCAATGTGGAACAGACTTTTGAGTGTTTCGGATGACTGACAGCATGCCACGTGGCCGTACCAATCGAAATGTTCTTGTGTGACGTACTTTCTCAAGGAGACCTGTAGAGTAAAACTGACAATTTGCTCCATCTGATGAATTGCACCCAGGATCGTACTGTCATTTTGACATTTCGTCGTTGACCATGTTTTGCAGCCATAGCAAGAGCACAGCCATATTTAGTGAGCCCGTTGGAAATTCGAATGTGATTTTGAAGCATTTAAACTGTCAATTTGAAGTAATTTCTTACGAGAATTAAAGTTTATATACAGAAGTTGACAACCATTAATGACAACTTTTGTTGAATTTGAAAGAAAAGCTTATGAGTGCACTTGTAGATATTTGTAAAAAAAAAATTTGAACAACTGGAGGGGTGCATTTTTCAGTCCTCAGTTCTTGCTTCATGTAAATAAACATTAATTCTAACTTTTGGTAAATTTTGAGAAAAAATTAATGGTGGGCATTTTAGATTAAAACATGCCATTTGTGGTGATTTTAGTCACTGGAGATCAAACTTGAGTTTTGCCCTCCAAATTTAGCTCAATCAATTTATTATGTTCATAGTCATATAACTTCATGCAAAATTTTATGGAAAAACAGTTTTGAGAAAGTTAGAAGACTAATGGAATAACAGACTAACAGAATAACTGAAACTGACAAAAAATAAGTCCTTTCAGATTAAAAGAAAAAATACCTGTTAATTTTATTTATTTAATAAATATTACTAGTTTATTTGAATTTAAAATTGAAATAATATTCAAATCATACATATCTTCCAAAGATATTTTTATACATATTTGAAATTAAAAAAAAAAAATTTACATTGCAAAAATGTTTTCAAATCTTCTATTTTATTTTAGATCTTAGATTGGCAAAGTGTTTACCAATCATCTGCCATTCCTATTCCTCGTTTTCCATCAGTGGATGGTAGTGTGAACTTCATTGGAAGACTTGCTCGAGAAATCATACGTATAACTGATCCAAAGTAAGTGCTCACTTTTTGTTCACTTGTCTTTGTAGATTGTCTCTTATTTTAAGCAATATTCTCTCATCAACTTTTAATGAAGAAATATATTTTTATATATAATGATATAATAAATTTTTCAAATTTGTTTAAAAAAACAAAAACATTTTAAAACACATTTTTTTTCTTTATAATAAATTCCAGATTTTTTCAAAAGACTTCCTCAGTGAATTGGTGTCTCCCATCAAATTAAAAAAAAGTATTTCAATTTTGTGGTGTTTTTGTGTGTGTGTGTGTGTGTGTGTGTGTGGGGGGGGGGGGTGTCCTAAACTAAAATGAAGTGCAGAAACAATATTTGTATTTTTTGTATATTTTGTTAACGATACTACACATGAATGCCACTATCCTACCAATGACTGTAAGTCCGGAAGTGTTGCCAGTCTGACTTAGGGTTAGTGATCAGTTATCTTTTAACTGCATTTAATGAATGAAACATCAATAGCAACTTATGGGTCGGGCATTTTTTATTTTTTACTGTCTCCAAAAAAATGGTTATCGACAAAATCTTGAAATATAAAAAACTTTAAAATACTTTCAGAAATTTAAAACTTTGCAGATCAGTAGAAAAGTAAATTTTATTGCGTTTGGTAGCACTTATTTGTTGTAACATTGGAAAAGAAGTAAAACCACAAAAAAATGCTGCTGACAGTTTTGTCGATTTTAAAAAAAAAAAAAAAAAAAAAAAAAAAAAAGTTAATGTTGTCGCAAATGTTATTAAATCAAAAATGAAGAAATCACATGGTGTTGTAGGTGGAAGGATTAGTAAAAGAATTAGAGCGGGTAAAACGGCGAGCAATCTCCTCTTAGTAAGTTATTTTTGTGCGAGTAAGTTTTCCAGGATAAAATGTAATAATTATAGAATGGATTTGTAGTAACTTTAGCTTTTGTAGAAACCGGGTAGTTTGCAGAGCGGATCAGTTTAACCTGTGATGTAGTTGATTATTTTTCTAATGTAGTCAAAGTTACAGGAGAAAAACCAGTCTACTTTAGAGAGGAATAATAATATTACAGAAGATCAGATCAAATCAACATGGTACCATAGGTTTTAAGATAGATCAAAAACACCCGACAAAACTAACTCCATGCATTTTAGTCTGAAGATTCCCCACCCCACCCCGGGGATGAAATGTGGGAGCCTCAGTGTAGCTTAATTGCCATTAATATATTTTCATAACTTACTATATATATAATCATTATTAAATGAACAATTCTCTAATGGGGAGCCTGTTAAACTAAAGACTATATTTATCTTTATGGGTTGTGAAACACAAAAGTTGGAATGGAAAAAGCTATAGGCATTTTCTGAAATAAAAAATATAAATAAAAATTATGACTGTGGACTGGTTTTTCTTTAGTCATTAGTATGCAACCAAACAGTGTGTGTATTTATTTATATATATATATATATATATATATATATATATATATATCTTAATCTTCAATGGGCACTATACATTAGTTTGACCCGCCATAGTTTTGATAGTGTGACCATAATGGTAATTCTCCATAACATTGGCTGCCGAATGGGTCACATTTGGTATCTTTAATCCTGTGGGTTGAGTTCCCAGTGGTTTCATAAAACTGAAGGTATTAATGGAAGACAAACTAATGTATTGTGACCATTGAATTAAAATATATATACTCTGGTACAAGTAATTGAGCACTTTGATTATTTCTCCTGTAACACTGTATTACATTATATATATATAAACAACTTTGAACGATACAAAATTATTACATATTAAGTATATATGTTCCAAAAATTCGACAGCAACACAGTTTATAGTGGACATATGATTCTGAAGCAAGTTAATTCTCTTTATCAGCATCTGTAAAAACTAGAATCATCATCATCATTTCACTATTAGTCCAGTTAGACAGTACAGTCCCAATTGGGCTATAAATGCATTAAAACAGACTTTTCAACAATTTAAACAATGATTAACTTAATTAATAAAAGCTCCATAGAGCTTAGTTAATACCTGCATTATTCAATGGTATCTGACAGACTTCATTTGCCTCAGCTTTTATCTATGTAACTTTGAGGTGTTGTTTTCTAGGATACCGTCATAGTTAAACGATTCGACTTTACTTATCTTATATATAATGATAGTTACTGAGTGTCAGATTTTCAAACAGGGTAAAATTTCAGATTTGCACTTTGATACAGTGCTCGATAGCTTTTCAGACAGAGCATTATAATAATGGAATAAATTGCATGTTTTTTTTTTGTCAGTCATAACCAGTGGTTTCATGTTTTGAGCAATCATCAGATGCCCCAAATTCATTCTTCTATTCTTATCTTCAGAAACACTTCATACATTGATCAGATGAAAGCTTGGTATGACCTGAAGAGTAAACAAGAAGTTATCAACCGGTTGCTTTTTCAGAAACTCCAGGTAAAAACTTTGAGACTTTTGCAGTGTACACTGTAGAAATTACTAACACAAATGCGCGCGTATACACATACACAAACTGAGTAATAGTGGTGGTAATAGACATTATAGAAGAAGATAGGATCACACAAGAATGAACACAAGAAAAAGGGATAAAAAATGAATAAGATCCTCCTTTCATACATGATTATAATAGTGACATCTATTACTAATGGATATTTTGTATCTCATTCTGAAGCTGAAACTATACTATTGCTTCTATTAATTCTACTATTCTTTTTAATGCTCAATTCAGTTTACTATTTACTGTATTCTCTTTTAGGGGGCAGGAGTAGTGTAGTATATGTTCTGTTGTCATGAGACCATCTTCCTAGGAATTATCTATCCTTTTTCGTGGGGAGGGAATAGTGTAATATATGTTTGATCGTTCAGGCATTATGGGTAGGGGGAGTACTATATGTTCATTCGTCATGATACTTTCCTCTTAGGCATTACTTATTCCTTTGGGGGGGGGGTAGTGTAGTATCTGTTCTATAGTCATGAGACCATCCTCTAAGGAATTACTTTTTTTGAGTGAGTATAATGATCTCGCTTCTCTTATTTAAAAAGGTGAGTAGAAAGTGGACCGTTGGTTTACTTTCGGCAATCTCGTAACTCTCACTTACCTTATTTTGTCCTTTAGTCCTCATATTCCATGATTGATGTGTCTGACCATGGGGGAAGAATTGCTGTTTTCTGGGTCGGAATCTATCCATCTAACAGTTATTGTTGGCTAGTTTTTTACCTTGAAGTAGTATTTTTCTTTTTTAGCTTCTTACAAAATATTGTCATGGGATTTTATAGCTCTTATTTAGTATTCATGTTTCTGTGTCATTGCTGTGGTTAACACTTTATGTATGTACATGTCTGTAACTTGCTTTTTATGTCTAGTAGCCATTACTTATGTACGGGTCACATACTGTAAATAAATTTAAACAAACTGTTTCCTTCTTTCTTTCTACCTGGCATGCCTGATAATACACAGGAACAAAGGTTGTCATAGGCACACTGAATAATTATATTCCCACCATGTGGGCCATTAAATGATAAATTTGAATATTTAATATTAAAATTTTAGAGTAGGAACTCTTAATTTACGCATCACTCAAAACCAAACAATAAAATATTTACACTCATTCACAATTACACCAAATGCACCCAAAACAACTGCGATAAATTATTTTTGTGTCAACACAAACATTCAGCTTTCACTTCAGTTTTTTTCATGACATGTTTCTAAATATTATTTATTCTAATTGTTTATTATTTGTATGTTAGTCATTCAATCTCCATATTAATAAAATTGTGTGATGATTTCTTGTGTGTCTGTATGTTTCATTCTTACGTCTACGTGACTTATACATTATTTTATTTTATTTACTGTTGAAATCAAAAATGCAATGCCATAAAAATTTGGTACTTTTTTACAATAAGACCCGTGCTAAAAGTCCCTTGGTGTCGGTGCTTTCCGGTGGTTTACGTTAAATGCCGGAAAGCCCTGAAGCGAGATGAATAAGCAGACGACAGCTAAACTTTCAAACTGAATGAAACGCCAAACTTTTAAACTGATAGAAACGCATTTTTAACATGAATGTTTACATGGTATCACTGGCTGTTGAAACTCCTAAAGGAACGATAAATTTCTGTCAGGACCATGAATTGATTGTTAAGGATAAAAAAATGACAAAAATATGGAGATAAATGCAAGATCGCTAAGCAAACCAAACTCAGAGATAAGTACTCTTGGTGATGCCTTAACGCCAAATACAGAAGCTGGCTTTTACTGAGGAGTGGTACTTTGTTCGAGCAGGCTTGTTTTGACATAGGACAAGTAATAAATTCCTAACTCTGCCCTAAACCATGACCCTCATGAAATCAACAAAAATAATCAGTATAAAAAAAGTAGAGATAAAAAGAAATTTCTAAAAAAGTGTAAAACAACACTTACTTGATTAACCTTTCACTGTTATTTATTTATTTATTTATGTTTACTAATTAAAAAAAACGTACAAAGAAATACTTTTGAATCTTCATTAAAAAAATAAATATTTATTTCATACAAAATTTTTTGCTTGTTTTGTCCTGCTTGTAAATTCAGCCTTTTTTTGTGTTTTTTTTGGATGCAGGTAAGTCAACAGATTTTTCATTCAGCATTGTCCGGCGTTTAATGTAAACATCTAGAAAGCACCCCGATGCCGAGGCACTTTTAGCGTGGGTCCTACTGTAAAAAAATACCAAAAATTCAATTTTGAAAAATAATTTAATTACAAAATTAAATCCACCATAATGCATTTCTCTTTCTTCATAAACAAGTCGGCCATTGTACTCTTTTGTTAATAGCTGAAAAAAAAAGTTATTTTCTAAAACATTCAAAATTTGAAAGGAATTTGAAAGCATTTAAACTGTCAAATAAAAAATAATTTCTGTCTTTAAAATTCTTCACAAATCTTCCCGTATTAAACGATTAAAAATTTCCAATTGATTCTAATTCTTATGATCCTATTTTATTTTCAAGAAAGCTGTTGGTAGTTTTGGCCTTAACGGTCTCGATCGCCTTTTTTCATTCATGATTGTCAGAGAGTTACAAAATTTCCAAGTTCTTTTACAAAAAGGGATCCTCCGTGACAAGAATGCCTATGAATTGATTTCATCATTATCCAAATCACTCAATCCAATCCGCGGAATTGTCAGTGAGTACAATTTTATTTTCTTCTCTTCAAAAAACGCGTTTTTTATCTTTAATTCTCAATCTGCTTATTAAACTCATTACGGGCACTAATCTATTTTATGAAGGAATGTTGTGTGTTTGTCTGTGTGTCCAGCTAAAAGTCCAAAACTACTCAAGTCACACAGTTGATATATTCTTTTTGGCATTGCCTCGGACAAAATATAGGTATATAGGAGAGTTTTATGTATTGTAATTGCAAATATTGATTCACTTTTTGTTTTTCTATTTGTTTCTTCAGGTCATCCACACAGAGTTTACTCACAGGCTGTATCTCGTGCCATAAAACTATGGCCTCCGTTTATGAAGACTCTTTTGAAGGTAGATATTTTTTTTTTAATGAAAAAAGGAAAACTGAAAATTGGTTAGATATTTATCGACATTTCATCTTTATTGTTCAAAGACTTTCTCGCAATGACTGATTTGAAGAAAAACATATAAGTTATATTTAAATATGTGGTGTGTCTATGACGTGGAAAGAAGGTTTTTATCCTTTTTTTCGAAAAAGCGTAGACATTAAAATTTAAAATATGTGGTGTGTCTGTGAGGTTGAATAAATGTTTGTTTAATATCGAAATTATGTGCAAAGTTTTGTCAGGAATTTAGTATGAAAATAGCTAGCCTGAATCTAAATTTAAGTTTTGTTTGTTTAGTATTATTTTGTTGATTACAGGAGATAAATTGCAGAAGTCATTACGTTGTTTAATTGTGCCAGGGTTTATGAGAGCTGATTCAAGAATCAGTTTTAAAATGAATTCAACAAGTCTGTTAAAAATCAGCACTCATTATAAAGTCTGACACAATTAAAAAAAAAATTGCTTCTACAATTTATCTCCTTTAATCAGTAAAATTCAGAACGAACAAAACTTAAATTTGGATCAAAGTTAGCTATTTTTACATGACATTCCTGACAAAACTTTGTGCATAACTTCGATATAAAAAAAACAAAAAAAATATTCATTCCACTTCAGACACATATTTTGAATTTTAATGTTTATGCTTTAAAAAAAGAAAAAAATTATAAAAACATTCTTTCCACGTCATAGATGCACCACGTATTTCAAATTTTAACTTCTATGTTTTTCGTCAAATTAGTTATCTTGAGAAAGTCTTTGAAACTATTATCATTTTTTATATATTTTGATTCTTGAACGATGATGAAAGATTGTTGAAGTTGTTGGTGGTCATTAAAAATCATTGCAATTACCACTTGTATTATTTTGCCCTTGTGCATGAATGCTTCTATCATAGTTGTCTGTGTCTGTGGATTAAGTGAAAGGAAACAGATCGACATAACATAGCCGTGTCTTAATCATCCTTCTCCTGAAGTTCTAATAGTTCCACGGTCAGTTGTTCTCCTTTCATTGAGATTATTCTTATAACACATATATTAAGATTAAGTTTGTGTCTTTCAATCGTAAGGATGTCACTTTTCTTCGTGAGATTCTCATTGATGACTCTGCTCTTGAGGAGAAATCAACTCTGAAACTTCATCTTTCTTTCTTATCAAATCTTTCTTAGAGTTCATTGCTATTTCTGTTTTTCATAAAGTCAGTTCACTCTATCGCTCGAAACACATACAAATCTACTATCAGACCATGTATAAAGTACTGTTGTCATATTTGGGCTGGTGAATCTCTGTCCCATTTGAGTGTTCTTGATAAAGTGCAGAAACATATCTAATTTTATTGGCCATACCCTTTCTTCTCTACACCCTCTCTCTTACAGATGTGATGTTTTTATTTTCAGTCTTTTCTATAAATACTATTATGGCATGTGTTCTTCAGAATTGTGTGTTCTATTCCCTGCTTCCTTTGTTTCAACTTGTTGATCTAGTGGTCTCCATCAATTTACTGTTTTGGTATCTTATTGTAATACAGCTTCCTATTCCAGTAGCTTCTTTCCAAGAACTGCAGGCTTGTGGAACTCTCTTCTGCTGACTGTTTTCTTCCTTTGGTTTTTTTCAAGACTAAGGCCAATAGGCATCTCTTGTCTTTGCGATAATCATCTTTCGTTCTTTTTAGCTCCTTACACATCAAGTGGCTTCATGCCTTGTCTGGAGCGATTTCCATAAAAAAAACCCAAAAAACAACAATCTAAAGAGAAGAGCTCACCCTTTTTTCTAAGTCTTCATTTTACACACAAACATATTTGAGCAAGAAAGCAAACTGAAGACAGACAATAGAACGGCATCATATCAATTGACTAGGGAAGAAACTTGTATTTTTTTTCAGCTTTCAAAGTTTTCCTCTCCTGTTCAGAAATCTTAAAAATCCCTGAAAGCATTTGTTAACTTTTGATTACACTACACCAATGCCAAGCAAATGTGTACTTGTATCTTGGCTTTATTAATATGCTAGCAGATATATGCTCTCTTCGGTCGCATATTTTTGCGAGCCTGGGAGGATAGTATCATGGTTAACAAACATAAACTACACTGACCTCCAAAAGAGGAGTGTGTCATGATGAACGAACATTAACACCCCTACCCTCACTAAAAAGGAGGAGTTGATACCTGATGATATCATGACAGTACAACAAATACAACACTACCCCCTCCCAAAAGGGGAAGGTAATCATTGGAGGATGGTATCATGAGGAACGAGCATATACTATACTACCCCCACCCCTAGAAAAAACAGGAGGTAATGCCTAGGAGAAATGTATCATGATGAATAAGAATATACTACACTACCCCCTTCCCAAAGAAAGATAAAGCCTGGGAAGATTTACCCCCCCCCCTCTCTAAAAGGAGTTTGTAATGCCTGAGAAGATGATATCATGATGAACTAACATATACTACACTACCCCCTCCATCAAAAAAAAAAGAGATGGTAATGCTTGGGAGGATGGTATCATGACAACAGAACAGATACTACACTACCCTCCAAAATAGACGAGGTAATACTTGAGAACCCCCTCCCCATAAAAAGAAAAGGTAATGCCTGCGAGTATAGTATCATGCCAACAGAAAAGATACTACACTACTGCCCCCCCCCCCCCCAATGAAAAGATAGTCTCATGACAACAGATACTACATTACCTTCTCCCCCAAGGAGAATGTAATACTTGGGAGAATTACTCCCATCCCCTTAAAAAGGAGGAGGTAATTACTGGGATGATGGTATTATGACAACATAACCAATACTACACTACCCACCCCCATTAAAAGATAATATAATATAGATTAAATCATTTTTTTTTCATTCATTTAAAAATGCTTAGTCATAAAAACATGATTTTTTATTGTTCCTTAGCCTCTTGGCTCAGATCAAAGTGTTGTCTCTGTTTTCAGCATCTCGGCGACATCAGACGTTTTACTATTGATGAAACTATTGTGCATATATAAGAAAATATGACAATGCAAATTATAAATGTATATTACAGAATATTAATGTATTAGAAATTGTTTAAAAAATAAATATGAAAATTAGGAATAAATAGAACTGTTTGTGGGTGTTTTCAGTTTACTATATATATGATATTTCAAGATCGTTATGTTGTATCATAGAATTAAATAAGCATGAATCGTTTTGATGTTAATATAATTAGGATAAGTAGAAAAAAATTTCACATTTATTCATTTAGTGTAGAAAAAAATCTTACCCGTTGGTTCACCCATTGAATTTGATTGGTTGAATTAGAAGTGAGTTTGTAAAGCTAGTTAAATGTAAAACAAAAAAATTACCTTTTTCTATTCGCTATATCGCCTGTTCTTTTTTTCTCTCCAGCTATGAATTAAATAGTATTAGTACTTGTGATTATATTCCCTATTATAATGGACTATTTCAATCTTCTGTTTTATAGTAAGTTTTATTACTTTTGGCTGTAAACGTTGATTAACTCATTTAGTATAATAATGGATGTGGTGTGAGAGAGAGAGAGAAAGAAAATGAATGAGTGAGAGTGATAGACACTGTATAAGATAAGAACGGGGGGGGCATAGAGTTTTAAACAACATACAGTGAGAGTAATAGGCAGAAACTTAATAAGAAATGTGTTACTTAGTGAGTAAATCACAATTTAAAGTCGAACAGAAAACACCAACATTATTATCTGTAGGGAACATGAACATGAAGAGGGCTTACTTGCGAAACGTCCTCGGGTTTGCTTGTCCTGTACGCTGCGAGTGAAAGAAAGAAAGAAAGAAATCCAACATGGCGTTCCTGAATGTTTATTACATACAGTTCACGCAAAATCTCGCAAAGTCTCGTTGCACGTATGGAAATTAGGTGTGACTCGATATTATAAAAAGCGAGTCTCGTACCGTCTCAGAGAAACGGAGTGTGTGAAGCGAGTGCACGTGTCGAGCAGTGAGAGCTGCTTTGGAGGTTAACAGTGATTTGCGACCTTTGTTATTACTACAAGCTATCTCGGCGATGGACAAATTCGACTTGAGATTAATACCCGAGTTCGACGGCTCCCCCTCCGGACCCTCTGTAGTCGAGTGGTGGGAGAAAGCCGAGCGCGTCTGCAGACTTTGCAATATAAAGGATCCTGCACTGGTCATTCCGCTGAGGCTGACCAAAGGAGCATATTCGGTGTATCAGCAACTCGGAGACGAACCAGGCCTGGAGGAAATTAGGCAGGCGCTATACGCAGCCTTTGCTGTGGACCCTTTCGTCGCCTGGAGGCAGTTTACCGAACGGCGGCTTGGGCTAGATGAGACTGTGGACGTCTACCTGGCCGATTTGAGGAGGCTAGCCGCGCCGTTTGGTGGAACAAGCGAGCGAATACTGGGATGCGCTTTTCTGACTGGACTCCCAGACGGCGCCAGCAGACTGCTGCGAGCATTGTCCAGACTCAGTGAGATTGGGCTTGACGAGTTGTTGGCCAGAGCCCGAACATTTTGAAAGAGGACACAGAGCTGGTTTCGGCAGCTGCGGAAGCGTCTTCACCACCAACAGAAGACGTGAGATGCTACAAATGTGGCGGGCCGAATCATTTTTCAAAAGACTGCCGAAGCGGAAGCGGTGCAAAGGACGCGCCCGATCGAGGAACGTTAAAATGCGTGCGTTGTTACCGGTGCAACAAGCTGGGTCACGTGGCAAGAGGTTGTCCGGGAAACGGGCAAGGGGAGTAAGCTATAGCGCCAGTCTTCTCCCCAGATCGTCGCCAAATAAGGCGCTACTCACAGTGAGCGTGCGCGTAAACGGGTGTGAGCGCTTTGCGCTCGTAGACACCGAGTGCACGCAGACCCTCGTGCGCAAAGCATGCTGTGACGCATGGGATAAGGAAAGGATCCCGGTATTGACGGTTGGCGGTGGCTCGATTGCCTCTTGTGGCGTTAGCATCATCCGCGCAGGTGTCGGCGATGGGCCCACAGTAACCGTACGAGCCTTGGTTATAAACGGTGACCTGCTCGGTTACGACCTGCTCCTGGGAATGGACGTCATCAAGGAATTGGGAGGTTTACGCATTGATGGTGAGGGTAGGGCACATTTTGCAAAAGCGGGCCTTGCTCTGAGTGCAGCTGTGAAGCTGGAACAGCCTGATTTTTGTGCGGAATTCGACCAGCGCACGAAGTCCTGGACAGCCTCCTGGAAGTGGTCGGAGGAGCAGCCACTCGAGAAATTATGCAATAAGGTGCCAGAATACAAAATTCCCCCCGGAGCTCGTGCAGAATACGACAAGGAACTACAAACTTGGATTAGTAATGGATGGCTAGTTCCGTATTCAGAGAAAGAATTGGGTCCTCCAAAGTGCCTGATCACGTTAATGGCGGTTATCCAACAGAATAAACAGAAGGTGAGGCCGGTGCTCGACTATCGAGAATTGAATGAGCACGTGGACCCTTTTACAGCTCGCGCAGATGTATGCACTGAAAAGTTGAGGGAATGGCGGCAAGCGGGATCTAATGTATCTGTACTGGATCTTCACAAAGCATACCTTCAAGTGCGTGTACACAAATCACTATGGCCCTATCAAACTGTGCTCATCAGGGGGAAAAGGTATTGCCTAACCCGCATGGGATTTGGACTTAATGTGACGCCATCAATTATGCAAATGATTGTTGACACCATTCTGACTAAAGATGAGCGCATTCAGCGGGCAACGTCTGCATATATTGATGACGTGTAAATTGTATCTGCGGTGCGCGTGAGGGAGCATCTCTACAAATTTGGCCTTCTCAGCAAGGAACCGGAAAGGCTACGGGATGGCGCACGGGTACTTGGTTTGCAGGTCTGGCAGGAAGATGACGTTCTGTATTGGAAACGAGGAAATGAAACCCCGGACATGCCTTGTATTGTTACACTACGAAACGTATTTTCCTTGTGCGGAAAGTTAGTTGGACACCTTCCTGTGGGCTGTTGGCTTTCGTGTTGCGGTGGCATTTATTAAGCGAAGAGCCTCCGACGTCACCACTGGATGGGATGACGAAACTCATGACGTCCCTCTCAATACAATGCTCAAAGAAGTCCTCACCAGGGTGCACAAGAAAGACCCAACGCGAGGCAGATGGTGCGTCGACAGCCAGAACCTTAGTGTGTGGGTTGATGCAAGCTCTCTCGCCATTGGCGTATCGGTGGTCCATGATGGAATGGTGGTGGAAGACGCTTGCTTGTTACGCCCAGAAAAGGACTCCCAGCACATAAACCTGGCAGAACTTGATGCAGTTATCAAGGGGATAAACTTGGCAATCCTTTGGAAGACGACCACCCTGCGACTATTCACGGATTCTGCTTGCGTCCATAAGTGGATTTCAGATACTCTCACCGGGAGAGCCAGAGTACGAACCAAAGCCACGAGCGAGATGCTCATCCGACGGCGGCTCGACACGATCATGAAGCTGGTGAACGAATATGCGCTGTCAATAGAGGTGTCCCTGGTCAAATCCAGCCTGAACAAAGCAGATTGTTTGACGAGAGTACCTCAAAGATGGCTTGATGCCATAAGAAAGACTATTGAACCCATACAGCCCGCCTGCGCCGCTTCCATGAGCCCCGTTCGATCTAATCACATCAAAGAAGTCCACCAACAAACCGGGCACCCTGGGGTCAAGCGGACCCTATATTTCACTGAGTTGGTTGAACCAGGAGTACAAAAGGCAGACGTCAGGAAAGTGGTCAAAGATTGTGTAGCATGCCAATCCATTGATCCAGCACCCGTTCGCTGGGAGAAAGGAAAGCTGGGAGTGGAAAGCCATTGGAACCGGCTGGCGATGGATATTACTCACCACAACGGTGAGGATTTCCTGACTCTCATTGATTGCGGTCCATCCAGGTTTGCGATATGGCGCATGCTGCGCCGGCAGGATGCAGCCAGCATCGTCCGTCAGTTAAACAGTATTTTTCTTGAATGTGGCCCCCAACGGAGATATTAACCGACAATGGCGCTGCATTCACTAGTGAGCAGTTCAGAAAGTTTGCTGATGGCTAGGGAGTACACCTGAGGTTTTGATGCGCCCACGTACCGAGTGGAAATGGGGTTATCGAGCGGAATCACAGAACCGTCAAAACCATTGCGACCAGGACGGGCTGCACGGTATTTGAGGCAGTCTACCTGTATAACGTACCCCCAAAGGATAATGTTTCACCCTCTACAGCGCCGGCTGACACCTTGCACAGGTATCACGTCAGGGTGAAAGGCATAGAGACTAACCCGCTGCCCGAACTGGAAGTAACCAAAGAGAAACTGAAAAAAAGGGATGTCGTCTGGATTAAGAACCCGCGCGGCAAGTGTACGACGAAATACGGAGTTGGACACTTCACCGAGGTAATCAGCCCACAGGCAGTGCGAGTCGACGGTATGCCCCGTCACATTAGAGACCTACGGTTAGCAACGCAACCATCACTGGACGACAAGAGCGAGTCGGAGTCAGAGAGCAGTGAGGCATCGCTCTGGCTTGCAGCACCCCATCGGACAGTGACTCGGATATCAGCAGTATCCCAGTGGACGCGATGTTTCTCGACCCTCAGACCGCGGACGAGAGCACAAGCGAAGATGAGGCTTGCGTTGTCCCCCTCCGAAGAAGCAACCGGCGAAGGCGATCGAGACCTCCCTGCCATCTCTGTGATCATGAGATCAGGGGGGCGTGTAGGGAACATGAACAAATAAGAGGGCTTACTTGCGAAACGTCCTCGGGTTTGCTTGTCCTGTGCCCTGCGAGTGAAAGAAAGAAAGAAAGAAAGAAATCCAACATGGCATCCCTGAATATTTATTACATACAGTTCATGCAAAATCTCGCAAAGTCTCGTTGCACGTATGGAAATTAGGTGTGACTCGATATTATAAAAAGCGAGTCTCGTACCGTCTCAGAGAAACGGAGTGTGTGAAGCGAGTGCACGTGTCGAGCAGTGAGAGCTGCTTTGGAGGTTAACAGTGATTTGCGACCTTTGTTATTACTACATTATCCTCAAGTTTAATAGACAGAAAATTAGTGAGAGATGGGTGACTTGAGTAAATTTTGAATTTTGAATTAATTAGAAAAATTAGAATGAATTTTTTTTTTAACATAATTCAATCCCCAAAACAAGGAATATTTTAACGTATTTTGTGATGAAAATATATTTTTAAAACTCATATTTAGTATAATAATGGGTTTGGAAATATTTATACTACAAATGAGACTCATAATTATTTAAGGGATACTCAATGTTACTATTTGGAATATATCATCACCATTGTTCTCGGTATAAGGTCTGTTTTACATGCTGACATGTGTTGGATGGCTTTTAGAAATTGACTTCTAAAGTAATCTATCTGTGGCCAGGTCTTTATTTATCCCTCTTTCTCTCAAATCTATATTTATAACTCTATTCCATGTTTTCATTGGCCTTCCCTGCCATCGGCCCTGATACCTCAACTGTTCTACACCTAATTATAACAGCTTTTAGAAATTGACTTTCAAATCTACCTGGATAGGTCTTTAGTTTAAAAGTCGATTTCCAAAAGCCATCCAACACATGCCAGTATGTAAAACAGATATTAAAGCTAATATGATGATGATATATTTTAAATAGTAAACAAAGTCCTATATCTTTATCTGTCTCTTATTCTCTCAAATTAATTTTTGTCAATTGCTTTCATGTTTTCTTTGTCTTCTTCTGCTAACTGAACTTGCTACCACAACTGCTCTGAATCAACTAAGAACTCTCCTCCATACTTTCAATGTGACCGAACCAATGAAGTCTCCTGAGCTGCATACATCTCTCTATACTGTTCAGATTTAATCTTTCTCTGAGGTTATCAAATTTAAGCCTGTTTTTAAGACTCATGTTACACATCCATTGTATCTTATCATTTCTCTCCATACAACACATATATCCTCAACCCTTACTCGCCAGGTTTCACTTCCATACATTATCATACTGTGCACATATGCCAGATCGACTCTTCCCTTGATCGACAGCAGATTTTAAGAAATAACTGCTCATCATTATGGATTTCAAATTTCATTTCTTTATTTTGATACATATAAGAACAGCCTTTGTGAATAAGGTTGTTTTTATATTCACCCTAAACAGGGCACATTACAACTGACATGTAAGGTGCTACTCTGAATTATGGGCCAGATTTATAAGGGCATCCTAAGTGGGGAGTTGCGCAGTGAGATGTTTGTTCACATTACATTTAAATTTGTGCATTTTGGTACAGTCAGGGAAACAGGAAGCATGGAAGGGATTCCAAAGACAAGCAGTTTGAGGAAAGAAGTTATTAGAGGAGAAAACTTTCCGGCATCTGGGACCTCTACAGTGAAAGGGTGAGATTTTACTGATTGTCCGGGCTAGTTGGGAGTATTTGCATTTATCGGAGCACATTCCATTGAAGTACTTGTAAAACAAGCACATGAATGTATATTCACAGATGAGCCAAGTAACCGATAATTCTCCACAATTATAAAATATAGATTTAACTAAGTAATTTTAAGACAGATAAATGCATTAGATTAAAAGAAAAAAAATAGCGAGTGTTGAGAAGAAGCCAGCAGCTAAACAAATAACAAAAGGAAACGATCAGCTTTTCTTTTTGATTTTACTTGTAAACTCTGGTTTCTCTACGATATCTCACATCACAAAATTTATTAAATCTTTAAATTTATTACCTTCTCCAAGGAGGTTGGGTTTTGGTCGAGTTTGCCTGTTTGTCACTATGTTTACTTGTGTACAGCCTAGCGTCCACATCGTTTGACCAATTGTTACCAAACTTGGTGAAAATACAGATAACCTAGAACTGATTTAATTTTGAGGTGTCTAGATTAAATATCAAGGTCACTGAAAAGGTGAATGTGAATCTTTTGTTGATGACTCTGGTGTTCTGTCTATCATAGAGACTTGCTACTTGGCTCATATTGTAGCCAATTAATGACTTATATGACTTTGACTTTGAAAAGTTTGAATCTGATGCTGTTTGATAACAGTAACCACCATGAAAAATTTCAGATAATTTGAGTTATGAAGGTTCCCGTGGCATAACTTTTGGAATACTTTATACAATATGGAAAAATAAGGCCTAGATAAAACTTTGGCCTATCCTTACATTGTCAGGTGGAGGTATGCAGTCTCACAATTGATTTATGTTCTTGTTCAAATTTTTTTTTTTCGTTTTGCTAATTCTTGTTATCTTACATTTTTTTAAATTGTATTTTTTTTCGTTTTGCTAATTCTTGTTATCTAACATTTTTCTAAATTGTATTTTTTTTTGTTTTGCAAAACTTTTAACAAAATAAAATTAAATGAAGCATAAAATCTTTTGAGAGATTCTATGCTTAATTTATATATCTATATCTTTGTCTGCATATAAATATATGTATTTTATGTGAAACAGGTTGGGCAAATGCAATTGTTGCGGAGACAGATTGCCAATGAATTATTAAATGCTTGCAAATTTGATTCCAAAATCCTTGCAAGTGGCCTTCAAACAATGAGCAAGTAAGTTTTCAAGTTAAATAATGATATTTAAAAAAAATCTTTTTAACGATTAGTCGTTTGTTATGTTTCTGAAAATTTGTCTACAGAATATTTTATCTTAAAATGTCTGAAAAAAATAAGCAAAACCAGTGACAAATATTTAAAAATCTTTTGAACAGTAAACACTTCCAAGAATGCTCCTTCAGTGTTGTTACATGGGGCAATAAGTTGCAGTTCTGATGAATAAAACAACAACTTTTATGCAAAATTCCACTTTATTTATCAACATAGTCACCTAAGGTGATATACTGATTCCAACACTTCTCTAACAATTCGATGTTTTTTTTTTTTTTGCAAAACGATTTGTCTTTGGCCTCAAAATATGCCTCAGTTTCTGATATCACTTCTCCATTATAGCCAAAATTAAATTAGGAGCTGCGCAGCAAGATGTCTGTTTACATTAGTTTTAAATTTCTGCATGTCAGTAACTTCAGGAAAGCAGTGAGCAGGGAGTGTGTTCCAGAGTCCAGCAGCACAGTGCAAGAAGCTTTTGGAGTAGAAAGCTCTTCGGCATCTGGGGACCTCTACAGTGTATGGATGGGATTTGGCAGATTGTCGGGTTGGTCTAGTGAATTTACGCCGTGGGGGTACCAGAGCAGCAAGCTCATCAGAGCATAATCCATTGAAGTACTTGTAAAACAGGCACAAGGATGCAACATTGCGGCGATGGGACAGAGGCTGGAGCTTGGTGGATAGTGAAGGACCTATCAAGTTGGCAACTCTTTTTTGGACCTTGTCTAAGAGAGAGAGACTAGCGGATGATGCACCAGCCCAGATGTGGCAACAATACTCCATGCATGGCCGGATGGTGGCTTTGTAGAGATATAGGATAATGTAAGGTGTGAGAAGTTTACTGGCACGGTAGCGAGAGCCCATCTTTTTTGTAGCAGCATTGGCAATGTTTTTAATGTATTTATTCCAATTCATGTTATCTGTGAAAGTTAGGCCGAGGAGTTTGAATGATGAACTCTCAGGCAGGGTGCTATTTGCCATGACAATCGGTGATTGAAGAGGTTTCTTGTAGTTATTGAAGGAAAGTAGCTTTGTCTTTGTGGCATTAAAAGTTACCATCCATTTTTGACCTCATTCCACTACAGACTGGAGTTCATTTTCTAAGGATTTAGCCATGTGATCATAGCAACACCTACTGTGAACCCAGCTTTCTCATTGACAAATGTTCAGGTAAAACGATGAATACACTGCCTTCTGTTATCTTCAACTCTTCTGCTATTTCACACAACTTAAATTTATGATCAGCCAAACTTAGTTTGGCTGATGTTTTCCAAGACAACTGCCAAATTTGGGTGACCAGAGTGTTCAGTATTATTTGTGTATACACGACCGCATTTAAAGTCAGAATATCACTGCTTAACTGTTGTTTCCAATATAACAGATTCAAAATAAGTCACCACACCATTGCTTTGCTTGAATAACAGACCTAATCACTTCAAAATTTTTAGTTAAAATTTTTTAGATATTTTTGAATAATTAATTTTTAAATAAATTTAAATTAAACTAAAATATCACTGATTATTTGAAATAAATTTAAATTAAGTTAAAACTTCACTGATAATTTTAAATAAATTTAAAATAAATTTAAATACATTTAAATAAAAAAATCCTTGATAATTTTAAATAAAATTAAAACACTCACTGACAATTTTATTTTCTGAACAGAACATTGAAATTAGCGTTGAAATCAAATTAATTAATACGATTTTATTATTAAATTATGATTTTTTGTTAGGTCAAATTATATTGCTATACAAATAAGATATCAACATAGGGGCGTCTTTTAAACAAATTAACATACTTAATTTCTGTGTCCATATAACAGTTTCCCTGCATTGATATAAAACATAATTTAATTTTGTAAACAATCAAATGAGAGAAAGACAGCATACAAAAAGGGATCAAGTTGATTTGAGTCACTCGACAATGAGCAATGGGCAAAAAAATACATTTTGTCTTTAAACTGCTTCTTTTTTTTTGCTTTACTTTCTGTTAAATTACGAGTATGCCATATATGAATATTTGTAACTTTGCCTTTGCAGATTTTTTATTAAAAAAAAAAAGGTTTTATTTACAAAATGGTTTACTAATAACTTTTAAAAATATATATATTCTATTTACAAGCATCTTTTGTTATACAGACATTTTTAATTAAAAAACAAACAGTTCAAATATTTTTTTTAGTTTTAGATTCTATTAAAAATATATTTTTTTAAATATTGGAGTTTTTGCTATAACATCTTTTAATTTATCATAGACGATAAAACCGGAAGTTAAAACTAAAAAAATGACTGTTGATTCCACAAAATGTTCAGGATGATGTTTTAATGAAGTACAGACACTTAGAGACACAACATTTTTGAATATTTGCTTTTCTTCACTCGATTGTATTGGATGCGCTCCTTTCATATGTCATCACTTTTTTTCCTTCAGCCGTTAACACAATTCGACTGGTTTATATAATCACCCAAAGTCAATAATCCGAGTGTTTAATGCAATCAGAAGTATGCAAATTGTCTCACTCTTCCAACATCCTGGCACCACAAATAATATTTTAGGATGCCAAAATTGAAAAATAGATGGACACACATATACTGAGTTTAATGAATATATATGATAAATTTCTTTGAAATGTCAAAATAAAAATTTCTAAAAGTAAATTTTCAAATATTATGAAATGTTTGTTTGAAATGTTTTCACCTCCATTCTTGAAATTTGTTTTTGATCTTCTGTTTACAGTGCCCTTTTGGCAGACATTGAGCGTCACTATCAAGATCCATCGCTGCCCTACCCTAAAGAAGACAATCCTCTTATGTCTCAACTTTCATCTTATCTTGAAGCTGCTGGAAATCATAATCCACTTGTCAAGGTAAGTTTTGTTTTAAATATAAGATAAGATTGTCTTGTTGAGATCTCTGATGAAATATTTATGAGAATCTAATCTGTCTTTCTATTATACATTCTATTAGAGTGTAGATATTCAGTGTGTATATATATATATATATATATATATATATAGGCAGCATTAGTTTATGGAATAGTTGATAAGCAAGGCAACATGCTAGTAGAGATATGTGAGAAGTGGGTAACCAATTGGGTGATAGTGATCAATGTTGAGAGTTGATTACAAAAAATAACTTACCAAACGCGTTACAAATTTTTTTTTTTTACCTGTTAGTTGTAAATTCTTAAACTAAGTTTTGTTATTTCAAATTTTTTTTGGTCCCCCGATTTATAAAATCGGGGGACCTATGTTTTGAGGCATTTCCATCCGTCCGGATTTTTCTCCGCAACCATCCATTAAATTTCTCTGAAATTTTGCATGAAGTAACTTTTGTCAGGTTAGAAAGTGACATTCTCTGATTTTAAAAAAAAAAATCTTGTTAGCCCCCCCCCCCCCCCCCCAGGGGGTCAAAAGACCCCAAAATAGCAAAAAATGACATTTTTTGCCCCATAATTTTTCATCCATCCATTCAATTTCTCTGAAACTTGGCCAAAATGTGGAGGCAATTGTTCCTAATAGAAAATATGTATCGCTGACCTTGGAAAAAATCTGGTTCGCGCCCCTAGGGGTCAAAAGCACCCAAAATGGCAAAAAAATGACCCTTTTCTCCCATAACGTTTGATCCATCCATTCAATTTTTCTGAAACTTGGCCAAAATGTAGAGGCAATTGTTCTGGATATAAAATGAGCATCCTAGACCTCAGAAAAAGTCTGGTTCGCGCCCCCAGAGGGTACAATGGGGGTCAAAAATGCCCCAAATTGCCCAAATTTATTGCATTTTACACTCATCACATACAGAGGGGGGCCACGCATGCGCGGCTTGTTTTTTTTTGCTTTCACTTGGCTAAAGGCAATTCAATCAAAGATGGCGGTCGACTTTCTTTTTCTGAATGGGTAGGAGGTGGTAGCTAATTCCAAGCATAACATTTAATTTTTTTTTAAATATAGGGTTATTGGTATTATAAGCCTAAGTTTATGGGTGGTTGTTTGTTTTTTTTTTCATATTTAAGCCTGAAATTAGTGACCACCACCCCAAAAAATCGACCATCATTTTTGATTAAGGAATTTGCCTAAGTGAATGTAACACTAAAAATTTTGAAATCACAAAACTTACAGTTTCAGAAGTTTAAAACTATGGAGGTCGATAGAAAATTAAATTTTAATGCGTTTGGTAACAGTAATTTGTTGTATAGTTTGCTTATTTTCGATTTCTCGGCTGTTACCTATATTGCATGAATACTGTCGTTAACATATGGTTCATGTGATACTTGACTGATATTTTGTATCTACTAAAAAATGAAATCCATATGTCGATTTAATTATTCTCTTGTTTTTCTGTACAGATTTACATCACTACAAAACGAGTAACCTGTTTTCCACTACTCAATTTTTTGTTGGTTATCTCTCAACTGTCCAAACTGACCTACAACAAGTCAATAGGTAAGATCCTTTTCTTATGTGACAATATACGTTGTGTTAGCCAGGGGCCATTAGTGTCGCATTCGTTTGACCAGCGTCTCCGTCAATAGTGCTGCACATGCTTTGTGGAGTTTCGAACCACAAAACTGTTATATTGACGCGATTGGTCTAGAAGATTTTGAGATAAGCGTCTTTTGGCATTACTTCACTGCTTTGTCATAGAAAATGTCTGGATTTCAGGGACAAAAAATGGATGAATTTGCTAGCTAGAACAGGAATGACTGAACAAGAATAGAACAGGACATTTGTATTTGTCCCTTAGAAAAATATCATTTGTTTTTTATATTCCATTTTATCAGCCAAGCGCTGCTACATGATGTCCTCGCAACCAAGTCTAACTGTTGTAGTTTCTGTCAGCCCCTTAGATACAAGTCTGTTGCATTCGCTGGTAGCTGCAAAACTGAAAACTTCTCTCGCAAAGTGTTGTGGGTCTGTAAGGGGTCCGGAAAGAAGACACAAACTCGGGATTAAGTGAAACAAAGTATATTGAAGAAAGTATAAATACAGCATATACACAGAGTGGTTGAACGTCTGTATGACTGCCAGTATTAGACTAGAGTAGTTCCAACACCAAGAGGCATGTACTCCTAGTATTTATAGTGAAACGAAAAAGTTCATGTAGTCCGTAACACAAAGAGAAAGAAAAGCTATTAAATTGAAGTTGAGTGATGTGTTAAATTAAATTTTGATTTTTTAAAAAGTACTTTGTGCTCTTTCATATAATTTAAGAAGCATTTTTTTAAAATTATTTATTTGATCTGCCATAACTGGCCAGTATCTCATTTGTACAGATCACTATGACAAGCCCAGAACCATCCTTCTTGAGCCAGCCCCATCTAAATCAGTTTCAGATCTCATTGCAGCAAATCGTGGCATAATGTTGGACGAGCAGGCACTTGATATCAATTGGCAGCCACTCGGTCACTATTCCTCTGTTGTCTTTCATTAGGGCAAGGTAGCTGGCCTATCTCTTCATCAACTTATTAGCCAAATTGACTACGTCTGCCTCCCTGATTGCCATTCATAGCTGACCTGGTTGGACCACTGGAAGCTGGCCATGTGGTGCTTGATCGTGTGCTGGGTGACTATCAACTTCTATGTCTTAGCAGTATTAGTCGAACAGATCTCTGACCCGTAGAGCAGGGCTAACATGTTATTGTTGAACTGTTTGGCATTGATGTCCAATGTGATCATCTTACTCAGCCTCTCCTCTGTGATGGAGCATACATGGATATTTGATGGCAATACTTTGATTTTTTTCATGTATTTTATTTTTAATTTGTACATTTGTTGTTTTTTTTATTTGTCTTCCAGGTTCATTAGTATGCAAGAAAACGGCAGACCCACTTGATGCTCCGCCCTTTGTTGTCGGCTGTATTACACTCTTAAAACAATATCATTCAGACAATACAGACCTCTTCTTAGCATTAATGGGACAATATGTACGGTCTTTATTTGAGGTGATATCAACGTAAGTATATTTCAGGGATGTAAGGTCTCTGCTGTTTAGTGAAATTCCATTTTTTTTTTTTAATGCAAAAGAACTGATTTCTGCCAAATTGCTAGAGCCTCACCTCTTTATTTTTCACCAGTGTTTGACTGGATTTTATTCCTTTTTCTTTTCTTTCTCTTTTCCTGTTTTTTTTATTCTCAGCCTTGTATTGTTTTTTCCCTTCTATGACGGTTTTATCTGAAAACTGAAAATGCTAATTTAACTGTTAAGTCGAAGACTTCAAACAATTCATGTATGGGGGTGGAGTTAGATGACTTTTGTTCCATTAAAGAATGTCTTCCTGTCTCCTCCTCTCCATGTGCGCACTCTGTGCCTTTCTCTTAATTTCGACTTTCTTCGTTAAAACTGATTGGAGTTGTTTAGGAAAGCAGTTGTAGTTTTTTGCGCTGCCCTTTCCACAAGCACACACACACAGGGAGGCTGTGGGCCTCCAGGTTGGGAAATTCATCTTAATTTAAGCATTTTTTGCCACCCACATCCTGTATATTTAGACATCTTTTCATTCAACAAAATGTGATTAAACAAAATAGTAATCTCTATTAATAAAATATATCCAATCAAAATAATTCAAAAGAAAATGTAATGAATATAAGTTTCAAAATCCTATTTAAAAAAAAAAATAATTTGGTAAATAAAAAAGCCTGCATACACCACTGGGTCTTAGCTTTTCATTATTGATAAATTTAAAAGTTAAAAGAAAATCAAAGTATCTATGGAATTTAAATTTCAACATTTTGTAAGATGTCTGATCAATTTTATCGCAAAACAGACTTTTTTAAATAACATATCGTCTTTGCATGAATTATCTTTCTAAAAGTGTAAATATTTACTTATAAGTAGTTAAGAGAAAAAACAATGTGAAACAAAAGTAAAAACACTCCCGGGCAACACTGGATAGAGACAGCTAGTATTTAGTATTACTGTTTTTTCTTCAAACATGTTTTTGTTGAATACAAAACTTTTATTCTAAATATAGAGGATAATAATAAAAAAAAATTCTAAAAGATTACAAATATTATAACCCATCTACTTAAAAACTGGGTGAGCTAATATTAATGGGATTGGTTTTGAAACTGAAGTGTAGTATATGTTCTAATACTACACTTTATTTGTTCTGTTCTCAGTCAGTGAAGGAGATATCCTTCTAGACAGTCAATTATTATTTTTGTCCCAATCTAAAGTGCCCCTTTTTTTGAGAGCGGGGTTTTCCCCACATTAAAAACCGAGTTTCTGTCTGTAAATAAAGACATAGTGAAATGGTTTTAATTACTCGAATAGACAATGACGACATTTTGATTCGGTTGTTTTTAATTGAAACATATTTTCACATATAATAATATACATTTGTACCTCTGCAAACTTGAGTTTGTCATTATAATAATGTGCATCCTAGCTACCACCTCGTTTGACTAATTGTCATAGAATGTGGTAAAAATATCAGTCATGGACTAATTTAGAACCAATATAATTTTGGGATGTCACGGTCAAGGTCATGGAAAAGGTGAAAGTCACACTTTTTTTTTTCTTTTTACTTTTATTTACACCAAACAAGGCATATTGCCACTGAGAAGTACAGGGCTACTGTTATTTATGGGCCATATTTATTGGAGCATCCTAAGTGGGGAGTTGTGCATTGAGATGTTTGTTCACATTACATTTAAACTTCTGCATGTTTGTACAGTCAAGGGAGCAGGGAGGGAATTCCAAATTCCTTGATAAACGGTGACATATTAGTACAAATAAAAAAGCTTCCAACTTCTCTTGTCTGTTGCCATTTTGCTTGTGCCGCCCACTAAGGATCAGGTCATGATGAACTAATCCCTTCATGTCTTAAGCGGCTTACCGCATGGCTTTGAAGCGTTTCGGATGACTGACGACAAGTGATGTAGCTATGCTAGTTGAGACATCATTGTGCAACATAATTTCTTGTGAAAGCCTTTACTGTGAGACCGGCAATTTTCTCCATCCAATGCATTGTAGCCAGCATAAAATATTCTTAGCATATGTTTTCCTTGTCACAGAATATCAAACATTTCTTAGTTATTTAATTGCAAATTGTATTTTTGAGCCATTTGTAAACACCTGATTTTTTTGTTGAGTTTTCAAGAAATAAACATTGAATTCATTTTAAATTAATTTTAATTTGTCTGATCATTATTTTTTTTCTACACTTTTTTAGGACTAAAGGCCATGACGTCTCTCAAGATATCCTTAATGCTCTTGTCTTTATTGAAGATTTCCTTTACTACAGTGGATTATCAAGGAAGGTAAAGTGGACAGAATTACTTTTTTCTATTTTTTTTATGGCCATTCAGAAAGTTTCTTAATATTTCGACATTTGAAAATAAAACAAACCCTCAAATCTTTTTATTTTTATTATTTTTTTAATTCATTTATACTAGCAAAAATATGCAACCGGAGGAAGGATATTTTTGATTGGAGTATGTTACCATGACGAACAAACATATATTACACTACCCCTAAAAAGAGGAGGTAATGCCTGGAAGGATTGTATCACAATCACAGAACAGATACTACACCATCCCACTCGCCAAAAAAAGAGGAGGTAATGTCTGGGAAGATGGTATCATGACGAACAAGCATATATTACACTACCCCCTAAAGAGAAGGTAATGTCTGGAGGCATGGTATAATGACCACAAAACAGATATGACACTACCCTACTCTCCAAAAAGAAGGAGATAATGTCTGGGAGGATGGTATCATGACGAACGAACATATACAACACTACCCCCCAAAGGTAATTCCTGGAAAAATGGTATCATAATCACAGAACAAATACTACATTACTCCACCCTCCAAAAAAGGAGGTAATGCTTGGGAGGATGGTCTCATAACAAAAGAACAGATGCTTCACTATCCTCCCCCTTCCGCTAATAAAAGAAAGTAATGCCTGTGAGTATAGTATTATGACGAAGGAACATACTACACTAACTCCCCCTACCCCTGAATTGAGTATTGAAATATAGTAAGGGTATAGTTCGGCTTCAGACAGATACCAAATCTCCATGAGTAATAGATTTCATTTATTTAATCATCATTAGTCATCATTTTGCTTAAAATTTCTTTTCATTACACATTTTTCTAACTAACACATGTGCATTCTCAAATTAGTTTTGTTTCTGTGTTACACATCAACTTTTGTGGATTATTTAACTTTTTGCAGCATCGTTAAGAAACAGTTATTATTTCCAGGTGAAATTTTCTTTTCATTTCCGAAACTAAGCTCTCTATTCAATTTATTCAAATGTCTATTACAACGGTTGAACAATGGAAGAGTCTATCAGGCATGTGTACGCAGTGTGATGATCTATGGAAATGAAACAATAATGTAGTGACCTCATTTTAGTCTACAATCTCCTCAATGGTACTTACGATATACCTCAGGATCTATTATTCACTCCTGCACCAGAAAGAAGTCCACACAGATACCAAAAGAAACTATTTCACTGCTGATTTTGATTGAACTGGAGGAGGACGGCCTTCGCAATCAGAATCCCTGGGGGTTGGAATAGACTCCCAAGAGAAGTAATAAATGCGCCAACAACACAACAATTCCAGGTGAATTTGGACAGGTGTTTGGCTACTGTATCCTCTTCTGTGTAAATTTCTCCCACTCTTTCCCTATATGGCAACTGAAGTATGCTTGTTTTATTTTTTGCCAAATTAATTGAATTGAATTGAATTGAAAAACCTGGCCAGTGAGGGTTGAGGACATGCGTTGCATGGAGAGAAATGATAAGAGAATGATACGATGTATGTTTATCTGAGTCTTAGACAGATTAGATCTGATGACCTCAAAATAAGTTTAAATCTGGGCAGTATATAGACATGTGTGCAAAACAGGTGACTTTGATGATATGGTCACGCTGAAAGGATGTATAAGAGTTTTTGGATTAGTAGATGTAGAACCGTTGAAGTAGCAGAAACAGTTGGCAGGAGTAAGTCAAGGAAAACATGTGATGAAGTGATAAGAATGAACTTCAGAGAAAGGGATAAATAACAACTTGGCCATGGAATAGGTTAGTTTGGAAGTCAATTTCTAAAAGCTGTCCAACACATGCTAGAAGGTAAAACAGAATTAAACCGAATGTGAGAAGCTTATGAATCATTTTGGGCAAACTATCGTTTTAACTGCTGATGATAATCTGTCACTTGATTGGAATAATCCACTAAAAAGGCAACCCGTCATTGGCCAGGAAGAGTAAATTATATCAATATATGAGGGGGAATGCTTCGGTGTCTTTTCAGTGTGGCATTGTTGATTCTATCTCACGGATATCTGTTCTTTTATTAAAGGTGAGGAGTCTGAGTTAGAATTATTTGCTTTTTCTAAGAATTTGTTACAGTTTATGTTTTTGACAATAGTTTGTAATTAATTTTGAAAATTGTTATGAAACTCTAAATCTTTAATTATATTTAATATGTTGTTTTCAAAGCTTCCCATAAGATCTTTTGGAACCATAGGATTCTTTTTGTTTTTGTCTATGTGTTCAGATAAAAATGTGCTCGCCAACACATTTGACTATAAAAGTTGTAATAATTCAAACAGTTTTAGAAGTGAAGGAATAATATTTTAATCAGAGTTATGTCTCTTTGATTTGAATTCTAGAAAAGTACTAAGACTTTGTAGTTGATTTAAAAGTTGAATAAAGCATTGCAAAGAGAGGTTAGTTGTGTGTTCTGCTTGGCTTATTACACTACGTATGCAAACATTTTACTATACGACTCATAACAACATAGTTGGCCGTGTTGTGATATCGGACTCATATTAGCACATTCTCCATAAGTTTTTCTTGGAGTTTGCGCATATTATTGGCAAATCGTGACTGAATTGGAAAATGACTTGAGAAGGATATGTTCCCCTTGAAACAAACTTACACTGTTCCTTAGAATGTCACCTTTAAGTGCATCCATGTTAATTTTCAAATCGATAGCATTTCTTTGCAGTTCTTAAATGGTCTTACTCATTCTGTTACACATGTTTTGTGGATCAAAGTTTCCCAAAAGTGCCAAATTTACCACAAACACTCTCAGGGTGGGCCAAAATAAGGGTCCTATCTTTAAATTTGAATAACTTGAATTTGAATAACTTCCACAAAATAAAAGTTAAACTCACCAAACTTTATGTGTGTGTAGACTGACCCTTCCGAGATTTTTTGAAATAAACAAAACAAATTTTAGCCGAAAAACACTTAAAACTTACAAAAACTAAAGTATTGTTTTTTACACTGTTTTGAGTTTTTTAAGCAAAAATAATGTTTTCTAGATGAGGGTACGTTCCTTAGGGCTAATACGGCTCATGCTTGCTTCGGAAGGGGTCCTTTACTTATTCTAAAAAAAAATAAAAAAATAAAAAATCAATAAATAAAAAAGTTATGAATTTTTAAAAATAGGACCCTTATTTTTGCCCACCCTATATATATATCCCCATATATAGATACATGAAATTTTGCATTTCACTCAATAAAAGTTCAGCCTTCTCTACTTATATATTGTGCAGTGTTGAAATACATAATGCAACAAATCTATACACAAAATGTATTATGCAATAATATAATATAGAAAAATAAACAGATTATAATATCTGTTTATATTTCTATATTATATTATTAATAAAAAACATATCTTAGAAACAATCGTGCACAAACTGTTAAGTTGAATTCTTGAAGCGTAAACAAATGATCTTGTGATAACGTTTACCTAAGATCTATTTTATATTTATATAGGTGTAATCAGTCAACTGAAAATCATGATTGTACAAGTGGGAGAAAAAATAATAAATAAAAACTGAGAATGAATAAAACAAATAAACGTGCAACTTACAATTGTGTGCTGAGTTTATTAGAGGATTTTATAAGCAAAGTAAATCCCAATTTCAGCTTTTGTTTTTCTTGTGTATTGGGATAGTCCGTAGGAAATCTTTTAGAACCATTCTCTTCTTCAAGCCTTCTATGAAGTGTGAACAGAGTTCTTGAAAATGGCAATCTAAACATGAAGCAAACGTGGACATGATACTCTCTGTCTGTCTCTCTCTCTCTATATATATAAATATATATATATATATATATATATATTAGTAGTAGTAAGTTTTTGAAAGGCTGTGGGCAATGCAAATTCTGGGTAAGATGCAAGTTGTAAGGAACAAAAACAATAAATCGATCGAATACGAAATATGACTTGCTATTTATTTTTCCTAAAATCTTACATAACAGCAAGAGTGTTTTTAGCTGTTTGTGTGATGTCCGGGTGATTAAAAATCATTATTTAATATTTCGGGAAAAGAGACTTCCCTTTGTCAAAAATAATTAAACCAGAAGAAAAATTTTTCTCCGACTGTGCAGAGAATCCGCACCCTCTCTAACATATGCTTCTTAAAACTCCCTTTCTTCAGCGATAAGATCACCACCTCCATCCGCAAGGCAATACATAAGGAAAACCTTGACATACAACTAACACCTCCTTACGCCAACATCTCTCTAATAAACGTACTAACCACACACCCGAACCCTGCTCCCTGGCCAATTGCGCTATCCCCAACACAGGTCTGTTCCATCGCACTAACTGTGTTTACAAACTACAGTGCAATAAATGCAACAAATTTTACATCGGTAACACTACAAGACCGCTACACTTGCGCATAAAGGAGCACTTGAATACCCATATATCCTCTTTCCACAAACACACAAGGATTTGCTCAAACACCCAGCGTGATATTCATGTCTCCATCTTAACGTCTGTCAGAAACATTGGTGACCTTAGAATCACAATCAATCCTCATCTCCAGATTAAACCCCTCACTCAATCAGCGTCACGAGCTCCACTCACCGTTCATTCTATAATATCTACCGACCAACCCTCATATCTAACACTCATCATACTCCTTTTCCACCACTTCACTCATTATTTACCCCCTATATTAAATCATCACACACCCAAACAATCAAATAGGCCCCTCCCTATATGAACTTCCATCCTAACACACAGTCAACCACAAACCAAAAACCATATTCAACATACTCCTCTAACCCACCAAAATAAGTCACCCCATAAGCTAACATTGTTAATTAATTAATCCAAACACATATAAAATGTATACAAATAACATGCAAATTTTAATAAATAAATAATTTAAAAAAAAAAAAAAAAATTTAAAAAAATGAAAAAATAAAAAATAATAATTAATGAATAAATAAATAAATCATTAATAAATAAATAAATTAAATATTAATATAAAAATTTTTTTTTTATTAAATATTTAAAAAAATAATAAAAAAATATGTAAACAAGATGAAAATGAAGAATATATAAATAAACAATTAAACAAACAATAATACATACATATATGCACATGTATATGTATGTATGTATACATATATATGTATATATGCATGTATGTGTATGTTTTATATATATATATATATATACTATTATTGTTATACAGATTTCCACCTAAAGAATCCATAAAATAAATTAATTCGCATAACAGAGTTATTTCCCTTTATCTTATAGTAAATATATCAAGTTAATTCGATAAACTAATTTGACGAAACTCACAATTAATAACACTTCTTAAATAGATGATAATCAATAAATTTAATAAATCTAGAATATTTAAAATGAGAGATTAATTACTTTACTTTATATTAAAATTCTTAAAATACGAAAGAAAGATAAAAAATAAAATTTTAAGATAAAACACACTGAAATAAAAGTAAATAATCAAATATAAACTTAATAAAAAAAAAAAGAATTTTTTTAAATTATAAAAAAAAATATATATATATATATATTATTAAAACTAACAGTTTATCGATCACCATACACTTAACCAACATTACACAAATATTTTTGAACACCAAATCATATATGTAACATAACCTTAAAATAAAATTTAATTTACATTCCCTGCGAAACTGTTTTCGCTGCGGTTCTACATCTGGCAGCCATTTTGTTTGGCAATATTCTCTGCACAGTCAGAGAAAAATTTTTCTTCTGGTTTAATTATATTTGACAAAGGGAAGTCTCTTTTCCCGAAATATTAAATAATGATTTTTAATCACCCGGACATCACACAAACAGCTAAAAACACTCTTGCTGTTATGTAAGATTTTAGGAAAAATAAATAGTAAGTCATATTTCGTATTCGATCGATTTATTGTTTTTGTTCCTTACAACTTGCATCTTACCCGGAATTTGCATTGCCCACAGCCTTTCAAAAACTTACTACTACTACTATACCCAGCAATGCTTCAGGCAAACTACCATTCTCTACTATATATATATATGAGGAGAAAAATGTGAAAATAGGATATTATGCTTTTTGTAAATTTGAACTTTTAAAAAATACTCGCACATATTCTGGACTTTTTTTTTCTTTAGAGCCACATTTATTTTTTAACTTTTATTCACCCCAAACAAGACATGTTTGCCACTGAGACGTTAAGGGGCTACTGTGAATTAAGAGCCAGATTTATATAGGGCATCATAAGTGAAGAGTTGTTCAGCGAGATGTTTGTTCAAATCACATTAAAATTTCTGCATGTTGGTACAATTAGGGAAACGGGTAGCAAGGAGGGAATTCCAATGGTTAGCCGTTCAAAGGAAGAAGAAAGTAGAAAGTCCTCCAGCATTTGGGGACTTCCACAGTGAATGGATGGGATTTAGCTGATTGTCTAGTTAATCAGGTGGATTTACATTGAGGGGCACTAGAGCAGCAAGTTCTTCACAGCACATTTCTATTGTAGTACTTGTAAAACAAGCACAGAAGAGCAACATTGAGGTGATGGGATATAGAGTTGGCTGTGTTGTAACACCGGACTTATGTTAGCCCATTCCCCATTAGTTGTCTGTTTAGTTTGTGTATACTATTGACAAACCGTGACTGAATTAAGAGATGGCCTTGAAAGTATGTTTTGCCTTGAAACAAATTGAGATCATGATGATTTAACCTTAAATGCTTTTGTTTTAATTCTTGTTACAATAAGATTTCTATGCAGTTCTTAAACTTGTTCCATTACACATGTTTGTTGAAGATAGGACATTATCAAAAACAAAATGACGAAATGTATCCATACAAAATGATTATTTTTAGTGACAACTTGTTAAGACAATGCAAAATAAAGTGTTGGCGATGAATGAGAGTTTAAAGAGTTCAAGAAACTTTCCGAGTGAAAAGGTTGTTATGCATGTAAGGAGTAATTGAGTAGACATGTTTATTCTGGTTGGCAATAGTTCTCTTATTTTTGCTGAGTATGGGGCATCCTTCCAGATGCCAGACATTCACCTGCTATTTCAGAAACTGTCCCTTTACTTGCAATTGTTTGTATCTCTCTTGCATTTGGTTCACTGAGTAAACTCACCAAGTAGTTTTGTAAGTTCTTTTTCATGAGCCCAGTGGCTCCCCTATTTTTATTATTTATTTTTTCATTAGCATAGGAATGAAGCATTTTTCCAATTGTCAGACAATTGCCTGCTATTTAGAGGCTGCAACCGAATCTTCTTACATGTGGGATAGGCATGAAGATGTGTATGTATATTAGCATGTCTGTTTTGCCAGTGATAGTCTATGTATAAACCATGGGGGCGAGCTTTGCTTTTAAGGACGTACACATGTGTGTTGTCTGTAAAAGAAAAATATGAAATTGGAAGAAAAACGCTGTATTTGGGTTTTTATATATGTATGAGATTTGGAAGAAACTGCTGAGTGAAGCTTTTGTCCAATTGAGAGTAGGTATGCGAAACAGCATTCACTGCACTGCTGTTTCTAACATATTTTGTATTCCTTGGACTCTTTGAACTCTCATTCATTGCCAACATTTTATTTTACATTGTCTTAACAAGTTCTCAATAAAAAATAATTATTTTTTGTAGATAGACTTTGTCATTTTTTTCTTTCGATAATGTCCAACTTTCAACAAACATGTGTAATGGAACAAGTAAGATCGTTGATGAACCGTATAGAAATCTTATTGTATTTGACCGATATTTGAGCTAGTATTTAATATATTGTATTTTTTTATTACATTTTTGTAGATTAAACATAAATTATAAGTTTTTCTCTTTTCTTCAACAGACAGTGGAAGCACATATACCCAGTTATATCTTTGATGAATTCCGATCGCAGTTACCAAGTTGAAAATCTACAAATTTTTAAAAAGACGACATAAAACACTTTATTTGATTGATATAACCAAAAAAGCTAATGGGTTTGGTAACAAAAATCCCATGTTGAAATAAAATTAATATTTTCATATGTTAACAAAATAAAATGATTTGAAAATGTTTCAATTCAGTTTTGTCTTTTTTTTATTTCCTTGTTGTATTAAAGTTTATAAAAAAAAAATTACTAAATTTTAAAAATTCTTATTTAAAGGATCTTTACGTCTTTTTTAATGTGGACCACAGAGGTGAAAGGGTTTGCTTAATCATGTCCTCATTAATAAAGATACAATCACAACAATTTTTACTTAGAATATATATATGTATATAATAATAAGGCTGTCACGGTGAAAAGGATGAACAAAAATAAATAAGTTGAGACAGTATATACGATAGTTTTCATCAATAAAATTTATTTATTTTTAAATTTTTAATAAATCTTTCACTTACTATTACATAGAGTCCGAGATGATGGAAACTAAATATTTTGATATTTCAGGAGAAATACCTCCTTTTCCAAAAAAAATACAATGGACAAAACAAATGTTCTTTCCATTTGCTGAAGAAAAACATCCAAAAGTTGCTGTTATTTTTTTTTCATGTCCTTTCACTGTTCCGGCCTGCACTGCATTGCAATCAGCTTTATTAAATACCTATATACTTATTTACAATGCCTGTGTCCTCAGCACACGGCTATATAGCAGTGAGACTTCGACCATGCATGAAAAGCATCTGAATACCTACGAGAAGCATCTTAGGAGTGACATTGAAAGACAGTGTCCAGCCAGAAGCAAGTCTTTGTTAAAGGAAATTGGATATCCATATTTAAGATAAATAAAATATATTGAAAGTTAAAATGATTGTTGTCTCGTTCTTCATGCTTGTAAACTGGTAAAAGTTAGTTAACTTTTTTTGCCTTTGTTTGATCTTCCTAACAAAACGAAATGGATTAATTCTGCAATTTAATGCGTCACAGTGGGGAAAGGGGGGGCTTTGTCAAGTAATGACTATATGTTGAATGAATTAATTTTTACACCTTTGATAGAAAAAATCTGATAATTTTTAGATCCTGCGTGTGTGAATTGCATAAACATATGTGCAAGATACAATCATGTTCATCCCTCCAAAGTCCAACCTGTCGTCACCTTGGTACCGGGAGTGGCAAAATGGTAGTGTCAGAGCTCTTTGGTAAAAATCCAGGAAAAGTTGGCATCGAAATCTGTTGTCTTCTGGTCATATCTACCTCTACATGTTGCAAGCAAAGACCTGTCAGGCACAGAACTACAAATCAAAGTAGTGATAGTGACAATGTTGCTTCTCTGTCATTCTTTTGTGTGTTCTGATCAAACCTTCCCCAACTTCATATGCAACCACTGAGCCTTATTGTTCTAGGTGTAGGAGGTAAAAACCTGTAATCTTGCAAGTTAATGAATAGTTGCGACCAACAAGGACTTCATGCAGACCAGGCAATCCTAATGCATGATCTTTGTGGGTTCTATAGAGAAGTTTAACTCACTAAATAACAGCAATCATCATCTGGTTTTGGTATTTAAGGCACTGCAAGTGTCCTGGACTCCAAGGTGAACAACACCAGGCAATGCCTCACGCCTGCTCTCCATGTGGTCCGATCCAAAGGGTTGATACCAGTTACGTTGCATACAATCAAATCACTTCTTATCTACTCAAGCTAGGTCCTCTTCGGTCTATCATGCTCCCTAGTGGCTGGATGTCTAGGTGTGTTATGGATTTAATGCAAGATGTGGTATGCTGTACATTGCCAAACCATCTGAGCGTGTAAGGCATCCATAATCCCACCAATACCAAGTTTCTAACCAAGAACGATTGAAGGGATCATTTCCTCCAGTTTGGAACTGCACATCAATCTGATCCTGGAATGGTCATTACTCTGAAGCCAATGCAAATCAGAAGTGTTTGGGACCTATGTCTCACTACCATGCAAAATGGCAGAGTGAACACAGGCTGAAGACTGTCTCAAATTTTAAAGGAAACATGCTTAGATATATGGATAGGCAGCAACTTCCTGAACATTCTTGAGGAAATTAAGAAAAAAATGCCAACACATTGAAACGGACAATGGTGCCCACATTTTAGGTGGGGGTAACTCAAAATCACTTTTCATATCCAGCCGAACATGAACATCAGTACTCACTGATCTTTCTTCTCCGTCACAAACGAACCCAACACACACATATTCAGCACAAACCTACTCAACACACACTCAACAGACACATATTCAGCACACACACACACACTCAACATGTATTTGACACAGGTTCACCTGTTAAATATAATGATAAATATCATAGTCTGTTCAAATCAGATCTCCCTAGTATTTAGGCTACACAATTCTTACCCTGTTAATTGTGAACGCATCGAAGACAGAGTGGAAACTAGAAAAAATGTGTGTACACAAGTTCTCACGCAAAATGTTCTCACACAAAAAACAAATGTAGATTAAAGAACCGAGTAGACATCGTCTCAAAGAAAAAGGATTGAGAGAAATTCATGCCATGATTCACTTTCAGTAAATTTATTAATTTTTTATTATAATGTTATTTTTTTTTATAGTTAATAGTCATCACATTCCATATCGGTTGAAACTGATTAATTATATGATTACTGCTTTATTTAATCACAATGACATTGATATTTTTCAGCTCGATATATTTTAAAAGATGTAGTTGTCTTAATCTATATACTATTAAAAGGTTATGATATTTTGGAAATTTTTCTCTTTGTACACAAATATGAATATATGTGATTGATTGACACAAAGGAATAGGAAGAGTACACATTACTAAGGCAATAGTTTTCACAATATCAATACATGAGTTTGAATCTCACGTAAGCCTAAAGGTTCTTTTTAACTAGATATGTTTAATAAATTTGACAAATTGACATAATAACATAAAAAACATAAAAAGAATAATTTTTCAAACTTAGTTACCTTTTTTGAATAATCCGCAAAAAAGTAGATATAAAGATTATTTAGCATTTTGAACTAATGCTGAATAATCTTTATATCTACTTTTTTGCAAATTATTTTTGCTTAAAATCAATTTCTAATATTTTATATTAAAAATTTAAAAACCAAAACATGATGCTATTTTAAATGAATAAAATCATTTATTTAACTTAATTTTTTTTGGCTATAACTTTTGATGAATACATCATACTCAGGGCAAAACTTTTTTCTTCATTATGTTTGTATTAACCTGAGGAATCCATCATAGGGTCAGAAAAATACGTTTTTAAAGTCCAGATGATATACTACGCTGGTGTGGCGCTTTTTAAATAGGAAATTTACATCTTCGAAGCATCTATGAATATGAATAGGATTTGAATGACACTATTTTTGTGCTTCGCAGCTGACAGCATCACTACACCATCATCACTTTGCAGTTTCGGCCCCTATTCCTCTACTGCTTTTCTGAAGTGACAGGGCCTCTCTGTTAATAGTTGGTTATATAGCACTGGTGTCACTTGCCCATAAATGCCATCAAGTCAGATAAACTTTTCAGCTATCATCATCATCAACAACTCATTCTGATTGTATTGTGACGTCATAAACTACCCTGCATCTCCCTTCTTTGACCATCCAAAATTCACCTATCCTTCCAGTTTGTATCATCTCTCTTCAGCCATATCAAATAAAATGCTTTCTCTGCTGTTTCCTGAAGATGCTTAATCAATTTTCTCAATTCTGAGTTGTTAAAGTAAAAGTGATGTCGAAATAGGTTCACTCTACATTTCCTCTTCCTCCAATGGCCAAATGATGGAATTCAACCTTCCATCCTTTATCTTGACACTCCTGTACCAGCTTTTCATATCTGATTTCTTTCCTATTTTCTGCAGCAGCAAAGCTTTCTTCCCATGGTACCGTTAATTCCAGTATTATTCCTTTTCTTCCTTCACACCACACAACAATATCTGGTTGTTGTTCAGATGATACCAATGGGAACACCAAAACCAAAAAGTTTTCCAGATCTACACTTAACTTTCAGTTTTCAGTTCATCTGTCATCTATTTTTATAGTCTTTGGATCACTGCTCAGATTACTTTTTGCGCCTGCTTTGTGGAATTTCTTCTTCTTTATTTGTTTAATCCTGGGTAATTCTCGATCATGAAATTGCTTTATTTTTTGCTTGATTTGTTCTTCAATTATAAGCACCTGGTTGTGATGCCACGTATACCTTTTTGTTGCCAGCTAACAGTTTGAGAGAATATGCCTTAGCATCTACTGATTCCCACATCAGCATCTATCATCATCACATATCATCCAACGAACAAGATTGGCAGGTGATGGCATTGCATCATATGTTGATCTAATCAATAATGATGTCCTTGCCTGTTTCAAGGCCCATATTTCTTTCCATCCAATTTTTCGCTCAACAACACACTCCTCCCATCGTAAGCAATGATCTTGTTAATCACATTTAACAAGATGTAAATATCGGTTCTCTTGAAATTCTTTCCTAATTTATTTCACTACAGCATTCCTCATTTCCCTTACATTACTTCTGGAAAATGGTATAAAGTTTCCAAATATATTTATACCATCTCGTACTATTCCAACAATATCTGCATGTTCAATCTTTGCTATTGCATGATCGACTGCAGTTTCTGCTCCACATTTCGTCCCAGTTCTTACTTTAGGTGGATTATCTTTGATTTTATCATCACTGGAAAAGCAAAGCATCACTGTATGCACTTTTGCAGCCTAATATTCTTCTACAATAAATGCGACAGGCAGTTGTAGTTGACTATTTCTTCCAAATATTGCTGTAATATTGAACGAATTTAGCAATTCCAGGTATTTTCTGATATATATGTTGCATCACTGTTTTGTTCTTTTAACTCAGGCCAATGGTATCTCATACATCTGTAAAGACCACATTAACCTTGGGTACACTGCATACTGTAAGCACCAACATTTGAATTTTCCTGGTCGATCAGTCTTTTCTATAGTTTATAGTCCCTCTTCTGCTGCTGCTGTATTTTCGCTCCCTTATTTCTGTCATTTAATGCACTCCTGTACCATCTTCCTAACCTCTTCACTGGCTCTTTCTTTAAAAGTTGGTATCATATCACTTATCTTATACCAAACTTTCTGTTTGCATTTCACATTTGTAATACTTCTAGATTTCTTTGTATATTTTTCCATGAAATCTCACAAATCTCACAAATATTTGTCTTTGTACTCGGTAAAAGCTAGGTAAAGATGGAAATTGACATAACTTGGTACTGTACCAATATCCTCAACAGTATAAACTAATACAGATTAAAAAACCAATGACAAACATTTTCTCAAAGAAAAGGGATTGAAAGAAATTCATATTATGATCAGCTTTTACTAAATGAATAAGGCTTATTAACCAACTAAATTCATTCGTTGCCAGCTTAATTCTTAAGTCTGTACAACAATTTCAATGCCTTTTCTATGCTGGTATCAAGTGACACTGACATGTGCTACCTACCTACCTATCTACCCATATGCTATGGATCAAAGTTTTACTTTCCTCTTCCAAGAGCATTCATTCACTTTCCTCTACCAAAATCGTTTTTCCAGTCAACAACAGACACTGTATGTTTTATCTGTTTATAATAGAATTTTATATGGCTAACGAAATCTCGCCACTTTTCCTTTTTACTCATCAGCTATTACTCATCCTTTTCTCACAAATATATGCAGTTTAACGTGTTTAATCTCGGGTCGGGTGTACCGGAAATATCACTTGGCAGGAATAAAACCTACTTGACACAAACATGCACCTGACCGGAAGAAACAAATGCGACTGATTGACATGGAACCACAACTCTTCAGAAATAAGATATTTGTTGATTGATTAAAAAACATCTGCAAACGTTACCCGAAAAAGGTTTCCTGTAGACGAAAATATCCCATCGCTAAATAAATGCAAAAGTTAGATCCCAGAATGGGTGTTTACAGGTGGATGCGTAGGGTTCCCAATCATTACATAAACTAACCCGAAATTGAGATTAACAGTCAACTGGCGATTAAGTTCAAGAAAACCCCTTCCGTCAATTCCTGTGAGTTCTCCGCCTTTCTCCTTAACGCCACTCCTTCACCGCTACCGACAATAAAGGTATATCATTGTATTTTTATACATCAGCATTCGTCATCATTCTTTTAAGCACAGCAGAAATACAACAATATTATATATAAAGAGCTACATTTTCCTCTGTATTGTTGAACTTTATAGCTTTTTAACATGAAATACATAACTAAATCTGTTTTCTCAGCCATGTATGACAAATATTGGTCTGTGTTTGAAAGAAAAATGTATTTCTGATCGATTATAATTAATTCTAATCGATATTTTAGTACAGTCATATTTAAATTTATTATCTGTTGGTAAGGAAAGGGTGTTAAATAGGGTGGCGTAGAAAGTGCGAGGACGCCCTGAATAGTGGTAGGAGTAGTTCCGGAAGTTAGAAGTGACGTCACGTCCGTTGGAGTTTTTCTCTGTCTCTTGTTCCTGGATTCAAAGGAAGACGGACGTGAAAACTCGGCTGGTATGTTGCCAGTTGGCGGGGATGCAGTATCCCCGAATGGCCTAACAATATCTTTCTCTAGACCTTCTCTCTCTCTCTCTCTTTCTCTCTCTGCTGTACAACCCACTCCATCTCTGTCTATTGTTTATGTTTAAATAAAACTTATAAAACCAGCCAGTATCACCACTTTTTCGTTCAGAAGCCCAAAATACACCAAACAACAAAGAGACACCCGCTAAGGAAAGCAGAATGCTACAAGGGAACATAAATCTCTTCAGTTATGTGAAACTAATAGCTGGTGAAGAAATTGTCACACAGTATGAACCAGTAATTTGTGACTTTAAGTTGAAGACAGCTAATTCGGTAAAGAAAAAGTTTATCCTCAAGAGAAAGGTGCACAGGTTGAATGAAGAACACATGAAAAGTGATTGAGTGTTTGGTACCATATCACCTTCAGAAAATCTGGAAGAAGTTGAAGGATACACTGTTGGACGTAATAGACCAGACTTGTGGGTAGATATATTAGATAGTGTGGGGGGGCGTAGAAAGGGCGAGGACGCCCTGAACGGTAATAAGAGTAGCAGAAGAAATCGAAAATGATGTCACGTGCGTTAGAGGTTGTTTCGGTTTCTTGTTCCTGACCACCAAGAAAGAAAGACGTGTGAAGTAATAGGGGCCAGCATGTAGTGTAGCCCAAAATGACCTCGCTGTTAATGATAAATCCTCTTAAAATAATTCCCCTGTCGTCTCTCTACTGTATAAAACCACTCAATCTGTGTCATCTATTTTATGTTTAAATAAAACTTCTAAAACTAAATCAGTGTCCAGTTTTATCATTCATAGCTTGAGACACAACGAACAGCAAGATGAAATCCGGGTACCCACGGCGAAGGTAAGCAGCAATGCAACATCTGCGAGTTGGTGCTACAGTGACCCAAACTATTTCAGCAAAATAGTCAGCAAGAAATGGGTAGATGTGTTGCAGAAAGGAGTGTCCAAAACGAGCGAGAGACTATTGTTACGGGACCGAGAGGTCGTTCCGCCGATTATAGACGTGTTCAGTAAATCAAGCAATTGTTGCATGCAAAGACAGAGTAATAATTAATAAACAAAATGAAGTAGTTCAAATAACGTTTATTGAACGTGTGTGTACGTGGAATGGTGAAGTGTGTGATGTATGCATGTGTGTCGATGGAAAAACAGTTCTTGAAAAAGGTATAAGAAATGAATCCGGCGTGTAGAAAGTTTTTAAAAGCTGTATACAAAGAAAACGAGTTGAGAACTCTTACCGTTGTTTGACCACGTGTGTTGGTAGTTGTTATTGCCGATGCCATTTGAAGAGAAAAGCGTGAGACGAAGCGCTGGTGTATTAGCGTCGTTCTGTCGACCAGAGAAGAGAGAGAGAGAGAGACGGAGCGCTGGTGCCAGCGTTAGGCTGTCGAGGCTGGTCGGTGAACAAGAGAGAGAATTTCCGTTATGCACCTGGTTTTATAGTCCGAAGGGCAGATAACTCTGGTGTCGCTTTACAGCGCCACCTGTCGGTGAAAAAGCGCCACCTAACGGCAAACCGGTGTAGTTATGTTTTGAAAGGAGGAGGTAACTGCTACAAGGACTCCCCCCCAGATTGAAAAATATTGAAAATATTATTCAATATGTACAGTTGTAGATGAGAAGCATTCTTTGTGGGTATGTCTGTTTTGCTGTTGAAGATTAGAAAAAGTAGTGTGCAAGCTACTTATTTCTGTTTCTGCATTTGAATGATTGATCGCAAGTGCGCCTGCGGAATTGAGTGTTTGTAACGCATGTAGATCTGCGTGTAGTTTGGGTCTGCATCAAGTTTGAGTGCAAGTGAGTTTGCGGTCGAAAAATGTTGAGTGCAAGTGAATTTGCACTTGTTGGTGGCGTTGTTCATGTTGATTAGTCTGCGTGATGCAGAGCTGATGAACAAACGTTGAATTGTCAGTGTTGTCCAGGAATGTTTGGTGCTTGGGTCTGCGCGGTTGTTAATGAGTGAGCACAAGTGAATCTGTGCGGTATTGATGAGTGAGCACAAGTGAGTCTGTGCAGTTGTTGATGAATGAGCACAAGTGAGTCTGTGCAATTGTTGATGAATGAGCACAAGTGAGTCTGTGCAATTGTTGATGAATGAGCACAAGTGAGTCTGTGCAGTTGTTGATGTTGTTCATGTTAATTAGTCCGTGTTGTGGAACTGATGAACAAACATGTAGTTGTTGAGATTGGTGGTACACTATGGTCAAAATCAGATGCACAAATGTCTGCAAGTGAGTTAGCAGGTCCAGGTACAAGTGGGTCTGTACTGGTGTTGGTGTGCGTCGTTCGAGTTGATGTGTCCCCCAGTTGATCAACGAACGTCCAGTTGTTGAGTATTTAGTCGTGCTTGTGCAGTTGTACTGATTTTGAACTGGTGTGATTTCTTCCATAGTGTCGTCAGTGATGTCCGGTGCTTGATGAATGTCCGGGAAAATGTGGTTGTTCATCTTGTGTTGAAGATTGTTGGTAGGCCTTGAAGGGTGATGTTGTTCGTGTTTGTCGTCGTGTGTTGGTCGTTTTGTAGTTTTCTTTTCCTTTATATATATATTTCCAACACGTGGGTAGAAAGGAAAAGGAAGAAAAAATGGAGTCGTAATTTGTTTCACACGAGAAATGACGTTTTTTGTTTTCGTTTTAGTTTGTTTGAATGTTAGTTTCCACGTAGAGAAAGAATGGCGGCCTCTCTTTTCCTTTGTTGTTGAAAAGAAAGAAAAAAAAAATTCGTATTTTCCTTTTTTTTTTAAATTTTCATTTCCACGTAGCTAGGGAAAAAGATGGCAGCTTCCTTTTTTGCTTGTTGTTGAAACAGAAAATAAATTCGTATTTTCTTTTTTTGTTTGAATTTTCATTTCCACGTGGTAAGAGAACAAGATAACGGCATTATTTTGAATTTTTTTATCAACACGTGGTCACGAAAAAGATGGGCAGCGTGAGCGTTTGTTTTCTTTTTATCTCCACGTGTTCAAAACAAAGGAAGTGGCGTCTTGTAAGGTCCTTTTGTTCGTCGAAAAAGAAAAAAAAGGATCGGCAAAAGTTTGTCTTTTTCTTTGTATATAATTTTCCGACACGTAGGTAAAGGAAGAGAAAAAGAAAGAATGAAATTGTAATTTGTTTTATACTCGGAGAGAGCCGAGAAATGTTTGTTTTTCTTTGTTTGGGTATTTCCGCGTGGCCAGGGAAAATGGAGACGGTGGCTTCTTTTTTTTTGTTTGTTTGTATATTTCTACCACGTGAGTAGAAAAAAAAAAGGAAAAAGATGGATGCGTAATTCGTTTCACCACGAAAGAAAAAACGAGAAATGATATATATATATATATTTTTTTTTGTTCTTGTACGAAATTAATTACTCTGCCCCATACAACAAAGCTATCACGTCGGGTCACCAATTGTTAGGTTTGAGAGGGTGAAGTTCCCGGACTATAAGCGTGTACGTTAAACCAAGCAATTGTTGCATGCAAAGACAGAGTAATAATTAATAAACAAAATGAAGTAGTTCAAATAACGTTTATTGAACGTGTGTGTACGTGGAATGGTGAAGTGTGTGATGTATGCATGTGTGTCGATGGAAAAACAGTTCTTGAAAAAGGTATAAGAAATGAATCCGGCGTGTAGAAAGTTTTTAAAAGCCGTATACAAAGAAAACGAGTTGAGAACTCTTACCGTTGTTTGACCACGTGTGTTGGTAGTTGTTATTGCCGATGCCATTTGAAGAGAAAAGCGTGAGACGAAGCGCTGGTGTATTAGCGTCGTTCTGTCGACCAGAGAAGAGAGAGAGAGAGACGGAGCGCTGGTGCCAGCGTTAGGCTGTCGAGGCTGGTCGGTGAACAAGAGAGAGAATTTCCGTTATGCACCTGGTTTTATAGTCCGAAGGGCAGATAACTCTGGTGTCGCTTTACAGCGCCACCTGTCGGTGAAAAAGCGCCACCTAACGGCAAACCGGTGTAGTTATGTTTTGAAAGGAGGAGGTAACTGCTACACTATCATCGAGCCTGAGAGAGAGAGAAAGAGATAGAGAGAATGAAAGAGAGAGACAGAGCAAGATAGAGGAGAAAAGGACAAAAAAGGGGAGAACAGCGACGTAAGTTTATAAGTAAAACTTCATTTTTTTGTGTTTTTTATTATTATTGTCGAACTTGTAGAAGGAAATACAAAGGAAATAAAAAAGAAAGAAGCAAAGAAAAAGAAAGAAGCAAAGAAAAAGAAAGAAGGAAATGAAAAAGAAAGAAGGAAATGAAAAAGAAAGTGAAATGGAAGAAAAGAAAATACACAAGAAGGAACATTTTTTTAACTTGTTTTGAACAGAGTTTAGATTTAAAAAAAAGAAATAAGAGACGATAAAAAAAACAAAATGATAAAAAAACGGAGAGAAAAAAAGCTGGCCGCCATTTTTTTCACATTCCATTGTTTGTTGGAGATTGTTTCTGAAATGTGTTTTGTGTCAATGCACGCTAGAGTGAGAAAAATAAAAAAAAATAATGTGATTTTGTTTTGAAATTAGGAACAGAAAAAAATGAAAGAGAAAAAAAGAAAAAGTGAGTGAAGGACTTGAAGGAGTCCATGGGGATTTTCTTTACATATGGAAAGGCGGACGAGAGTACTGATGATAGAGGGGTCATTGTTATTTTGTGGATAAGTCAAACCTAGGAAAGTACCGTAGTTACGTAACAGATCTGGGATGCATGATTGTAGAATTCGGTTGTGATATGGATCTCATCTTTGGGTTTAAGATGCTGACAAGTCTGTGTGCTAATGGTGATGCCCCACCTCCACCACATAGATAGGTCATGAGGAGGGGCATTGTTAAACAAGCTGGAGCTCTTGCCGCTCCGAGAATGCAGTTTCCGCATCAACTGGGTTAGGAAGTAGATGAGGTATAGAGTTGCTTCGGGGTGTACGTCTGGAGGTTAATGGATAGAGCAGAATAAAGGAAGGTAATGAATAGTATGAGAGTAAGACATGGGCATGTCTTCGCGATCTTATGCGTACCGGTGTTGGTGTTGGAAGTAACCTTTCGCATCTTTAACATAGTTAGAACCATAGGTGGGATAATTATGCAGAGTCGGGAGTTTGTATTCGCTCCGATGGAAAGAGTTGGGAGTTATATCAAGGAGTGATGTTCGTTTTCAGTAATTTGTAGCGGGAGTACTGAAGTGTTCCAAACGTCGGTTCCAGATGTAGTAATTGTGGATAGAAACAGTACCTGATATAAAACTCGTGGGCCGACCACAAAGGTAGCTATTCTAAGGAGAGGTTTCTGTTTTGTTCCCCTTATAAAGCGGTAACATGCACGGGTTAGATTAAGGTCCAATCAATTAATTATCGATACAGTAGGAGATTGCGTGTGGGTGTGTGTTGAATGCCCCGTAGTGAAATGGTTCAGCTCATTACAGAACAATGGGTATGATGGGTCGACAGGGCAAAGGATATCTCGTAATTCGATTAATGACATGGGGTAGCTATGAAGCCGACACTGGTCGTAAGGAAAATATCCTACATCCAAGAAGAATGTCATCTGGGAGCCGACATGGAATTCCGGATGAAAATTTAGGAGATGGTGGAGTTAATGAACCCTGTTTGGTTCCTAGTGATGGCTGACCATGAAGTAAATATAGGAATGTGGAATGAGGGTTTCCTGTTCCCCGATTTATTTTAAGTATGGAATGGGACGAGTGTTGAGAGATAGTATAGGACCAAAAGGGGATGATTACATTTAATGCTGCTAAGACAAAACTCTTTTCCTTTAACAATTATAAGAAACCTTTTCAACCAACGATTGCCATGCCTGATAACACCCTTCCCAAGATTCCAATATTCGCACTCCTCGGCCTAAATTTCACATGTAACATGAATTGGAATCAATGCATACAAATACTGCCAAGTCTGCTGCAAAGAAAGTGGGCTCTATCTATCTGGCTAGAAAATTTCTCACACCTGACAGTATCTTATATCTCTCCAAAGTCAATTAAGGTTTTTTGATGGAGAGGTTATGTGATTAACATAACATGGTAGAGTTTGTTGTATCTGGCCGCATCTCACTGAAATAGAATATAGAACAAGAAAAAGGGTTACCATGTTCCATAAATAAGACCGCAACTAAATAGCTATCAACTTTTATTCAAGGGAAAATTGGAACACAACGAGAATTGTTTGGTAGGCTGACTTTTTTAATAAACGAATGATGTATCCTGGAGTTCCATTCTAGCAAGCCTGTTTGTAGTGAACATGCGAGCACAGGATATCAAGAGGCGATCAAAACGGGAAATGATCTTGAATCATTTGTTTTCGTGTGTCTACGCATACTAATCTTGCTTCTGCACAGATGTATCTTAATACTCACACAATTAACAGTCAAATCGTGACTCAATCTAACGCATGATACTGCACGTACATTTAAACAAAATAGGTCCATCGTGTAACTGCTACACGACCATTCGCCCATGCATGGGGTATTGTTGCCACATTTGAGCAAGTGAACCAACTAATAGTCTCTCCCTCTTGGACAGACTGTAAAAAACGAATCTCTAACCAAATAGGTCACACATTGTTTACCAAGCTCCAGATCCTGTCCAATCGCTACAAGTTGAATTCCATGTGCTTGTTTTACAACTACTTTCACGGAATGTTCTCTCAACTGCAATTACATCCTTCAACATAAATGCACTCGATTAGCAGCAAAATCACAACCCTTCACTAGAGAGGTCTACAGATGAAGGAAAACTTTCTACTCTAATAGCTTCTTTCCTCGGATCATTTGTCTATGGAATTCTATCCCTACTCCCTGTTTCCCGACTGTGCCGACATGAAGAAGAAATTTAAATATAATATGACAAACATCTAGCTGCGCAAATCCCCATCTTAAGATTCCTCCTATAAATCTGCACCCTCTTCACCATAGCCCTTTACGTATCAGTGGCAATCTTCCTTGTTATGGTTGAATAAAAGTAAAAAAATTAAATTAAATTAAAAATAATATTCAAATCAATTGTAAACTTATATAAAATTCGGAATCTTTGGTTTGTGATGTACTTTTAATAAGTGTTTTCTTTCCAATCGTAATTACCGATTTTTGTCGTTTGTGACGAATTGGTGGTAATTAAAATATGCAAGCATTTTCGTATCACCTTTAAGGTGTTGAACCAGAATGAACTTATTCCGAACTAACTGAAACTGTCTTATTTGACTCCGTTGAATAGAGAGTTGTTAATTCAATCAATGTTTAAGAGAGTTAAAACAAGAGCTGCAGTAATTTTTGAAGCAGCAACACTAGCAGCGACATCAAATTAGTATGAACACCATTAATGTGTAATTAAGGATTCGAAACAATGAAAGAATGGTGTTATAAAACAAGTAATATCGTCTTCATTATTTAAATGAAACATGTAAAAACAAAATTATTTTATTTTTGTTATTACTAGTTTAGTTTTGATGTAAAAAATGACGTCATATATTTTGTGGCCTCTCAGAAAGACAATTTACATTTATTGCTGAAAACACTATTATATCCTTTTATTGGATATAAATTTTAGAATTTTGAAAACAAGGTCATGATTTTTTTTATTTATCAATAATTGAAAATTGATTGAAATAAAAAATGCAATAAAATAAAACGAATGTTTAAAAATATTATTTTTTAAAATTAATGAAATTACATCCATCAGAATGCATTTTGCCTTCTTAAACCTGAAAGAGGGTATGAGTTTTAATGTATTTTGCTTTGCACCCTTGGCAATATGTCTTCACCTGAGGAAATTCAGCTAGCAGTATATATATATATATATATTTTCCGACAAGACCAAAAACATTTATAAAATGACAAAAAAGGAAGAAACATATCTAACCATTAGCTCCATTATCAATAAATATCAATTAGCAAGACGGATACATATCAGACTATTAATAATGAAACAACTGAGATAGCTACTAGATTAAGTGTCGAATACAGAACTAACTACCTAGAAAAGAGGAAGGCCTTTGTTACTTTAAAAAACCACAAAGATAACTTCCGGAATAAGCCCTCCTGCAGACTAATCAACCCAGCTAAAAAGCGAACTAGGACTAGCAAGTAAATCAATTGTTAAAAATATAGTTAATAAAATTAAGGAAAAAAACAAACCTAAGTCTGTGGGGCAATGCAAATTCAGTCCTAAATTGGTGCCATAACATACAGGAAAACACAGATGCAAATTCACACAATTAGACATAGTAGACTTCTACCCATCCATGAGAAAAGACACCCTAGACAAAGCCTTAACCTTTGCACTTTCACACACAAACATAAGTAAACTAGAAAAGGACACAATACTACAAACAAGACAAACCCTACTTTTCTTCGAGGGAAGGACCTGGGTTAAAAAATCAAACCCAGAGGACCCATTTGATGTTGCAATGGGGGTCTATGATAGTGCAGACATCTGCAACTTAGTCGGCTTGCTCATATTGGATACGCTCCAAAATAAATTCCCAGACCATTTCTTTGGTCTTTACAGAGATGACGGATTCTGCCTGTGACGCAACCACAACGGGAATACACTAGATAGATTTAGAAAAGATTTAACAAACACCTTTCAAAAACTCGGTTTCAAAATTACCATTAAAACAAATTTAGACCAAGTAGATTTCTTCGATACCACACTGAACCTTACAAACAACACAAACAAACCTTTCCACAAACCCAATGAAACACTCCAATACATACACAAGGGATCCTGCCACCACCCCCACTGTTTTTTTAAATTTAGTCAATAATATTAGCTAAAGAATTTAAAACCTCTAAACCAGTCCCAAAATTTTCAACCAGGCAGCACCCTATTACAACAAAGCGCTCCACGACAGCGGGTTCAGAGAAGGGATCTCATACATCCCCACCTGAGACAAACCACAGGGGAACTGCAATAGAAGGAGGTCGGTGATCTGGTTTTCCCCACCCTATTCCACCAATACCAAGACAAAGGTAGGCCACCTTTTCCTCAACTTACTCGACAAACACTTCCCCCCACTCACAATCTGCACAAACTTTTTAACAGAAATTTTATTAAGGTTAGCTACTCCACTACCCCATCCATAAGAAAAATCATCTCTGCAAACGCAGGCTGCTCATGCCAGAACAAAAAGAACTGGCCCTAGAGGGGAATTGCAAAATAGATTCCCTCGTATATCAAGCCACCGTCACAAACCAGACTATGTAGAGCAGAAAAATACATTGGCATGACGCAGGGAAGCTTTAAGCAAAGATTATACGCACACAGAAACACCTTCAGATACAAAATCAAGGCAAATACGGCACTAGCGACCCGGATATGGCAACTTAAAGATGAAAAGACACCCTTCACCATCAAATGGAAAGTAATTGAGAGAAGACCATCCTTCTCTCTAACCATAAATATATGTCCTCTGTATGACACTGAAAAATACCATATATTAAGGGGCATCATTGACCTAAATACAGTCTGTTTGAATATTCGAGATAAAATCTTTAAAGGATGCATCCACAGGAGACAAGCACTACTCATAAACTGGACTTACCGATACACATAAAACCCTAGCTACCCCTTTCTGTTGCCAAATACATAACCCCATAATTGCCCCATTAAATACCGACTTCCACTCCGGAAAATTGTCCCAACTATCACCCCTCATGAATATAAATAAAATTAAAAATACGAACAAATATCTTCATCAACCCATATCCACACTACTTATAATTACAATAATTATAACTTTCCCAAAAATATTTCAACAGCTATTAAGAGGGTAACACTCCCATTTCACATAAGTATTACTCCCATGAGTCCCCACCATTTTTCGGTCATAATGCTAATCTCCCATATCTCCCAAACAGATCCAATCTTGCCGACCCAATCCTTACTCTTATCTCTAAACCAGTTTTAATCTGCATACCAATGTTATCACCTCCATACGCATTCACTATACCTTAGTTACTAATGTTAAATCCCAAATACAAATCATTCAAAAACCCTGCAGAGTTACTGCCCTTAGATCGCCCGGATGATATCTTTATTTAAATTCCTTCGGAATTGATTTAAAGTCTTTTAATTCAAGATTTAAACTTAAATTTAATTAATATTGTTCATTTTAATCTTTTTTATCCTTAAACCCATTTTCTCTCCCTAATTCTTTTAGAAGACACATCATTAAACCCCAAAACAGTAACGGTCAAATATACGATACTCATAATATTGGCTCACGGGATTTATATAGAAATATTTTATTTTATTTTATTTTTTTTATATCTCTTTAAATCTTCTCCGGTTTAAATCTCAACTGTTACTTTTCACCCTTCCCCTTTTTTCAAACCTTATTAAACCTTCCTTACACTAAATTTAAACAAACATAAATAACACTCTAAGCAAATAACGCGTCCAAACGAGAATGACACGTGCCCTCACATTTCTGCAACAGATGATAACAGAAGCTGAAGAGAGCCGGATGGCTAATTCTTTCTGTGCTTGAAACCGACGGTACGAATGTTATACTAATTTTTCTGTACCAAAATATATATATATATATATATATATATATATATATATAGTCTCGGAAGTTTCTCAACCATTAAAACTATATTTAAAAAAAACAAAAAAAAAACACATAGTCCCAAGTTTTTCAGTGGAAAATCACTCATGTGAGTCAATTTATTTTTTACAGTTATTATATTAGTTTGTTTCTAACACTATTTTAAGGGATCATCAGTTGTTTACCATGAAAAACTGTTTCGGGAATTTAATATGTATATATATATATATATATATATATATATATATATATATATATATATATACATATATACAGGGAATCGTTAGGCTGAGTGCATGAAGGAGATGTGAAACAGTGGCTAAAAGGAATAAGAGCAAGCGGTCTGACTGTGTCTGCACCAAGGACATTATTTAGAATCTGCAAAAACGGGTGGCAGTATCTAGCAAAGGCAGTGATGATCTTGGCATACAAGAGTTGCAAAGGCTAGCTAGCCGCTGTCAAGGTCTAAGCGCACCATCTTATGAAAGCCACGTAATTCCTCAACAAACTAAAATACACAGTTGATACTCAGGTTCATCTGAGGCTAGTTGCACAAATCGCATAACAACAGGTAGCTAACTTACAGTTTGCACAAAGTCCCGCACGTCATGAAGACCAAGTTCCCTCAATCTGTGATGGTCTTTGCGAGTTTTTCCAACAGAGACAATATCATACAGGCCTATATCTTCAAAAATATACTCAAACATAATTCAGATGGCAAAATTGATGTTCTGACAATTCTTATCAAGCGCTGGAACGAGAGATTGGCTACGAGAAGGCTTATGTGTGGCAGTAAAATTCAGCTTCATGTCACACCCCCAGGAAAACCCCAAAAGTGGCTGTCTGAGAACTTCCACGACTTCAGCAGTCCCAACATCTGATTTCTCAAACTCGCCTGATTAAAACCTCATGGACTATTATGTGTGGTGCACAGTTGAAGAAAACAAAGAGTACCACCTGCAACACCAAGGATGAGCTGATAGCCAGGATCTAACTGGTGTTAAGGTATCTCTTGTAGGACACCGTGAAGACTGCATGATTCAGGTTCAGGTCCCGCTTAGAAGCCGGGGCGACTTCTTCGAGTGAGCTGTATCCGACTAAAGTTGTCTAAGAGTTGCACTTTGAATCGGTTTTTCTTTCTTTTTCCAAAAGTGTCAAATTTGCATGGAGCACCATGTATATTGTTTTATAAAAGAAATGTACAGAACTTAGTACATTTTGGATAAACCATTTTGCGAAAACAAACGCGTCTAGTAAGGAATCCAAATAGGTGGGATTCACTTGCTTAATCATCAGCCCGAATCTTTCAGGAAAAACAGGAAATGAAGCAAACAACATCGAACTTTATGTGTACTGATTTATGGTAACTTAACCTCCATTCACGAAATTATTGAGATGAAGTGGTTGCAGATTGTTTAAAATAATCAATATTAACTAATTTGGGGACAGGTCTACATTAGGATATAATCGATCTGGTAATTTAATATAATTAATCTTCTTTCATAAAGTAGATGAACCAAACATTTGGAAGAAAATATTATAAATGTGATATGGTGCTAAGGGGCCCTACGAAGAAATTGGGATGATAAAATATACTAGTGTATATTTGGAGCAATGTACTCCAAAAACAAGAAATTATCAATTCGCAATTCATACGATATGGAAAATCCTCGGAGAAAATATAACATTATTGTTTTGATTAGGAATAAAAAACCGTTGAAACCAGAAACGACAGCTGCAGAGGTCATCTTGAGTCAGGTATGGCATGAGTGTCAACAATATCTAGTTGAAGTACCCTGTCCATAGGAAACTTCGAATAAAATTCAAACCGAGGCTGAAGATAGCTATCAAAGTTAGTATTGGTACTGATGAAAAGATTTATCCTGGGTCTAGTTAGGTAACACTGGTTGTTTATGAAAGCGAATGCACAGAGCGAATTTATCAGTTTTAAACAGTTTCTCACAAGTTTTGGACAACAGGATTCTAGACTTAAGGTTTATTTTTTCCACATATAGGAAGTTTTAGGAAAGGCACTTTGTTCATGGAAGTTCTGTTTGGTTTTAGGTACAGGGAGAGAGACAGAAAGGAAAGTTCTTTGCTGTGGTCGTAGCTAGACGGGTTCTTACTGTGAATGTTCTACAGGGGAAACAGAGATTGGAGCTCGGTAGAGCACCTACTATGACAATAATGATATAGAGAGAGACTGCCAATGTCTCTTCTGTGAGACAAGCAAAGGAACTGTAGAGAAAAAGAAGAGATCATGAATCCCTTAGATTGTGAAGTCGATTTTATACTCTTGGGGTTTGCGGGACCCACTTTTCCCCAACTGGCTTGGTCGATGAGTCTGAAACAAGAGATCGACAAAGCCTCCCACCGTCATGACGTGCTGGCTTCAACTCTCTCTTTCAGGGAGCCCTTCTACTATCTGCAACCTCCATTATCTAACACTTGGATGTTATCATCACAACCTTTCAACCGATGTACCCTTCGCCCTTCTTCAAGTGCGTGTTGTCGAACTCGGAGATCTGTATGGAATTTCGAACCGAACCCGGGGTTTGCTTGTTCTCGTTCCATCAGCCATGAGTGGGTAAACTTTTCTTTCTTAGTACTGAATACATTTTTCATAACTAGGATTTTGTTGTTTGTGTTGATAGTGTCTCCTCGATTCTCTAGGGTTAGGTGACTTAGACTCCAATGTGCATATACAAAACATTGTTTAGAGATTCATGCAGGTCTCGATGTTTGGTTGAAAGATTTAGAATTTGCAGAATATACATATGTACATATATTGTAAGTTATGTAGCATATTTCAAAACATCATGTAAGCAATCAAATACTTAATGAGACAAGATCAATACTTCAACCACCCTCTCCCCTTAGATGTCCTCAATATATTCAGCAGCAATTTGACAATATCTACTTAACTCATCCTAAATTCCGAAATTATTCCATTAGCCCTCCGAAAGATGTCAATATATTCTTGAAAGTGGAAATAGAGACTTGTTAAGTAAAAGCACTCAAACTTCTTCGAAATAATTGTTGCTCTAGTCCGTTAAGTACTATTAGAGAAGACTAATCCATTATTTCGGAAGCTTTTTTCTATGATGACATTTGGTGCGATTAAAGTTTCTCTGGAACCAGAATAACCAGATTGTTGAAGTATAATTTATATCAGGGATGGAGTAAGTTTAGGGAACTTTTGTCATTACTAACCAGCAGAGCATTACTACTGTGACCAAGGAAAGAGTCTATCAGGCATGTAAACACAGTGTGATGATATATGGAAGCGAAACATGGCCAGTTAGCGTTGAGGACATGCGTTGCATGGGGATAAAGGATATGAGAATGATACAATGGATGTGGAGTGTGAGTCTTAAAGACAGACTTCGATCTGATTACCCTAGATGAAGATTAAATCTGGACAGTATCGGGAGATGTGTGCAGAACAGGAGACTTCGATGGGCATTAAAATAATGGGTGAGTTTTTGGGTTAGTTCGTGCAGAAGAGTTGAGGTAGCACGTCAAGTTTACAGAAGGATGTCAAGGAAAACATGAGAGGATAATTAAAGATCTGGCCAGAGGTAAGTTTCCCACAAGAGTCGCCGTAGACTTCATAGTTATAATCCAAGAATAGATTAGGATCACATATTATTAAGGCTATTATAGATTTCGTTAAAATATATCGTTTTATTGTATACATTCAAAGAATAGTTCTCCCATTATCAAATTATTGGGATATTTCATGGAATTATTTCATTAGATATACTTCTACATCATTATGTTTCAATTTTTAAAAAATGAATATATTATAAATTACCCCCCCCCACACACACACACACAAAGAGGGTCATGTTCTAATCATCATTTATTTTTTTGTTTATTTGTCCGTTTTTTATAAACTTTAAGCAACAAATAATCACCAGATTTCAATGCCCTTTTTACCAATGCTGTATCTTAGCCCAGGAAAGTTTCATAATGAATTTTGAATCTGATCCAGTTCAGTATCTGAACGCAATATTTTTTTGAAATTCGGAAAATCTCTATTTTTGATCATTGTCAAAGTTTTTATAAAAAAAATCACATCTCCGTCAATTTCTTGTCTATTCTTTTGAAATTTAAAACATGGGTACCAGATAGTATTACATATTATCAGATCACATTTCACTTAGATCTAAAACAGATTCAAGATTTGGCAACATTTTTCATTTTAACATAGAACATCCCATTTAACAACTTCATATGAATCTCCATCAATCTGGCATTTCTCAATCAATCTGTGTAAACTTTCCTATGTTTATATAGTGTCTCATTTCAAAAACATTACCAAGTTTCACCTGCATAGTACGGTAACACAATAAACCTTAGCAGAGGGTTGTGTTCTCCGAGTGTTTTTGTTATTCAGTTATTTTGCAATCATCTAACTCAATGTTATCTCCAGGCACTGACAAATTATCACAAGATGTACCACAACACTCTCCTACTGTGTGTTGAACAATTAAGTCCATACTTTTTACATGTACACCGTGCTGTATTGCAATATGTTTACAATAAAGGCAACATGAAACGACGGTGTTTACATTTCTTTGTTATAAACATATGCTATTATTGTAGATAGATAATTGTAAAATATTCATGTTTCGCCTCGGCAGATTTTTCTAGACTTTTAATATGTTCATATAGACACCTGATAGAAATGCATTGTACATAAAAACTTGTGTTGCAATTAGTTTTACCTTTTTCACTGATTTGACTGGACTATTTGAATTATTTTATGTAGAGAAACTTCACATTTCTAATTGTAGAACTTATTCATATGCGTTTGGCATTCATCTCCACTAAGTTTCCCTTCATAATTTTTCAACTGACTTTGAGTTTGGGTTTCTAAATTTTCAAGAAGGACATCCGCCCCCTTTTACCTCTTTTGCATGAAACTAAACTAAACTTAATATAACTTGCATTACGACCTATACTCCTGGCAGCTACGTTTCATAATTTATGATGATCGTTTAATTAGTTTAGGAGTGAATCCTATACATAAAAATATATAAACATATACACATACCTAACTTTTTATACAAAATTAGAGGTGTTACATATCATTTTAAATGACAATTCACCCAGATTAATATAAATGCCATAAATCTGTATCACAAATGTTGGTATTTACCTCTCCACGAAGTCAGAAACAAGGTCCGGTAAAGTTTTTAAAAAGCCAGCGTACTAGGAGAAATGTACTCTTGTCTAAACAAAATGCCCAAGCAACCCTGTTGAGATCCCCCCGGTAAGGTTGCCTCAGGCGATGAGCAGTAAACTAACTTAGGAACTCCCGCACCCTGTGATGCATGAAACAATCAAAGTACACCATTGTTTTTGATCTGAAGCCAGATCCACAGCTTCCCTCCAGCTTCTTTCCATAGCGATCAAATCTCTCTTGATTGTTTTCTTCCAGTTCATTTTTGTCTTTCTCTTCTTCTTTTTACATCAAAGGTCCACTGAAGCACTTGGTTAGTAAATCTCTCTGGGGCCAATCTTAGGGCATGTCCAAGCCAGACTAGACATCGTTTGCAGATTATTGACTATACCACTTGTTGGTTAATGTGGTCTCTGATTTTTTGGTTGGTAATTTGATCGCTCCATTTGATCCCTAAAATCTTCCTAAGACATTTGGAATCAAACGCGTCTAATTTCCATTGTTAGCTGATTTTGAGATGCTAAATTTCACTTCCTTATAGCAGTGTGGATTAAAGTTTCTGTTATAAAATCTTAATTTAGATCTGAAGGTGAAATTCTGTTTTCCCAGATCTTTCAGAGCTGAGTAAATGCTGTTGAGGCTTTTCCTACTCTGCACTGCAACTTGTAATCCATATTGCCTTCTTTGTTTAAAGAGCTTCCTAAGTAGGTGAAATTGTCAACTATAGCTATTTCATTTTGATCGATAAAGAAGTTTGCAGGTGGCTGGTGTGCCTTAGAGAGCATGTTTTGAGTTTTTTAGCACTGATATAGAAACCAATGCTTCCTGTCCCAGCTTTGACCTTGTTGACAATGCCTCGTAGGTCAGTGGTATTCATTGCAAGTGCAGTAATATCGTCTGAAAAATCTAGATCAGAAAGTTTACGATCTTTGACCCAAGTTATACCCTGATCCTTGACTTTTAATACCCAATCAATAGCTATGGCAAAGAGTAATGGCGAACGCAAACATCCCCGGCAGACTCTAATGATCACCACAAACCAGTCCCTGAAACCATCTTCTAATTGTATACAACATTTTGAGTTTGAATAAATTTACTTTATTGTAGTGATGCCTTTTTATGGCAGATCATGCTCGTGTAAGACGTTCCAGAGTGATTGTCGGTGAATGCTGTCGAATGCATTGGAAAAATCTATAAAACTGATGACAAGAAGCTTTTGAAAATCGACATATTTCTCAATTATATGGTGCAGCGTAAAAGTTTGTTCTGGACAAGAACGTTTTTGTGGAAATCCGGCTTGTTGTTCACATAACTCTTGGTCAACCACATTACACATACGATTCAGGATCATTTGATAATAAAGCTTCTCTGGTATAGAGAGAAGGGCCACCCCTCCAGTCGCTACACTCGACAAGGTTGCCTTTCTTAGGAATGCATACAACTGCTCCATTTTTCCAATCTTCCGGAACTTCACCTGTGTTCCACACTATATTACATAAGCAGAGCATTCATTTGATGATGCTATCATCTCCTGACTAAAGCATTTCTGCAGAAATGCCGTCAACCTCTGGTGACTTATTACGTTTTAGGTGTTTAATGGCTAAACCGACTTTATCCTCGGTAAATTCGTTGATGTTGATTAGGAGACGAGTGGAGAGTTCCTAAGTGACTGCTTAGGTGGATGTCTCCAGTCTGTTTCAATACTTCTTTGAAGTATTCGTCCCATCTTTTTTTTTTTTTAAGATAGTTCAGCCCAAACAAGGCAGGCCGCCACTGTAGACGTAAGGGGCTACTGAGAAAAAGGATGAGAGTTTTTTTTTTAGAAGGGTCAACCTAAATTGGGAGCTGTGCAGCAAGATGTCTGTTTACATTAGTTTTAAATTTCTGCATGTCAGTACTGTCGGGGAAACAGGGGTCAGGGAGGGAGTTCCAGAGGCCAGCAGCACGAGGAAAAAAGCTATTTGAGTAGAAAGCTATTCGGCATCTGGGGATCTCCACAGTGAATGGATGGGATTTAATTGATTGTCGAGTTGGTATAGTGAATTTACATTGAGGGGGCCAGCTTGTCTCCCCTTTTTTTGAGAGTAATGTTCCATTTTTTGCTTTTATAGAATCTGATGTTACTCTGAAATTGCCTGTGATCTTCTTAGAAATTTTGTACACGGTTCTCATGTTATTACGTATTGCAGCTATCTCGGCATCTTCTGCCATATTCTCGATCCATACTCGTTTGTCTTTTTGCGCGCTGCATTTTACTTCCTTGTCCTTATCGATATACTGTTTGTGTGAATCTATGATCTTAAGAGTAATATTGTGCCTCCACTGCTGTAGTGTTTTCTTTCACTGATAAGCTTCCAAGTGTTGTCACTAATCCAAGCCTCATTGAGTGACATCTTGAAGCCTATGGTTTCTTCTCCTGCAGCTGATATGGTATTCTTCATTTCTTACCAACAGTTAACTGAGCCTAGTGTAGCATCCGATAACACAGTAAATCTGTTTCTCAGAAAAGTCTCAAAATTAGCTCAGTGTCATTGTTTTTCAATTTAGAGGTGTCGAAACTTCTGTGTGATTTGTTTTTTTCTTCTGTTTTTTTATATTGATTTTGATTTTTGCAATCGACAGATTGTGATCACTACAAATATCAGCACCGCGATAGACCCTTACATCTAGCAAGCAGGCTGTTCTCAATTTCGGACCAATAGCGATGTGGTCTATTTGTGTCTTGGTTTTATGGTTGTTTATAACCCAGGTAATTTTTGGATGCACTTATGATCAAAAAGTGATAAGCCAACTTTCATGTTGTTCATGCCACAAAATCGGATTGTCTCTGCGATTTCTAAAAGCGTGAGGACCAAATACGTGTTTGAACTCCATTCTGTTTCCCCCAAGCTATGTGTTCATGTCACCCATGACGATGAGGATATCCTGCTTTGGGTCCTTCTCGACTACATCTTGAAGTCTTTTAGAGAAACTATCGTTTTCATTATCGTCTTGATCAGTAGTGGGAGCATAACATTGAATAACGGTAACCCCCGAATAAGAAGTAGTGAATCTTGCTGTTATTACGAGTTCATTAATAGGTATCCGTTCCTCAAGTGCGCTATTGTTAGCTTTGCGCATGATGATTGCAACTCGATTTTGATGGATGCCGCTCTGTCGATCTGAGAACAGAATGCTCCTGTTCTTGTGTATAAACTTACCAGAATCAGTCTAGCGGACTTCGCTTAGACCCAAGATGTTCAAGCTATAACTCTCCATTTTGTGCAAGTTTGGATGATTGGTACAGAGTCCTCACGTTTCAATATCCAATGTGTGTAATTGCTTTTGCAGAAAAAATTATGGCTTTTGGGGTGCCGATTTCTTCAGTGAAGCTTTTATCGGCATCTGTCATACGATCACTGGGTGGGGAAAGTCGTAGTTCTGGCTGCCTTGAATTTGAATTTGGCAAACTTTGACTGTTTTCATAGCAATATTTTTTTACAAGGCCAGGTCGCTAGCCTGAAATCAAACCACTAACATTTTGAAAAGAGACTGTAAAACTAACCTTTTCTCCAATAGAGAAGGTAACACCTGAGAGAATGGATATTCTTACACTGCACAGAAGCATACCTCAGACCGACAGATGCAAGGTCATCACCTACTAAAAATGACCTATTGGACTTATTGTCGATGATGTATCCTCAACTAGTATGACACCCACGGAGGACTGTGCCAAGTAAACGCATGGAAAATCATCATTTTTCAATATATTTGTGTAAAGAAAAAAGGGTAATCTCAATCAGTCGCTACATTCCGCTACATATATAAGAACACATTTTACGGAAATTGCATCGTGATTAATATGAATATCATGGAATTGTGTCAGGAATTTAAGCAAAATCATGAAAAATCAATATTTGCAACGAAATGATGAGAATCTCAATCAGTCGCCACATTCTGCTACAGATGTTACGGAAATATAGTTATTATACAGAGTGCTTAGAAAATCGATGGCATAACTGCGATATTGTTTTAGATATGCATATATAGATCTGGAAAGGCTTGGATTCCGAATAATAAGCCATTGAAACAATTACTGATCCACATTGTTGTCAACATCTAACACGTACAGTGTGTGAGATAGCACACTGTTATTTCTACGTAAGGATAGATACACATTATCGATGTGACAGGGTCACAGGTAAAATAAGCCTGGGCTTAGTGTTGCTGCATACATCAATAAAACAATGAAAAAAATACCCCAAACAAACAAAAAAGCCCTAGGACCAGAATAAATATTTTAACATCATGGTCAATAGGGCCTTTGATAGTCAACATGGACGACCCTGTCGACATCCTGCGATTGTTAGCACTTTTTATTTAAGGTAATGGAATACAACAGACCAAATAAAGGTAAATAAATATGATCACATAAATTAAAGACATGCAAAAGAAGTAAAAGACCAAAAACAAAAATTAGAGCAGCAATGGAGTGCTATTACAAAAGCAACCTCTACACAAAAAGGCTTCTTTCATATATATAGAACATAATCCTGAAGTAACGCCATCGATTTTCCAAACACAATCTATATTATTTAAAAAGAAAAATCTTTGTTTGCTTTCCTTTGTAGCAGTCACATGTTCTGATGTACTTTATTTTCTGTAAATAGACAAAGTTTTTCACTGCATAATTGATCCATCGACCAATAGTATTGCTTGGCGTATGAATATAGTTTGTTGGACTAGTTCTTCAAAGTGCACCCACACAAGTAGTTTTCCTGCTTTCAAACAGTTGGAGTTAGACTGCACAAGGAATCGGACGTGCTAATGCTTGTCTCGTACAATCCACCAGCCTAGAATGAAGTCTACCAGGATACATGGCGCCCCATTTTTTGTAAACACTTCTATTATTTGTTAGAAATTACTTTCCAGTTCTGCCATTGTTTAGTATTTCTTTTGTAAACTGAAAGGACTTTTTAACTCTTTCGAGCATGGAGTGATAAGGATCGTTGAACTCAATACTTTATTTTTTAATTTTATGTTTTAATGGAAATCGCTCCAGACAAAGTATGAAGCCACTTGATGTAAGAAGTTAACAAGAACGAAAAATGATTATCACAAAGACAGGAGATGCCTATTTGCATTCGTCTTGAAAATACCAAGGCTATAGGTAGAAGGAAAACAGTCAGTAGGAAGAGAGTTCCACAAGCCTGCAGTTCTTGGAAAGAAGCTACTGGAATAGGAAGCTGTATTACAATGAGGTTTCAAAACAGCGAATTGATGGAAACTATTAGATCAACGAGTCAAACGAGCTTGAACAAAGGAAGCAGCGAATAAATCGGACAATTCTGAAGAACACATGCCATAATAGTATTTATAGAAAAAAACGAGACTAGCAACATCACGTCTGTGAGAGAAACAGAGGAAGCAGAAAAGAAGAAATGGTGGAGGCAATCAAATTACAGATGCACCCTCAAATGGGACAGAGATTCACCAGCCAGAATATGAAAACAGTACTCCATACATGGTCTGATAGTCGATTTGTATAGACAGAGGATAGCCTCAGGTGTGAGAAAGTGCTTAGAGCGATAGAGAGAACCAACTTTACGAGAACCAGAAAGAGCAATGGATGTAATATATGAACTCTAAGAAAGATTTGATGAGAAAGAAAGACCAAGAAGTTTCATGATCCATTTCTCCTCAATAGCAGAGCCATCCATATTTATAATTCTTATGAAAACCTGTCATCCCTAAAAACCTACATAAGTTCTTTATAATTTTTTGGTACTTGGAAGGTCTCCATTTCTTTCATTTTCTTAGAAGTAGAGAACAAGTTTATTTTGCTTACGTGAAAATCTAGGAAACTTAACTCTGTTATGCTGAATATACTCTTAGCTAAGAACATCTTGAAGTTACTGTCACTAAGGATTCAAAATACTTTATTTAAGTGTTCCATATGTTGTTCACTGTCACTAAAAATTAAAATATCGTCCAAATAAATGAATACACAACTCGAAAAATATTTTGATCCATAGATCGGTATGTAACAGCAGCGTTCCGAAACCAAATGGTATATAATATAATTCGAATAAACTAAAAGGCACGTCTTCTATGTGTATCTTTATTTGGTGATATGCAGATTTCAAATCAACCTTTGAAAATAGCATTAGTTAGCTAATCGTGTACTGAATAAATTTGTGTTGGGTATCGGATATCAGTCCGTTTTATTGATACTATTCAGAGCGCGAAAATCACCACAAGTTCGATACAAACTATCTGATTTGTAGCGGAGATGCTTATTCGCTACTAGAGAAATGAATTACCCATATATTCAGGAGTTTCTTAAAATCTGCATGTGCGCATCTAACTTAGGACTGAAGACTTGCCTAGCAGTTGCGAAGACTAGTACATGACTTTCCATATCAATTCTGTGATAAACTCCATCGTAGTGCTGTAGTAGTCATAAATAATGACATTTATTTTGTCTTGCGGAGAGCAGCCCCTGTGAGGTGGTTGGGTTGTGGCGAACCAAAAATACGATTCGAAAGCTAGAAAGCAAATGACGTGAATTTCAACTCCCTTTCTTTCTTTGTGTCGTTTGGATACGCTTTCTTTATCACTCTCTAGAAACAAAAGAGTTCTTGCAGAAACACGTTAGCAATGCGAACTTCGTTGACCACCATAAAAGGAACGAGGAGGGCCCACACCTCTTTTTGCATCCAGACAGACTAGGAAGTAACACACGAGGAGTTCGCCATCCACTCCACTCTGCTCGGTCAAGAGGGCGAGGGGAGACAAAAAGAACAAACCTTTCAAAAGTATTTACAAGTTTTTCCTTCCTTGTGCGCACAAAGAATGCATATACACTTACACACATACACGTTCTAAGACTCACGCACAGACTTTCTATGACACACACAGAGTAGTAAAACAAAGGACACGCGTTACATGAACATTTATAACAAGTATACGAAGTATAAACTTTCGAAAAGGAAAACGAACTCTTATGTTACAGGAAACTTATAGCTTTACAAATGTCTTGCCTAAAATAAATTGTTCGATAATTATAAAATGTTTTGTTGCTATAATAATGTTTTATTCAGTTGTGAATTCACTGTTTAAAATAATGTTTTCTTTCATTTCCTTCGTTCATTCACAAAACGCCATACATGTGAGCGGGCACGTGTTCGCTGGTGACCCAAACATTTTACCTCTAATATATTCATTCAATTTCATTTCATTTCCAGTTTTATTTTACTACAAATGTTAAGCTAACTGTTCGTTATATTGGTACCCACGTGATCGATTGAAATGTACCTCTTATCTACTTATATCTTACGTTATCTTTTAACGCAAATATTATAACAAATGAGTAAGAAAACCAAAATATTGTTTAGGGCTAATTTCTCCACTGTATTTCCTTTATAATAAGTTGTGACTCCAATAGTAACGTTTATCTAAACAACATAAAAATTAAAACCATTAGTTCTTCAAGGCCATTCTATAATAACTAAACATAATTGGTGACCCTAATGTGATAGCCAATCAGTCTACAGGGCACATTAATTTTAACGGACCTTTGAAGGATTACTTCAGCCCCTTGGGGAATCGCTGACAGCAGCGAGAGAGTTTTCTGGAAGCAACGAAAAAGAACGCCTCCTCTCTCCTGCCTTTGCCCACTGGACCCCGAGCAACGCCTATCTTCGGCTGAAAGTAAACTTTTCGTAGACTTTCGACAGCCAAAGAACTTTATTTACTTTATTGATAATTAATTAACGTTTAGTACTATTAATTTGGAATTGCATTGGCTTATGTTTGCTTCATATATGCAATAGTTTCGTCTATATTAACAGTAATTTATTAAAGTTATTTAATAAATAAATCGAAAAAAATAACTAAAACATCTTCACTTTAAACTCTATCAGCTCTTTGACGACCTTGCCGAAAGTTATGGCAGAAGCGAGAAGAGAAAGGAGGAGTGCCCTTTTCTCTTGCCCACGTTTTGTAATTTTTACATTTTCAGTGAAAAAATAAGTAACTTTTTTTTATTAATTAAGTTAATGCCTAATTTATTAATTTTAACAACAAACTTATTTTTTGATGTTTAAAAAGACCTTTTCAGTATTCTCATTAACAAATAAAAACAAAAGTTTAATAGCACTGTGATCTTTGCATATTACGAAAAACAATAAAGATTTATATTTTGGTATGATTGTAGATTAACATCCTTTCGCGAAATCCCCCCCAAATGCCCCCCCCCCCCAAATTATATCTTTTTTAACTTAAATGAAAGAAGAAAAAAAAATTATTTAATAATTTAAAGTGGGGAAAATTTTCGTATATAAATTCTATTTTTCGGGTCAGTTTTAGGGCAGTTGACTAAATTCTTTTTTGTTATAGAAGTTAAATCCGCTTCAATCTTTTTGGCTGGGGCCGCTACTTTTTTAAGAGATTACCCGTGGTTTTATGACCCTGCCACTCGGATTTAAGGTTAGTGGTAAAAATTGTTGTTAACTCTCTTTAAAAATACAATGGTCCGGAAATATGGGACATTTTATATTAAATATATATACAACTGGTCCCTCACTCTAAATTCTAAGCAATTTGTTTTTATTTCTTTCCGTTTTCGATGGTGTTTACACGTAATTACCTAATACACCAGAATTTACTTTTTAGGGGGGGTTATTAATGGAGGGTGTTAATCTGCAAATTTACCTATATTTAATGGTTTTAAATCTTATACTTTTTTATAATACGTCCTTTTTTATTTTTATTATTTACCTTTCCGATGAAAATTAAATAAATAACTTTAAAATAATCTAAATTATTAAATGTCTTATTTTTATGGCATGGATAAAAGTATTGAAAGTTTGGATATTATTGTAGATTAACGCCCTCAAACAACCCCACCCCACCCTCGATAAAATGAGATTTTACTTTTTCAAACGATTACGTGTGAATACCCTGAAAAACCTAACGGAAAGAGAACCAAAAAATATTTTAGAATTTAGAATGGGGGATCAATTTAGCATATAAATTTAATGTGAAATAACTCTCTATTTTCATGCCATTCTAGGGTTTTATGGCAGTCTACCATTTTGGATTCGCTGCGTTATATTTTTCTAGGGAGGGGGGAACTTTTGTGGCGATTGCGTGTGGTTTTATGACCTTGGCAGTCACACTTAGGGTTAGTGTTAAAAACATATTAATTGCCCTATAAATCTAGAAATTACCTTAAATAGAATTTCATTTATAAAGGGGGATAAATTTAGCTGAGGATGTTAATCTACGAATTTACCAAATTTTATTAAAATTATGAAATTCTCTAAATAAAAAACCTTTTTATTATTAACGCCCCCCTCCCAATTAATTGCTGCCCGGAGATCGGGTAGGTTTTTCTAGTATATATATATATATATATATATATATATATATATATATATAAGACGTTCATGTAGTTTGCTTGGAGCATTGTTTAGCATGTGTATATGAAGGTAATTTATAGCCGGCAATCAATGTAGAGGTGTAACGAAAAAATACAGCTGAATCAAATTAAGACATATACAAGTAAAATGAGTTTTGCAGTTTCCACCTGTTTTATTAATACAATATATATATATATATATATCTCTATATATATATATATATTAACTTATATTATATTAAAACTTTACTTGCGTCAGTGTGGTTCCATAGAAGTTGCGTATAATATGATATTCCGGGAATAACATTTTCTCTTCTTTAGATGTTGTTCAACCTTAATTCAAACGTGTATATGAAGACCATTGCCGATGGGGACTATTCAGTCGACAATGAATGGAATTGAATCTTTTTTTTTATTATTTGTTTCAAATCTATTGTTCGTCTTTAATTTTATTCGTGTCAATATTAATAATTTTTGTGTGATGGTTGGGTCACACGACAGATACTCAGCCGCAAGGACACATTAATTTCAACGGACCTTTGAAAGACTACTTTAGTCCCTTTGGGAATGACGGATAGCAGCAAGAGAGTGGCCTGGAAGCACAGAATAAAGACGTCTGCTCTTTCTTCTGCTTTTGTTTACTAGACCCACGCAGAACGACTATCTACACCTAAATATCGATTGCTAGTAAAACTTTTGGCACCTAAAGAATTCTCTTGCTTAATTACTCTCTCCATTCGAACACTGTCAAACTTCCTTAAACCTACACTATACGGTGTAAGTAAGTAAAATAATTACATTTCGTTGTTTGTTTATCAAAAGGTTTTATTTTCCTCTTCTGTGACGACTGTTTTCATTGTAATGAATAATATTATCAGGGTTGGTCTATGCTAAGATTAGATGATATAGAATTTACGTATGTTACTTTGAGGGGAGAGTCACTATTGTATTTATTTATTTAGTCGCAATATGTATTCATTACTACCTTAATGACTATTGTTACTGCATTTACTTTTTCCACACGTTAAGTTATTTCGTCCCGAAGGCATCGGTTTTTACAATCCATCATCATCATCATCATCATCATCATCATCATCATCATCATCATCATCATCATCATCATCATCATCATCATCATCATCATCATCATCATCATCATCATCATCATCATCATCACCACCACCACCACCACCACCATCATCATCATCATCATCATCATCATCATCATCATCATCATCATCATCATCATCATCATCATCATCATCATCTATTTACTATTATTATTATTATTATTATAGTAATAGTAATGATAATAATAATAATAATAATAATAGTAATAGTAATAATAATAATAATAATAATAATAATAATAATAATTACTATTACTATTACTATTACTATTATTATTATTATTATTATTATTATTACTTTTATTACTTTTATTATTATTATTATTATTACTTTTATTATTATTATTATTATTATTACTACTTTTATTATTATTATTATTATTATTATTATTAATACTTTTATTACTTTTATTATTTTTATTATTATTATTATTGTTATTATTATTATTATTATGATGATGATGATGATGATGATGATGATGATGATGATGATGATGATGATGATGCTTACGATGATGCTTACGATGATGCTTACGATGATGATAAATATGGGTAACTACTTAAGAAGTGCTAAATTCTCCATTATTTCTTGTTTAAATGGATTCTGGTTTGAATGAGATATATATGATGATCACATCTTTGGAAGTACACGCATGCACGAATAACATTTATTTATGTAATACATGAAGTAATGGACAAACATTATTGTGAATGAGAGATAAAAGCATGGTTAGGGAATTAAACATATTTGTAGATTTATAGATATACGATAGTATTAAATCAAGCTTTTGTATTTTTATTAAGTTTTCGTATTATTCTGCATAATCCTTTACCGCTTAGGAGGTGGAAAATACAAAACGCTGTCACTATCGCCAGTAAAAACAATAACAAATACGAAAACTTAATATTTAGGCGATAAAAATCGTACATACTCCGGATAAGGCATCGTGGTCTGGTGTTATTAGTCCGACAACATACAATTGTTCGAGGGTTCTATCTTTGTCTATGTAAGCCATGCTGATAATGACTGATAGCCAGAAACACGTGTCCGTGTATTACTTTAATGTACGTAAAATTAATAAATGTATATCTGTGACAATGTTGAGTGGACCTACGGAAGATGGAGCCAAAATACACATAAGTATCATTTTGAAGTTGACCTACGAAGGTCGGCGATCAGAGTATCATGCTAATGTGAATTAACCGAGAAAGACATAGATGTCTCGGTGAACGAGAAGCCGATAATGGCAGAGTACGACATCGTGTAGTCTAGAATCTGACACTTGATTGTCGCAGTGTATCGAGGTTGAAAGTTATGGATAGAACAGATGTGATCGAAGAGTTGGTATTTTTGATAAACAAACACCAATATTGTGAAGTCGACGCCGCTGCGTTTGACTTTATCAAGAAGACTGTCATTTTCCGCTCCAGGTTATTTGGGGAGGGGCTGGATACGACGCAGGTGTGATTTAAACTAATAGCGACACCCCAAAGATCTCGCTGACAGGTTGATTTCAGTGGACGTAGGTTGGGAGAACTTACGATTATTGGTGGAATTACATTTTCTCGGTTATCTGTGAATCGCTCTGAGACGAGACACGTCCTCCCCTGAACCAGCGAGCGGTAAAGTATGAGAGGGCAGACAGAGAATGTCAAATACTGCAGTGATAGAGGTAATAAAAACACATTTCTTTTCTTTTTTTTTCTCTGACTGAAATTCTATTGGGAGAGAAGAAAGTTGTGTCCAACCTATTTCAATACAAAGCGAAGCGTAACCGGAGTGAAAGACTCGTTTTTGTTCGCCCACCGAATCCACGTCGCTCTGAGACAGATTCACCCAGACTTAGACAATCTAGCCAAACTAATTAAAAGTCGTCCATTAACAATTAGAACGCCGAGTCAAAAACACAGTCTTGACTTGTAATTGTACAAGTTTGCTTTTACTTTCTATTTTTCTTTACCAAAAAATTATTCTTAAAAAAACAAAAACATATCGACTTGTTGAAGACTTTTTTCTATTATTTCACTTGTTCTGCTTGAAATGACTCTTTGCTTCGCAGCGGTACTAAGTTGCTGACCCAATCTGGATAATTACCCACTGATCTATCAATCACAACGTAGGAGTGCGGTAATCGCTGGACAAGACTTTTCGACATCTGCGGCTTTCATCAGAGCGGCAACTTTTTCTGAACAATACCGAGTTACCAACTGACTTCAGTAACGGACAAATTGGTGAAGTCACCGACGCAGCGAGCGATAGGGCTTCATATCAATAGTATTAAAGATAGTCTATGCGAGAAAATCTATCGTGTCTGGGTTGAAACGTTACATGTTTTCATTTGTCGAAAGTTCGAATGTAAGAAGTATATCAATGTGTGATTAGGGTTTTATTTTGTGTGCGTTTATGTGTGTATGTGCATTTACCTTTTTTGTTTGGCTGTTATTGTAGAGAGGTGAGAAGTAGTAGAATTACCCGTTAAAGAATCTTCAGTGTGGCATAGATAGCGGTTCTTAGATGCGTCATATTTCTTTGTTGGGTGCGTTTATGTTGTTGGTGTCCTCATTTGCGTGGAATAACGGTAACATTGTTTCATCAGTTGGAAGAACCGTTTTTTATTATCGACTGACTGTTCATGTTAGGACCAGTTTCAAACGCACGGAGGTCCTTTTCATTAGTTGAAAATTATCGAGTTCGCATCTACACGTGAGGCTGCATTTGTGTGGACAACACAATTCATTCGAGTCCGCCCCATTTCTACTCGACAGAAAGAGTAAGCTGAATGAATGGAGAAAGAAAAAGGGTAGCTTAAACTCGTATATTTTTCACGATCGCGATTCTTACATAGCTATTTACTAATATACCACACGACTTCTTTTCGGAAAATGATCGTGTGTGTGTGTGGGGGGGGGTCGGATCAGCAGCATCTCCAAAATTAGTGCCTCCGTTAAAGTCCTATGCTTATATCTAATTAACTAACATATAGATCTAATGCAATATGCTTATTAATTGGAAATTTGAAAATATGTGTGGATTTTAAATTCATTATTTAAATTGTTTCACTCAATGCAGGCATTTTCATACAATTGAATGAAAACGGAAGAAGTTAATTTTAAATAAAATGGCGGAATCCTTATTTGCTATTTATAAGTTTTTAGCTATCATTTTCTGTTTATTATTTATCATAAATACGCAATATTTTCTATCATTTTCTTAAGTTATCTCTTTAAAATAATTTCTCATGTTGTAATTGTTTGAAAATGCAGCAATTGGGCGAATCCTCACAATCTAAGACATACATGCTTTCTGTCCACACGATTCAATTTAAAACAAATCTATATACAAATATACTATAGCAGTTACATGAGTACCTATTTTCTATCGATTTATGTGATTCGGCTGGGCGATTATATAATCATCGCCTTTTCACAACGTGCGCGTATAGTATGGCTGTGTGTAACGAGATTCATACGCGATGAATCATATTGGCGCTAAAACCAGATAATGTGATTGACATAACTATTCAGTTCGAGACTGATTCCTTAACAAACAAGATCTGATCCTGCAATTCTCTGCCGTCGGCCTGGTAGATGAATCGACGAACTCCAGGATAAATTTATTGTCTTGTTTACAATACTCAAGCCAATGTATTAAATGGGACGCATTAAAATCAATAGCTTTGTCTGATGTCCGCACAAGCGTAGCAAGAAGTCTCGAAATAATAAAAAAAAAACATTATCTTTTATGTAAAAATGAACTCAAGAATTTTCATACAATTAAAAGGGTTCCCACGCGTTCAAAACGTCCTGTCCTTAAACCTCTCGGGGCTAGCTCATTCCAATAAAAGTAGTAACTCGATAACAACAAAACAGATAGATAGATAGATAGATAGAGAGAGAGACAGACAGACAGAGAAGAGAGAGACAGAGAAGAGAGAGAGAGTTCTTCCAGCTGCCACGCCCATGTTTCCGTCATTTCCCGGAGATGATGAAACAACACAAACAACAACCCACCCAACACGAATTGATGACGCACCGAACAATCACGTCTTATGTCACACTGAAAATCCCTTCAAATTTACTTCCACTACTGCGTCTCTCTCTCTACAGTTACAGCTAAATGGAAAAGATAAAGACACATACACACCCACAATTGAACTCTAAACAAACACAGACATACTTCTAACGTTCGTGCCTTTTTCCTCATTTCAAACTTTCTACAAAGGAGAACATTCACCTTTTCAACACAGACACGGACAATTTTCTTACACCAGCTAAATTGTAAATTTGTAAATAAACAAATATGTTTTGTACCCAGCCCATGTTTTTATTCTCCATCCACTAGAAACATTTTTGTGAATTACTACATTTAATATATACTAATTGTTTTCGTGGATCTTCGTACATCCAACCACGCGACCGTTGTCGATATCTGATCTAAACCAGGATCCTTTTAAACAAGGTAAATTGAACACTTGCTAAATGGTGATATCATGATCATCGAGCCAATCAACCAACTAACCAACCAACCAACCATTTCTTTTCCACCTGAATGTGAATATTGAATAATTTGTTTAAAAATTGACCAACTTCCCAACTCTATTTAAAAATAAGTCACAAACTTCACGGACGCCGCGTACACCTGCTATCATTTCATATACGCACTCGCATAAATATATGTTATTCGGCACACGGCCGAAGGCGCTGTTTTATTTTTTTTTCGCCATCACTCGGAATATTAATTCCCATTTTTTCTTTATTCTCTACAAATTATTTATACGAGATTGATGAGCCGTTTACAAAAATACAACTTTTGGACGGCTAAAAATAAAAAAAATAAAAAATAAGGAAAGGTCTAAAAACTTTTTTATATTTCATAATGGCTGCAAAGAAGAACAGAAAGACAGACAAAAATATCAGTAACGATTTTTTTTCAATTTTCATTTCTCCAATTTTTTTCATTGTTAATGTAAAACTTTTCAGAAAAATATAAAACGTGACAGAACAAAGGCGGAAAACAGGCAGACATTCTCGGGACAGACTTTATTTTTGTTAATAGAACATCAGTATAAAGCATATGAAGAGATTTTGGTGAGCCCTGTGTTAATACGGGAGGTGTATGCACTTACGAATATAGATGTCAATACGCATGACGCATGCTCGCATGTATATATATATATATATATATATATATATATATATATATATATATATATATATATATATATATAATTGCTTTCCATTATTCCACCTCTCACTTTATATACACAAACACACATACACATACCTAACTATATATATGTATATATATATATATATATATATATATATGTTTATATATGTTTATATATATATATATATACAGGGTAGGGCAAAAATAAGGGTCCTATTTTTAAAAATTCATAACTTTTTTATTTATTGATTTTTTTTTTTTTTTTAGAATAAGTAAAGGACCTATTCCGAAGCAAGCATGAGCCGTATTAGCCCTAAGGAACGTACCCTCATTTAGAAAACATTATTTTTGCTTAAAAAACTCAAAACAGTGTAAAAAACAATACTTTAGTTTTTGTAAGTTTTAAGAAGTGTTTTTCGGCTAAAATTTGTTTTGTTTATTTCAAAAAATCTCGGAAGGGTCAGTCTACACACACATAAAGTTTGGTGAGTTTAACTTTTATTTTGTGGAAGTTATTCAAATTCAAGTTATTCAAATTTAAAGATAGGACCCTTATTTTGGCCCACCCTGTATATATATATATATATATATATATATATATATATATATATATATATATATATATATATATATATATATATGTGTGTGTATATATATATGTTTATATATTTGTATGTATAGGATTAACTCCTAAGTAATTCACCGATCATTATGAAGTTTTGGAACACAACTGCTAGGCGTACGCAAAGTAATGTAGTCGACAATAGTCAAAGGCAACCCGAAGGCTCACTTTTAATTAGCTACTAGCACTAAGGTGTCGAAGAGGGCGCCACTTATTTCTCAAGCTTTCCCACATTTCCTTGATTCTTACCTTATAATACTGAGAAAGGGAGGGGGCATTAATGATCATTGTTTAAGTCTTTGATATGACTCGACTGTCTCACGGCACATTAGCAAACACTCTTACGATTATGCCAAAATGAGCTGGAAAATATAATGAGCTGCTAGGCGTAAGAGTCGATAATGTGGGCTATATTTAGTTTAATTTAGTTTCATGCATAAGAAAAAAAGAAGAGGTGGACGCATTCCATGAAAATTCAGATTCTTTTTTTGTGAAATTTTAACAATAAGTACTAGATTACTAAGTATTTCAGTTTCCTCTGGATATTTTACAGAGTTTCTAGGCGGCATAATATGAGCAGTCTATCCCATTTGAAAATCAAATATTTCAGATTTGCATTAAATTTGATGGATATTAATTAGACACCAATTAAGCTAGATTCCTTGAATTTAAGTTAAATAATAAATTAAATTGGATATAGACGTAAAATTCGACCTCGGAATATGCCGCAATGAATTGGTCAACAACAATATATATGTATTTTCTTATTTTGAATTGAAGAATTAATTTTAAGTGGTGTTGCGAGCGCCATACCAGGTAAGTGGTTTTCACTGCATGTATAGTGGAAACTCGACCAAGCATACTCATTGGTTGATCTATAGATAAAGGTATTTCCAACATGATGACAGAATAAGACATTTTTGTAGTTTCATTGTATGCTTATCAGATACGTTATTTTTTCGTTGTTTGACACATTTGTTTGTGCTTGTTTTCACACAGAGGGAAGTATAGTCTGAGTGTCAATTGACACGTAACTGATATAAGGGAAAAGTAGTGATATCACACTATGTGATGTGGGACAACATAAATTCACTAAGCGAACTTAATAATATTTCTCGATATCAAACTCAATGTCTGTGTGTGTGTATGTGTGTGTTTATGTGTGCCCTAAAGAAAAAAGGTTAGATAATCTACACTAAATCACAAAGTGCATTCTCATGTCAAATTAACCGGATAAGATAATGGAAGTAGTTCCGAATCTCTAAGTGCACGGGGTCTATAAGCAGATTTCGTCAGACGACGGGGGAGGGGGAGTTTTCCAGCCATAATTTGGAAAGAAAACATTGTAATTTTAATGTATTTCTTTCCGCTCGGCATTTCCTTTCAAAATTATTCAACGTTTCTTAAGCTTGTCTTCAAACTAGAGAGGGGAAGAAAGAAACTCGGAAAGGGTGGTTGTAGTAGTGCTCTGGAAGGCATCCTGAATTTGGATGGTTTCATTAGCGCTCTAAACGGGAGCAATAAATGTAAGATTACAGTTTTACATTTGTTAAGTGATATATAGAATTCAAAAGTGGTTAACATCATAGATAGAGCAGGTGTGTTTAAACGCAGCGTTGTCCAAGAGAAATAACCTTTTTGTCGTTTGTTAAGTCGTTGTACTCGGGAGCCATAATACAGTATTATATTTGGTAAGTAGTATAAGTTAACCTAAAGTGCTCAATAGCATAGATAGAGCAGGTTGGTTTACTCGGCGTTACCCTGGCGTCATCAATAATCTTGATATTCGGATGCCCAGGCATATATAACATGACAGAAAATTCGAAATGGCGTCTGCACTGAAAACCTATGATTACTTTGTGTCCTTCCGTCGCTGCGTCTGTTGGATAATCTGCGACACACGGAAGTATCACAAAAGGGTAGAACTGAGGACTCTTTATTTAAATAAATTTTCACGACGCAACTCACGAAAATATAACTCATGCTAGGGCGTCCGCTGTCACAAGCGACACGTCGGTCTTTCAAGCCGCGGACCGGTAGTTTGGTAGTTTTGTTTTACGGCATATCAACCCTTTTTGGGTTATTTAATGCCGAATCTGGTCATTATAGTAAAAGTTTTTATGCTTCAAGTTCTTTATATCTTCAAATGTTTAATCATCGTTTTTGGTTTGGTAGTTTTGTTTTACGGCACATCAACCCTCCTTGGGTCACCCAATGCCGAATCCGGTCATTATAGTAAAAGTTTTTATGCTTCAAGATCTAAAAATAAAATAAAAAAGGGGAGGATGAAAGGGAGAGGGGCTGTTGTTTTTGTTTTTGGTTTTGTAGAACATAATTAAGTTTTACAAAAAAGAAAAAAAAAAAAAACGTCAATGTAGGTGAATTTCGTCTCAGGGAGCCACAGGGCAGCCTGATCTGGTATCACCAGGCGCGGACCGGTGATAAGCTTGCAAAACGCAACTTCACCAATAAATCGTCGAAAAAGAATGAAGGTGACTCTATGCAATGTATGTACGTTACTAGCCGAGGAAGGGAAACCATTCAGTATGAAATCATTACATTGATATGGCATAGGTGGAACATGCATGTCGAAGGTCAGACTTTCCAATATTGCGCATTGTGTTCTCAAGTGCCCGGTGCATACTGTATCTACCATTTTACTATAATCGTGTTACTGATAATAGTGGATTACACGGAGTGGCTATTGGAAAGAGTCAAGCTCAAAGGAGTTATCATCAACACTAGTGTACTCACGATATATGCACCAACACTCAGCGCAGACAAGGAGGAAAAATATCAGTTGTATCACGACCCCTAAGCAGCTGAAGATTGCATCCTGTCCGGCGACTGTCTGATAGTTACGGGCGACTGAAATTCTCGAACGGGACCGGCAGATGAGACCTCGAGACGTGTACTAAGACGTTTTGGTTTGGTGTGAGAACGGTGACCTACTTGAAAACATTGCTACTGGTCGGCACAAATACTCGCTTCCAGTAGCCACGTAGAATCTCGTGGCATGGTGCCCCAATGACAGTTACACATCTAATCAAATAGAGTATCTTCTGGTCTGTGAATGATGGGCGAGCTATATTATCAACTCTCGAGCATATCAGGAGGTCAATACAGGCAGCGAAAATGGCTGGGATCAAACCTGCGTTTACGACTACGAGCAAAGTGTACCATGAAGCGTCTCTGGCGGTTCAACATAGCCAATCTGCTGGAGATGTGTTTAAACTCGAACTTCAAAACGGGTTTGTTCTTTTCCAGCCTGATATTGCCCCACAATTGAAGTTGAGTATGCTCGAGTCTGCCACGGTGGAACCAGCGCGGGCGTATCTGGGAATCACGCGTCATCGCCATCAGAATTGGATCACTGGTGAAACGCTTGAACTTGCCTCTGCAAGCGAGAGTGGCAAAAACTACGGGGGCACCGGGTTATAAGCCTCTCGGGCGATTATAACGAGCAATAATGTACACGGGCGTGCATTTGAATAGGAAACGGAGAAAGCCGCCGCCTGAGGGGACACGCCTGAGCTCTATCAAATGTCGAGGTCATTTGAGGATAAGCGAGACGCTTTGCGCTCAGGATGGTACAGTTATCATTAATTGGTCTAAGCGTCGTGTGCCGTGGAAAAAATATTTCAACAAGTTTTTCAACTATCCGCCTCCAATGACAGAAGTCGATGCTGAGCTGGTTGAGGAGGATTATGACGGCAACACAGCAGCGCCAACGGTAGGTGAAGTGCAGCAGGTCCTACGTTGGCTGCGTAAGAACAAGGCTCTCGGAGAGTGGGAATCCTGCTGAAGAATACATAGGTACATCGTATCCTCAGTACATTATGGACGACAGAGGTCATCTCTTATTACTGGAGTAAAGCAATCATCCCAATCATCCACAAAAGGGGGACCGGAAACATTGTTCAAATTACAGAGGTATTCGTCTCATTGATGTGGTTGCTAAAGCATTTGCAGTTCTCATTATGGAAGTGTTTCAAAACGCTTGAAATCTCCGTACACGCACCGCACAGAACGTCTTCGGTCCAGGAACTGGCTGTGTTTACCAAATTTTACATCTTCGTCACGCTCTCAAACAACACTGTACTAATATACAGCCGACTGTTTTTCGCTTCATCAATTTTGCAGCTGCTTTCGACTCCATTGACGGATACTCACCCTAGGGCACCCTGAAGGCAGATTATGTTCCTGTAAAGCTTCTTCATCTCATCCAGTATTACTACAGGTCTACACTAGTTTGGATACGAGCATACGTTTGACAAGATTGTGCATTCACCCTAATTCTTTTCAATTACATTATTGATTACATCATTGATTACGCCTTCCATTGGTATAAAAAGAGTACAGTCTGACGGGTGTTGAGTGTGTTGGGGTCGACCGGTGGTTAGGTGCCGATTAGGCTGGGAAGACTCCAGGAGGCTGCGCCTTGCGTGGGTATACGCACTAACACATCAAAGACTAAAGTTCTCTCTTTCTTTGGTCTCTCCAAGGGATTAGAGATCACTGTCTCTGAATGGCGTAGTATTGGAGGACGCAGATTTTTTTTATGTACCTTGGTTCCACCACTGTTCTATCCGGACAGGGTCCGGTGAAGGTAGATCGTGCCTGATAGATCTGCTTTTGTACGCTTCCAGCGGTTCTTATGGAGGCATAAGGAGATTTCAATAAAGACGACAAGTCTTATTAACCAAAGAGGGTAGATTGTTAATGCCCGTATGGAAGGTGCGAATGTAACGGAAGTGGCTAACGTGGTAGCCGTATCGAGAGGAACTGTCTCGAAGGTGACGACAGCCTATGAAAAAATAAGGGAAAACACTCTCTTCTTAACAACATTCTGGAAGAAAGCCGAAACTGTCTGAAAGAGATCGTAGAACCCTTTTCAGGATTCTGAAGAAAGAACACAAAACCACGGCACCAAAATTACAGTACAGCTTTAAAATCATTTGGATAATACCATTTCAACAAAAACTGTTCACCGAGAGCCTAACGTTGCTGGATTTCATGGATGGGTTTCAAGGTGTTCTGTATATATGTATGTATGTATGTATGTATGTATGTATGTATGTGCATATTTATATATACAGGGTGTTTCTAAAGTCTTGGGAACATTACAAATGCGTATATCTCATGAACTATTCCAGGTAGAAAAATGAAACTGGTGCCATTTTAAAGCTTGCTTAATCAAGTTTTTGGTCATACTAATGATTTTCGTGTTATCTTTCCAGGTGCAGTAATGGCGTTCTCTAAACAAGACAAGGCATTTTGCGTCCTCCAATTTGCAAAGACTGAATCGTGGACATGTGTTCAGCGTGCATTTCGCAGGAAATTTAAAAAAAGAAGCCCCTGAAAGGAAATCCATTGTCAGATGGCATGCTAAATTTGTGAAAGATGGGTGTTTGTGCCCAAGTAAGCGAACAGGTCGCCCTTCAACTTCAGAAGATGCAGTTGAGCAAGTTCGGACAGCCTTTCAGCAGAACCCCCGTAAATCAGTGAGAAGAGCCAGCAGGGAACTTCAGCTTGCTCCAGCAACTGTCTGGCGTGTCTTAAGGAAACGACTGCAAATGGTACCTTACAAGCTCAAGTTGGTCCAAAAGTTGAAGGACACTGATAAGCCACTTCGCCGTGACTTTTGCATTGCAATGCAAGATAAGTTGGAAGATAACGGCTTTGATGACCGGCTTGTTTTTAGCGATGAGGCGACCTTCCATCTGAATGGCAAAGTTAACAAGCATAACACTCGCATATGGGGGTACTGAGAATCCTCATGAACTTCTTGAGCACGAGCGAGATTCACCAAAAGTGAACGTGTTTTGTGCAATTTCCAAGAAAGGTGTCTATGGACCGTTCTTCTTTGAAGAGGCAACTATGACTGGTGAACCCTATCTACACATGCTGGAAGACTGGTTAATGGCTCAGTTGGAACAAGCAGAATCTGATGACTTCATTTTTCAACAAGATGGTGCACCACCACACTGTAGTCTTAGAGTAAGGCAGTTTCTTAACACAAGGCTGCCTGGTAGATGGATTGGGAGATCTGGGCGAGGTGATGACGTTCTCATGCCCTGGCCTCCTAGGTCTCCAGATCTTACCCCGTGTGACTTTTTCCCTTGGGGGCTTTGTCAAGCAACAAGTCTATGTGCCGCCCCTTCCAAGAGATATTGACGAACTAAAGGCTCGAGTAACGGCAGTTGTGGGAACCATTGACGTCAAGATGCTGGAACGCGTTTGGCAGGAAATGGACTATCGACTAGATGTCTGCCGTGTGACGAATGGTGCTCATATTGAGCAACTTTGAAGATTCCCCACAAAACTTGAAACCTTAACCTTTCCAACGGTACCAATTTCATTTTTCAACTCCTAATAGTTTTTGAGTTATTAAAAATCGTTATGTTCCGAAGACTTTTGAAACACCCTATATATATATATATATATATATATATATATATATATATATATATATATATATATATATATATATATATATATATATATACTTTACGATGTATGTGTGCTTAACTTCCGGTTGTTTTGTTTTATGTTGTGATTTTTAATTCTCAATATCATGATAACACTTAACTAAACATTTATTAAAGGTTTTAGGCGGGTTGAGTTTGCAGTCATTTAAAAATCAGGGCGCACTCATCAATTTTTAACTTTACACTCTGCAATGAAGTTGACACTCCTATAAATATTGCTTCCTATTAATGGCTTTAATGGATGGCTTTACTCATGAAATAGAGTGATAGTTCCTGAATCATAAGCTAGGATGGGTACGCGTAAATTTCCTTTTACCATCGTATTCGGCGGAGGAGTTCGCCGTAATGCAATACGGCACAGGGGTTATGGTTAAAAATTCAGGATTGCATTTATTACAGACCGTTTGTAGCAGAATCTTCTGGCTCCACAGAAAGAAAGGGCAAAATGACTGAGCTTGTAAAGTATAGCTTCTTGTGAGGGGCGTGATGAATCGGAACCTGGATCGAGTGGTGAGAATAGTCTTGACTTACCTTATCACCACGATAAAAGAGCTTGTCTCTGCCTGGCGTGTAACACCTAGATGCGAGAAAGGACAAGTACCACGTATGACCGGCGTGCTTTGCCATCCATAAAATACGGGTTTAATAGAAGTCGTCACAAGGCGTTTTATTACTGTAAGGGATAACATCCTTGACTGATATAGATTAGTATTAAAAACAATGTTGTTTGAGAAAAGTATATCACGCAACGAAGCTCCAGTTGTAAGCATATTGTTCCCGGGATTATAATGGAAAACGGTGTTGTTGGAGAAAAGTCTACTATGTGATAAAGATCAAGTGGCAAACACGTTATGCATTTAATACGGGGTTTCCTGATACAAGTGTGCCAGGTAACAAAGTTCCAGTGACAAGTACTTTGTTTCTATCAACAGAAACCATATTTCCCGCTTTTTAATTCTTATCCCTTCACTTCTTCTCCGAACGTTAACGTTAAAAAGATCATGAGTGACCATAACAGATAACTGTTATCCGGGAATGATTGCTTTTGCCTTTCTACTAAAGAAGAAAGTTAATGCAGCGGTCTAATCATTTTGGGTGTTATTTTGCTAAAATCGCATGTTTGTGCACGTTCACCCTGTCATCAGCAACATCATCCCTATAACGCCTAGAGCTTCCTCAGAACTCGTGGGAACATGATATTCTCAAAGCTATGCCGTGTGGAAATCAGATTTCTTTGGCAGGACATCCCAATGGTGACAGGTGTTGCATCCAATAGTATTTTTTCCGCAACCGGCTAACAGGGCTCTAGGAAAAATCAAAGAAGAGTCGTCTTCAGGATCCGTTGTCATCTGGTCGTCTCTGCTTCTGCTTCTGCGTGTGGCAAGCAAATGCGTGTGAGGTGCGGAACCGTAAATCAATGGAGTGGATATGGCAACGTTGTTTCTGCGCATGTGCAACCACCATTCCTCTGAATCTTCTAGGTCAAACCTTCCCTGACTTCGTACGCAACCACTGAGCCTTTCTGGTCTGTGTCGAGGTTAAAACCCTACACTCTTGCAGATCTATCGAAAAGCTGTGAGGAGAACTCATGCAGACCAGATAATCCTGAGGCACGATCTTTGTGGGTTTATGCAGAAGTCTAACTACCTTACAACACAAATAACATCAAATACAAGGTTAGTTATTGATTATTAACTCAAATCCTTAAAAGCTGTAACCGAGAGCCCATGGGAGCATTCAAAAATGGCCTTTAATACACAGCTTGTATCATTAATCTATTCAAACCGAATTACTTGTGCATTTAATGGGTTAATTCCTCCATAATTCATTTGATTTTACAAATTTTAGACGCTTTTGTCTGCTGCATTTTAGCCCACTGCTGCATTTTTCGTGACGCCTTCAACAGTGAACTTTATCACATATTTTCATTCTTTTTGCGTTAAACATTTTCTATACTTTTTCTAAAATTTATTTTTCATACTTCTATTTACATCTTTTAAAATTATGACTTTTGATATTTCTTTTACCAACTAATCTCTTTGTATTCCTCTGATGATAAGAATCCATTCTTTGAAAAGCCAGTGCTTAAGGAAAGAAAAAGAAATACTTTTTCTCTGAATAAACCTTCATTTGAACAACCGAGAACGTAATCGATTTTGTACTTTCACAATCTTTATTCTCATCTTTCATTTGTCGCTCTCCCTGCCGCTGTTTCTCCTTCTCTCTCTCTCTCTCACTCACTCACTCTCTCTCTCTCTCTCTCTCTCTCTCTCTCTCTCTCTCTCTCTCTCTCTCTGTGTCTCTGTGTCTGTGTCTGTGTGTGTCTCTCTCTTTCTCTCTCTCTCTCTCTCTCTCTCTCTCTCTCTATATATATATATATATATATATATATATATATATATATATAGCGTTTAGTATTTATTCTAGATTTTACTCTTATAAAGGTAATCGTTTTTTATTCACATGAAACAAAAAATAAAATAAAAAATGATAAACATTTTCTATACTTTAATAGCTATTTAAATACATTAAATAAAGGCATTCCCCATATTTCAAGAACATTTTTCGGGCAGGGGTAATTTAGTTGAGCGTCGTCAGCTACAAAATCACTTAATATTTACGTCAGAATATGAAATGTAAGGTCAATAAAAAAAAACAAGAAAAAACGAAACGGTTAAATCGGTAACGTAAACAAAAGAAGAAAAAGACGTTTGAATTTAAAAAGTTGTAAAAAATGTATAGAGAAAGAAAGGAACAATCGTAAAAAAGGAAATGAAGAAAGAAAGACAACGTCTGAAATGTAAAATTTTATAAGAAAGAACAAAGAAAGGTGAACTTTAAAGTTAAAAAAGAAGGGGAAAAACAACAAAAAAGCCTCATTCTGTAAACGAAGATTCCCACTGAGTTTAAGAGCAAACAGACTGCTATATTAATTGAGTGATTTTGCTTGCGTAAAAATATCACGTAAAAAGCCGATGTATTTGTTCGACTTGAGGATTGTTCCTGATTCAGAATTAACCTCAATGTACGTTAAATTGGTCATATCTTTATTTTAATTATGTGGGGGAAAGGCGAAATAATTTCAGATATAACGTTAAGTAAATTTATTTTGATTTTCATAATCGATAATGTTTAATTCATGCAAGGAAATGGGGAGGTATGACGTCCCTTTCACTGGAGATCATGAAGTTCGGCAGGAAACTTGGTTTTTCCAACCACATGAACATTATATGGATCCTTACAAATCCATCTATCGTTCCGATGATTGAGTTTTTCATCAACACAAAGATCATTTCGTCAGAAAAGAAGCGGATCCGTCCAGCAGCTTTGCGCTTCAAGAAAATGATGAGCAGCTCACATCTCTCAATTCTCTTAATCCTCAACTTAAAAATATAGCTGTTGTATCGGGTATCAACAGATTGCTCAAAAGACTATTGTTTTCTGAAAATTAAGCCTTGTCGCATGGACAGCTACGGTCTGCATCGATAAGGACTAGAAGCTGATCTAGGAAACACTTGGTCTTCTTAACAACCTTGGATTTGACGTGTGCTTTTGTCGTACACGGTCTATTTGGGATAATAAAAAAAAATCAACAATCTCTTTGTGTACGCGGGAAAAACGCAGGGTCTCAATAATTGCAGTACGGTGCTCGAGTTCCCTAAACATTTTGCTTAATTTATCCTTAATTTAACAAATTATTGTCATACAAATCTGAAAAAAGAAAAAGACACAATAAGTTTAATATAGTGTTAATTTTATGCAAAGTTAAACTTAGTCCGAATTTAAACGCACCACCTTGTATTATCTTTTCATGTATATGCACTTATGTTATGAAATAATATAAATATATGTATATATATATATATATTAAGCATTAATTTCAACAGTGCCGAATATATAAGTAGAGATAAGTAGTAGTAGTAATAGTAGTAGTAGTAGTAGTAGTAGTAGTAGTAGTTATAGTATGAAGGTAAACTCATAGCACGTAAGCTACAAAGAAACGTTTGTGTTTCTTTCCATTGGAAAATCATCAGGCTAATTACCTTAAATAAATTCTAATTTACACCCTAACTGGAAGAAAGTTCTACATAAGCAACACCCTTATATATTTACATCCTCTGCATCTACACATAAAGAGACCGACATTGAAAGATAGAGACAATGGGTTTTAAGGAATAGGAAAAGAAGAGAAAAATAAATATTTGATGGCAGTAAAACCGACAAACCAAATCAGTACACTCTCGTGAATGTGAAAAGACTCTTTTTTCCAAAGTAGGTTTGTTTTCTTTACTTTGTTCGGTAAGAACTTTGTCGATCGTGTTGTTGAAAGTTTTTGAAATAGTTTTTTTGTCTGTAATATTTCGTTTTTTTTAAAAAACAAAAACAAAGAAAAAAACAATAGAATCCAACGAATATGCATTAGCCAGAGTCTTTTAACAGCTAGAAAAATGAACATACAAAAAAATGCAAGTTTTTTTTATACTTTACTTAAAAATATATTCTGTATGTTATGTCAACAACAAAACAAAAACATTTTAAATATAAAAAGGATAATTACAGTCGGCTTTTCTATGAAGAAAATTAAACTTGATGGTGAACGGAAATCCAGTGTACGTATAAATAGCGAACGCCAGTTTCCATGATATAAACTAGTAAAAAATGGTTGCTTGAAAGAAGTCTTTCTTTACTTGCTCGATTCTATTACTTGGAGGAGATGTAGTGATACAACATATATCTAGTGTAGACTCTTATAGAGTTCCAAGTATTAATGTCTTGAAACTTATTACCCAACTGATTCTTATATATATATATATATATATATATATATATATATATATATATATATATATATATATATTTAACATTTAGTGTCATATTTGTATGTATGTGTATATATATATATAGTGTGTGTTTGTGTACATGTATGTGTGTATCTGTTGGTACACATTTTTATAAGGGAGATAATTCATTACTATTTTACAAGAGTTGTTACCCTTTCTCGGAAGGAAAGTAAATAAATGTAAATTTAAAAAGATTGCTAGTGAATTAAATTCTGAATTTTAATAACATTTTACTAAAATCATAACAGCATTAAATAGTTACAGAATAAGTGGATAATGATAATATTAAAGATAAATAAAACAAGAATTACGGAATTTGTTTGTTTACTACATTTACTGCGTGCTACACACAATCTGGCCACGGTATTAATCAAACCATATTTAGCCGTTAATCATAAAATAAATTTGAAAAAATTAAAAAAAAATCAGAAAAGCAAAGAAGTAAATATTATTAGAATAAAATAAGATAACAATAGTATATAAACGAATTAAATAAATAATATTAGAAAAAAATTAATTGAACACCGCTCTTCACTGTTATCCCTACCTCCCCCCTCCACAATTTTTTTATCATATAAATATATAGCACTTCATCAGTGGAGTCAAATATAAAATATTCAGGAAAAAAAGTAATTAAAAAACAAAAAACAAAAAACAAAAAAAGCTTCGAAGAAACGAAATATCTTTTAATTTAACTTCAGTTTTGCTTATCTACTCCGAGTCTACTGTTTCCGGTGACTCCCCAAAACGCTATCTGTTCTTTTTGTCGCGATATTAAAGATATAAGCCAAAATCTGCATACACGTAAATCAATTTTGTGAGAATCACGCTAAAGACGTGATAGTTTCTATCAGTCAATATTTTCGATATAACTTCTTGCACAATGAAAATAACGAATAAGACAACTACTGACTTCATATCGACATATTTGGCTTATTTTATTATCAAACGTACAAAAAGTTTGCTAACACAGACTCGACATTACTACGGTATCATGCATATGTGCATATCGAAAAAATAATTAATTGCAAATCACTTCTATAGCAATAGTATCAGCACAATTTTAGTATATTTTTACCAGCTATCTGGATTTTCTTTTCTATCTCAAGGATTATTGACTGCATTTACAAACTCTGCGGGAATATGTAAAAATATATCCTCTTGGTTTAGTGGCGGTGACAATAATTCTGATGAAAAGTGTGTGAGGTCAAGTTTTGAAATTTAATGAAAAATGCAGTGATTTAATGTAAACACAATATTGTGAAGTTTGAAAAATGAACAGAAGTGATTTCTAGACTAGTTAGGAATAAAGAGAAACAAAGCGAATTGAGTAGCTGGAAAACAGATAAACGTAAGAGAGAGAAAGAGAGTTTCTAGATAAAACAGCCAAGGTATGTCTTCGATGTGGGCTCTCACTACAAGGTGTCGGGAACCCAAACGGTACATGGAAGAGTGGGAGGAAACGTTGTAACATCTAAATAAAGTGAGCGATGAAACTTTCTTTTGTGTTTTTGAGTCTTCAAATGAGTGTTCATGCGATGGAAAATACAAAATATTCTAGAATTCTCTCGTTTTTCCTGATTTTATCTCAACGTGGCTCCACCAAAGCAATGAAGCTAACCATGGTACACACACACACACACACACACACACACACACACACACACATATATATATATATATATATATATATATATATATATATATATATATATATGCGTGAGTCTGCAATGTTATGTCTTTGCATTGGTGTTTAGTTAGTAAGAATAATAGAAGAGTTTAGATTTGAGAAAAAAACAAACGGTCGTGTTTTGACATTTCCTGTCAAATCTTGGCTCATCAGCTTCTGCGAACAGTTAGGACACATACATACTAGGATTATATGGGCTCTGATTCTATGGCCCCCATCTTTTTACTGCTAACATATTTCGAAGTTATGTCGAGTCAAAGGGCATGAGAAGCGTTTATCAATTGCCATTTTTGTCAGTTTAAGCTACACAACCCTTCCATATCTTAAACTCCTTTCGAGATATCTATATTTTTAGATTTCTTGTGCTGTTTGCTACATTTTGGGTATAAAAATATTTCTTTTAAATAAAAAAGTTATGGTTATTCAAAATCAATGGGGGGGGGGCGCTATCCTACAGGCTGATGACAACCCATATTTTGAATAACTTTTTTCTACTTGAACCACATTTTAACTTTTTGTGTTCAAAAAAGGCTTGGGACTGGTCAATTCTAGTGCAAAAACCGCATTAAGTTTGGATTAAAACTGAATTAATGACAAGCCTAAGAATTGATCACGATTGAGAAAATGTTGACAGTAAGCATATTATTTACTCACTGCCGTATGTGAATGAATAATATATATATATATATATATATATATATATATATATATATACTTTTAATTCATCTCAAGCAATGCATATCGTCACTGAGACATAATGGGCTACTGTGATGAGGGGCCAGATTTATAGGGGACATTCTATTTGGGGAGTTGTACAGTAAGATGTTGATTCACATTACATTTAAATTTCTGCATGTTCGTACAGGCGGGAAAACAGCGATAAGAAGGGAATACCAAAGACAAACGGCCCGATGAAATAGCCTATTAGAGTATAAACCTTTTCAGCATATGGGGATTTCTACAGTGAAGGGGTGGGATTTTGCTGGTAGTCGGGTTTCTCTGTGGTATTTGCGTTGAGGGGGTACAGTATAGTAAGTCCGTCGGAGTACATTGCGTGGAAGTATTAGCAAAACAAAATATTTATCTTACGTTACTTTGTCCCTTGCTTTGCTTGGTTATTGTTGTTACTATTATATTCTATTTTTATTTTCAGATTCGTATATCTACGTCTGCCCTCCTAATTATTATAACTATAACAAAAGCAAACGCAGAAGCAGTGGTTTATTATTTCTGTTTTGAAATCCTACCAATTCGTAGATTTTATTTGCATGGCAGTGCATTGTTCTCTTAATCGACTGATATTAAAAATGGATGAATTCTTGTGGAGACGAGGCTGACTTTGCGCTCAAGATTCTCTCTCTCTCTCTCTCTCTCTCTCTCTCTAACTCCCTCTTCCCTCATCCCCTCTCTTTCTATGCAACTAGATTTGCGATCCAGTAGAGACATTAGAACTTTCTTACTACAATCTTTCTATTTCATTTAAAAAAATATTTTATTTGTTTTTTCTGTTGTCAGTTTCGTTAGTTATTTTACAATTTTATTTCTTTCTGTCTTTTGTAGTTTTTCTTTCTTTTTTCTTTCAGTTGATCTTGATCTTTTCTTTTTTTCTTCACTTTTTTTCTGATTACGTTGTCTATTTCCCATTCTTCCTTTACCTATATATCTATCTATCTATCTATCTATCTATCTATCTATCTATCTATCTATCTCACTTTCTCTTACCATCTTTTTTTACGCTCTCTTCCCCTCTCCCCCTCTCTTTTTTTCTCTCTCTTTCTCTCTCTCTCCCTCTCTCTTTCTCTCTCTCTCTCTCTCTCTCTCTCTATATATATATATATATATATATATATATATATAGATGTGAGAAAATATATATTTATGAATATACTTTTTATTTCATAGGGTAACTTTTTCAAAGTAAAATCTCGATGATAGCTAAAATTTAACAACAGAGCATATATAAATAGATAATATTAAGCTAAATTACAGCGACCAAGACTTTATTCATTTTACTGTTATTTTTTTTCAAATCCAAAACTTCGCTACATTTTGGCGGACCGTTTCGTTTATAGATAAACAACCAAAATTAATATGTCAATTCAAGATTTTCCGACCATGTGCTCTTCAGAAATCCAAAGTTAGCCTCAAGAAAAATATACTATAAAACAGCAAAACAAACTTACATTGAATGCATGTTCCCTCAAGGAAAAACATAGACGTTACTAACCCTAACCTTAACCCATTTAAGCAGCCATCTATTTTAATTACAAAACAAAACCATAAGAAATACGCACAATATTTCTCAAGTGAATATGACAGAATAGTTGATAGTTAATTGGTTGAGTCAATAAAAATTGTCTTGTCAATATATAAATAATAATTATATAAGACATGCAATTTAGTGGTAAATTAAAAATAAATTATTTCAAAATATAAAGATACACAAACGCAAGGACTTAAATAGTGTTAAATAAGGAAATATACAATTTAATGGAGTTTAATAAATTTCCTCGTCGCGTATAAATATAATATTTTCGTAGTTAAAGGGAAATATATGCATTACAATTTAATAAGCTAATGCTTTTAAGATAATGCCTTATGGTCTTTAAAAGAAAATATACATAATCAATAAATAGATTAAAAAATAGGTGGATATAGATAAGCTTCGACCCCCAATTGATTAACATGCTACACTAAACTTGAAGATGGGTTTAACATAATGATTACGTAAAAAATACCTTTATAAGATTGGATTAATCCATGGTAAGGGGATAAATAAATTAATTATTTGAAATTTATTTTGAAGCACATCAAAACAGTATCGTAGATTCATTGCCTCGACCATCGTCCGAATAACAATGAAATAGATCTAATAACAACTGCTAGGACGCCAACTGCTATATTAAAACCGATGGAGTTATCTCCCCTAAGAAGTGAAATAAATATTTTACTATCTCAGGCAGGAGAAAACAAGAGATATATGCTTCAAATAAATTAAATTAAATTAATTAGTTTTTATTTTAGGACTTATATGAAAAGTAAATCTATTAATATATTTATATTAATAGATTTACCTACATTTAAAACAGACTAATATAAGAATATTTTTAAGTATAGCATGGACAGAACAACACCAAACAGAAATTAGTAAAATAACGTTTGTTTTATGATTTTTGTACTTATATGTAAAGTATCATAGGATATTTAAATTGGAAATAATATTTTATTACTAAACTAAAAATCACTAGACCAAAGTAAAGATGCCACTCTGATTACATATTAAAATATTCAACCAAATATTGATATTTTATCGGTCTTATGTATGTTTAATTAATTTATATTTGAATTATCATTATTATTCATCATTTTGTTATTTACTACCGTTAGTCATTAGTTAACCATATATATTGTAAATGTGAATACGGTGCGATTGTGCCTTATTAAGTCCGATAAAATCCCACAAATTACAAGCCTCATGTAAGTAATTAGCTCATCGAATTAAGCACCAGAACTGAAAAGCCTAGAACAAAACCTCGAATTCTACATTCCGCGAAATTTATATGTGTCTAAAGACACCCATTATCTATCAAGTCCATAGAATAAAAATAAGTATAATCAATGTGAACAATGTTTCTTATTGCATTTTATAGGTAACAGGTATTTCTCCCTTTTTTTCTTAACATTTATCTGTCATAATTCCGAGAAAATAGCAAGCTAAATTGTATCCTCACCTTCAAATCCCACATACTTAACCCCAAACAAGATATTCAAATACACTTCATCTGTCATTTCCAATATATGTTCAGAACATAGATCATCTACAACAAATCTACATTTATTAACCCCAAATATTTAACATCCATATTTTATTTAACACTGTGGATCTCTTTCTATATATATATAATATTTTAACAATACACTAAGTGAAGTTACGTTATGCAAATTTACTGTTCAAATTACGTTTATACTGTAGAATAATCAATCAGACCTGAATTGTGAGAGCATATATCTAGATCGGTGCACACAATTATGCACAGCTTTTTATTTCTTGTTAACTAAATTATCTTTAGATGCTATTATATGAAAAGATTCCAAGGTGCATAGGTTGTATTATAAGCTTTATTCGGTTTGTATTTATTTGCTATACCCAATATATACAATTTCTACTCGAATTGTTCATTATTACTACATAAATATCTGATACACTGAGCGAGAGTTGTTGAGATGTTCTTAAAATGAGATTTAAGACTTATCTTGAAAGAGGATTATAGTTTCTCTACCTATCTTTGAAACTGCACTCTGTGTATCCGATGTATGCCCTAGTTCTATTTCTCTCCACAGTGTTGCATTTATACACTACGTTTGAAGTTCAACACTTCCCGTCTAAAGGACACTTATCTACGTCTCTACAATTACATAGGAGTTTCACAGCAGGATTTGGAGGGATATTCATTCCACTATGTTTAATTATCTTGTTTATTTTGACATTATTAGAAGCTATAATAGTTGATGCTATGTTTGTTGTTGTTGAAAATTATAATTTAACTATGTTTCTATAAATAATTTTATCTAGTTTGCTATCTCGAGGAATTTCCTTTCTACAATGCGATAACATTCTTTAGATATGTTGCTAATAATGTTCTGACTATATAGAGGATTAACCAAATGAAATTTCCACTTTGTTTTTCTTCTCACAAGTACTAGCATTAATTTCATTTTTATGGAAGTCGATCCAAACAAGACACAAAGCAACCTGATGTAAGGAGCTAAAAATACAACTTCAAGGTAACAAACCAGCTAACAAAATGTGTTAAATGGATAGATCACGAACCAGAAAACAGCAATTCTCCCCCCTTTGTCAGAAACAGCGCTCATGGAATGTCAGAACTAAAGGACAAAATAAGGGAAGCGAGGGTTACGAGCTTGAAACGCCGGCCTATGTAGATTAAAGTAATTTAATATTTATTAAAATTAATATTGTTATTCGCCCCTTTGAGAGATTAAAGTCTTTGGAAACGCTGGCGTACGTAGATAAAAAATGATATTTACTTAAAATTAATATCGGTATATATATATATATATATATATATATATATATATATATATATATATATATATATGTTCCCGTGTCTTTTAAAAAAAATACCATTTGTTAATTGTTGGTTTGTGTGTTTCAGTTTCGTTCTTTCTTTTCTTCTTTCTTTCTTTCTTTTTTGTTTGTTTGTTTCTTTTTCTATTTTCATTCGTTTTATAATATTGTTCTTTGAATTTATTTTCCCATTCTTTCTGTTCCTTTTCTTTCCTCGCAAATCGCAATCCCCACTTTTTTAATTAGCGTCGTTATTATTGTGTGTACATTGGCATTTACAAAGATGCTTCAAATTCTGGCTTTATTCTATTCGTCCGTTAAAACGAATTCAATGTATCTTAGAATTCTCGCAGAACAAAGCCGGTCGCTGCCCGAAGAAAGAAATACAGAAAGCGATACAGTAATAATATTTTAGCATTTCGAATATATCAATTTTATCTTAAACTCGCGCAGGGAGAAGGTCGGACGCAAAAATATGTCAAACCAAATCAAAATCATAATGCTATGGTGAAACTGTGTGAAAATGGAGCGTATTTTTTAGTTGAGAAAATATGAAATTTTATCGAGTTTATCCTCGATTAAAGGCTCATAAAATTATTGAAATTTCATCAAATTCTAACTGTATGTATCAATTTGTGTGAGTTACTTTTTATTAGAATTAGAGCTAATAACCTTTTTCAGCTTAGGACTTAATATTCCCTACGGTTTCCCTCCCCCCATATATATATATATATATATATATATATATATATATATATATATATATATATATATATATATATAAAAACACTTTAATAATTAATTTAAAATATTTATATTTAATGTCCCTTTACGATTTCTCGTCTTAAAAGTAGTGCCCTGTTTAAAATTACAATATTGTTGTAACCCTGCAATAAAGCAAAGTTCCGCACGCGGGTAGAACACTATTTACATCATGACGATTATCCCAGCCTCCTGGGTAAGTATATCTTAATTTCAATTGCTGTATGTGATAATTTCTTGCGGCCGTGTTGGTCTAGGTGTTAGGATCGTAAGTAAAGTATATTTACATTCCAAAAACCAAGAGTTTTTTTTACTTTTCTTACAAAAACAAATTCCAAAACAGATACATTTCTGTGCAAATTATTTTATGAATTGTTTCACTTAACGTAAACAGAACAACATTATTATGTCAATATTCAATCTGTTCAGCTTCAGCTCGTCAGAAATATACATAAAATGTACTTAATTTGAAAAAAATTATACAACGTATTGCGACATGAAAGACACACATTCAGAAGGAAAAACTTTGAAATCATGTGCGACCCTAAAAAGTCCGTCATCTTTCTCTCCCTCTCTCTTTTTCTCTCTTTCTCTCCCCCCTCTCTCTCTTTCTCTCTCTCTCTCTCTCTCTCTATATATATATATATATATATATATATATATGTGAAAAGGCAGTAGGCTACATTTTCTTTAGTAATGTATATGAATGGCGGACGTTGCAAATGTCAGATGCTCGGGCGGAGGAATGTGGGGGGGGGGTCACGGAAGAAGGTGAACATGCCTTTGGTTTTGTTTTGGGCCACTCCAGAGGGAACCATGCTGGGATGTTCACGAATTGTCGCCATGATAACTCTCTTTCTGACAGTTATCTCAGGTTTAGATCTAATGTGGCTAAGTGCTTGGGTGGCCCACCGATGATCAGTGAAAAACCGGGTCAACGGGAAGAAGGATGCGAGAGGGCCAGAGCTGGTTCACCGAGCATGACAGGAAGTTTGGAGGTTTGCTGAGATAGCTATGAACAGTTGAAGCTTGGGACCCGTGGAGGCAGGATGGCCCATTTAGGTCTCTTAGCCAAAAGACTGTGGGGGACTTGTTTCCATCTCGTCGGGACATAGAGATCCTATTTTGCAACTCTGCCATTCCACTTCGAGACACGGGTATCTTTTGTAACATTCAGCAAATAAATTTGTTACTTGTTCATAAATTGGACTCATGGCTTTTATTTGGAATGAGAGTACTTGTTCAACCCTGAGATGAGATCAAACAACATCCTTGGACCGGCGCAACGTGTGGGATGATTATGGGCCACGTGCATTGAACGCCCGAACAACTAAACGCGAATACATGGTCACACACACATACACACACACATACACACACATAACCCCCCACACACATATATATATATATATATATATATATATATATATATATATATATATACTAAATTTTAACGTGAGATACTATATAATTATTTCCACAATCAGACAACGCCGCAGCCCACACAAGGCTATTTGATGGCTCAGGTGGCAGAGTACTCGCCTCGCATGCAAGTAACTTAGTTTTCGAATCCAACGTTCGGATGTGACCTACTGATGAGTCCAAATAAGAGCGAAGCTCGAATCCCGGGCTTCCGGTCTGTGGCTTTCATGGTTTGTGTGGGTTGCGGCCTTCTTTGACTGTGGAAATAATTATAGAGTGTATCTCATTAAATCTAATATCAATTTGATTGCAGAGTTCTCTTGTTGGATGGCATCGCCCTTGTTGAGAAGAGTATATACATCTCATAGTCGGCTTTTGGCGTGTCTTGCATGATCTGTGTTAGTTAATGGATTTTCTTGTATGTGGCGTATTGGCTCAGGTGGCAAAGTACTCGCCTCTCATGCATTTAACTCGGGTTTCGAATCATGAGTGCGGATATGTTCTAGGACGAAGCTGGAGTGTAAGGTTTCCGATCATACTTTGTGTGGGCTGTGGTGTTGTCTTCTGATTGTAGAAAAAATTTATATATATATTTGTATATATATATATATATTTATATATATATGTAGGAATTCATACACCGATGTTAAACCAATGCAACGTAATTCTTGCATGTGTGCTTTTTAATAACGGCATTTTTCTATCGATTTATATGATTTCATATTTTGTTGAACAAAGCGACAACGGTTGCTGAAATATTTCAATCTCACAATTGGAAAAGAAAAAAACATACCTATATGCCTGTATGTCTCGCCGCCTTTAAATGTGTTAAAATTATCATTGTTCAGAACTGGCTTATCGGTTAGCGACGTTGGATTGGGGTTGAAAAATACTTGTAATCCAGGGTTTCGAATCGTGTGACCGGTAGTGAATAGTCGTACTTCTATGCTGATGAGTCTTCATTGAAAAGAGACGAAACGTATACGTCCATAGATAAATAAACAATAACAAATATGTATATATATATATATATATATATATATATATATATATATATATATATATATATACTTGCATGCTTACTCGGCGTTAATCTTGTTATGGGGATAATCTTACATTGCAACATTATAGCAAGGAGTAAAGTGAAAAAAAATATGTATGTATAAGTTAAATGAATGTTGGATGCATCTCAACATTTTCAGCCTAACTGGGGAATATTGATACACTGATGAAGCCACTCGTGAATATTGGTGATATTGTGCATATCACGAAAATATCTGTTCTCGAAATGAGCAGAAACAATTGTTTGTAAAAGAGTGTTTTTAAACGAAATATGGAATGTTTTAAAAAACTATGGTTGACATGATGTCAAACTAAGAGATATACTCGTACACTATTGAGCTAAAACACAAACCTACTGTTAACTAATATATATATATATATATATATATATATATATATATATATATATACTATTTTTAAGTTCACAATGATAATATTAAAATTAAGTTTTAAAAACCTATTAAATATCATTTATTGAAACTTTTTTGGTAAGGTGCTGAATGTCAAAAAATACCCCAAGTGCTTTGGAAAATGGATTTCTACACAGGAATTAGTATTGGTATGAAGAAATCACTTCGCCTGACAGTCTTTGTAGGGATCCTGGCTTCAATAACGTTCGGGCAACTTTTGCTACCGCCAACCGCGTTTCTTTGCAACACCTAGGTGATTCCAGGTTCGCCAGCATCATGACTGACACACCAACATTGTTTTATGTGGTAATAATCTAGATGACTTTAAAGAATTCATAAGCTCTACAGTTTCGTGAACCGCATCCTCTGAGTCGACGACATTGTAAGACCGACCTTTTATTAATGTGACACGTTATTGAATCGGACGAAATAAGATTAACCGGTAACTTAAATGTCAAGTAAGCTGTTTTTTCCGTCGGCCAAAAAAATCACAGATAATTCCAGAAGACGCAATTCTCCTTGTTCAGTCGAACTTCAGTAAGTAAAAAATTTGCTAGGAATGTTTTCACCGTCTGGCCGGTTAAATCAAGTGCTGGTCATCTAGTAACTTTGATTTGTTTTCTAATATGTAATTTAAAAAATCCTCAGTATCATTTGACGTATCTGGAATTAGACGGGTGCGAATAGCACTGGGGATCTTCCTACTGATTTGGCGCAAACTATTTGAGTTATTATGTTTCATATTAATAAGGGCCATATTATACAGTTCCTTATTGTACCCAAACTGCTTAAAAGGCGACCGGGCCTGGTGAACAAAGTCCTCAGAAATGTCGTTTTTATATTTTTCCCATGGAAACAGGGGTCGTTTACTTTGCCTTCATGCAAGCGGACAACAAAAGCGTATCAAAGGAGTCTCAACTTCTGTACAGAAACAACTTCAGTTAGAGCCGCGTCTCATTGTGAAGCAGCTCTAATTTGAGGCGGGCCTCTAGATAAGTACTGCAATGACGCTCACCCAGGCTAATTTTACACACAGAATTAAAAACACTTGATGTGCAATGACAGTTGTAAACATGATATAATCAAGAAATACGCTGATTCTATCCTCTCATTGGTTGATGTCTAGGGACCTTGTTTATAGTTAGTATCTTTCAAATAGAGACGAATATACACTCATAATACCAAAATGATTGTAAGATATATCATTTAAGTTCTCGCACTTATTAAGAAAGGGCAAGAAGAAGCTTGTGAGATTGCGTACGCATTCCAGATTTAATCAGATTTAAGCGTTCACACTAATAAAGAGATTTCAGACTCGTTTAAGATTTCAGACTATTTCGATTATCACAATAATCATGCACATAGAGTAGTTAGTGGTAAGTATGATCAAATAAATGCAAAAGTCATCTGAAGTTCAGGTTCAAGTCTTATGAAGCTGGTCTGTAGGCAGGTTCATGGTATTGGGGAAAACGACCTATACTGAGTCTCTGAACATAACGAAAAACCTGACAAGATAGAGCACTAACCAGACCTTCACTGGAAGATGCAAAGAATACTGGAAACGTAGGAATAAATAAAAAACAAAGAAATAACACCATATGAACCAAAGGGAACAAAAACTGCAAAAAATATTATAAACTGTGCCCCCCCCCCCCCAATAAAAGTGATGACACCAGTATCGGTTGATCCCACACAAAATAGTTGTGAAGCGTCAAGGAGGATGGAAAGACCGAGGAGAGAGAGCACTAACAAGATCTTCACTGGAAGAGCGCAGAGTACTGAGGAATTAAGGAGGCTTATTGCCACCCAAATCTCAGAGAAGACCAATGGTCGTTGCCAGCGATAAATCAGTGGTTAACGCAAAGTCATTTACAATAGTTGTCGAAAAAGGTGAAGAGTACCGGAAATCTGGCTTGACTTGTCACTTAGACTCCAGGGAACACTACTCGATATTATCAGCGAGCAATCACTGATGATGAGTTGTGTGAGCACTCCCTATAATAATAATAATAATTATAATAATAATAATAATAATAATAATAATAATAATAATAATAATAATAATAATAATACATCGACCAAAAGATACTGAATGAATGAAAAACAAGAAAAAAGAGCATAGCCATGACGTTGATCGAGTACAAGAAAAGCCATACGACAGGACCCCGCAAGCATAGATAATTGAATGCTGAAGAATTTACAAAATATTTGGCAACCGTCCGCTGGGGGAAAACATCTGAAAAAGATAAGAATACAGAGAGGCATTTTCCAGGGTGACTCTCTATCACCACTACTTTTTATCATAATCATTATATCATTCCATAACACACTGAAGCGGTCCAATGCCGTATACAAATAAACAGATGCAAAAGAAAAAGAAACTACCGCATGTATATAGACGATCAGACACTATTTGTAACAGTCACTGTTTACTCACTACGAGTTTTCACACAAGCCATTATCAGTGATTACTCACTTAAAAGAACCGGTGGTGTTCCCTAGAGTCTGAGTGACAACAAGTCCCCTCAGATGTCCAGTATTTTTCACCTCTCCCGATAACCATTGCAAATGAGTTTGCGTTATCGCAACATCCGCATACAATTGATTTCTCGATGGCAATTTGTTGCAGTTTCAGTTACTTTTGTTCATGTTATAGTGTTCTTTCTGTTTTAGTTTTCTTCCTATTGCAACTTTCATGTGACGTTTTAGCGTTCGCAACTTATGTGAGTTGGTTTCCGCATTCTAGGATTATCATTAGGATTTCAGCTGTTTTCATCATTGCCGTATATTGTATGGTTTCCCTGCGATTCAAATTTCTCCCAGTCTTTTGTCCAGTTTCTTTCGGGTTATTCCTAGTGCTCCTACGATTATTGGTATTATATTGACTTTATTCACGTTCCAATATACTTTTTAGTTCTCGGACAAGTTCCGTGTATTTGCTTCGTTTTTCTGTTTCATTGATCTTCGCCTTCTAACTTTCTTGGACAGCAAAACTTACGATTTGGCAGGATCTTTCTTTCTTGTTGACTATTATGACATCCGGTCTCCTTGCTTGGATAAGTTTTTCTGTTAGTACCTCCATGAGGATTTTATGATTTTCGTTTTCCGGTACTGTCTTCGGTTTGTGTCTGTACCATGTTTCTGTGTGTTTCAAATACTGCCTTCCCATCTCAGTTGTGCCTGTTCTTGTATTATTTTTAGATGTATGAAAAATCAATGTTACTTGTATTTGAACAATGAGCTACAGATTTTGTTCATTTGCTTTTAAAAATTACATTCTTTAAATCGCTATACGTTATTTGAGACGGTTTCTGAAGTTTTCCATCACTTGAAGAGTTATTACAAAAAAACATTTTGAAGGACAGTGCCACTGTATGATATGCAATCTCCACAGTTGTGTTCGTTCAGTTTCTGAGCAATCATTAGTTTTTATGGGTGGAAATTTAAATCAGTCTGTAGAACTCTTCTGATTATCCGATCAGACAATCCCAAGGCAGAGACATGTTTACAGCTGAATAAGTAAAAGACTGAGTAACAGAAAGTCTAACACGGTGGAGCTCTAGCGCTTCGCAGTCTTCCAATGGCTTTCTTTTAAGTACTGAACTTGGGGCTCTGAAATTTTCTATCTGGAACAGCATTATTTAGCTTGAAAAACTCTCTGTGTTGCAATTACAGATTCACATTCGTTAAAAAATGTTTCTACATTAAAATCACGATGTGTACCAGACTGAAACATATGGTCTTATCTGTAGAGTAAATGGTAAGTCATTAGCTAAATAAAACATTAGTTGTACCTGTATAAAATCCTTAGTAACACAAAAATGATGGTTTAAAATATGGGAGATATTTCTGCCGCACCCGGTATTATTCAAGTAACAATTGATACACGATAAGTTCTATGATAACACTTGTGTGCACCTAAACGATATGATGGTATAAGGTTGGTTGTTAAAAAGCTAATACTTCATTTATATAAAGCCGCAATTTCTATAGGCAAACACAAAAGTGTACACATATTTTTATCATATATTTTCAGTCAATCCGATTAACTATTCAATTGATTTTAAAAGACATAATATTTCTATTCCCATTTCCTTTTCAATATCCATTGATAAGACATTAGTTCAAAACTTGAAAGCCACTTGCTTTCAGCTTCTATAAATTCATGTAGGATGTTCAGAAGTGTTTCCATGAAATAATATTTGCATTTCACCGGAAGAAAATATAAGAAAGAACATTGTTCATGAAGAAGCTCTAAAGTAATTCAATCTTGAAAAGATGGAATTAGATATTAAAACCTAATAAATTTATCCAGGCATTATATAGCGATTATATATTCCAAAAACATATGACAGTGGCAAGATGGTAGGTGCTCGAGCGAGCTACAATCTATGCTTCAAACTTGTAAAACCTTCACAGAAAGTACTCGTTTAACTACCACCACTGCAAAGCACTTGCCATTTTCCCTCTGTGTACAGAGAACGAAGCGAAGTTTCCACGAACAAAGGTTCTTTCACAGAACTTCGAATCTCTGGAACACAATACAACGGCATTCCCAGCTAAATTACAATCCCCTATTAAAAAATGAGATTCTACTTTGTCGGGCCATTCTAAGTTATTAGGCCAGTTTACTAAAATATTGTTAACACTAACCTTAAGTCTGACTGGCAAGGTCGTAAAACAACACGTAAGCGGCTATAAATTTGCGCACCCACCCACCTTTAAAAATAACGTACATAATTCATCTCATAGTCGTTTTTAAGGCTTATGTCAACAAATATCTTTTGAGCCTTTGCCTAAAGTAATCGAATTCTTTTCTTTTTAACACTTTTTTCCGATCCTTTCATTGTATTGATTACATCACAAATGGCAATCGCACATTGGTAAATAGTAGACTAACATCCCCAGCTAAATTACTAACCCCTATTAAAAAAATGAGATTCTACGTTTTCGGGCCATTCTAACTTATTAGGCCGGTTAACTAAAATATTTTGAACACTAACCTTAAGTCTGACTGGCATTGTCGTAAAACCGCACTAAGCGGCTATAAATGTGCACACCCATCCAGCTCTAAATATAACGTACAAAATTTATCTAAAATAGTAAAAATTAAAAAAAAATGATTAACTGTAAGTAAACACTACAATGGCAAGAAAATGAAGGATCATTTAACGTTAAATTTATATGCAAAATAATCCCACACTTTAAATTCTAAAATAATTTTACTATTGTTTTCTCTTTCGGTCTGGTTTTTCAGGGTGTTCACACGTAATCACCTAAAAAAGTAGAATCTTATTTCATCGAGGTGGCAGGTGAGTGTGTTGAAATACAATAATAAATAATGTATTTAATTAGTTAGAAGATTTTAAAGTTATTTATTTAATTTTCACGAGACAGGTAAACACAACAAAATCAATTGCTTAAGAAATACTTTATTTTAACTATACGTTGCTTTTTTATTTAAAAAAAGACGCATAGTTAAAAAATTATATGATTTAGAAAAATGAAATATAGGGTAAATTTGCAGATTAAAATCTCTCCGTCAATCCCCCTCCCCCAACCACAAAACATGAGATTCTGCTTTTAAGGCGAATACGTGTGAACACCGTAGAAAACGGAAAGAAAGAAAAGAAATATTTTAGAATTTAGAATGTTTATATTTTACGTAAAATGGGAGTTAACCAATTTTTTTACCACTAAACATAAGTACGAGTTGCAAGGTCACAAAGACACACGTAATCGCCTAAAAACGTCCCCCCAAACGCAGCTTATTTAGCTCCCATAGCAAAAATAAATTTAGTTAACTGCCCTATAACTTGATCATTTTACATTTAATTTATATATGAACATTTTTCCTATCTACAGTTTAATAGATTTGGGGGGTCTTTAAAGTTTAGAATTTCAAATTTCTCATTCAGACATAATCTACACAGGTCGTGTGTGTGTGTAATTACAAAAAGATTAACGCAACATCTGTACCGTCGGTTTCAAGTTCAAACAAACGGGCCTTAGTTTCCAAAGAAACAGATATAAAATGCGGATGAAAAGAGCCCGGCATATGAGGTCAACTATAAGTACACTTTGTTTAAATTTTAAACCGATGGGACCGATTTTATCTTAATCCTATGTAATTACGCTCTTCTTTTTGAATTGCATGTATATATATATATATATATATATATATATATATCCTTTTCTCTCTTTCTCTCTCTCTCTCTCTATATGTATATATGTGTGTATACCAGAAATATTCAAACAGTTAGGTCAGCTATTGAGCTTGTTAGATTGTTTGAATCAGGAAAGGTGAGTCTGTAAAGCCAGTAAAATTGAAAAAAATATATAAAGACAAAATCCAAAGATAGTTTTATTGTTCGGTTTATCTACCCCTATCTCTCTTTCTATCTCTAGTTATGCGTTCAATTATATTTTTTATGGAAACCGCTCCAGACAAGGCATGAAGCCACTTGATGTAAGGAGCTAAAATAAAAATACCAGTTCAAGGTAAAAACCAAGCCAACGATAAGTGTTTTATGGCTAGATTCTGACCCAGAAAACAGCTATTCTTCCCCCTTTGTCAAAGATACCGCCCATGAAATGTGAGGACTAAAGGACAAAATAAGCGAAACGAAAGTTACGAGGCAGCTGAAAATATACTCAATGTCAACTTTTTACTCTCTTAATACTTTGGTGATATTCTTTATTGCTTATTGTTTCTAATCTTCTGTTTTACAGTTAGGTTTATTATTTTTGACTGTTAATTAATTGGTAAGAGGAGAGAGTTAATTAATTGGTAAGAGGAGAGAGCGAATATTTATACAATAAAACGGAGGGGCAAAAACGTACAGGGTGAGAGTAATAGACATACACTTAGTAAGAGATTAGTAATTGCCAATTAGTGCTAATTAGAACAATTCAAATAGATGAAAAAAAAAACACAATTCAATCTCCAAACCAAAGAGTATTGTAAGATATATTTTGTGTGATTTCCAGAAGCCGGCAGCACGAGCAAAGAAGCTATTGGAATAAAACGTTCTCTGGCATCTGGGGACCTCCACAGTGAATGGATGGGACTTAGCTGATTGTCGGGTTCGTCTAGTGTATTTACGTCAAGGGGGCACCAGGGCAGCAAGTTCATCGGAGCACAATCCATTGAAATACTTGTAAAACAGGCAAAAGGATGCAACATTGCAGCGATGGGACAGGGGATGGGGCTTTGTGGATAGTGACGGACTTATTAAGTTGGCGACTTTTTTTTGCACATTGTGTAAGGGAGAGATACTAGTGGATGATGAACCAGCCCAGATGTGGGAACAATACTTCATGTATGGTCGGATAGTGGCTTTGTAGAGATATTGGTTGTCAGGTGTGAGAAGTTTACTAGCTCGGTAGAAGGATCTCACTTTTTTAACAGCAGCCCTGGCAATGTTTTCAATGTATTTATTCCAATTCCTGTGAATGTTAAGCCGAGTAGTTGGAGTCTCAGGTACGGTGTTATTTACCATGGCAATCGGTGGTTGAAGAGATTTCTTGTAGTTATTGAAGGAAAGTAGCTTTGCCTTTACGGCATTAAGTGTTACCATCAATTTATGACCCCATTCCACTACAGACTAGAGATCACTATTTAAAGATACAGTCATTGCTTCGGATATGTGTGTGTCCGTTTTGCCAACATGGCGAGAGTAGAGCGTTGTGTTGTCAGCAAGTATACGCATCTCAGACTCAATGTCATCGGGGAAGTCGTTTATGAAAATCAAGAATAGTAGAGGTCCGAGGATAGATCCAACCTTTAGGGAAACAAACGTTAATTAATTAACTTTTAGTAAAATACTACATGGTTGTGGCGGCTCGCTATCGCTTTGCAAATTTCGATACTTGAAATAAAAAAATTAAATAATAAAGATAAGTTTGTGGTAAACACGATAAAAATAGTTTCGCATTTATTCATATAAATAGATTGAATTTATTCTTCTTTTCAAAATGACCGTAAAGAAATGGCGCGAAAGAAAAATCAAGTTCGCCTTAGCGTTTATACAAGCGCGTTGGTCTGGAAGATTTAAAAATAATTTCTTTCCTTTTTACTTACAACCAAAGAATGCTGGAAATGTTAGTCCCCCTAAAGAAAATGTCGGAGTGAAACATTTGTTATATTTAAATGAAGAAACTCATTTAATTAAAAAAAAATTTAAAAAATGGTGTCACTAATGAGAGATAGAGAGAGAGAGAGATAAAGAAAGAGAGATTCAGAAAGTGACACAAACAGAGAGAGAAAGAGAGAGAGAGAAATCGTCTTCCACCCATCTATCTATGAAATCTTATGCCTTGTCGGTATATCTTTCTTTCATCTAGCTGTTATGGTGATATACCCTATTTCGTGACTCTATGGCCTCTTCTAAACATTACGTATAGAGGAGCTTTCGACGAAGCACAGACAGTTTTTCTGTAACATAATATTCTGTACTTCTATAAATACACATTCTTGTAACTATACCACCGTTTTGTCTCATTGATTATCGGCCCTTAAAAGGCACAAGACTGGTGACGAGGAATTAAGCCATGTGTCGGATACATTTATACAACTGGCAATTTAAAATTTTCTAAAAAGACTGAGGTGTTACGCTTGACATCTAAAAAATTACAACTGAAACAGCGAGAAGTGAAAATGCATACTGCATTTTTAACACACAATGTGTACCAACTCTGTGAAAGGAAAGTCTCCAACACCAGAAGATAGGGAAACAAAAGTGTTCGCTCTCGATGCGGATGAAAGACTTTGAAGTCATTCCCTAAAACGATGTTTGAAATTTAAATCGTTTGGCCACGAAAAACATCAATAAAAGGTCCGTCAATGTTTCTTCAGTTTTCTAATGTTTAATCAGGAACACGTATATAAGTCATAACAAGCTTACTTTTTCTCTCGCTAAGAAGTGGACATTTATCTTTCAGTGGAAAAAGTTACGACCGTGTGAGAAAAAAACGCAAAAAGATTCAGTAGCCTATTTTAAATCACGACAATGGTGGAAGTTAAAAGTGCCATTTTGGACGTTATTAAACACCAACCAGAACAAGACCTTCGACTAGATGAGTAATTTCAACAAAATAAATTGGAGCAAATTTCAAAATTTGAAGAAATGTTCCTTCATACCACACAAGAACAGAAAAATATGCAAATTATCGAATAGGGATCGAAATTTCGAAGACTAAATGCATTTTTATAAGACGCTGTCTGAAGCGCTATCGATAATTATTCTTACAACCCTGAACACGAGATTACGTTTGTTTCGTATTTTAAGCGATACGTAAATCTTTATAGTACATACTTGTTTGAATTAGACTCATTTTACACAGGCGCGGTTGCTTTTTAGAAAGTTGGGTACAGTTAAACATATGACATTTGTCAATTATAACAGTAAACAGTAACCATACATTGGTACAATCATTAGCTAAATTGTTTAGCCTGAAATTTCTTTTTTTACAAAAGGTGAAAATGTATGATCCCACAAGGAAAAGAGAAGAAGACTACGCTACTTTCGCTAGCGCAGTTAACAAAACTGCGGTACTTTCAAATTGTCGGAGTTTAATGCTAACAATCTTAAATGTTTTCGCACAGGGTTTAGTACTAAATACGGATGCAGAAACTAAACGAAGAGTTCTTAATAAATTAGAGAATTAACCTGATTTAACGCTACAACATATTGCAGAAGACTGCCCATATTTTATTAGTGTTTGCCAATATCCAAAACAGCGGAGTGTGACATATTAGAAAAGTACGTAGCAAAAAGGAAAATTAATTTACTAACTAAATTTACTAACTAAATTTAATTAGCCACCCAAAATTCCTTCCTAAGCCGTGTTTTTGATGCTGTCAATGGCATCTTTACAAAGATTTCCATATCAAATAAATAACGTTTAAATTGCGGTCGCATGGAACACAACCGTACACACTGTAGAGTTAAACATAAAATAAAACAGATTAATACAAGGTTTTTAAAGTGACGAAGCTGAAAATATCAGGTAATTTGTGTATGTAAAAATATCAAATAAAAATATAAATCTAAAATTTGATTTCGGATCAGATCTCTCAATAATAAATCCTCAAACGTGGAGAAAAATAAGAAAACCCACTTTGATAAGAATGAGCAAAATAGCTAAAAGCGTCACTGCTGAACAAATAACAATGTTCCATCTTCCATGATGCCAGCAGAAGCAATGTTTGCCAGGAAGATTAAAATGGTTTTTGATAGATTATTGCTAACCTATACGAAACATGACGTGAAAAAATGCCAGGAAGGGACGCTTCAAAATTGGAGCAAATGTTTTCTTTCAGATGCTCAAAAACAATACATCTTACTGGGAAACAGAGATAGTAGATACACGGATTACGAACATGATTTACATGGAAAAAGGGACCCATGTTTATTCACAGGACACATACACAAGATGAGCAAACAGTATTCAGATGCTGTCGAGAATAATACTATAATGGACGAACTAATGGATGTCTTGTTCAACACGTTGTTTGAGATACCAATTTCGCTAACAGGTTTAGAACAGCGAAGATCAAAATGAAAACGTAATATTACGGACTTGATTATAATACACCTTAAAAGGAAAAAGTATTTACTTCATACGGGACAAGGCTAAAAAGGGAAGGGGTTTTGTGTGATGGTGATCTACACTATTTTGTGACAATATGGACTCTTCTAGACAGGATGTATAGAGGAGCATACGACGAAGAAGGAGCAGTTTTTATTAAACATATCAGTCTGTACTTCTGTAAATACACACTCTTATAAATATAGGACCATGTAGTAGTATTTTTTATAAGCCCTTATAAGTTTTATCTAAATTACCTTCTTTGAAAATTAATTAACATACTAATTTAAGGCATGTTTTCGTAATTGTTTTGTGTTTTATTAAAGGACCTTAATTAATTATTGTTTATATCAACAAAACTATTGAATATTTATAGGAACAAAAAAAAACTATAAAATTAAAAATAATAAATAAAACTAAACAATAGTTTATTAAAAACTGTTTAAAAATAGTTATTTAAATTGGTCATTCAAATAGCTGTCCTTTGAGCTTTTGTCTGTACTTTATATACAGTATTACAAAAATATAATGTATTATTTATTTAAATAATAGTAACCCAGTCTTATAGTAATATAAGAGTGAGAAATGAAAAAACAGCATATATATATATATATATATATATATATATATATATATATATATATATATATATATATATATGTTTCGCCGTGAATATAACCCCCTTAGTTTCGCATTTTAACTAGTGGCTTACTACTTGAGTGACGAATTTCTGGGAAGGTAAGCGTGTCTCAATATTGTTAGAAAAGGTTTACTAATAAATACTATATTAATTCCATATAAACACTTATGTAGAAGAAACTTTTTAATAGTTGATTGAATGAACGGTTTGACATAATGATCTGCTTAAATGAGTTTCGCACCATAAACATTCAGGTAACTTTAATAAAAAAAATAAATTATCTTCAAATAAACCGGAACTTTATAAATAAATTATAGTACATATTAAATATTTTAGCAAATATTACCGAATTAAAGTTTTTTACACTGATCGCACTAATTCTTTTGGGAGATACTAGCTTTGAACGAAAAAAAAATCAAAATGGCTGATTAGTTTGATCGCACACGTGTTAGTGTTTGCTCTAAAAAAATTTGTTTGTTCTTTTGTTTATTTTCACCTTAAAATTAAACTGATGTATGATGTGGGTGTTTTTCAAGACACTCTAATCTAAAAACTCTTATTATTTGTGAACTTTTTTCTAATGATTTTGTAGTGTTGCAGAGACGATATTGACATACAAATGTTGTTTGGCACAAAACAAATGAAACGGACCGTTAAATATATCTCACAGAAATTTGGAATTTTTGGAAATGGGAAAAAAATAAAAATAAAAGTAATAAAACAAACCATGGTTATTATTAGAATATAATAAAAAACTGTTCTATATATATATATATATATATATATATATATATATATAATTATTAATGACAATATATGTATTAGCATATACCATCAGTTCCTTTTACTTTGTAGTTTCCTTAAAAGATTCAGCTCAATGCTTGTCAATTATTGATAACAGAGCAAAAGTAATTATCGAGAGGAATTTTCCTAAAGATAGTAGACTATGCAAAGTTATAAATAAAAATACAGTAAAGCTATTCTTTTCAACAACGATAAACTTAACATCGACTATAGTAAGTTCAAATAACACAAAAATCAAAAGGAATAGTAACTTAGATACTAGTACAGTCCAGAACCAGAATAACAGCTCCCAATGTAACTGTAGAAATGTCAATGAGTGCCCTTTTAGAGGGGAAATGTTTAACTTCAGATATAGTGTATAAGTGTAACGTCATAGAGGAAAACAGAATTAGAACATACATTGGGTCGACGGGCTATAGTTTCAAGGACATATTTAGAAACCATATACACTTTTTCAAAGAACCTAATACAAATTCAAAGAAGGTCCCTACGACTTTAGCTAAACATGTAAGAGAACTAAACAGTAAAAGCATACAATACAGCTTAAAATGGTCTATACTAGGTATAGCATGGAAATATAGACGTAACAAATCTAAGAGATGTAACCTCTGTATTCTGCAATCCTACAATATAGTAATGTCTAAAGAAAATTTTATTAAATACAAGACAGGAAGTGATTCAGAACTGTCTACATAGAACCGCATATATCCTATCCTGTTACAGACCCATATAACATACCCGTGGTAGTAACCCTTTCATCAACATGAATATGAAAGTATATAAAGTATAGAAATATTATTAGACTATCTTGACAATAGAAACAATAAACCTAATAGTAGATGACAGAGTACTAACCCTCAATATGAAACATTTAGATATAGAACCCACCACTCATAACTAAAATGACCGAAGCAATTAAGCTTATATATAGCCTATAATAAAATGGTGAGGGGGGGGGCTAGATTATGGTAGCATCAGTAGAATCTTTTTCATTTTTGTTTTCATCTGTATTAATTAGTGAGGAAATCGTAACTAGTAAATAGGATATTTTTTTGGTATAAACTAATCATACAATAATCATTTAAAATATAATGCCAAATAAATGTTTAATAGGTAAAAAAATAAAAAATAAATAAAATGTATATATATGTATGTGTATTGTATGTGCATATATGTGTGTGTGTTTTTGGATATGTATATATATATTATGTGTGTCTGTGTATGCATGTATATGTGTGTGGGAGTTTCGGACGCTGAGCGCGATAGTTCCAATTCGTTTGAATTGAGACCTTTAACAATAAAAAATACGAATATATTAAATCTGGACTTCGATTGAAAGCTTATTTTAATCGAAATCAAAAGAAACTATTTGGTATCATATTATTTGACACATGTTTTTTGGGTGTTGTCGTGTGTTGAAATAAAACCATTTCTGTAGGGACAGTTTTCAGAATTTTGAAAATGTCGCTTGTCGCGTTTTGCGTTCGGATCTCTTTGTATATGTATATTAATGGGCATTTTGATAGATAAATAAAAGAATGCACACAACCTAATATTAAATATAAGCATACAATTAAAGTGGGACCTGATATGGACATTGGTGCCTGTCGGTATTCTCATGATAATGCGAATTAGATTTAAAACGTAATCACGATTAACCTTAAGTATAAATGTCCTTAAACTACTTTTGAATCCTCATAATACTTAAAAATGAGGTATTTTTAAAGAATCATTCTATAAAAAATAAAATAAAATAAATGATTAAATATTTAATAGCCCCCTTCGATATTTGAAACCATGTCTAAGTAATTATATAAAATATATTCGCTGTGAGTGACAATTCCCCCCCCCCCCCTGGTTTTTTTCGCGTTTAATAGAGGGTTACTGCTTGAGTGAAGAATTCTCGGTGATTAAGCTTGTCTTAGTATTGATGGAGGCGATTTATTAATAAATACTAAACATCTTCGTATAAATTAAAGAATGCACACAACCTAATATGAAATAAATGCTTGAAATTAGGGCGGGACCTGAAGATTGACATTGGTGCTTGTCGGTATTCACATAATAATGTGAAATAGATTTAAAACGTAATCACGATTAACTTTAACTATAAAAAGTCCTTAAAACTACTTTTGAATTCTCATAATAATTATAGGTGGAGCATTTTAACACCATTTTATAAAAAATAAAATAAAATAAATAAATAGGTATTTAATGGCCCCCTTCGGTGTTTGGAATCATGTCTGGGTAACTATAATATATCTTTGTTGTCAGTGACAAACTCCCCCTCCCTAGTTTCGCATTTAATAGAAACTTACTACTTGAGTGAAGAAATTTTTTGGGGGAAATTGAGCTTGTCTTGGTATTGATGGAAACGATTTATTAATAGATACTAAACATCTTCGTATATGTATATTAATAGACATATTAATAAATAAATAATAGAATGCACACGACCTAATATTAAATATAAGCATGAAATTAAAGTTAAACCTAGTATTTACATTCGTGCTTGTCGCTATTCACATAATAATGCGAATTAGATTTAAAACGCAGTCAAGATTAACTTTAGGTACAGATGTCCGTAAAAAACTACTTTTGAATCCTCATAATACTTTGAGAAATAAAATAAATAAATAAATATTTAATAGCCCCCTTCGGTATTTTGGAATCATGTCTAGGTAACTGAAAGATATCTTCGTAGTGAGTGAAAGATCCCCCCTTAATTTCGCATTTAATTAGAAACTTACTACTTGAGTGAAGAATTCTGGGATATTAAGCTTATCTTAGTATTGATGGAAAAGATTTATTAGTAAATACTATATATCTTCCACAAAAACACCGAAGTATAATAATTTTAATAGTTGCTTAAATGGACGGCTGACATTATAAAACTAGCTCTAAAATGTTGAACTTAAATGAGTTTCGTACCAAAATGACCTAAATAAACATTGATGTAACTTTAGTAAGAAAAAAATTATCTTCAAGTGAATTAGAATGTTTATAAATAAATTATAGAACTTATTAACTATTTTAGGAAATATTACTGAATTTAAATTATAATTGTTCGTCCAATTTTTAGGATGTACTAGCTTTGATTGAAAAATTAAAAATGGCGTATTAGTGGGCTCTCCCACGTGTGAGTTTTTGCTCTCTCTCTTTGTTTTTTTTTGTTTGTTTTCAGCCTAAAATGAACTACTGTATAGTGTAGGTTTTTTCAAGACACTTTAATCCAAGAACTTTTTACTCTTTGTGAATATTTTCTGATGATTTTGTAGTGTTGCAGAGACGATATTGACATAAAAATGCTGTTTGGCGCAAGACAAATGAAACGGACCATAAAAAATATATCTCACAGAAATTTTATATTTTTTGGAAATGTGAAAAAATAAAAATAATATAATAAAACCATGGTTATTGGAAATAATATGAACTGACTTATATATATATATATATATATATATATATATATATATATATATATATATATATATATATATATATATTTCTACAGAAAGACTGCTGCGAGACTAGCACAATTCAAAGTAAGGGGTCGATTCTACAACCACCTAGTCGATGGTCGACACCTCTAACAACTAGGCCATGGAACGGCAGATGTTGGTAAATGATATCGAAGAAATTTAAATACAAGTATTGACCACTAATTTGCAGTGCTCTATTTATTTATTTACAAAGAAATTTGCATTACGCTAAATAGTAGCAGTGCTCAATCTGACAATTGGCCTTATATATCATAATCCACAGACAGACTCTATCGCTGTATGACAGCTCTTTAGTGCTGCTAGACTAGCACCCATCCAAAGTCAGAGATCGAACCTATAACCATCTAGTCGGCAGATCTAACCACTAGACTACAAGCTACTGATAATATATATATATATATATATATATATATATATATATATATATATATATAATATATATATATATATAATATATATATATATAATATAAATATATATATATATATATTTAAATGATAGTCGAGAAAGGGCGAATTCGTAAATATTATTAATCAAGGCAGTCATTTTTCATGGTTAGTATTGATCGAGCGTATACGCCTTTGATATTTTAAAAGACGCACAAAATTGTCGTAAACTTCAAAAGAATGTTAACGAAAGTCTTGTCTAAAACCAACTGATATAAAATTCGTTTATTTTCTCAAGCCTTTTTTGTCGATCTTAATTTTAAAATAGAATCTGGAACTGTACATGTATTAAGTTATATTAATATCTATGACAATAGGTTTGATTTCAAAACAACCGATTTAACTTTTTCCTTGTTAATTCGATAAACATAGAAAAGTGAAATTATTTTAACTTTATGTTTTTTTTTTGATAAAAAAGTTTTCTCTTAATTTAAAATACACAACGTTAATGCAAACGATTACATATATATTTTTGGATTTTCATATATTATTTTCCATAAACTTACTAACTGATATGTATATATTTCAAGTAGAATACACGTCCCAGGGTGTGTTCGGGTTAGGGTTAATGGTAGGGTTAACTCTAACCCTAAACAATGATTATTGGTTTTAATTTTAATGTTTTCCTTTCTTTGGGGGTATGATACGGTTTTGGTGCGCCCTTCTGAATTGTAATGTTTTACAATAAAATAAAGAATCTGCCCACGTTATTTACTCTGTTATCTAGAAACCACATTCCATACTTTATAATGATAAATTGAATAGTTTAATCTTTTACCAAACACATTCATATTATTGATGCTTATCTTTTTAAAAAAGGTATTACTTTATATAACTAAACGTCATATGTTTTCCTTATCAATTATTTTGTATCTAACTTATTTGAAATATTTTCAGGTTCGAATTCTGGTGTCTCCATCCACTAAATGATAAATTTTACAAAAAGAATGATGTGTTTTTGTTATTCCAAAATTCATAATGATCGGTTCGTTAGTTTTGCAGTTTATCTTGTACAACGAAATATATTACCTAACTTTATATATATGCAGCCCCTAAATGTGAAAAATGTGTCCATGTAACTCACCGTGTTGCTAAGAATATATATTCCAAAATCCATAGTGATCTGTTCATTAGTATGGAAGATTATTCTGTACATATAAACATATAAATATATATGTATGTATGTGTGGTGTATGTGTGTGTACTAGAACTTTTACACTCAAAATGTTACGCAATTCCGCACAATGTAGTTAATATGTATGAATAGAACTGTACGTAATAGATAAATGAAGCCAACCATTTGATAAGAAAGCAGTAAAAACGAATAGTCAGTTAATGAGAGTTTGTTTTTTAAAGTAATATGTAAATTAGTTATCTTTTTAGAAATCGCTCGCATATCCACGCCTGAAGTTTTGTTTTACTTCTAAAATAGAAAATTGGGTTTATAATATTACTGTCAGTGCAACAATTATAGATTCACCGGACAAAATTCATTTTTCAAATATCAGAATATGTATTTCAGCCGTGGTAGTTCTCTTTAAATTATATATGCACTCATTTACATTTGTGGATTGAGCGCTCTGGTAGGTTAGACTGCGTGTGGTTACTAGCGATAATGTATAGCTTCGTGAAAATGAATAAATCAATGTTGACCGTTGGAAATGTGTAATATAAGAAGTTAGATTGTATTTATTGTAGTCAGTTTGTGCCGATTGCGTGACGTATAAGACATTTCAGTTTTGTCAAAATAGTCGGGTTTCGATCTCAGCTGGAGGTATTTGCTTCTCTAGTCACACTAAAGAGCTGTGATACAGCGAGGAAGTCTGTCTGTGGATGACATATATATATATCATTCTAAGATTCCTTCACAAAAAAAAATTTAGATAAAGATAATTTTAAAAAGAAATATTAGGTTAAAACTTGCAAAATAGAAGCTAAATGCGAATTATATATAAATAAAGCTTGTTAAATATATTTAAAGATAGATTTTACAAATAATTTGTAAGGAATTCACACTAAGTCCTTTTTACAATTGTTTCAAAGTCAATTTATTTTCGTACTTATACTATAACAATTAAAATTTCAATTTCTTTCTTTATAATAATAAACAAAAATATATAACCCGAAACTTTTCATAAAAATTTCTACAAAAACAGTCCCAATAAGTATCGACAAATTATTAGTTATCGCTTAGTAACTAAAAAAAAGAATTAAATAATTTATTTTAACAGCAAAATAATCACGATCCATCGTTGTCATTTCATTAAATACAAAACAAACTTTTAAAATTATTTTTTTATTTGAGAGTTCCAATAGCTACAGGGAGTTAGTTATATTTACTGTTTATATTTTCAATTATTCGAAATTAATAAGATCAAAGAAAAATAATACAGTTTCCTATTAAGGAGTGATTTGCCTTGTATTATAATTAATAAATACAATTAAAACTATACTCACTTGAGTAGCAGAGGATGCTAGGAGACCTGATTGTGGCGTATAAAATCATCAACAGGAATTTAATTTTAGCTTTAAAGACGATTTTCACCCCAGCGCTTTATCCTGGTCTCCGTGGACACCCACAAATAGATGTACCACAGTCGAATAAAAAACAGTATTCCATGTCCGTGTTTATGCTCCGTAGAACAACATACCAAGAGAGAGTATAATGATGACTACCATATCCAGATTTAAAGCAGCCTTCGACAAACATTCAGACTATAATAACTTCTACCTGTCCTTTTACATGGCTTGTTGCACTTTGCTATTTTGCCAAATAAATTTGATTTGAAATGAATACTAATTATGAATAAATGTTATTCATCTCAAGTAAAAAGTTATTATTCCTAATAATATATTCGAAGTTATTCCAATCGAAATCTAATGTATCTAACCAAACTATTGCCAGGGAATAAGAAAGTAAGACAACTGAGAAGCAAACTTTAAGAAGCAAACGTAGAGTGATTTCTTAACATTTTATCATCTGATATGAAAAATAAGAATATCATTGTATAATCAATTTCCAAGTGATGAACTTAAGATAGCAGCATTAAAAAAGACGATACCGAATATTATTTGATTGCAATGTTTTAATATCGTAGCATGCATGCAGAGATCACCCCCAAGGAGTTGTGTGAGCAATTTCCTAGTATGTCATTGTAAATAAATAAATTTACAATGTGATGATAATATATTAATAATTTAACGTAAAATATGAACCTCAAATGATAATGGTTGCACTCAAGAGGTAAGATCTATTTTGGAAATAGTAATTCAAGAGTGCACATAGTGAATTGCAAGCTACCACAAATGTAATGCAAGAATGACATAAAAATAGTTCGCAGAAAATACTACTACAATACGAACAATGTTATTTGGATTATTTGGACTACTATTCTCATCTTGAATGTTATTCTCACAACGTTTCGGCAGATGCAACTTCTGACTTACTATAGCTGAATCTCGTTTATTTATTCCACGGGAGTAGATTGTTTTCATTCCGTCAGCCATGAGAGCGTAGAAATCTTAAGTCAGTTATTTTATATTTTATTCTTAGTATCGTCTATATTGAGGATTGCACCTTCAACCTTCAGAAGAGAGCCACTTAAAACTGATTGGAACTCAACGCATTAATCCGTTGCGCTACGTTTCTATGTGGTTCGATTTAAAACTAGAAAAAGTTATGAAAATAACACCCAAGATGAGAAAAGTAGTCTGAATAATCAAAATACTAATGATCACTCTTCATTTTAAAAATTTTGAAATACAATACAATTGTTCAGCAAAATTAATATCGATAATACACCTACACGTAGATCCCAACCCGTTATAAATAATGACTTCACAGAAGTAACGGTCAAAAATCAAAGGCCGACAGTTCAAAAACTTGCTCAAATCTTGGAGAAATAGGTAATGTAAATAAACTGGAAAAATGAACTTAATAAAATGATAAACTGTGCAATATACAATACTTGTGCCATCAAAACATTGCTATATGACAGTAAGGCTTGGCCACGTATGTCAGACACGAAAGACGTCTGAACACCTACGTGAGAAGCATCCGCCGCGCCCTGGGAGTAGCATGGACGGACAGGTTGCCAAACACTCAGATCCTGTTTCGAGCAGAATTGCCCAGCATTTTCACACTGTTGAGATAGCGTAGACTACGTTGGATAGAACACGTCTACCGTATGCCAAATTGACATATCCCGCAAAACACCCCGCATCCCCAAAATGGCCGTATCGTCAAAACGCTGGGAGGAAACCCACCGGATGGCGATAACTGAACTGTGGTACAGAGATGCCGTAAAGCGCGATATAGATGTTAACATCAACACAGTCGTGAGAGAGCTTGGCCGCCGACTCGATCCAAATAGAGAAGAACCTTGACAAAACAACTGAAGTCAGCGGTAATGAAACTGACACACGTCTCCCAGGTGAGACTAGCCCGCAGAAAGCAAAGTGACGACTCTAGTGGACCAGGAATGGAACACACATTCGACCTCTGATACGTCTGTGTGACTGTGTATGTGAGCGAGAGAGAGAGAGAGAGAGAGAGAGAGAGAGAGAGAGAGAGAGAGAGAAGAGGAAATATTAGGGACATATCTTGGTTGTCTGCTTCCTACCAATAACTTCTGGGATACTAAGGCATAACAATAGATTTTAGATTGTCGTGATTGTAAGAAAGCGATCAACCAGGAAATAGAAAAAAGACAATTGCTAAGATTTGCTATCTTTATCCGCTGCAAAAGGATGGTATCGTCGTTCGAAATAGCCACGGACCAAAGCGAATTGTCCGGCCAACGTCTCTGACACGTCTTCATGAGATGGCCGCATTGCATTTATTATTTTATGATTCATGGTTAAACGGAAATAAAAAAGAGATCTAATGTGAGACGTGACGCACTGTTAATTGATTACCCGTAAAATCGAAGATCAATATTCAAGTTTCAAAGAAACTAGAGTAGCTACTCTGTACTAGTTTTCTCTTTATATAATTTGGATTATTCGGACTACTGTTCTCATCTTCACTGTTATTATCACAACGTTTCAGCCGTTGTAACTCCTGTCGCACTCGGGAATCTGGACGGAACCCTTATTTAATACACGGGGTAGCATGCTCTCGTTCCGTCAGGCATGACTGCGAGAAGTCTTTAGTAATTGATTGAACCTTAAACCTTTAGATGACTATCATTGAATTTTACTTAGTACTATATCCACCGAACCTTGCGGACATTACTTGTATGAATTTGGGGAGATTTAAACCTATTCTTGTTTTTAATGCACAGTCTCACTACTTATTAATATATATCACTATTTTTATTACTACATATCACTATATATATAATTATAAATACTTGTTTTCATCTACATAGGTATAGGTTTTATCCTTTCAGGAATCGTCAGTGTAGAGATGAATTATTCAGACCAGTCGCCGGACTCGAACCCCGGAATACGAGTAATATTTAAAACTCAAATTCTAACATATTAGCCCACACGACCGTTATCAACAACCAGGAAAATCAGCGAGAGATTAAACCTATTTAAAGGACGCCGTCGTCAAAGTGTTCAACTATTGAAAGGAACATGCATTACGCCACAATGACGACTGTGTTAATATAATATCTCTCTCACTCTCTCTCTCTCTCTCTCTAACACACACACACACACACACACACACATATATATATATATATATATATATATATATAATAACCGTATCTAGTATATATAATGAATGGTTCCCATTTTGTATTAAATTCTATACAAGGTCTGCTTTGTAAGTCATTGTCGCCTAACATGTGCGCTGCTCATTTAGGTCGCCTTACTTTCCACCGTTCTTCTCTATCTATAATTTTTACTTTGTCTTATAAAAGTAGATGGTTTCCCTTTTCCCTCCATATGTGGTCAACCATAACTGACTTTTCTATATCTACACGTATTACGGCGTTCCGGTGTTTTTCTAACCTTACTTTTAGTGGACAACATGTCTCACCTTTTTATATTTTCCCACATTTCCATGAGATCGCATACACACAGTTCTTAGGGTTGACTCTTACAATATGCTTTCGGAGAGTAAGTCGCTTTTGAATACTATCCTGATGTCATATGGATAATCTATTCTTTGGATGTTTTCAGACAATCTCTTTATATTGTATGCAAACCGTGGTGAGTTTTAAGGCTGTGCCCTTTGGTTTATGGTCTAGATTTCTCGTAGCTGAAGTAATGCTCTATGGATAGTTGTTTCGGTGGAGGGTTTCTCTCAAGCTGTCCATGTATTGTTGTTACTACGTATTGTCTTTACTCAATGTTGAAGGCGGTGAACGATTCCTATCATTACATTATTATTATGAACAGTTAGAGTTCACATTGTCTAGTAATGTTTGAATATCTTCCCGGTGAAGCCAGAGTATGAATGTGTCATCACCATATCGCAGTCACATTGTTGACTAACGCCATCTTCTCGAAGTATTCCATGTATACATTGGCCAGTACTGGAAACAATGGTGATCCCATAACTAGACCTTTTTCCTGCTGATATATATCAGATCCCATCACGAAGTATGTACTTTCTACACAGAAGGTCAACATCTCCATTAGATTATCAATTGGTATACACGTGCGTTCCTTCGGTAAGGTATCTGAAGTCAACTTATCCTATACTATCGTCAGAGTCTAATTAGTGGGTACTTTCGTGTACAGACTCATTGCATCTAGACTCACCATTTGGTTGGAATGAATGGGAGAATTGTTGATTTTTTCCACGAAGTGAGCTGAATACTTAACATACGATTATACCCACCAGGCACTAGCTCAATGGATGTCATGCTGGTCCTCGGGCGCTGACAATGGGCATTGATGGAATACAGTTTTCGTGAATCTTATTAAAGCCATATAGGTGTGGTAGCTTGCTGTAATGCTGAACTAGCTGTCTGCATTTTGAAGGTAGTATTAGGTCCTTGTTCTTACTGAAGATTCTTTTACAGTAGCCATCAGATCCTATTAGATCTGACAATTTCTTATTGTGATAATCACACTCAAGATGAGAACAGTAGTCCGAATAACTTAAATTATACAAATTATCAATCCTCATCTAAAAAGTTCAGAAACATTATATAGTTTTCTCTTGTTATCAGAAAAATGAAAAAAAAGCGAATTAACGGAACCATCCCAATTCGATTAATGTGGTTTGTTTGTTTCGCAAAAAGTGATGTTTTAAGTAAGTTTTTGCCCATCTATATAACAATACGCCAAAGCAATTCTATGTCTGTAGGTACATTATCATCCTCCACCTTTTTAAAAGATAGAATCGCCCGTTGCCGAACATGCAATGTAAAAAGGTTTTAAAAAAATTAATCCCGCTGTAATGTCGAACGTGGAACCCGAACTAAAATACACTTCCTGGATTTTCGGGCTAGGATTAAAGTGTAGTATCTGTTCTGGCAAAAGATGGAAAAATAAATATCATGAGGTCTGCGTTCGCACCGGAATCTAATAAAATGACACAAACTTCTACAAAGGTTTTAGGGATGGGCTCCCATAACCTGATATATTCTGAAACTACAATAACCAGAGTTCTTAGATAAGTATATTTTAACTTGAACAAAAGTGCTATTATCGTGGTGTATGTGTTCGCGACGGACGTCCGTAGAATGGAAATATTTCAGAAACTGATACAAGGGTTTTAGGGATCGATTCTCATGACCAGAAATATTCTGAAACAACATTAACCAAAGTTCTTAGATAAGTATGTCTCAACTTGAAGAAAGGTGCTACAATACTATGATGGGGTCTGCATTCACACCGCACGTCTATAAAATAGAAATATTTTACAAACTCTTACAAAAATACAACTGTTAAAATTCCACAAGACCCGCTAGTACATAATAAATAAATTAATAAATATAATAAATTAATTAATATTCAAGCTTAAAAGGAATTACACAACTAGTTTAAAATATCTATAAAATAAAAGATCGGAGTTGGAACTGAATTATTTTGAAATAGGTACAACAGAATCCACACTACTTCACCACAGAATCATTCTGATATAGATTTGAAAAGAATAATATGTTTTTCTTCACATCCTATTATAATGTAGATTAGGTGTCTGTGTGTAACTTAAACTATCGCTTATTCAGATTATTTCATTTTGAAATTTCAATCTCCAAGAAATAAATTTACACTGTTGACCAAACCTATCTACTATATTATTATTATTATTATTATTATTATTATTATTATTATTATTATTATTATTATTATTATTATTATTATTATTATTATTATTATTATTCACGAGGAGTTATCATACAGGAAATCGTCAGTGATTGCTCGCCGACAACAACATGTGGTGTTAGCTGGAGTCTGAGTGAAAACAAGTCTTCCCAGATTTCCAGTACTCTCCACCTCTTTTCGATAACCACCGCAAATAACCTTGCGATATCGCAAAAGCCGCTTACCATTGATTTCTTGCTGGTAAGGACCATTGGTCATCTCTGAAATTTGCGTGGCAATAAGCCTCTCCAAGGTCCCAGTACTCTCCGCACTCTTCCAGTGGTGATCTGGTTTGTGCTGCCCCTCCTCAGTCTTTTCATCCTCCTTGACCCGTTACAATTTTTTTGTGTGGTGTCAGACTAGGTCGGAGCTATATTCTTATGGTGTTGTGTCTTGCAATTTATGTTCATTGGTTCATTTTTGTGTAGTGTTAGCTGAGGACGGTGTTATTTATTGGGGGGAGAGCTTATGAGTTGGTACTTCTTGCAGTTTCTGTTCATTGATTCGTGATGTGGTGTTCTTCATGTGGTTTTATTTTGTTTCCGTTGTAAATTCCATGTGACTGGTTACCCTTCGTAGCTTATGCAAGTTGGTGTCCGTATCCGAAGATTTTCATTAAGATTACAGCTGTTTTGATCATTGCCGTCCTTTGTATGGTCTCGGTGATCACTTTGATTCCAATTTCTCCCAGTCTTTTCTCCAGGCTTTTTGGGTCTCTTCCTAGTGCTCCTACGATTATTGGAATTATATTGACTTTCTTCATGCTTCATATTCTTTTGAATTCTGTGGCCAGTTCCGTGTATTTGCTTCGTTTTCCGTCTCTTAGATCTTCACTCTGCGGGCTGCTGGAACGGCAAAGTCTACGATGTTGCAAGATTTTACATTCTTGTCGATTATTATAACATCCGATCTCTTTGCTTGTATGTGTTTGTCTTTTTGTATATCTATATCCCAGATGATTTCGTTTACCAGTACTGTTTTTGGTTTACGTTAGTACCATTTGTCTCTGTATTCGAAATTCAATCGTTTGCACTGTTCCCAGTGTACTACTTTCCCCATGCATTTATGTTCGTTCTTGTATTCTTTTGGGGCTAGTTTACTGCATTCACTAATTATATAATTTACTGTTTTATCTCTTTGTCCACACATTCTGTATTTACTGTTTTCTTTGGGTTTTATCTATTTTAGCTTTAATGTAGTTTGCCCTAATCGCATTGTTCTGTGCAGCCATCAGTAAAGATTCCGTTACTCTGTTCAAGTGTCCTTTTCTTAGCCATGCCAAGCTATTTTCGTTGGTTTCTTTCTTTATCAGTTCTGAAGCGTCCATGAAGTTTTTATCCTTCTCACATTTCTTTTCTTGTCGTTTTGTTTCTGGTGTCGGTGTTTCCCGTACTACTTGTTTGAACGGTGTCTCTTGCTGCGGTGATTAGCCTTTTCGTGTTCTTGGTTATGTATTTCTCCAGCTCTCTTGTAGAATCTTCCACATACTATTCTATATTAACCGATCCTCTTCCCTCTTCGTTTCTTTTCATATAGTGTCTGTCAGTATCGTCTTTTGGGTGTAGTGCGTCGTGCATGGTCATTAATTTTCTAGTCCTCTCGTCAAGGTGCCTGAGTCTTTCTTTAGTCCAGTCTATGAATGGTTCAAGGTATGTTTATTCCTTAAACTAGATTCCTCCTATATAATTTTGTTCCTAGAAATTTTCTTGTTCTTCGTAAATATTCTTTTCCAATCTTCTCTTCTATTTCTGTAGATTTTATGGTGTCTGCTTCCAGAACTCCCAAATATTTGTAGCTCTCCTGTTCGACTAGCGCCTCCATCTCCTCTTGGTTGGGGAGTTCCATGCCATCTATCGTCTCCAGTTTTTCTCTTTTCATTTCTAGTAGTGCACATCATTCCATTCCGAATTCCATTTGAATGTCCTGATTGAAGATTCTGGTCGTATTAATAAGATTTCAAGTTCCTTTTTACCTTTTGCAAATAGTTTCAGGTCGTCCATGTACATCAGGTAATTTACTCTTGATTATGAGTCTGTAAACCTGTATCCAGCATCACATTTTTTGAGTATGTAGTTGAGCGGCATCATGTCTATCATAAACAGTAGTTTTGATAGAGAGTCTCCTTGGAAAATGCCTCTCTATATTTTTATCTCAGTCAGGTGTTGTCCTCCGGCTATCAGTACTAGTCTCCATGTTTCCATTGCTTTCTTAATAAGATTAATAATCCTGTCGGGTATTTTGTATATTTTAAAACATTAAATTATCCAAGCTTGGGGTATTTTGTCGCACGCTTTTTAGTAGTCAATCCATGTGATGGATATGTTCTTTTTTCTGTTTTTTACCTCCTTCGGGATCTTTTGCACGATGTATAGAAGATCATGCGTCCCTCTTTTCCCTTTCCAGCATCCTTTTTGTTCTTCAGGGATTAGTCGATCTGTTCTCTCAGTTGTGCCATCAGGATTTTCTACATTGTTGGTAAACATGTTATTGGTCTGTAATTGCTTGGGATCGTGCCTTTTTGCATCTTTTTGTATTAGCGTTGTCCTTCCTTTCATCATCTACTCTGGTACGTCTGTTTTGTGGATACATCCTCTTAGTTTCGGCGTAAAAATATATGTAGAAATGTGATAATATAAAAACAATTATTTCATATAGTTCAAATCAATTCTTATTAGAATCAATTTCTAAATAATTTGTTTTAATATACCTTTAATCTGTAATTATATATATATATATATATATATATATATATGTATATGATTATTTCTATTTATACAGACATGTACATAATATGCGACACTGACATGTCGATGTTATCGATCAACAGCTATTAGAAACTTACATCTAACTAGGCAGAATTAAAATCTTACTCTACCCTTAGGTCATATTTGGAAAAGAAGCTTCTTCTCAAATATGACCTAAGGGAAGGATCATATTTTAATTCTCCCTGATGAGATCTCAGTTTCTAACAGCTGTTAATCGATAACATCGACATGCCACTCTCGCTGATTATGTACATGTCTGTATAAATAAAAATGATCATATATATATAGAAGCTCTATTTTATATTAAACACTCCTTATTAGCCCTGTGGAAATTCTTTGTATTTTTATCTAGTGGATGTTTCTTTACCTGGGTCTCTCTCTCTCTCTCTCTCTCTCTCTCTCTCTCTCTCTCTATATATATATATATATATATATATATATATATATATATATATATATATATATATATATGTTGCTATTTATTATTGAGTTGACTATGGGCTAGTGTTCAACAATGTAAGCTATCATTTCGGCCATCTATAAGAATAAAATTGAATTGGCATTTAAAACATGTTACCTTTACCTGAAGCGTGTATGCGTCAGGGGGAAATTATATGTACGCTACTTGATTTGTTCTTTCTTTCATTGACTAAAGTATTGATTATAAAACAATTTTAGTCTCTAAAGCCCGACGAAACGTGGGTGGATTTATTTACCGTTTGAATTTTTATCATGGATCTTTTGTGAATTCCCTATTTAATATAAGTACCAGAACGCAATGAATGCCATCCTATTGTTTCGATCTACTATAAAAGCTTTTTGATTGTTGTTTTTAGACATTCCATTCAAACAGAATATGGGCGCCAAGGTATTTAAAAAGAAGGCTTTTCGTTTTCAATTTTATACAGGTGTGACAAATCAATGACAAATATTGTCTAGCCTTCGCCCACCTGAAAATCAAACGTACTTATGCGTGGGTGTGTTCTTAAAAATCGACCCTTTTAAAAATAAACTATTTGAACATAAATGCGTTCATTAGTATATATATATATATATATATATATATATATATATATATATATATATATATATATCTATATATATATATATATATATATATATATCTATATATATATATATATATATATATATATATATATATATGTGTGTGTATATATATGTGTGTGTATTTAGGCAGCATATTTTCATTTAGGCAAACATTGTAAAATAACACGGAGTGCTTTTGCTTGATAAGAATTTTCTTTTCAATTTTCTGTATAGTCCATTTAGTATTTCGGTCAAATTAGAGTATGTTAGTTCCGTGGGTTTCTTGTTCAATTTTTTATAAAAAATAAAAACATCAAACCATGTAGTTAAAATATAACACTTTTCAGAGCCAAAATACATCCAGAGGAACCAATGTAATAGTCAGTTTCAATTCTCCATAATAGAATGCATCTCCGACAATGATACTAAAACTAATTATTACATCGGTCTCACTATCACAACACTTTCCCGAAGACTCACCTTACATCTCTCCGACACTAGCTCCATTTTTCAACACATAAAAAAGATGACTACTCGTTTTCAATATAGTTACATTCGAGTTAACAATACAATAATAATACACCAAGATAACAACATTAAAAGATTAAACATTATTGAAGCCCTTTAGATAAAAAACTAAACATTCCAAAATCAATAATGTGAATTACGAAACTAGTCCCAACATTTTAAAGTGTCTGGCATATTAATTAACGTTACTAAATTCTTAGCTATTAAGTAATCGTAATTTTTGAATCTTGCACGCGCTTAGGACGTAATCAAATTCTTAGTCGTTAAGAAATAATACTGTTGAATCTTGCACGCACTTAGAAGGTAATCACTTTCGCATGTAACATCTTAATATTATAGACGCTCTGTTTAAAGTTGTAAATCACTAGACGTTTAAAAAACTCAACAGTAAAGACGTATTTGTAAAGAAACCAAGACAACACCGCCTGAAGATGAGTTGACGAATCAAATTTTAAATTACTCGCGAAAAGGAAAGAAGGATGGAACAAAGAAACATATATATATATATATATATATATATATATATATATATATATATATATATATATATATATAGGTAGGTAGAAGGATGGAAAGGAATTAGAAAAGCGACGGAGGCAGATCTTTTTTCAATTCAATTGTTCAATGCAAGGTATATTCCGCAAAAAAGCAATTTATTAAATAATTTTTTTCCTGAAGCCAGGCTTTTCAAATATCAAAATCTTATCATCAGAGAAAATTGATGGGATAGATAAGTTAGCAAAGGCCAAGATTTAAAATTTGAAAAAGTAAAAAAAAGATTGTGGGGAAAAAAAGGCAAAAAGCTGTCCGAATGCAAGCAAGTGTCCGATTGCAAAAAAAACTATTTTATTATTAAAATATCTGCCTTACCCGTGTAGTTCGTCTCGCTTTAAAATGTATTGTATAGAGTTTGAACGGATCTATTATACTACTTATCCCCCTCCCCTTTTGGTTATTTTTATTTTCTTTGTATTTATTTTAATTTACTTTTGTATAAATGTTAGTTTCATTAAAATATTTTTGAATTAAAAGTATATTTAATTCATATATATATATATATATATATATATATGTAATTATTATACATATATTAAACTATATGTACTGTCTACACACGCTATACATTTTATACTAAATTTCTTATATAGTCATGGACTCGCTCTATCATCTACTTTGATTGATTTAATATAACTTAATAGTGTAAAGATGGCGCGTTATTGCCTTATTTAACTATTAAATATATTTTTGACTCCCACCATTGTCTAATCATTATGATTACAAAAGCAGCAACTAGAAGTATAAAATCTATTATTCTTAGAGTAACGCAAGTTATTCTGAGAAATTCCAACATAATGCTCTCGTAAAAATATACGTAGGGCAGATACTATTTTTATGCGGCATACGAACGATATGAAAAAGGAAAGAATTTCTTTTATCAAATATTTTATAGATAAATATGCTATCTTCAATTTATATATCCAATCAAGAAATGTAGCTTGTGTTCACGTATGTTGACAATTTTAATTCTAACTTCTTTGAGTATATCAAATGTTTTGTAATTCCAATCTCCTCGTAATAATTACAACATACAAGGTCGTCAATAAATCGCCTGCAACCATGATAACTATAAGCACTCGATATATCATTTTTCATTGATGATGGAATATATGTCTTCATGTTTATGCATATAGAGATTGATTTCAAAGGTTGCAGGATCCAAACGCATTAGAATACCTATACTTTGTATAAGTATTTTATTTCCTATTTGAAAATAACTCTCTTTAATAAGGTGACTTATAAGTATTGTCAGGTCAGTTTTGGAAACACTAGTCTTACCATTCTTAGTTTTACACCAACATCGTTAGATTTTAAAAAGTCTATGTATGTACCTTTCGCCCCTACAAAAATTAAATTTATAGGGTGATAATTTTGTATATAATATACTATATATATAGATGGATAAATGCGAAAGTTTCTTTCATTTATCGCACTTACAATATCATGAAAACGGATGACTATAAATCAATAATACAGCAATAATTTGAAATACTAATTTTAATAGATATATCTCTCTATATAAAGTAGACTGTTATTTCTCTTTATCTTTGACTATAGTAAGACAATAATCACATGCATCATAGGCTACGAAACTCATCACGTCATTCACCTACTTCATTCGAACGTGTTTCAAGAAACTTTCAGTTCATATAATCCTCAAACATTAAATACTATTATTAGAACCCTATGCATGACCCACCCCATAAAGCGCAATAAAAACAGAATATAGCATACTCATTTTCCCTCTAACATTTTACTCCTATTACGCATCTACTACACACCGTAGATAATAAAGAACTGATATTCGAAACGCCCATTATTATTTCAATTTAAAATCATCAAAACATACTGCTTATAGCATTCGTTTCATGAAATGAATAAGCAACTCTCTTCGTTAACATACGTAACATATTACCGAGTTTGCGCCTATCGATTCCTTACATTTTCGCCTAAATCTATTCACATTCTGAAATTTCAGAATCTATAACCGAACGCCTTCACTTGTAACCAAACTCGATTCAAAATGGCGTCTTCCATCTACTACGCTCAAGTACCAGACAATTTTATTTCCAATTATTATTTTTTTTTAATTATAAATCTTTATCATAATTTAATTTCGTACATCCACCTTCAGTACACACATTCATGACATTTTAAAGGCTTCGACATCAACATCGTCACGGACAGTGCAGCCTTGAATTCCATTGTTTACAACACTTGTACAATAGCCCATAAGACCACTTTTTACATAACGCAGTCAGCTACAATTACCTTCTAAACATTACTCCGGGTATGGGAGCCTCTAAAATCACTCTCTTGAATAGATTACCTGCTAGAATTCGCATCATAACATTACTGTTAGTGTTCAGTATTCACGACTTCTCGGTAATACTTTATGCTACATAAACAATGTCTTTGTACAAAACATTATTTATTCAATTCTTTAAGCAAAACTATCCCCTATTCCCTATTAGTAAAATGTTTCGCTTTAGTCCATCCATACCAAGCTTACGTTTATACGAATACATTATTAAGCCAGATGATTCCGCCAATAATACAGTCAAGCTAAATACATTTCGAACAAGTTCAATATTACAAAACCAATAGTAATTAGGTTTTGTTGTCATTACGCAATATTACAACGTAAATCACATTCGTACGGCTTCTTTCTATACCAATACCTATTCATATAATATGTCATAAATCTGGCTAGCATTTAACGTACTATAACACCATTTCTTTCTTTCTAATTATACATACATTTTACTTATTCTACTCTGTAATGCTACTGGCATCAATCTTTTCTCGGTACTTCTGTACTTTACAGACCGCGCTGAAATAATAGCGTTACTCCTTACATACCAATTCTTAACATAGAGAAGATGAATGGGGGATGCACGGTTCGGGTCCGTAAACTGTAGAAGTATCATTTTCTCTCCTCGATCAGTAAAGGAGAAATCATTCTAGACTGCGCTAAATTTTTCTTTTTATCCCAATCCGAAGGAGTCCTTTTGACAAGGAAATGGGTTTCCCTAATTAAATATGTTAACTATTCTGTACTTCTACCGTACTATTTAATAAACATAAAATACCGTAAAAAATAGATTTTACCTTGGAAATCATAGGAAAAAAATTAAATGGTCCGGGTCCGTAAACTGCAGAAGTATCGTTTTATCTCCTCGATCAGTGAACTTTGCTAATTTTTTCTTTTGGCCACAATCCGAAGGGGTTTCCTGCAAGGGGATTGATTTTCCCCAATTAAATATGTTAACTAATTCTGTACTTTCACCATACCATTTAATAAACATAAGATGTTGTAAAAATGAATTTTAACTTGGAAATCTTATCTAAAAGAAATTGGTCCAGATCCGTAAACTGCGGAAGTATCTTCTTCTCTCCTAGATCAGTAAAGTAGAATTCATTCGAAAGTTCCCCATTTTTTCTTTTGTTACAAATCCGAAGTGGTCCTATTGGAACAGAGATGGATTTTCTCCAATTAAATATCTTAACTATTCTGTACTTTCACCATAGAATTTAATAAACATAAGATGTTGTAAAAATGGATTTTAACTTGGAAATTCTATCTAAAAGATAAATAAATGGTCCAGGTCCGTAAACTGGACAAGTATCCCTTTCTCTCTCGATTAGTGAATGAGAAATCCTTCTAGACTGCGCCAATTTTTATTTAAAAATTCATCAACGTTAATTATATTTTGAAAAGTAACAAAGTAATAATAAAAATAAACCGAAAAGAAAAATGTTTTTCAGGGGAGGCGGGGAGCATAAAAATAAGCAACGAATTGTATTTTACAAACATTAAATGCACACGATTCTTTTTATTTTTTTAAATGGTCGCAATTGATAAATGTCAGACGATTCTCTATATTCTATTATATTTCTATCGGGCAACACCGGGCCGCGGGTATTAATTGTATTTTAATAAATTAATGTTTGCTGTTATTTATTTGTAATTTTATTGTCCTATTTCATATATATATATATATATATATATATATATATATATATATATATATATATATATATATATATATATGCAATAATTTTGTCGATATTACCAGTAGTAATATGATAAAAAAAGATAAATTACCAAAACTGTTCTTAAAATATCATGTTCATTACTTTTAAAGAGAGATAATTTAAATGTAAACTAATATATCTTTGCTAGCTAGAAAGAAAAATATACCGACTAGAAATAAGAGTAGGTTGGGGAATCCATATAAAAAGGCGAAGGTGACTGCTCTCTTTCTTTCTCTCACCTCTTCCCATTCCTATTCCTCTCCCTTTCCTGGTCTGCAAGAGGAATATCTTAAAAGATATTTCATCGTTTATCAATATTCAAATGAAATCAAAAAAGAATAAACAGTGGTAGTTCATGTGACCCAACGGGCCACAGGCACGTCTAGTGTCTTACAAGCCCTTATACATACCAGTAAATTTACACACGACATTGCCAGGAAAGAATGTGAACCCCTTTCATACACATTCTCTCAGTCCTAAACCCCATATTACAATGTTTATTTTTATATTTACATTTTCGAAATAAAATGATTTTATCTTCATGTATATCTGGCGCAGACCTCGAAATATTTGTGTGAAAAGATATGTGACTTTTCCGACATTTAGAATAAACGTTTTATGCATAATAGCGGGGTTTTTAGGCTATATATATATATATATATATATATATATATATATATATATATATATATATATATATATATATATATATATATATATATATCCTCAAAACTCCGCTATTATGCATAGAACGTTTATTTCAAATGTCAGAAAAGTCACTTCTTTCGTTTCAGAGTTGACTTCATATATATATATATATATATATATATATATATATATATATATATATATATATATATATATATATATATATATATATATATATATAGTGGTTAATAAAATTCCAATAAGCAAAAAACTCTTTACGCATATCATTTATCTTTAGCAAAGGCAACATTCAGAATGGTCTTACAATTGTTTCGTTACCAACAAAAAGCGGCCATTAAACGCAAATTAGTTGCTGTTCCTCAGAAATCAGAATGAAAGATTTCACAAGATACTCCATCGATCACAGGGTTAGCGGATAAAAAAACTACAGAAAAGCACCCAACAATCAAGTGTAACCACCGCCAATAGGATGGCAGTGTTCCAATCATGGCTCAATTTTGAAATTATATATATATATATATAAAGAGGTGTACTAAAAGCGAACTTTTAGGAAAGGTAAAACCCTATTGTGAAGAGTATACAGCTCAATATCCAGGATAGAGCAGGTAGAAACCTTGTATATCTCTTACTTCTTCCGGCCTTCACTAACCTATTTAACAATTTTCTTAATTAACCTCCATATAACTTTTTTAAAATAAAATTTCAAAGTTTATATTTTCCCATATCTATTTGAACTAGCATCCCGTAACTGCTTATTTACTAACCCATAATTTTTTCCACCTTGGAGACTCCCATTCCGGATATCCTCTCTAGGTCTTGTTTTCCTTTTTCTTTTTCCTTATTCTAATTTTCATTCTTGAGCTCCAATCTTATCGACTTTTCCCTCATTCTATTATTAGTATCTTATTTTTTAATTTTTTAATTTTTTAATTTTTTATTCTTTCGGTCAATCCTCAATTTTCCTTGCGAGCTTAAGACTAATCTTATTATCTATTTTTCATTCTTTATTCTTTTATTTTCTTATTTCTACTTTTTATACTATTTTTATCTTTATTTTTTATCTTTACTCTTTTAATTTTTAACTCATTTTCCTAGTCCTACCCTTCATATATATTTTGCCTCATTGTTTATATCTAAGGTCATTTGATTAAACTTCTAAACCCCCGAACTCTGTTCTTATACATATTCTGATATTTTAACCCCTTATCCTAACATTCGTTAACTTACCCCCACTCCTTTCTTCCCCTTTTCTAGTTGAATCCTAATTCACGCTAACTTCCAATTTCAACTTTATGTTTCACCCCCCCACTTTCACACTCTTAGTTTTATCCGCATTCCTTCACCGCATCGCTCCCTTTCTCCTCCCCCTCTCTTTCCTCGTACCCGTCCCTTTCTCCTCCCACACACCACTTACCCGTTTCCTCCTTTGCCCACTGGTCGCATATTATACTCTTGTTTTCACTGTCTTTGCTTTTCTTCATTTATAGCCGGCTTTCTCAACTGGGCAGACTTTAAATATTCTCACTGCCCCTCTTTCCACTTTAAAACACTTTCCTTTGTCATCTCTGCCCGGGAAGTTTCTTTAATGGCGAATATTTTACATCTTAATCTCCTCTGACGCCTGCCTGCATTATCGAATGTACCTCTTATTGGACTTTTTACCCTTCCTGGATTCTCTATTTTCGCCGTACCTGAAGTTGCGGCTTCTTGGAATTTAACTTTGAAACTTCTCTCATTACTTCTCGTGCCTCTAACGACCTACCTATCTACATCGTATCCTCTCCGCTGGACTCTTCGACACCGGACTTTTTGGCAATCGGACATTTGCTTGCACCCTGGCACAGTTTTGCCCTACGTTTCCTTCCCTACAACTTTTATTTTATTTCATTTTTTCAAATTTTAAATCTTGGCCATTGCCAACTTATCTATCCCAGCGACTTCCTCTGATGATAAGATTTTGATCTTTGAAAAGCCTGGCTTAAGGAAAATTTAACTTGAATAAATTGCCTTTTTGCGGAATATACCTTGCTTTGAACTTTTGAATTGAATTTTGATTTGGCTTTTGCTTTCTCTAATTCCTTTCCACTCTCCTTCATTATATATATATATATATATATATATATACATATATATAAATTGGAAAAAAACCCAAAATATTATTATGTATTCATCAACGTTTCGTCTTCATTATAAGACTTTCTCATAATCATTGTCTGAAGAAAAAACAAACACAAAAAATATTTGTGTTTATTTTTTTTCAGACAATCATCCTGAGAAAATCTTATAATAAAGACGAAAAGTTGATAAATACATAAATAATATTTTTGGTTTTCTTTTTTCAATTTCTATTACGTCAGAACACTTGTTTCATTCGTTAACATATTTATATATATATATATATATATATATATATATATATATATATATATATATATATATATAGTACATGCATTTTATTTGTTTCTATAGATGTTAATCCAATGAAACTCCAGAGTTTATAAAAAGTGCTCAATGACAAGTATAGCTGTATTTTAGTATAAATATTTATTTATACAAACATTATTGGTTACATATGTGCATACCTGTTTCAGTTTCCTCTACCATAGAGAGTCAGTTGCCTTTATATGGATGGGACAACTGAAACATGTATGAATATATGTAACCAATAATATGTGTATAAATGAAACTTTATACAATATATCTATATCTATATGTATATCATTAGATTAACTAATAGAATCTACGCAAGAACAAAAAAAACTGCGTGAACTATTTAAGAACCTCGGTTTAAAATTACTTTTAACATTGATAGAAAGGTAGTAAATTTCCTAGATTTTACATTTGACCTGTCGACCGACATATTCGAACCCTGCCATAAGCTTAACCAAACAGTATTTTATGTTTATAGAGATTATAACTTCGGTCTATTATAAATTCAATTGTAGCTAATGTTACTAGAAGTATCACCATAATCTCATCCAACAGCCATATATTTTATGAAAACTCCTAATTTTATAACAATGCATTAAGAAATTCGGGTTCCCATACAAAGTAGTATCTATTTAAAATGATTCAAACACCAAACAATAGATAATAGAAATGTTAGAACATGAGAAGGCATACCCAATATTATTACCCACAACATGACAATAAAAAATAAACCTAGGCGCGAGTGTAATAGTAATAGTATTAATAGAGAACTAACTAGATCTTTGCACCAGTAAATGTAAATACCCATAAACCTAATAACTCGAACTGTGGCAATAAGCGACGTACTTGCATTTACTTTAAGCCGACCTTCAGCAAAAATGTTCAAACGAATATCCCTAAAATGTTCTTTAACATTTTTGGGAACAACTTATAACCCCAGGCAAATATAGTAAGCTCTTCAATAGAAACAGAATTATAATTTCTTTCTCGACAGAACCACACTTAAGACAACAGATGATAAGTTCCAATAGAGTGAAAACTAACACAGCTCAGACAATTAATAACTCTACTTCACCTGACACCGAATGCAACTGTCTCGATAGAAATTTCTGCTCCCTAATCGGTTCCCACAAGCAAGAGAGCATTATTTACACATGTAGAGTTAAACAAAGTACAAACAATGGCGGTAATAATAATAACAGTAATAATGATGATTATAACAATAATATGAATGAATTAAATAATAGAGATAGGCTAATATAACCTCCCGATGACTGGGGGCGTATACATAGCGTCTAAGGTTGGAACCTCTGCCCCATTTGAGGGTTATATATAGGATGCAGAAATGTGTCTCTAATTTGATTGGCAACACCCTTTCTTCTTCCCTGCACCCTCTTTTACACAGACGATATGTTCCTTGTCTCAGTCTTTTCTATAAATACTATTATGACATGTGTTCTTCAGAATTATGTCATCTATACACCGCATCGTTTGTTCCAGCTCGTTTGACTCGTTGATCTAGTGGTCTTCATCAATTCGTTGTTTTGATACCTCATTGTAATACAGCTTCCTATTCCAGTAGCTTATTTCCAAGAACTGCAAGCTTGTGGAACTCTCTTCCTGCTGGCTATTTTTCTTCCTACCTATAAACTTGGTCTTTTAAAGACTAGGGCCAATAGGCATCTTCTGTCTTTGCGATGATCCTATTTGTTCTTGTTTGCTCTTTACATTAAGTGACGTCATGCCTTGTCTGCAGCGATTTTCATAAAAAAAGAAATATAACGATAGGTGATATTAAACATTGGCAAACGTGTAGATTAGGTGACGGATAAGTTTTTTTTAAATGGTGATATGACATGCTGAGAGCATTGAGGTTAAAATCAATTTAGTATTACGTATGGAATCTGAAGTAAAATACTTTTTAAATAAGTAAATATGTTCGTGTTATCGGCTTATTTCCTAGATAACGAAATGTTTCATTAGATCAGGTTCGATGAATAATAAATAAAGTCTGTCAGAGACTTATATAAACATAATTTAAATTAAAATATTTATAAAAGTATTTGTTTAAAAAAATGATTCTTGTGTTTTCGCAACACAAGTTTAAAAAACAATGAATACATTGTAAATTCCTAAATGAAGTCTCGTATTTTTTTTACATTTCAATATCCCATGAAATCTGAGTATCTACTTTTGTGAAACTAATTTTATAAATACTCTAATTTTTAAAAAATTAAATATTTGTATAACTCACAAAAAGACTTATAAATAAAAATTTAATGTAAGACGACAGTGTGATTTCCTAGTTCAGTCACCGAAATAATATAGCAGCAAAAAACCAAAGGAGATAACTGAAAATGAATAAACCACTGAACGTAAATAACTAAACTTTGGCCTAATTACGTCAATAAAAACGTATGTTGTATCTGTTCTGATACTACACGTCATCCCTTTCTGTCCTCAGTAAGTGAGGAGACATCTTTCTAGACTGAGGTAATTCGTTAAGAAAAAGTTTTTAAGGAAAAGCTATAAAATAATTCTTATATATTTGTGCACAACAGAATTCTCATGAGGATTTACCGACTAAATTGTGACTTATGTGCGTTAATAAAAACTTATGAAATAGCTAAATGCTAGTAAATTTTTATTAACGCTTATCTGGACTTTTTTTTCTTACGATCTAACGAAAGTTGAAAAAATGGAGGAAAGTGTAGTTTCTTGGAATAATTTACCCACGTCTCGACATCAAGCAGAAACTGTTCGTTAATTGTTATATTCCGCTATATTCCTGAATGTGTAAATACGGAATAGACAGTCAGAATGGCCGACCGAATGTATTGTTTACATCTGAATAAATAGTTAATGTTCTTTGTTTCAGCCGAAGAATATACTAAGAATAATGTTAAAGGAAAATGAAATAAGAAGACAAGGACAGTGGAAGAATTATCGTGCTGACGACGTGTAACAGTCCGTGTATTTGACATCCACTTCGATATTTCTTTACTTCGCGAATAGTAAAAACGTGTCTTGGCGTTGTGCGGGGAAAATATAAAATATTGATTTAATTAAATAAAAATGAAATAATAAAAAAATAAATAAAGCTTTTCCTTCTTTCTTTAGTATCTTCTTAATATGTTGAAATGGTAGAGGGAATAAATTACGAATTGAGCGTGACGATTTGTTCTTCTCGGCGTTGTGCGGGTTCAAAAATTGTAAGCTTACAGTATTACTTTTGGTAAGAGATATGTAATAAATCTATTAGGACTATTGACATGAAGTCAATAGTCCATCATTTATCTTCATATTATTCTGAAATGGGGGGGGGGGGGCAAGAAATTAAGAATATACCAGGACTATTTGTTCTACTCGGCATTGTCCGGGGTCAATATCATTATTAACATTATTTTTCTTCATACTTTTATTTTAACAGTACTTTTCGCAGTTCTATGAAGACCTCCTTACAAACATTACATTATTACAAGAGAAAGTGAAAAAGATAAAGAGACAGCTAGTCAGAGCGAAAGGGAGAGAGATAGAAGTGTTAGCATAAAAATGTTACACATGCTTTTTAACTTCTATTCTTTTTACGGCCCCGGGCAACGCTGAGTAGCTCTGCTAGTAAGTAAATAAAAATGATTTTTCTAAGTTTGGAAAAGGGATAAGATTCATACGGTAAAGTGTAAGTAATAGACCCCCTGTCAGCATTTTGAAAAATATATTTTTAAATAATTATTTATTGTTTACAATGAAAAAATAGATTTCGCAAAGTTTTGGGTTACTCTATAGTTTGAAATAGTGGTTTACCCCCCCCCCCTTCCCCATAAAATATAATTAGATCCTATTTAAATCACCCAATTACTTACAGTGAAAGAATAGCACAAATAATAACCAATTAATCATCTAAAAAATGGCGTAAGATCCCCTTATACTACTACAAATAATAAAAATAACGACAGTATAAAAAATTTAAAAAGTAAATGGGATAAAAATAGCTAACCTTACGGGATACAGAAATATTGATAATGAAAAAACTAACTAAAAATGATGAAAAGTAAGAAATGAGTTTAGAGAAATACATTTTTTTGTTTTAGATAGTATTCGAATGGTAACCGTTCGAAAAGAATGGCTAAACCGCTATTCCTATATTCTATAACACTTTGAGCAGTCCTTATTTCGATCCAAAATTTACAGAAGAGGAGAGGGAAAAACAGTATCGTAAAAAGTGTCCATGACATTATTATTCCATGTAAAAAATAGGCCTCGTGGGCGGTAGGAGTAAATTATTAGTAACGAGTAAAAGTGGTAGCTACTTTCTATTTAGGATATTTATTTGGTAAAAGCAGGTAATCTGGATAAAATGTAAGAATTTTTGAAAGAAGACGAATGAAAGCATTATTTCTGGACACTTATGCTTAGGATAATTAGATGGCGGAACAGATTAGCGTAAGAAAGTTTGAATTATTAACCTATAATGTCTGAATGTAACAGGGAAAATACTTTACTTTATTATATATATATATATATATATATATATATATATATATATATGTGTGTGTGTGTGTGTGTGTGTGTATTTGTACAAAAGTTTATAGATGTGTACCTATTTGTATAGGAATCTGAAAAACTAATAAAAACGTAATTTTTGGCCAGGTCTTTTAACATTTTATTTCTCGAATACTATCAGGACACTATATGTCTACACCTTTAAAAAATCTCTTATTTACTTTATCTCTGTAAGTTTCTTTGACATATGTTGGTATTTTTCTTCCTTATTATTTTTATTTTTTTAAATATTTTATATTCTGAATATTCTGTTAATGTTTATTTAATATGCTTCATTGCTATTATTATGTTGATTATTATACTTATTATTATCTTTTTATTTTGATTTTTCATTACATAATAATCTTTTTAGTTTTAAAATTATTATTATTGTCAATAGTATTCTAATTTTATTATTTTTATTTATTTATTCGCATTTTTTATTTTTTATATTTCAGTACATTTGTATTATTTAACTTGATATCTTTTATGTTATCTTGAATTTTTAAAATTTAATTTAAATTTAAATTTAATTTTTTTACTTATTATTTTATTATTATTGATATTTGTTATTATTATTATTATTATTATTATTATTATTATTATTATTATTATTATTATTATTATTATTATTATTGTAAACCTTTTCTATGCCTCTTCCTGTTGTAACTTTATATTTGATGATGGATAATTCTAACGTTTTTTTCGACTTTTTTATTCATACCGTAATTTAATAAAGTTTATTTTGAAATTATTTATTTATGTATTTATACTCATTTTTAATTTTGAGCCATTTTCATCTCAACTTTGTAAAAAGTTTAACTGTTCGTAATTTTTCGCTATTATATCACTGACTGACGTGATTTCCGTGCCTATCGGGCCTAATTTCCCATACCTCCTTAAACCAACGGTGTCAATGTTTAACCTAAATTTGATTGTAGGATTCAAATTTAGCCACATTGTGAAGTTCTCTCCATTTAGGAGATTGGGACACTGCCCGGATCTCATTACATGTGTCTACAAAAAAGATACAAGACATATATATCACACATTTGACATCGTGATCGTCACAACGACCTAGAGTTAAAAATACTTGGATCCGGTGTTCGAATCGTCCACCCGGCGATACGGTTACGTCTTCCATACTGACAAGTGTAAGGTAACACGAAAAATATATATGTCTATGGATATTAAAAATATAAAGTTATAAATAATTATATATATATATATATAGCCTAAAAAAAAAAATTTTTTTAAATTCACACCTGACCACAACAAAATCTCCCCTTTACCCTCTCACCTATCTCACCCTTTCGACTACTTCTTTCATACTCTTACCCACCCCCGCCCATTTTCAAGTGATCTTCATTTCTTCAAATCTTTTTCTAAAACTATGATACCACCTACATACTAAACACACAGAGTTTCCCTCTTCCTTCATCTTTCCCCAGCCCCTCAACATCCATGCCACACCTCACCACGACCAAAACCTCAGCCCCTTTTCCTCTCTCCCACCCTAAGGCAAATCCACTAATACTCTCACCCCTCCCCTTTTTCTACTGCTGCCTTAATGGTACTCTCTCAAAGCTTTCCATATTCATTTCACTCTTTGCCACTACTGACTTCTCGCAGCCTGGAACCTCGTCCAACGCTCTTAGTAGCCACGGCTACTACTTTTCCTTATCAACCCATCATTTCAACCCAATATTTCGATGTACTTGCATGCAATTTTTCTTAAAATGATCATCCTGAGAAAGTCTTACAATAAAGACGAAACGTTGATGAATATATAAAAAATATCTCTTGGTTTTTCCTTTTTCATTTCCCATTACGTCGGATTACTCTCATCCTTCATTTCTCAAATATATATATATATATATATATATATATATATATATATATATAATAGTGTCGGCCTATAACCGTACGTACCCAGATTCAATCAAAACTAAAATTATCAATAGTTTTGTTTCAAATAATGTTCGTTTGTGTCTATAAACCAACAGACACTAAAAAACTCGCTTAAAATATTTTATCACTTATACCTATAATGTCAAAATAACAATTTTTGCTTTCACATTTCATAACTTTAATTTGATATTTTTTAAAAGTCTTAGTTCAAATTTGCAAAACGCAAAAACCTTCAAGGACTCAATAGAAAATGTTTACTATTTTTATCCGCTATTGCACTTTTCACACTCTTCATTATAACCAGTAAGCGTTAAATTACCGAACCCTACCGGCAACCAGATCGGTTGTAATAAAATGGAAGGCCTAATGTGATTGCCTAAGACGGTTTGGGCCACATTAAACTTTCTGACGAATTTGTATCGAGTTTTTTAGAGTCACAAGCAATCTCTTGAGTGTGGGTATGAAATTTAATGCCAATTGATCCAGTAGTTTTGGCATCACTAGAATATGTACGTACCGACCACGTCAGCTATATAGAAACGATGAATCCGTGGAATTTGTGGATGCTTGAGCAGAATCCCTCCATATACGTTAACCGTACAAGCAAATACATAAAACAAATGACAAAACGAATGCGATATGTTTTAAATATTTATTTACAGTGATTCCTAAAAGGTTCGCTCCCAATTAGATCGTGTGCACAAAAATACTTATATAGGTCCAAAAAGTAAGAAAATCGTATGTGCGGGTGTGTGTGAAGATGTTGGGATAATGTGTCTCACATACATTGCATTTTGTGCACGCGTTAGGCCTACGTTATCGGGCGAGACTCACAAGAGAAAAGAGAGGGAATCTCTTTGTGTTTCAGTTTATTTAGTTCCAAGATTAGTGCTCGCCTAGCGTGACAAATAGAGTGAAAATTATGTCTGAGCGCCTTCTGGTGTGAGTATGTGTATATGCGTCTGTATAAAGGGTAGGTAATGCTACAAATCTTCGATAGACCATCATAATAAAGTTTAACAATAGTTGTACCTCTTGATTTTAATAACATTTAAAACAATGGTCAAACCAGAAGAATCCTCGACTCAAAGTCTGCAGAAAACGGTGTCCGTTCAGATTCAGTTACTGATATTAAACTTCATTCGTAATATAACTTTCGGCGAGAGTTTCAGTTTCCCAAATTTATTAATTTATTTGTTAAATTGTTAAGTTAAAGTACAGAATAGTAAACAAAGTTCTCTCCTATCTATGTTAAAAATGGCTTTCTAAATAATAACGTTATTATTTCAGAACGGTCAGTAAACTGCAGAAGATTTTCTTAGAAATACATTCTTAACATGGAGGAGGTGGGGGGGGGCTTTGTTAACTATTCTGTGCTTTCACTTAACAATTTAATAAATAAATTAATAAATAAAAATTAGTACAGAAATAGGCGAAGCACAAGAGTAAGCGACCCAACACAAGAAGTATTTAATATCAGAAACTGAATCTGACTGCACACCGATCGCTGCGGACTTTGAGTCGGGTATTCTTCTGATTTGACAAAACAATAATATTTCATAAAATTATACAGATTCAAAAAAATATGAAATGTTGACAATTTTCAAACAGTACGATGTTTCAACCGGGATTTTAGCATCATAACCTGAGAGAAAGACGGCAACCGTTTTTTTTTAATAGAATATCTACGAATAATGACAAGCTCCGTCACTCTAACGAGATTTTCTTATAAAAACATTATCTCTTCTTGCACTGTATTATTTTATAATCTAAATAAACCTTCCTAAATCACAGCGACCCACGTGCCTTATACACGCCCTTTACGTCTTGTTGAGACTTAGATAATATAACCGAAGACTGGCTATGGTCCAGAGGCTATGGGGCCTGTCCTATGAAAGTCGAGTCAATGAACTTAACCTTTTGGCTTACAATCTCCTCAATGGTCATTACGATATAGCTCCGGACTTATTATTCATTCTTTCATAGAAAGAGGTCTACGCGGACATCACAAGAAACTATTTCACTGCCGATTTCGATTGAACAGGAGGAGGGCTGCCTTCTAAATCAAGATCCCAAGACATTTGAACAGACTTCCAAGAAAAGTAATAAATGCACTAACAACGAAGCAATTCAAGGTGAATTTGAACAGGCTACTGTATCATCTTCTGTGTAAATTTCTATGACCCTTTCCCTACATGGCAACTGACACATGCTTGTTATATTTGTTAAATTAATTGAATTGAATTGAAAAATTAAAATCACAATTAAAACACGTTTTTACATATACAAATTTATCTATTCTTACCGCTACGTAGATTCGTTCAAAACGTGGTATTTATAGTGTATTAGGTATCACCATTGTCAAAACTGGTCCGTATATCGCCACATCTTCTGAACATTGTATCTAGAACCTTTAATCTGAAGTAGAGGGAACCATCCGCTGATCTTCTATCTAAAACAAAGCTTCAATGTTTTTTGTCTCAGTAAAATAATGTATTTTGCTCAATGTATGTACGTGCTGAAAAATAATTGGAACGTTCAGTATAATTGGGAACACGAGATTATTAAATAAACTATCAACAATATATGTATTTTCCAACATATTCTATATTTTATTTGTTTGCGGGGTTGATTTCTGAATAATACTTGGCACAAATAAGATATTTTAATCAATTCTTCCACATAGAACTATTTTTTTAAATAGCTAATTCCTACTTATATAAAGTTGGGTATGTGTATATGTTTGTACATATTTTATGTACGCGATTTACTTCTAAACTAACTAGCATATCATTATGAATTCTAGAACACAGCGACTAGATGATGTGTGAGTACGGTGGTCATATCTAGTTTACTTTAGTCATCTGCAAAGGAGACAAAGAAGAGATGGACACCTTCGTGAAAATTCAGATACCTCTGATTTTTGTGAACTTTTAGCAAGAGTCATTAAACATCATCTAATAAGTATTCTCCAAATTCAGTTTCTTTGGAGTATTTTAAAGGGTTTTAGGGGCCATTATATTAGCACAGCCTCTCATTTGAAGATTAAAATAATTCAGATTTGCATTAAATTTGATCCATGATCATTATGAACCAAAAAAGCAAAATTCCCTGAATTTCAATTTCTTATTTAGAACGCTCAAGCCCGAGCCAGACATAAGGTTTAGTATATTTATATCTGGATATTAATATTCGTAAGTAAGCATAAGAGTAGTACAAAACGGTTCTGTTAGGGGGAATAAATTTTACCCTTCCTGGGACGGGTATTCTTCTGTCTTAATATAAGTAGTATTCTTGCATTTCTTTACAGTATCGACATACATTTTATGTAAATTGTTCATCATCATCATCATCGTCATCATCATCGGTTTAACGTTCGTTTTACATGCTGACATGTGTTAGACGGCTTTTAGAAATTGACTTTTAAACTAACATATATCATGCCAGATCAATATTTTCGCCTTTTTTCTCTTAAGTCTATCCTCCTATGATTTCCTTAGCCTACTTCTGTGAACTGACCCTGCGACATCAACTGTTCTACATCTATTACTCCAAGAACTCTAATCTATTATTTTAACGTGACCATAACATTGAACTCGTCTGTTCTTCACACTTATCTCCCTATACTGGCCATATTTAATCTTCCCTTAACTTCAGTTGTGTCTTCTCTATTTTCACCCTTTCACACACTTTTTACCCTGCTAACATGTTTTTGATTGTTTTCAAATATTTTGGGTCTGGTCACTTTTATTTTATTTTATATTATTTGTTCACATCAAATAAGACATATACGTAAAGAGTTACTGTCGGTAGAGGTCAGATTTATAGAAGGCATCCTAAGTAGGGAGTTGTGAATCAAGATGTTTGTTCATATTACATTTGCATTTCTGCATGTTGGGACAGTCGGGGAAACAGGGAGGGAATTTTAAAGGAAAGACCCCCGAGGAAAGAAGTTATTAAAGTAGGAAGTTGTCCGGCATCTGGGAGACCTCTATAGTGAAGGGGTGGCGTTTTGCTGCTAATCGAGTTGATCGAAGGTATTTACATTAAGGGAATACGTGCATTACGTTCATCGAACCACATTCTGTGAAAGTACTTGTAAAACAAGCACAAGGCTACAACATTTCGGTGATTTGACAGAGACTGGAGCTCAGTAGACAGTGCGGTTCCTATTAGGCCAGAGACTCTTTTTTGCACCTTGTCTAACAATACTCCATGCATGGGTGAATGGTTGCTTTATAGAGATATATGATACTGGTAGGCGTAAGAAGTTTTCTAGCAAGGTTCAGAGAGAATCCATCTTCTTTGCAATAGACTTACCAGTATCTGCAATGTATTTATTCCGATTCCCGTTGCCCGTGACTGTTGGGCCGATGAGTTTGAACGTCAGACTCTGAAAAAGAGTGCTACCAACTATAGCAATCGGTAGTATGAAAGGTTTCTTATGATTATTAAGTTTCTATTGTTATCACATTATTGTTGGCGAGTATTCCAGCTTGTGATTTTCATCCGGCATTGCTTGTGTCGTATAGCTGCTCGAAAGGTTTTTAGGAAAGAATAATATCAAATATATTGAGGTTTACAATATTTGCCTTGAAAGAAAATAAAAATTATATTTGTAATATGAGGTTAAAAAAACTGTTAGCCCGGGGTAAAGTATTACTTAAGAATACACGCGTCCGAAGTCTTTACATGAAAAACAAACCTTGCAGCTGTAAAACGGTAAATGGACTTTAAAAAATTCGTTTTTATTATAAATATTTAAAATCTTAAAAATACAAATATGTTTACAATGTTTGCCTTGAAAAAAAGTTAAAAATAACATTTATAATATAAGGTCAAGTTATATAAAACTGTTAGCGCAAAGGTGTTACTAAAAACTTCTTTTCTTGCAACTAGCTGTTAAACTGCAATGAAGTTTACGAATCAAACAATTTCGAATTATTTCTTAATAAGAGAATTATTTTAAATCTAGTAGTTTAAATTAATAAATATTTATCATTTTATCATTAGTACCAGCAATAGAAAACTAAATTTTTAGAAAAAAAAAAAAATAAATAAAAGAATCGTTTTTGGAATCGGAAATAATTACATGTTTAAACTTTTTTTTAATACATTCTACACTGAGATATTCGTTGCTTAGTTTTATTTTTGTTTTATAAGATGACGAAAATCTATTTAAAAGATAAATTTTGTTTCTTTACATTCTAATATATTTCAGTTGATTTGTGGACCTAACAGATTATGCCCGTTATTGAATTGAATGACAATTTTTATGATGCCTTTAGATTCTGTGAAAACGTTAATACTTACCTTATTGAAACATATTTAAATGTTTTAACTGTTAACATATCGTTTTCTATAACACAAACACAAACGATTATATATATATATATATATATATATATATATATAGATATATATATATATATATATATATATATATATATATATATATATATATACCTGGTGATACCAGATCAGGCTGCCCTGTGGCTCCCTGAGACGAAATTCACCTACATTGACGTTTTTTTTTCTTTTTTTTTTTTTTGTAAAACTTAATTATGTTCTACAAAACCAAAAACAAAAACAACAGCCTCTCTCCCTTTCTCCCTCCCCTTTTTTATTTTTATTTTTCCTACCCTACTCCCGGTCCTGGATATGACCTTAAACTACATCCGATGGTGAGATCCGGCTTACGGACTTTGGGGAATGTGGAGCCTCCTCTTAATTACCATTGCTCCCAGGTCCACCCTGACCCGGAGTGGTAGTACCTGTTAGGGTCCCAACTATGGGTTAAATAGAAACAGATATTAAAAGGGGAAAGAAACAAAAAAGAGAAGAAAACAAGACCAGATTCGGCATTAAATAACCCGAAAAGGGTTGATATGCCGTAAAACAAAACTACCAAACTACCATATATATATACACATATATATCGTCCCATTACTAATATATATATATATATATATATATATATATATATATATATATATATATATATATGTATGTATAATATTAATTTTTCAATAAATGATATTAAATTATTTTTACCAACATACGCTAGCTTTTCGAGCTTTCGCTTTCATCAATCCAGGGATGATAATGTCGGACGGTCGCATGGTTCGAATCTCTGCCACAGAGTCAACCTTGACTCCGTAAGCAAGCGCTGTAACTATTTGGCCACGGGACATTACAACATTCAAGAAGAAGATTTAATTCTATTTATGCGAAGGGCGGCATATCAAGAAATACTGACTAGAGATTCTACATACGTTGTTGGAATATGCCTTATAGGTCAGTCTATTTCCTAACAGGGATTAACTTTAATCTTATTAAAGTGGCTTATACTATTATTTTTTTGAATAAATGATATTAAATTATTTTTACCTACATACGTTAGCATTTCGAGCTTTCGCTCTTATATATATATATATATATATATATATATATATATATATATATATATATATATATATTATAGAATGTAAATAAATATGTCATAAATTTATATACCTAGGATGTATAATATAAATATATATGGGAGATGAAAAAGGAAAAACCAAAAATGATGTTTTTTTATGTATACATCAACGTTTCGTCTTTATTTGTAAGACTTCTTCAGGATGATAATATAAAGAAAAATGTCATGCAAGTACGTGCACATATTGGGTTGACATGGTGGGTTGATGGGAAGAAAGTAGTAGCCACTACTGGAAGCAGTGGGACCGAGGTCCGGGCTAGGTGAGGCTGTAGTGTGGAATGAAATAAATGTGGTTGGTTCTTAATGGAAAAAGTGGAGAGGTTAGGGTGAGCAGGGATGATGTGGATGGTTGTAAGAGAGAAAGTGTGGAGGGGTGGGGGTGAGCGGGAAATAATGTGGATGACAGTGAGTGAAGAAGTGGAGGGGTGGGGAAAGAGGAGGGGGAGTCTTTGACCAGCTGACTATGTCAAGAATGTAAGGGATGAGTAGGTTGGAGGGTTTGGGTTCATGGTGAATGAAGATGTGTGTGTGTGAGGGGGGTGTATGCGGAGAAGTGGAAGGTGGGGGAATAAATATATATATGTTTATTTTTATATATATATATATATCGGTAGAAGGATAGAAAGGAATTAGAAAAGCGACGAGGATATATCTTTTTTCAATTCAGTTGCTCAATGCAAGGTATATTCTGCAACAACAGCAATTTATTCAATTAATTTTTTCCTTAAGTCAGGCTTTTCAAAGATCAAAATCTTATCATCAGAGGAAATTGCTGGGATAGATAAGTTGGCAAAGGCCAAGATTTAAAATTTGAAAAAGTAAAATAAAGACTGTGGGGAAAAACAAGGCAAAAAGCTGTCCGAATGTGGTATATTGAGCTGTATACTTTTCACAATAGGTTTTACCTTTCCTAAAAGTTCGCTTTTAGTTCTCCACTTTATATATATATATATATATATATATATATATATATATATATATATATCTAGAGAGAGAGAGAGAGAGAGAGAGAGAGATCTTATATTGTACTGATTTGAAACAACTGTATCTACCGATATGTATGGTCTCTGACCGAAATACTATAATGCTATCTTATATAAGCGAACATAACAGTTATAATTGCAATATGTAGACTTATTTATGAAAGTCAACGGTAAAGTTTATAAGAACACTCAACTGGGCTTTCTTTTATAATGACATCTTTGATAGGATATCAAGTGATATCTATTCACTTGTGTACTTATTGACTGTAAAGCATAGACTTATGTGCTTTCTTCCTTTTGCCGCCATGTTTGTTTGCTACTTTAGCATGTGTTCGACTCGTTCTCAAAATAGCCATTATTCCCACGGCAATTCTTACGCTCCAACATACGATTACCACGATGCTTTCGGTCAGTAATGGTCAACTTACGGAATAGTCCTGCGGGGTTTCAGCTAAGTTAAACACATTTAAGATAGATCGACAATATATATTTTATTGGAAATGTATGTGCTTTCAATGGTGCATCTTGTCAAATTGTATTTCATTGGAATAAAAGTTCTAAAACGAAATATGTTAAGAAAAATGCAGCAAATTGAAATAAATTGAGGAGTTTCACATTTTTGTTCTAGCATATTCTTTTGCTACAGACTTGAATATGTAACCGGTTCTTACCCTTTAAATGCTTTTTTTTCCAAATATGACACATTCCCACAAAATGCCTATTTAATATAATATTCAACAAAAATGTGTCAAACCGCAACTTGTTTTACATCTGCAACGAGTCTGTTGGCAAGTGTGAGTAGGTATTAGTGTGATGTTGCATCAACACACCCGCTAAATAGGTAATCAGTATTTTCGATGTTACGAGCGAGTGTCATCGGTGTGTAATCTGCTTAATTCAAGAGCCTAAACTTTTAAATCTGGTCATTATGATCGTACGTAAAAATATTTCATGATTCTCTAGTGTATTATGTTTATTTAGATGCATTATGATTATTTAGATGTATATATTGTAATGTTTTGTTATAGATGTAAAATTTTATGCTAAAAAATATATATTTTTTCAAAACTTTCCTTATACTACTTTATTTTACCCCTATGAAATGTTTTTCACTAGATAACACGGTGCGAAAGAAGACCAGTTCATTACAGGTCAGTAAAAGTAGGCTTCCTGTAAATGGTAGTGAGTGAGCCAGCTCTTGAACGTTCAACAAAGACATCCAAGAAGGGAAGACAGTATCTTTTTAACTTTCCATAGTAAACTGTAGAGCCTCATGAAGGGAATTCAACTCATTAAATAATGATAATGCTTCACTTTGCGTGCAAACGTGGCAAAAGTGTTGTCAGCATGTATAACATAAGTTGTGAGTGTTACAGAACTAAAAAGAACAGATTCGTAGTATCCGACGAAGATGAAGCAAAAGTTGAGGCCAATGGACTTTCCATTGAGACCCCGTCGACCTGGCTATACATAATATCAGCGAAGCCTGAATCTACCGATTTTGTACAAAGAAGTACCAATTCTACAAAAATGTCCGTCAAAAAGAATGGAGATGTAAGGCGGCCACCATAGAGTGCGTTGACACAAATACGTATGGTCTTATCTAATAGTATAATATTGAAGAGACATCACAAGAGCACATAAAATATGTCTTAGAACCCGAATGTAACCCACGTAGGGAGTCAACACACAGATAAGAATCAGATAGGCAGTGCGTAGTGTATAACTTTCGCACATGTAAGATATCTAAGAGCAACTGAGTCAAAGAATGTTGGGCAGACCCTATCATTAATAATATGGGATTAGTGGAACACCATGCTTGTGTATTTTCGGAGGACCATATAATCTATGGCGAATTAACTTAGAGGGTCTGATCTTGTTATAGACTTACTTGGAAAATAAATTATGTTTGAATAAAGCAAGTAGACGTTTTTGAATTTTGACCGCATTTTTGCAAGTATCATCTGATAACCGGACTGGGAAAAGTTTACAGAATTTAGATGATCCATTGAGAATAGATAACATTTTCTGAACGTAATCTGCTCGATCCATTACCACTACTTCTGCACTTTTGTCTAGTTTACAAATATAAATGTCTGTGTTCCACTTTACCGTTTTACTGTTTTAAAATGCGGTTATTTCCACACAAAGTCACGGTGGTCAATAGAAGCGTTACTCGGTGTGCCAAGTCAACAAACTTAGATTTAATTCCAGATACAATATCTAGGGGAATTGGATAATGATGTAATTTGAGAAAACAGAACCTAGAAAGAAGCAAGGTTTTTTTCTTTATTAATATTAGTAGAAGAAATACACACATCTATCCCTTTGAGGAAAACTTTGATTTCGATGTCTGTTGAAACAGTATTCAAACATTTTTCGTTATTCATTCAAATTATCTGTTTCTCCTGACGAGATGATAGTCAAAAGGGCACCAGAGACAATATGTATATACTTATATATATATATTTTTATTCATTTTATACGTACATAACAGTAATCCAGTTATCATCAGCATGGCTAACTTAGACAAGGATCGAACCTTCGATGTTAATGTCAATAGTTTGGCGTTTTACTCCCAGGCTATGACGCCTTGCCTGGAATTAGTACGATTTTTATCACCTCATTATATTGTAAGAGTTTTTTATTGGTGATTGCAACGTTCGTTGTTTTTTGTTTTTTTGCTCACTACTTTTTCGATTGTTTCACTTCACATATATAATTACATATATGTACCTCAAATACCGGGGCACATTGTGCATGTAAGGCAATATACACTACAATTCTTAGGAAGCAGCAGCAGTAGCCGTAGCTGTAACACAGCCATTCGTCGCTAACAATAACATCACATAACTACATACATTTATAAGAGATAAATAATCACGTAGCTTGGTGGTGAGCGAACTCGATTACAGTCACTGTGATTGAGATTTCGATATCTGTCATAATCCGGCACACTGATGACCCACAGTAACGGCGAAACACGTGGCTGTGAATTACTGTTATATATATATATATATATATATATATATATATATATATATATATATATATATATATATAATGTTTAATCCTTAGTGCGGGCGTGACTAATAATACAATTACGAATTATTGAAGACTTCTACTCGCTCATGGCTGACGGAAGCAAGCTACTCCCGTGGAATAAATAATATGTTTCGTTCAAAATTCCGTACAGATTCCTGATTTTAACATAAAGATTCCGGAGTTCGACATAAAGATTCCCGAGTTCGACAATATATATATATATATATATATATATATATATATATATATATATATATATATATATATATATATATATATATATATATATACTAGCAAAGCTACCCGGTGTTGCCGAGGTTAGTGTGTGGGATAGCATCATATACAACATCATGGTAGGGAGAGTTTACTTTAACAATACCCTTGATGCTGTCAGCAAGATATCTTATACACCGAGCAATTCAGATATATGTTAATACTCTTAAACAAACGCTAATAAATAGATTAATTTCATTAATGTCATTAGCTTCTTTAAGGGGCAGCCAGAGACGCAAAAATACTTTCATAATGTTCACATGCAAATTATGCATGTGAATACAATTATATTGAAAGTACACTTCCTAGTATGTCTTCGTTTTTAGAGACAAAATGCTCAGACAAAGAGGTGTTCTCTTTGATTATATATATATATATATATATATATATATATATATATATATATATATATTTGGGTTGAATCAAAAGGAAAACAGTTTTCAGTGGAGGGGTTGTGTCCCCGGAGACCATCTTAATACCATCAAAATTTGCTGAAATTTTGGGAATAGACATCATTTTTGGTAATTTACCTATGGTTTCAATTTCATTTGAACTTAAAAAAATGAAAAAAAAATTTTCAGTGGGGGGTCGCGATCTCTGGGCACTCCCAGCGTTGAAGTGATATATTTCTTATATAGCCTATGCCTTTCACTCAGAGGTCAGTAGTTCACATGCTAATTTTAAAGCCATTCTGTCCAGCGATTAGGATAAACATAATACACAAATATTACTATTATATATATATATATATATATATATATATATATATATACGTTATATGGAAGATTGAAATTAGCTTGAACGAAATCCAGTATAATAAAATGGACAGACAATGTCTATGAAAGGAATGATATAATAAATGTTATATAGGAATATTAAGGAAGTGAAAATATAAAAAAGTTGGGAAAAATTATGATGAGGGAAAGACAAATTATTTTTCAACCGCACACATCTTACCTCTGTGTAGGAAAATGTTTTGGTCAGTTTGTGTGCTTGTATAATGAATAATAATTGAGACGTCCCAAATAAATTTTTATTCAGTCCTGAGATGTTGGTGTTGAGTTTCAGAATGAGATAAGCTTCGTATTTTCATCTGTGTCGTTGTCTCTAAAAAATAAAGCTGATGAGTTTGCATTTAATTTTGTCTATGGTGTGGTTTAGAATAGTATAATGCATAGCTGTTGTGTAGTGTGTCAAATCATCTCTAATACTTTGTTTATGATTGCTAAGATGTAGTCATAACTGCCGGCCTGTTTCACCAACATAGTAATCTTTTGTGCATCTGGTGCAGTATATTAAATAAACCACATTCGTTCTATCGCAGATGATAAGGAGAGGTTTATGTTGGATGTGTGTGCCTGGAGGTGTCAATATGTCGCTGGTGGTGTTGTATTGGTATATTCTGCATCTATGGTAGTTGCATGTTTTGTTTTCGTGAGGTTCGAGGGTGTTGTGTATTTTGGTTGATGTTGGTAGAGAATGTAGGTTCGGGGGCTGTTATTTCTCACTAATGGGTGGTTTGTTGTCTATCGTGTTTATGGTGTGGACATATTTTAACTTTTGGAATATCTTCTGGAGGGGTTCATGTGCTTTGTTGGTGTTGTGGTTGAAGTTACATACCAGTGGTATGTGTGAACATATATATATATATATATATATATATATATATATATATATATATATATATATATATATATATATATATATATATTAATGTATGCGCGAGAACATGGACATTATTGGTTAGAATCAACGCGCGATTGATTAGTTCACTCGGAATAAAATTCCCCTTAGATGTTGTTACAACATTTCCCTAGGAGGGAAACTTCGATAAAAAGCTGCAGCTTCATGGTTATCTAAAGATGTCGATTTTTGCTTGTTTTGGGACAAATGCCCATGGTGCTCAGGCAGTGGGATTGGTCGTGTGCCAGATTTTTCGTCACAATAAATTATTTCACGTACAGGTATTTCTTGGTAAAATATTCATACGTGTTTGTACCTTATGTGCATTTGTTAGAGGAGGTAATGCTCTTGATGACTGAACATAATAATGTCCGAGTGAATGGCAATAAGAGCTCTAGAACGTTTACTCAAGAAATCTTACCCGATAGGTGTTCGAAAGCACTAGAGCGTATGCTCGATTGTCATTCTGGCACTGCTAGAAAGCTTATATCTATTAATGTCGGTTGCTCAAACGTCCGAACATTGCTATGCATTGACTCAGCTGAAACCCCGTCCGAAACTGTCGTCTGCCCATCTTACAAAAGAACTGACATCTTACGACATGGATATTGTAGCATTATCGAAAACCAGACTTAGTGATCAGGGTCATTTCACTGTGGTTTTTGCTGGGTACACGCTATATTGTAATGACAAGGTACAAGGCTATAAGCCAGAAGTCAGTGTTTGCTTTTCTGTTAGCAAAGCAATTGCATCAAAGTTGGAGCAACTACCATGTGATTATAGTGATCGTACATGGTACAAAATATGTATTTACCATTGATTAATGTTTATGCTTCAACTTTGAATTCTAAAGATGATGAAAACCTTGCGCTGTATTCATCTCTTAAACAAGTATTACTCAAGGTTAATCATGCAGATAGACTTGTCACTCTTGTCATCCATCACTGCACAAGAATGTAATAATAACGGTTTGTTATATTTGCAGATATGTACTGAGGTTGACCGCAAACACTCTTTTTCGTCAGGAGCAGAAGTACAAAACCTGTGTGTACCCTGGCCCCATGACATGGCATGTAATTTACTGTTTTGATGAGAAAGAGGGCTATTAGGGATGTTCATATCATGCGTGGTGCCAATTGTTAGACGGATCATCGACTCGTGCGAGCTAAATTTCAATGTGATGTATAGCCAGCTATGCGGAACAGATGTATAATTCTCCCGAAGAAAGTAAATGTTAATCCTCTTAAAACTGAAGCGGTAAGAAAGCTGACAAAGTGTATTGAGAACACCACTTACGAAGACACATGGGAAGCCATGAAAGAATCTTTGTGTTAATGTGCTAGGAATGGTTGAACGAAAACACAAAGATGTATTGGGTGAGAGCGATGTAGAAATTCCGGCCTTGAATGATTAAAATGATAAAGACTCCTTTCTTGTTGCCGAATGACAACAACCAAGTATTGAGCAATAAAGATTTTTTGAAGTTAAAGGCAAATGTGTAGTGTAAACTAATATTATGTACACCCCCTTATCGATCAAATCTGCGAATCAAATCTGCGAAACGTAAACACTCCAACGTCAGAAAATAAGATTGAAAAAAGTTTTCGTTCTTGAGTGGAACGGAGTCATTCTTCAACACAATGTTCTGACATCTAAAACTTTCGACTACGGAAAACAAACAACAAAAGTTCTATCGATTTTTCTTCTTTTTAATCATTTTTACACATAAAATTTTTTACACATAAATCAGTTTTGAACAAGCTTATCGATAGGTGTATAAAGTCCTTTACGGATGCAGGTCCATCGTCTCGTTGCCGCCGTCGTCGTCGCCACGATCATAGTTGTGAGCCCGACCGCTTTTCCGCATGCTGCTCATGGTTAGTTTATAACAAGTTTCATTAAAAAAAAACAGAACATGGCGAGGAAGAGGGGCCCGCCCGGAGATTACGTGCATTGTGTAACTTCCGTTTGTTTTCCCTCCTTTGCTCCCGACCTCCAAATATTTCCATTAAAACGATATCTACTATGTAACACTAAGGGTTATTAAAAATTGCTGGTAGGATTCAAAGTCCAATGAAATCCAAATAGCGTCTAATACAAAGAATGCAAAACATTTATACAACCTGCTAATATAGGTGTATTTTCCAACTAACTTACCTATAACACAGCCCCGCGCTGAAGATGTCAATTAATCTTGAAGAATCACATGGCTATTCCCTTTCCAGATGACGTAATCATTTTGATAAACCTCTCAATAGACAATTTGTGATAGATAATCAGTTCATTGCGTCAATGAAAACTGAATCAATCATATTCTCTCGAAGACATATTTTCAGAAAGCTACATATAAATTAAGTAGTGGAAAATCCCCTGGTATGGATGAATTGTCTTTAGAGATTTAAAAGTTTTGTATTAACAGGTTTCCCCCGAAACTTTCTGATCTTATGCAACATTTATGTGGAATGTTGAAGACATACCACAGAATCGGAAAGATGCATTAATTGTTTTCTTGTACAAGGTCAAGGGTGCTAGACATGCTTGTGGTAACTTTTATGAGATAGCATTACTGGATGTGGAAGGTAAGATCTAAACACACATACTGTAGATGGCGTTATTTTAGAATCTCAATTTGGTTTCAGAAATGGGAAAGTTACAGTTGATATGATCTTTTCCGCTAGGCTCTTGAGCAATACGTTCGCTTGTACCAAGTCGTTATAGATGGTAACAAGGCTTTTAACACAGTCAATAGAAATGGTTACACACTGATAGTTGTGATCTTTTGCACATTCTCAAGCGGGCATGAAAGATCGTATGGATTGTTTTAGATTGGTATGTAGTTTTAAGAAAACGTTGCTTTGTATCAACCTGCACCAGGAAAACTTTGGTCGTATATATAGTACACATCAAAAGGCTAGCATATTTTCATCAGAAATGTATACATACGGTCCTATGTGTTACATGACAGATGCATATTAGTTATGTGGGGGTGCTTCAACGGCGTGCTTGTTGTAGTATTGAAAGTATGTTACACAAACATCGCTTAAGCTGGTGTAGGAATGCATGTTAGATGAGCGAGGATCGTATCCCAAAGCAGCTTTTTCATGGAGAATAAAAGATGTCATCTTATAAATCAAAACTGAGATACAAGGACTCTCTATATATCTGTCTCAAACGATCGGACCCTGAACAGTAATTGGGAGCAGGGTGAACTAAATAGACAAACATGAAGATTGTGTTTCAATATTTGTGTGCATGAATATGAGAGAAGACGCAGTGAACATGATCAACTTAAGAGAACCGCTTGGAAATTACCAAATGAAATGGTTGCGATTCTCTGTGATTGGGTCTGTGGCAATCTGTGCCATGATTGAAACGACATATGAGAGTCAACAAAGATAGAGCCCAGTCTACAACTACAATTATTGTGTCGGTGGGTGTAACCGTTTTTGTGGGATTAAAAACGTCGTATACGATATTCTCATAATGTAAAGAAGCAATGCAACTACCGAATATTAATTATGCTTCCACCATATATGAATATATATATATATATATACATATATATATATATATATATATATATATATATATATATATGTGTGTGTGTGTATTCGATATGTTTCTTTATTAATTAGATGTTTAGAGTTAAATTAAAGTTCTTCTGAATTTATTTCATATTACCAATACATATATATATATATATATATATATATATATATATATATATATATATATATATATATATATATATATATTACTATTTCATGTATCCACATAAAATTTTATGTATCAATTTTCAGTATTTACTTCAACAGTGCTCGATAGTAAGTAGAGCTAGGTAGTAAGTTATAAAAATATATTTATAGCTACACAGAGGCCTCCGCGTTTCGTCCCGGGGAGAATCTTCAGGCTAAAATGCATGGAGTTACCTTTGCTGGGTGTTTTTATATACACGACTAGCTGGTTAACCAATGAGATTCTTTGTTGTTCTCTTAGTTGGGCTTCTCACGAACTAAGGTTCAATTAGTTTTATTTCCTATTTCCTATTCTATTGTTCTGTTTTCTATAGAGTGGCATATCCCTGTTTCATTGTAGTGTCAAAATAATGAGTGAACTTTCTTAACACGTAGTTCATTGTATTTCTATTTTAGGTTTTAGCTTTTACGTTTTAGTTTAGTTTTTTACTGATTTTTCTGTTTATTTATTCATTTATTTTTTAATGTACTGTTAGCCTAAGGTAAATTTCATACTGGTAGGCAGCTGTTTGATTTTGGGGGTCTTAGTCTTAAGATTCCCCCGGGGTAGAAATGCGGGTGCCTCTGTGTAACTTAATTGACATACACATGTTTTCATAACTTTATATATATATATATATATATATATATATATATATATATATATATATATATATATATATATATATATATGTTTTATATACATACATATACGCGTCATCCTTTCGGGAATCGCCAGTGTAGAGATAATTATTCATACCGATCGCAGGATTCGAAATCCCGAAACACGAGTCATGTTATAACTCAAATTCCGACGTCTTAACCCATTTGGCGACTATAAACAACCTGATAAAACAGCGAGAGATTATAACTGTTATAGGTAGCTACTTAAAATCATGAAGGCTGTGTCAATACTGCTCGCTACAATTCAAAGCCTAGATTGGGGATGACAAGGAATTATATAAACACGTAGTGACTGATATTTGGCGTTGTTTTAATTTTTACGAGGTTTAATTATTTATTCACTTATTTTGTGAATCTGTTATTTATTTTTTGGTTATTTTTGTTGGGTTATTGTTTATTTATTGTTGGTTTATTTGTTTTTTAATATTTATTAAAATTTGGGAATATGTGTGTAATATTCTGAACAAGTTGAAACCAAATTATTTAAAACACAATCTCATATGTTCGTGTGAAACAACTTACTCAGAGATACACATATACACACATACACGCATACATACATACATAAACACAAGCACCTCAGAATATATATATATATATATATATATATATATATTTATATATATACATAGATGCATTCGAATCACAGACATGAATTTGATTAAATCGATTGAATATATATTTTTTAAATAAAATGAAATATTGAGTTCAAAACAGAATTAAATGTTATATTATATGTATACGTTTCATTATTTCATAATCGTCAGTGTAGAGATTATTGTTCAATCCGGTTGCAGGATTCCAAACCCCAGAAAAAATCAAATTCCGACGTCTTAATCCTCACAGCGATTATGAACAACTACATAAACAATGAGAGTTTTACACCTATTGTAGGCAAGAGTGTTCAACTTATGAAGGAACATGCATGAAAGCTATGATTTTGACGGCTGTGTTAATACAGTGACTAGCCTAAATTGTGGACGACACACACACACACACATATATATATATATATATATATATATATTAATACACTATACACTTCACGTTCGAACTTACATTATCAACTTTAACACACATTTAAAAGAAAATAAGATCAATTAGATGGTGTTTGGTGATTAATCTTATGGCACTAAAGTAAACGATTGCGACTTTACCAATTTTGAAATAAATTGTTTAAAAATCAAATTATGTCATCCTAATCAACAACTTGCATAGGACAACATGTCTGCAAGTTTAAGAGGCCTGCGGGCTTGAAAAGCCATATACAATATGCTCACGATATGAACAAGCGATGCAAATACCTAATATTGATTATGCTGCTACCACACACACACACACACACATATATATATATATATATATATATATATATATATATGTATATATATATATATATATATATATATATGTATATATATATATATATTAATACACTAAGACACTTCAGGTTCGAACTTACGTTATCAACTTTAACACACATTTAAAACAAAATGAGATCTTCAGATTAGATGGTGTGTTGTGATTAATCTTATTTCGCTAAGGTAAAACATTCGACTTTAGCAATTTTTAAACGAATTATTTCAAATCCGATTATGTCGTCCTGTCGACTAAAACAATACAATTTTAAACGAATACATTTACAAAATGTGGCTTTCGTTTTATTGATTTGAAGAATAGTTAGCAAGCAATTATTTGTACAGTAAGAATACAAGAAATATTTATGTTTTAAAATAATTACTTGTCTTCAATTTTTACTAAATATAGAAAAAAAGACACACATTCGCTTTATTTATATGTTTACAGGGTATTATGCAGATTGATGTAGAAAGCAACGTTTGATTTCCTGGGCTCCCACTAGTATATTACCATTTTATGTATATACACTTTTATTATAAAATAATATCAAATCTATTTAGTTTTGGGTATTTACTTAAGAAGTAATACGTAAGCAGAGCTTAGTAGTAAAATGACATGTAATCTACAAGGAAACATTTGTTTTATGCTCGAGGAATGCAATATAAACGTTTATGTGTAGCTTACTTGGGAAAAGTATATTTTCATATTACCTTATATATATATATATATATATATATATATATATATATATATATATATATATATATATATATAAAAATAAAGTTCGGTAGGTTTATATATTTTTATGTATATCATTCACTCTAAAACTCATTTATTGATCTTCAGTAATTTTACAACACAGCTGCTGGGCGTCGTGGGTTGTAATTTGGGCTATAATTAGTTTAATTTAAGTTTTATGAAAAGTTATACAAGGCTGTTGATGCCCTTTGTGGAAATTCAAATACCTTAAATTTCTTTTAATTTTTAAGTTTCTTTGGAGTATTTTAAAGGGTTATAGGAGACATAATAGATATGTGCAAAACCTTCCATTTTGACATTTTAATATTTTAGATTTGCATTTAGTTTCATCCAAAGTCATAAGACACGACATAAGCAGGGTTTCCTGAATTTCTATGTCTTCTTAAGACACCTTAGCTTAAGCCTTATATTTTAGATATTGTCCAGAATAAAAATCATGTAATGAATTTTGATCAAAATTCGAATAAAGATTATAAACATAAAGTTTAGTTTTATCATATCTTGATTTTAATCTTCTCAAGAGGGCATAAATGTGATGCAAAACTGTTCTGTTCGGGGGATTAATTTTACCTGTTCTGGGACGGGTATTCTTCTAGTTACTATATATATATATATATATATATATATATATATATATATATATATTATAATCGTTACATCGGTTTTATTACAACAACACTTTCCAGAAGACTAACCTTACATCTCTCCGACACTAGCTCTATTTTCCAACGCCTAAAAACATGATAGTCCGCTTTCTCAATATAGACACATCCTAGTAAATAATACTAAAATAATACACCACGATACCAACATACAATATTAAAAGTTCTTGGACCCCTTTACACAAAAACTCAACATCCCACAATCAATAATGTGAATTACGAAACTAGTGACAAGATGTTAAAGTATTTAGCATAGTAACTTTTTAAATCTTGCACGCGCTTAGTACGTAATCCAGTTTCAATGCAACATCTCAATATTACAAACGCTTATTTTAAAGCCGTGTATTACTTACCATAAAACAAAATCAACAGTAAAAACATAGTTGTAAAAACACCAACACTAACGCCGCCTGATGATTATTAGATGAATCTAATCGAAAGTACTTGCGAATACAGAAAGAAAAATTGATCAAGAACCCCACGGAACTTACATACACGAATTAGACCGAATTCGGAAAATTAAAACAATTAAAAAAGTCTTCTCAAGCAAAAACACACCGGGTTATTTAATAATTATTGCCTAAATGAAAATATGCTGTCTCTATATACACACACACACACAATATATATATATATATATATATATATATATATATATATATATATATGTATGTGTGTGTGTATACGTACATATTTATATATATGCCTAATTGTGTATACGTATATGTGCTTATATATACATGTAAGTGTTAAATATGGACACCTTCCCCAAACCTGATCTTGTCTGTCGCCCTGTAACCCTCTCTCGCTGCCTCTTTTTTTACACGACCGTGATTGTTTTAACCTTCCCGTTTCTCACTACCATCCCCTAATACTCTCTACTGGCAATTCAATCTCACACTGCCACTATCTATTTGTATTTCATAATTTATTTTTCTTTCTTCACAAGCGGTCCCAATTTTAATCTCACACCACATGTTTCAAACATTTGGTACTTTTATTTTATTTTTCGTCAGCTAATCATCCAGTGGAAGTCCTATAATAGAGACGAAACGTTGATGAATACATACATGATATTTTTTGGTTTTCCTTTTTCAATTTCCATTACGTCGGAACAATTTTTCCATTCTTTATAATATATATATATATATATATATATATATATATATATATATATATATATATATATATATATGTATATATATATATATATATGTATATATATATGTATATATGTATATATATATATATATATATGTGTGTGTGTGTATGTGTGTGTATGTGTGTGTGTGTATGAGGGTGTATGGATTTAGTAAATATTTTTTTAAATGTAGGAACTCAACTAGAACTAAGATTCCATTGCTCATTCACAGAAAAGATTGAGACTCATACCGAATATAACTCTCTTTATGTCAATAAATAAATAAAACTCGCTTCAGTTTAACAAATGCAGCTATAAACTGGTGATACTCTTGTATTTTAAATATAGATTTAAAATAATTTTGTTGATAAATAAGATATATACCTGAAAATAAAACATATACTGATTGTGTTATGCGTTTCTTTTCATGGAAATCGCTCCAGACAAAATAGCTAACAAGAACAGATATGATTACCGCAAAGACAGAACATGCCTATTGGCCTTAGTCTTGAAAAGACCAAGGTTATTGGTAGGAAGGAAAACAGTAAGCAGGAAGAGAGTTCCACAAGGCTGTGATTCTTGAAAAATAGCTATTGGAATAGGAAGTTGTATTACAATGAGATATCAAAACAGCGAATTGATAGAGACCACTTAACCAAAGTGTCAAACAGGCTGGAACAAAAGAAGCGGAAATAGATCACACAATTCTAGAGATCACATGCCATAATATTATTTATAGAAAAGACTAGCAACGTCATGTAAGTGAGAGAGAGGGGGTGAAGAGAAGAAAAAAGAGTAGGGTTAATCAAATTACAGACACGTTTCTGCACCTTATCAAGAACCCTCAAATAGGACAGAGATTCACCCGCCCAAATATGACAACAGTACTCCATACATGGTCTGATTGTAGATTTGTGGGATACAAAATAGCCTCAGGTGTGAGAAAGTGTTAGAACGATAGAGAGACCCGACTTTACGAGAAGCAAAAAGATCAATGGATCTAATTTATGAACTCCAAGAAATATTTGACGAGAGAGAAAGACCAGGAAGTTTCGGGGTCGATATCTCCTCAAGAGCAGATACATCCATAAGAATCTCAGGAAGAAAAGGGACACGTCTACGATTGAAAGACATGAGCTGAGTCTTAACTGGATTAAACGAAACAAGCCATTTCGTACCAGAATCCACAAATGAACCCAGGTTAACTTCTAGATCAGCTGTATATTTTGACTGATCCGAGGGAGATGAGCAAGAAGCCACACCAGAAAAGATAGTGGTATCATCAGCATAAATGGTAATTCTTTTAGCAATATTCTCTGGAAGATCATTTATATAGAGAGGAAACAGTGTTGGATCTAGGTAAGTTTAAATGTTGATTACAAAATCGTAAACATTTTTCGAAATGTTTATCAAACACAGAATGTACAGGTGTCATTAACGGACATACTAATTTGTTTGAAGTTAATGTAGGGCTACGCCAGGGGTGTCTCTTATCTCTTACTCTCTTCAACGTTTTCTTGGAATTTATGATGAAAAAACTGGAAAGTCTGCAATCAACAATGAGCTCTCTGTACTAATATTTGTTATGCTTATGACACCACGCTCATTGCCGCTGTTTTCGATGAGTTGAAACTCTGTTCATCTGAGTTTGAAGCCTCACGTAAGAAATGGGGATGAAAGGATCCAAGGCAAATGCAAAGTCTTTTACTCTGTTAGAGATAGTATCTCACTAGACAACAACACACTTTTGGTGTTCTTGGTCCACTGGTTTCAGGATCATCGAAGAATATTAATAACAACTTCAGTATTTGGACTGCTTAAATAAAAGATATGGAGCAGGAAGTACACATCAGCGCCTCTGAAGTTAAGACTTGACAGTATATTGGGTATTGCTGCATATGCAAGTGAAACATGGACTAAACTGATGGAGCATGAGATGAAGTTCAATGTGCTTAAAATAAAATGTTTAAGAACAATCTTTGAAGTAACTTTTCGAGATAGATTAAGAAATTCTGATATAAGAAAGAAGCTTTATATTAACAGATCCACGAACAACGTTATCCGAAAATAAGATTAACATGGTGTGGACATGTTTTTTGACTACCAGACTGAAGCTATATAATGAAATCATGCCAAGCACATTTTTTCAAGAAAGATCAACAGATGGGCCGACCATATAAGGGTTGGGGCTATCATGTCACTCCTGACAATCACAAAAACTGAGCCAGTAACGGAATTTAGTTTTCAAGCATGTGTTGAAGCATTCTGGAAAATGTAAATAAGTAAAGTTTATTACTAATGGACACTTTGTATACAATGCTTTGTACATGGGTTGTATAGTATCGATTCTGTGTTCATTATACCATCTGCCCAGGCATTGGCTTCTTTTTTTTCTTGGCGTGGATGGGAGTGTAGCATCTGTTCTGTTTCTATGATATTATTCTGACAGGAATTACCTCTTTCTTTTTATGTGAGGGTAGTGTAGTATCTGTTCTGTGGTCATGATACCACACCCCAGACATTATCTCATCCTCTAAGGGGCCGTGTTGTATATGTTCCTTCGTCATAAATAATAGTTCGAACATGCCATTACAAGGAGCATATTTTTGCTTATATGAATTAATATATATTATAAGTTAGTATAATACCAGCGTGAATAATAACGACCAGAAGAATAGTATAATACCAGCGTGAATAATAACGACCAGAAGAATAGTATAATACCAGCGTGAATAATAAAATAATTCCATATTGAAGGATAACGCTTAAGAATATTGTGACAAATTGCATAATAATATAATAACAGACAAAACATGCTAACGGTAAGAATAATAATATAATAATTCGCAATTCAAGTCATATTCTCTAAACTTAAGAACTCTTAAGTTAAACTTAATCTATCTCCCTCCATCCTTTCATTCACTCCGTGCCCCGCCTTCTCATTCATGAGTATTCGCAGCAGAACCGCAGCAGTCGAAAGCTTAAAAACTGACTTCTGAATTGTTGCCCGGTACCAAGCTTTGAAAGGAGCAGTTGCCAGTTCTATACCTACTGCATTTTTCACCTTCTTATTCGTTCTTATCCTCCTATTTCCTCTTTTACATGCTGATGTACATTTTGGTTAACAGAAACAAACGAGTTGAATCGTTTTCCAAATATCAATTAAATCCTGTGTGATTAAATTTTAAATAAAATGTATTTAGAGTGAGATGAGGATTTTCTGATCCACCTTCAATAGTCCGAAGAGAAACATAATAAGCACAATAATAATATGACGATGGCGTCAAAATATTACCCAAACTCATCACAATGACGTCATATACCTATCAATATGACGTCATGTTCGCAAAATAACATTAACAATTGTGATCACATTAAATGAGAAAATGGCTATTTGCCCCCCCCCCCAACAAAAATCTGCTTTGTAATTTTTCGATATTATTTTGCCCGAGTTATGCCCGAGTTATGCCGGAGTTACACCTACTGGGTGTTTGTTGTGTATATTTCAAGTTTTAGCAATACATACACACAAAGAGATCATTGCCTTATTGAGATGAAATAGTTTGTGGTGTTCGTTTTTTAAATTAGTTTTTATCTAATTTCAACAGAATAAAACACTTGTTGAACCGTTTATTTTCGGATGTTTATTTCATAATCCGCTTTTAATTTGACGCGTCTATCATTTCGCTAAACATCGTCATAGAATCCGAATATACAATTATTTTAATCTTTAAATTCGTTTCGAGAAAAAACCATTTTATCCTGTTATTCTCTATGTTAATTACCAACTTTCTCAGACGTGGGCGGGCTTTGGAAATCGAATAACCCTACTGCTGTTGCGGATAGGATATTATCAAAGAAAAGAATGACAATGTCTACCAATATGAAATAATTATTTTTATCGACAACGTAATTAAAATAATGCAAAGTAAGTAAGTGTTTGTAAAGAATGAGAGTTCAAAGAGTCCGAGAACGTTCTGGTGAAAGGAAGCTGTTTGTCTATAAGGAGAAATTACGTACACATGTTTGTTTCAGCTATCGCCTTGTATGAAAAAGGAATTGAACAAACATGTTCATTTCAGTTGCTACCATGTGCGTTTATGTGTGTGTAAATGGACTAGGCATGGTAGTGTGTATGTATATTAGCGTGCCTGTTTTGTAAGTGAGAGAGTGTGTGTATTTATTCTGAACGAATTAGGAAGACTGAGTTGAATCTTTGACAGCTGAAAGAGAACATTGGAGTTTAGATTTGTCGTTGTTTTTGCGGTGTTGTTGATAAGGAGTTCATTACAGAATTACACGGTCGATGTTTGTGTAGCGAGTCCATTTCATGGCTTAACTCCTACATTCTTTAACGAAATCATAAACATACTGATATTGCAAAGCATAACTTAAGTTATGGGATCGTAAAAAGTGTAGTTCTCGTCAGATGCTTTTGCAATGATCGGACTTTACTGAATTTTTGGGAATCTATATAAGTGTGTGTTTTTTTTCGTTTATAGTTAAAATATTAAAATTAGAGGTCAGACATTTCCTTGGGAGAATTTGTAGCGGGAAAGACAATATCTAAAAGAATGACAAAGTCTTTCCATACAAAATAATTTATTTTAATTGACAACTTAATACAATGCAAACATATCTGTTCATAAAGAATGAGAGTTCAAAGAGTTTGGGAAGGTTCTGGTGAAAGGAAGGTGTTTGTCTATGAGGAAAAATTAAGCACACGTTTTTTTTCGTATCCGTTTAGCTGTGTATAAATGAATAGGCATGCATACATGTGGTTGAATTAGCGTGCTTGTTCTGTTAGTAAGAGAATGGATGTGTGTTTATTCCAGATGACGACATGTGCTTTTACGTGTGTGTACTAAGCGTGCCCCTTTTTTGTTTATTAAGAAAGTGTTTGCGTCAATACACTTGTGTACATGTGGAGCAGCGTATGTGTGCTTCGTTTGGCTACAGAAGTTCGTGAATGTCTCTTGTTATGTGCGTATTAATGCCGAGAGGTCTGTCGCTCTGCAAAAAAAAGCTAAGCTGCTTTATGTTGTTTGCATGTTGTTGTCTATAAAACAGCGGGAAAGCGAAGAACGGTTGTGTGTTTAGGTTTTTTATAGTACGCGTTGGAATTTGGGGTTTAATATGTATTGCAGTGTTTTGGGATTAAAGAAACTGCTGAGTTGATATTTTGTCCAATAAAAAGTCGATACGTAATAAGAATATTACCTCTCTTTTCATCTTCCTCTTCCAACACTGTATTTATTGTGAAAATAACCATATATTTCGGTGATATTATTTTGTTTAAATGTTATGTCCTCATGAAGATATGAATTTTATGCAAATATGAGTATTTACAAAAAATCCTTGGCTTTTGTCAGCAGACAAGACTATCCTAAGAAATCACCGCCTCATGCTGAACTCAGCCGACAAGGATAATAGTCCCAAGAAACTCTTCCCAACAATCTCATCTATTGCAGCAAACCCCCAAATCTAAAAAATAATTTTAAAAACTGACTCTTCTTTTTTAATATCACTGCCAACGCGATCTCGTTTCTTGGACGAAATCACATATGCAAATTAAATTTCTTCTAATCGCCGCCTTTCCTTCTATTTTCAAAGGGAACTTGGATTCAATAATGAAGGTTAACAAAATAAACGAAAAGAAAAATATATTTCAGCTTTTTAACGCTATCATCTTTTAGAAAATAATATTTTTATATTGTTATGCTTTTTGATAATTACCAACTTTCTCTACCGTATAAGTTTTCTCAGGAAGTTGTACATAATACTATTTTTGGTGACATTGTATGTTCATTAAACGTCATGTTCTCATGAAGACATACATTTGGAGAAAGTATGAATAATTACAAGAATTAATTGTCTTATGTCAATTTTTGTGTAATCGTTAAATCTTTCATTTGTGATCAATATCATTGATGATGAATGCGTAAGTAGGAGAGAGAGCGATGGTCAAGTGGATAACGACGTGAAATAACGACCTGGGTTTTGAATCCAGTCGTTTCCATACACCCCCTTCCACTTATGGATATTGCAACCCTCATGTAAGTACTCGAGTCAAGAAGCAATCGGGAAAACCAATGCCAAGAACAGAATAAAAGCCGATCAGAAAAGTCGAACCATGCTGATTAATACGAATGTCCATGTTTGACTGCGAAAGTACAATCATACTGTGGTCACATGAGGGAGAAAGGCTTAAAATGTGAGAAAATTGGAGACAATTCTGAGATGAAGTTTTATCAGAGTTTCAACAGACAAAGCTATTCCGAACTTGCTAACGAGATTTAACAAATTTGATTTCTCAGAAAATTTCAGAAAACTACAAAGTGTGTTCCACGAATCAACTCATTGCTTTCAGCTCTGTAGTAACAATGATTCTGCCCACAAGGAGCACGACTTCAGCATAGATTTTGAAATAATTATATTAGCGTGCATATTTTGTTGTTTTTATTACATCTGTTTATTTTGTTGGTTTATTTAAGTCTTCTCTCTCCCTCTGTCTTTTATACTGGTACATATGTTATCATGTAAATTCATGGTGTAAAACGTTTATTTTATAATCTACTTTTTTTTTCTTATGTTTCGGAATTTTTAGATAAGTGTTGATCATTTCTATATTTATTGGACTACTGTTTTCATTTTAGATCTTATTCTCAGAAGATTGCGGTTGATGTAAACTCTGATCATAATTAAGTGCGTCTTGTCGAACTCAGGAATATTTCTATCGAACTCGGGAATCTGTACGGGATTTCTTTAATTCACGGGGGCAGCCTGGTATTGTTTGTCAGCCATGACCAGGTAGAAGACTTAAGTAATTGGTAATTATATTGTTAGTATCGCCCTTACTGAGGATTGAGTCTTCAACGTACAGAACACTGCTACGTATAACTGGTTATTACTAGTACTTTTATCCGTTGCGCCACGGGTGTGGCATGTTTGTATACTGGGCGCCATTTTCTACTGCTACTACTACCACCACCTAAATCTTGACATTAACCAGTCTCAATATTACAGCAATAGCAGCCGATCAGCAATGAGAAAATAAAAAACATAAACAATGTTGGGTTTTCATTTTTCATTGAAAAAGATCAGTGTTGCAGAAATTTAAATGTAATGTGAACAAACATATCTCTACACAACTTCATAATCAGATGCCCCTATAGATATTGCCTGCATTTTTCAGTAGCCTCCCCTACGCTCAGTGGCATTGTGCTTTGTTTGGGGTGACTAAGAGTAAAAGTAAGAATATACAAATAAATAACTTGTTTATGAATAAACGAAAATGCATTGGTTTAATACTTTACACTATTGCATTTTTGTTTAAAATAAATAATGTATAAATAGTAAATAATGGACTTCCAACAGATTTATCGGATTCCGGTTGACCCACTAAGATATTAATGTTAGCTATATACTTTTAAAATTCTCATAAGTTTTGTTTGTAGTCGCGGCAGCTGATATTACTATATATGTTATTCTTGAAATATGCCTTCATTCAAACAATCTTCAAAGTCGGATGAAATATTTTTCGAATGAAATTAAATCGGAATAAATTTTCGTTCTTAAGAATATAGATAATGTTGACGAATCAGAATAAAATATTGATTTGGTAGGAAGAAATATATTAATTAGAAATATTAGAGAATCAGAATGGCATATAGACGTTTAGCATTACTAAATAAATGGTTCTTGATATGCTTCCTATTCATATTACATGCATGTTATGTCTATTATACACATGTCTGGTTGTGTATCAATTCATTCTAAAGGTTTTACCGTTGTTGAAAATATTAGTGTTAGAAGAGTTAGGTGTCATATAATTTGGGATTTGTATAAACAGTTGTTTTACGTGATTGGATCATGTGTTAATACATCCTCGTTGGTGAGTAGGTTTCTTACATGGCAACACTGGACTTTTAGTAAAATTTTATATGATATCAAAAAAAGTCCACGGAAAATGACCGGAAAAAAGTAATGAAAATATAAAACATAAAAAAGGCGGAAGTAAAATAGTGAAAAGCAAAAACAAACAAAAAACCTCCCCCCCCAAAAAAAAACGTAGATCAAAACTTGAAAATGACTCAAAAAGTAAAAACAAAACGATACTCTATCCCAGAAATGTAATTGAAAGGACATCGATATATATATATATATATATATATATATATATATATATATATATTGATTGATTGATTGATTGATTGGCAGAGGGATTAATAGGTCGATATCGTGAAACTAACAACGCCATTAAGATTGACAAATTCTTCCAACTTGGTGCAATCAAAGTCAACGTTGCGAACATTCAAGATACCATGAAGGATTCTCTTATCTTTGTCCACCCTTTAATTCCACTGAGGGTTGCCAATAAATGTCGACCAATTAAATCTTATTTATTATTTGACCTGAACCGTTTGTATCGCTGGGACCTCATCAGATGCCTTGTCAGAGTCGTTGAGTTATGCCCCTATTATTGTTGTTTGTTGTTTGGGATAGATCTTTGACTTTGTTTATTTTCCGCGAAAGAATGGACGCTTTTAACTAAATGAAATAACATACCATAAAGGATCCACCGAAAATACTAAATAAGCGAAAAAAGTGAACATTTTAATAAAATGTTATTTGATTGGAATAAATGTGTTAGTACTGTAGAAATGAATATTTACACATATCACTTTCTACTTTTCTGTCATACTTATTCAAATAAGATAGGATAATAAATATATATATAATGAAAAATTGTTAGATTACACATGCACAGAAACGAGTGCTCCCAGCCAACCGCCTCGTATCAAAGTAAAACACTTTTGCAAACAGATACAACGACGTGTTCATTCATTAATGTTGTATAAATCAGATGATTTTATTGTTCGCATTAGTTTCCACGATATCTCTCTAGTTAGAATTATTTCCAGAAAGAAATCGGGTACTTACAGGAGGAACCACATTAAGTTTGTCAACATCCAAAGTGTATGTGTTTCTGTGGAACGAACTGGATTCGAACTTGTAACACTCAGGTTGTCAGTCCGTGTCGTTAACGACTTAGCCACCATCACTACCCATCAATGGGTTGATCTATAAAGAAAGTATGAAAATCAATTAGTCAGAGGATGTGCCCGGACCGCGACAAGAGAAGATACAAAATTAAGACTCGGTCCTGGTTGTTCTGGTCACGATTAAAACAAAACGCATCTTATTCTCTCCACTGTTTTCTATTCTTTCTTACAAAGATAAAGTTGTAAGAAAAATATAAGAATTACGTTTATTTTATTAACTCTTCATGTTTTTCTACCAACACATATGGTATTACTACACAAACTCTTAAAAAAACACTAAACATTTTTCAAGTTTTGTAACTCTCTATGTTAAAATTAATAATAATTATGATAATAATACGACTGCATGGGAAATACAGTTTATTCGGAACTATGCCAAAGTCCGCCCTTAAAAAAGTAAGGAAATGGTACAAGCACAAACCTGAGAAAGTATTGAAAAGCGAAAGCTACACAATTGACAAATGCATCTAATCAAAGATAATAATAATCAAAAGAAAGAAAAAATGTCAAATCGTATATTTTGCTGTCCCAGCAGTTCACAGAGTAAAGATCTAGGAGGCATAAAAACGAAGCAAATATATAGAACTTGCTAGAGAACTGAAAAATATAAAACATGAAGAATATCCGTATAATACCAATAATTGTAGGAGTACTAAGAACGGTCTCGAAAAAACTGAAAAAAGAGTAAAAGAAATTGGAAGCAAAGAGAATATTGAGACCATACAACGAACGGCAATGATAAAAATAGTCGAAATATTAAGGAAAATATTTGAATGCGGAAACAAACCCTTACACATAATAAACACATACCAGCCACAGATAAATAGAAAAGAGTAAGGAAAAACTCCTGCAGTGGCACCAGCCTCAGCTGATATCAGAGTTCAAGAATGGATAGAAATACCGAGGAGTAAGAACACAAACCAGACCTCTACTAGAAGGTTCCTGAGAATACTGGAACCTTGGCGAGACTTATTGCTGCTCATATTCCAGAGAAGTCCAACGGCTGTTGCTAGCGAGTAATCAATGGTTAACGACTGTTGCGATAACGCAAAATGATTTGCATCGATTATCGAAAAAGGCGGAGGAAGCTGGAAATCAGGAAAACTTGTTATCACTCAGACTCTCAAAAAAAAATTATTGGTTATCATCGTTGAACACCATTGATAATCTGCCGTAAAAAAACCCTTGCGAATAACAATAATAATAATAATAATAATAATAATAATAATAATAATAATAATAATAATAATAATAATAATAATAATACTAATAATAATATTAATTTTTAGTCGTAAATGTGTCTACATGTATGTGTGATAGTGCACCTTGACTTTCATGAAATGAGAGAAACACTATACATATGACAGGATCACAGGTAAACTAAGTCTGGACCTGGTGTTGCCACAAACCCAACCCATGATGTCTACAAATACAAATAAACGCCGTGGGACTCAGAAGAAAAACCTTGGTGTCATGATAGGCATTATGGGGGACTTGGTCCGCATCCTGCGAATGTTGGCTCTTTTAATTTCAGGAACAAGATCACTGACAAAAAAACAGCTAAGTAACCCATCAAATTCCATGTATAACCAGGACACGCACCAAACAAAAGAAAAAAGAATGAAAAGAACAAACCACAAACCATAGAAAGAAATAGACCACAAACGAGAACAGATTGGTAATGGAATGCTACTACAAAAGCCGCTACCCCACAGAAAGAGGATATCGAAAACGAATGAAAGATCTATGGAACATTTTTACTGTCTACCATACAACGGAACAAAGGATAGAATATCAAGCAAGACAGATACTCAAGAGAGGATAGTTCTCAGAGATTGAATTAACGAAAACAACACAAAATATGGCGTGATAGATCAAGAAACACAACTTGACGAAACACACCAGGAAGAAGACGGGCAAAACATGAACACATAAACTGAAGAGGGGAAGACTACGAAACTACAGAACTCACTGAAAAAGAAGCAAGAGAAGTGGAAAACATCAAACGATTCATGTCCGAGAACAAAACAAAACTCCCTTCACCAAGGGACGAAGATGTGAAAAAGTTAAAAGCTGAAACAGAGATAGTAAACATAGTACTGGCGTGCATCTCAACATACCCTATCACATACCTAAACAACATGATATATGCGGAGGCTAAATCAATAAGTATGAAACTAAAAAGAGAAAGACGACCGGTCAAAAAGATTGGACAGACGAAATCTGGATGAGAGATCAGACTGGAAACCCAGATCACCAAACTTCAAGAGGATGCTAAAACCGTAAAAAATATGACGGAGAACAGCAAACGATGGAAGAGCAGAAATCTGAATCGCAAGGAAAAACTAAATAAGAAACATGATGAACTTAGACAAACAATAGCAGCAAAAGAAGGAAAATTGAGACGATACATATACAAATCGGATTAGTACAAATCGAACAGGACCTTTTGAAAATAATGAAACCCAGTTTTACAAAAAACGTAAACGGAGAAAGATTAACAACAGAACAACCGGACCCGACAGAAAAAATTACTCTGGAGCAAAGTATGGGAAAAGGCTGAAGATCACAACTAAAAAGCTAAATGGCTAGAAAACATTAAAGATAAAATACAAGAACTTGAAGAAGGAACAGAAACAGAAATTAATGAAGAAACAATTAAGACAACACTAAAGAAAATGGCAAATAGGAAAGCACTAGGCACCGATGGAATACATACGTACTAGTCCAAAAAAGTCACGACCTTACATGAAAGGCTTGCACAATAACTGAGACGATGTATCCATAAACATACATACCAGAGTGGATAAACAAAAGGACAGCGCTTATACAAAAAAGACGCCAAGAAGGGAATGGTCCTAAGCAGTTACAGACCGATAACATGCTTACCGATAATGTAGAATATCATAACGGCAAAACTAAGAGAGCAAACTTAGGATTCCCTCAATCACCGTAGGCTAGTCCCCGAGGAACAAAAAGGATGTCGGAAAGGGAAAAGAGAGACGCAGACTTGTTATACATAGATCAACAGATCCTGAAGGAAGTCAAAAGCAAGAAAAAGAACATATTTAGGACATGGATTATCTACAAGACAGAATCCTACAGCATGAGCTATTGAATGCTTAAAATGTACAAGATACCTGACAGGATTATTAATCTCATCAAGTAAGTAATGGGAACATGGAGATTAGAACTGTCAGCTGTAGGGCAACATTTGAGGGACATCAAAATACATGATGCCACTCAACTACATACTCAGGTAATGTGATGCTGAATACAAGTTCACGGGTACAGAACAAAGTATAAACCACCTCATGTACATAGACGACCTGAAGCTATTTCAAAAAGCAAACAGGAACTGAAACAGCTTATAAATACGACAACAATCTTCCACCAGTACATTTAAATGGAATTTGGAATGGAAAAGTGTTCATAGTTAGAGATGAAAAATGGAAAGATGGAGACGACTGAGAGCAGATGAGGGCGCAAGGCGAATAAGAGAGCTAAACATATTTAAGAGTTCTGGAAGCTAACACCATCAAATTAACAGTAATGAAAGAGATGATATTAAAAGATATCTGAGAGAAACAAGAAAGCTCTTAGAAACAAAATTATATAGTAGAAATCTAGTAAAATGGAATCAACACCTGGGCATTATCACTAATAAGATACTCTGGAACATTCATACGCTTGACTAAAGAAGAACTGCGGAACCTTGACCAGAGGACAAGAAAATTAATCAACATGCACAACGCACTACCTCGAAAAGACAATACAGACACACTCTACATGACGAAGGGGGGACAGGACTGGTTAGTATAGAAGACTGTGTGGATGACACTAAAAGAGATGCAGAAATACATACACCAGAACACAGAAAGGCTGATCACCGTCTCAAAGAAGAATTCAGGAAGCACCGAAACCAAAAACAAACAGACAAGAAAAGAACAGTGGGAAGAAAAACAACTGCATGAGCGTTCCATACGAATGACAAGAGAAGCGATACACGAAAATAGTTGGGAAAGACTGAGGAAAGGAAACCTGAACAGTAAAACGGTATTGCTACCGATGGCTGCACAAAACAATGCGATTATGACAAACTACATTCAAGCTAAAATAGATAAAGCACAGGAAAACAGTAAATGCAGACTGTGCAGACAAAAAGACGAAACAGTAAATAACATAATAAGGGAATGCCCAAAACTATCACCAAAATAATACAAAAATAGGCATGAATGCGTAGGGAAAGCAGTACACTGGGAGTTATGCAAACAAATGCATTTCGAACACTCCGACAAATGGTACAAACATCAACTAGAGACAGTACTCGAAAACGAAAAACACAAACTCCTCTGGGATATGGAGGTACAAAAAAATAATATCATACAAGCAATGAGACCGAATGTCATAATATTCAACAAGAAAGAAAACTCTTGCCCAATAATAGATTTTGCCGCCCCAACTGACCACAGGGTGAAGAACAAGGAAGCAAAAAAAACGAATCGAATACACAGAATTTGCCAGATAATTGAAAGGGATATCGAGTATGAGAAAGTAAATATAATACCAATCATCGTAGGAGCACTATGGACAGTACCGAAGAACCTGGAAAAAAGACAGGGAGAAATTTGAATCAAAGGGAAGACTGTGACCATAAAACGGACAGCAATGATAAAAACAGCTGACATCTTAAGAACAATCTTTGAATGCGGAAACCTTTCTACATAACCTGCGAAGATTAACCAATCACATGAAAAGTGCAATAGGAAGAAAATGAAATCACATAAAAAGCACCACAAGAACCCAAGGAACAGAAACTGAGAAAAATTTCATAAACTACCCTCTAAAGAAAGTGATGGCATTAGACCCTGTTAATACCACACAAACAGTCGTGAAGGGTCAAGGAGTATGGAAAGAATAATAATAATAATAATAATAATAATAATAATAATAATAATAATAATAAGAAGAAGAAGAAGAAGAAGAAGAATAATAAGAATAATAAGAATAAGAATAATAATAAGAATAATAATAAGTATTATTAATATAATAATAATATTAACAAATTAAACGGGAAAACTGGACCCGATAGAGAAAACCACTTCTGGAGCAAGATACTGGAAAAGCCTAAAAAACACAACAAAAGTCACATGGCTGGAAAACATTAAAGATGAACTACAGGAAACTGAAGAGACAGAAACAGACATTAATTAAGAAACGATTAAGACATATCTAAGCAAAACTGCAAACTAAAACGCATCAGGCCACGATGGAATGTTTGCATACTAGTTTTAAAAAAGCACGACCCTACATGAAAGGCTAGCGCAAAAACCGAGAGGATGTATCCACAAAACAGACGTACAGAAGTGAATGACCAAATGGAAGGACACCGCTAATATAAAAATTGACCAAAAAGCTATAGACCAATAACACGTTTACCAACAACGTAGGAAAATTCTAACGGCATAACTGAGAGAACAAATCTACTCGCCCCTAAACAACCGTGAACTGCTCTCCGAAGAACAAAAAGGATACCGAAAAGAGAAAAAGAGAGACGTATGATCTGCTATACATAAATAAACAGATACTGAAGGTTGTAAAAAGCAGAAAAAAAGAACATATCCATGGCACGGATTGACTATAAAAATCATACGACAGAATCCCTCAAACATGAATAATTGAATGCTTAATTAAATCTCTTTAAAAAAGCAATAGGAACATGGAGACTAGAACTGTCAGCTGGAGAACAACACCTGACTGAGATTAAAATACAGATGGACATTTTCCAAGGAGACTCCGATCACCACTACTATTTATCATAGCCATGATGCCACGCAACTACATACTCATGAATTGTAATGCCGGATACAAGTCTACAGACACAGAGCATAGTATAAACTACCTCATGTAGATGGACGACCTGAAGTTATTTGCAAAAAGCAAATATGAACTGGAACAGCTGATAAATACAAAAATATTCAGCCAGGACATTCAAATCGAATTCGGAATGGAAAAGTGTGCACTGCTAGCGATAAAAAACGGAAAGCTGGAAACGACTGAGGACATATAAATACTCAACTGAGAGCAGATGAGGGAGGTAGGCGAACAAGACAGCTATAAATATTTGGGAGTTCTGGAAGCAGACACCATGAAATCCACTGAAATGAAAGAGAAGATGTGAAATGAATATCTGAGAAAAACAAAAAAAGCACCTAGAAACAAAATTATGTAGCAGAAATTTAGTAAATTGAATAAACACCTGGGCATAATAACTAATAAGATCATCTGGTCCATTCATAGTCTGAAGTAAAGAAGAACACATGCACTTTGACCAGTAGACTAGTAAATTAATGACATGCAAAATGCACTACACTAAAAGACGATACTGGCAGCCTCTAAGTGAAAAGAAACGAAGTGTGGAAGAACTGATAAGTATAGAAGACTGTGTGGAAGACACAAAAAAGAGTTGGAGAAATACATAACCCAGACACATAAACGCTGATCACGTCAACAAGAGATACCGCCCCTATGACACCACTCGGGAAGCACCGAAAAGGAAACAACAAAAAAAAAACAAGAAAAGAAAAGTGGGAAGAAAAACAACTACATGGACGTTTCATAAGAATGACAAGAGAAGAGACCCACATAAACACCTGGAGATTGCTAAGAAAATGGCAGTTGAACGGAGAAACGGTATTGCTACTGACAGCTGCACACAACAATGCGATTAGAACAAACTACATTAAAGCTAATATTAATCAAACGCAGGAAAACAGTAAACATAGACTCTGTGGATAAAGAGATGAAACAGTTAATCACATAATAATTGAATGCAGTAAATAAGCCAAAACATAATACAAGAAAGGACATGACTGGGTGGGGAAAGCAGTACATTGGGAACTATGCAAACGATTTCATTTTGGACACGCAGGCAAATAGTACAGACACAAACGGAAGACAGTACTCGAAAACGAAAGTCACAAAATCCTCTGGGGCATGGAGATACAGACAGATAAACTCATACAAGAAAGAAGACCAGACATCATAATATTAAACAAAAAAAAAACTGCTAAATTGTACATTTTACAGATCTAGAATGCAGAGAAACGAAGCCATTACACCGAACTACACAGATAATTGAAAGGGATATGGAACACGAAAGAGGGCAATATAATACCAATAATCGTAGGAGTACTAGGGGCATTCCCGACAACTCTGGAATAAATACTAACATAAATTGGAATTAAAGGGAAGACTGAAACTATATAACGGACGGCAATGACGAAAACAGCTGAAATCTTACAGGAAATCCTCGAATGCGGAAACCAGCCTACATAAACTACGAATACTAACCAGCAAATCGGAAACGAAGCGGGCACATGGAAGATTCATTAGACTAACAAAGAAACTATCTCACGGAAGCAGATAGATATGGTTACGGGAAGAACATTCGAACAGTGAAACGGAATCCCTACTGAGAGCAGTACAAAACAACTAGATCAGAACTACATAAAAGCCAAGATCAAGGAAGGTTGTAAATGTAGACGCCATGGACACGGTGAAAAAACAGTAAACCATAGAATAAGTTAATGTAGAAAAAAATTAAAACTAACAGTAAGTAAAACAATAGAAAATACGTAAGTGAAAGGAAACATTTATTTCAATAAACCTTTTTAATTTTTATTGTCACCGAATACCATAAAGCGTTGCGATTGTTTTATTCCTAAATAATCCTTTACGTATATATATATATATATATATATATATATATATATATATATATATATATATATATATATATATGTGTGTGTGTGTGTGTGTAAAGGAGTAACGCTACCAACATTTGTAAAAAGTTTTTTCAACATTTATTCATTATTTTGTTATTTTATCATTTTATTTTATATAACGCTTTTCAAGCGGTGGTCCGCCCTCATCAGATATGTAAATCCATATATATATATATATATATATATATATATATATATATATATATATATATATATTACTTTACTTTACGTTAATTAAAATGCATAACGGTAGAATACCTTTTGAAGATAAATCCTGGGGGAACACTTTGAATCATCTCCCCTTGTAATTTTACTATCCAAAATTAAAGATAATTTCTTTCGGCCCTCTAATACAGAAGCACCGAAGGTTTAATATCTGTTTAGATGCTATACAGTGAAAGTGAAATCCTTCTAGACGAAGTCAATTATTATTTCTATCCCAATCGAGGGTTCCCCTTTTGTAGGGATTTGTATATTCCCCACATTAAAATCGATCTTATCTCTAACTTTTCCTTCGTGTGTGAGTGGGGGGGGGCAAGTAAGCAAGGACTACCGGTATTAACAGTAATCATGATTGAACTGTTGACTTGTTTATTTATTTCGATTTCTTATTTGGAGAATGTCAGTTAATTATCTGAATGACATCAGATGTATATAGTTACTGTTATAAAATTGCATTGTAATTCCACTTTAGTCAATTATCCCAAAAATTCCTTAACAATGGAAATGAATAATATCAAAATGCCACATACAGATTTTAAAAGAAAAGTCAAAGAATACATAAAATTAAAATGGCAAACAATATGTGACACCTTTCCTAAAAGGTAATTGTTTGAACATCAGCCCATAGTCGGAACAAAAAACATAAACATGATAAGCTATCGGACATGATAAAGATATAAACAAATGTATATTTTTAATTTATTAATTCATATATGGAATTTGTTCAACAACAACAATTGGCTATGAACAAACTGCAGTATCTGTTCTGATGCTAAACAATCTATTCTGTCCTCGGTCAGTGAAGGAGAAATCTTTCCAGATTGAAGCAATTTTTACTGGTGTTCAACTCCAGAGTGCCCCTTTTTGGGAAACTGTATTTTCCTAATATTAAAAACTGATCTTGTGTCTAACTTTGCCCTCGTGGGGAGGCAAGTCAATAGGAAAAAAATAAATAATAGTTAATTAATAACATGTCCTTTCTGAAACCCCATATGCAAATATCAGACACTTTAATAACATGTCCTGGTGGCTTGGCAGGCTGAGAGCAAGCTTAAGGCGTTTCCTCTAATAGTTACGATAGAGAGGCGCACGTAAAGACAAGTTCATTTACAATTGTTCTTAGTGTAGCCCGTTATCAATAGACCAAGTCTTTTTAAGAAGTGCCGCGTAGCGCGGCCAATCGCTCGAGTCGTTTCTACGATAATAGGTTGGAGCACAAATCTACCTAGAAGACCGGTAATTTCGTTGCTATTGCTCCCTATGTTATGCTGTCACGTGTTCAGGGGTTGTCGCCGATCACATTACTGATGAGGATGCAAAAATGTCAACACATGTCACATCCCATATCAGCGACTTGCCGTTTGCAAACGGAAACACTGTCAGGTTATCGGGCCATTTGCCTTCTAAGAGTTATACATATTCCTGCCGATTTCACAGAGAATAATGCGCGCGTCAATGAAACAATCTTAACATAATTAGGTAACGTGTATCATGTTTTGGCGGAGGTATGTGTTCTATAAGTGCCATTCTAGGTTACTATCATGTATTCATATCTTTCAGGATATTTGAGTGTATTTTGGGGATGTTTTAGACGGGCGGTTGATTAATTATGTGTAGTTGGCAAGAGCATGACACCGATGTCTGCGTGAGAACCCTTGCCGATGTTTTGATTTCCGTAAGGAAGATATTAAATGTTTTGAAATTGTGTGTGATTTTAAGGAGAGAGACGTTGATTGGATGATTAGAAATTGGGTGTAGTAGTTTTGATGTGGAAAATTATTTAAAGTCTAGGCCGCTATTGACGAAATAAAAAAAAGTATGAACTTATAGAGAACTGTATCGTATCAGACAAATAAATTAGCTAAGAAACAATAATTTAATTAGTAAAAAGAAGGCCAATTGGTTCAAGGATCGACGTAAAGCCAGCGATGCTTAGGACCCGTCGGGCGATATTGTTGAGACCGCTGTGTCTAGGAAATCTGCCGGCGTTTCTTCTACATGAAAGGATATGGAGTACATACACGAACATGTTAATGTTTTATTTAAATTACTTTTGAATTCAGATCTTTCAAGAAGAGAAATTTACTGAAATGAACTCGCCTTTTCTCTAAATGTTATACTCATCAACATTTATGTAAATGAAAGATAAGGAAGTCTTAATGGAAAAGCGATCAGACTGATAGGCCCGTTGTAATTATTCTTGTTTTACCGGAATTGTAAATATCAAGGTGAAAGGAAATGACATCACGGGTGGATAAATCTAGGAAGGAAATCTGGTGTGTGGGTGTCAGAATGGAAAGCAACGAAATTAAATTAAATGACGTTGCAGACAAAGAGGGTTAACGGTGAGAGTGAAAGAGGGGGGGGGGAGAAGTAAGAAAAGAGAAGGGAGAGACAGCGAAAGACGTGAATTAGGTGAGCGGAAGGTAAAAAAAAGAGATAAAGTGAAACAGAACTACTAACATTAAAAGAAGTGTCAAATAGAAGAAGAAGAAGAAGAAAAAGAAGAAGAAGAAAGCAAAAGAAGAAGAAGAAGAAGAAGAAAGTAAAAAAGAAAAAGGTAAAATAAAAGTAGAAAAAACGATGGAAAAAGAGAAGAAGGAAAATAAGGAAAAGAAGGACGAAGGAAAGAGAGAAGAACACAGAAAAAAGAATAAAGAAGGAAAAAGAAAGAGAAAATAGAAGAAAAGAGGGAAAATAAGAAAGAAGAAAGGTAATAGAAAAAGTGAAAGAGAAGAAGAAGAAGAAGAAAAAGGAGCTACATAAATAAATAAAGATAAAATGAACATATCAATACTTTGTTATTATCAACTTATTTTCTGATCCGCCTACCTACGCCACGAAGTAAGTTAGTTCTTATTAATAAAAATGGTTTGCTAAAATGGTTTGACTATTTTTCGTTCTCGATTCGACTCAGCAACCTTACTCTTTAAGATTAATCGAATACAAATAATCGACAATTTCAACCAAACGTCGAAAACTACAAAATATATAAAAAAACTAAATATGAGTTAAAAAGCGATTAGAAGCCAATTAATGCATTTATTTTTTTTGTTTTAAATAAATATCGTCCTTATCAGGGGTGCAAGACGTTGTTCTTGTTTGAGTTGTACATTCTATTCTAGAATCAGGTACGTTCAAGAGAAAGCATGTAAACGTTGCCAGCATCCATTGCGAAAATGGAGTTATGGAACATACTGGATTCGAACTTATGATTGTCAGGCTGCCATTCCACGTTGGTATTCATATCACCACAGCTACCACTAACGACTTACGGGATCATCTTTGAACGGGTGGGTCGAATTAATTCCTCAAACAAAACACTTTCACACCATTTTATTTGTATAGATATGGAGATTAAAATTTGCATAGATATGGAGATTAAAATTACATATATAATGCTGCTAAACCTTATGTCTAGAATTCTTCTTCTAATTTTTATCAAAATCCATTACATGATTGTGATACTAGAAAATGTCTAAAATTTAAAGATTAAACTTCCGGGGTATTAATAAAAAAATTGAAATTAATGGAATTTGTCATAATTGATATCTCATGACTTTGGATCAAATGTCATGCAAATTTAGTATATGTAAATTTTAAAATAGGCGATTGTGCTCATATTATTCTCCTAAATCCCCTTGAAATATTCAAAATAAACTGAAATTTGGTGGGTATTTATTAATACTAATACCTACTGTTACAATTTCACAAATAATTGTTGGTATCTGAATTTTTAAGCATAACTCCATCCTTTTTTTTGCATCTTTTGCATACAACTAAATTAAACTGAACATAGACCTCAGTTGGACTTCTTACACCTAGTAGCTGTGATTAAAACTCCATAATGATCGGTAAATTAGTTTAGAAGTGAATCCGTTACATAAAAATATATAAACATATAGACATACATAAGTTTATATAGATAGAGATATGTTGTATAAATATGCATAACAATATGTTTATATGCACAAAGTCTTTATATCATACATGTAATGTTTTTGGTAAATTATATCAATGAATGCCAGACGGGAAAAAAGAAATATATATATATATATATATATATATATATATATATATATATATATAGTTCACCCCAAACAAGGACGCTATTGTAGACGTAAGGGGCTAATTATAATTAAGGTGAAAGTCTTGGGGGTCATCATAAGTTAGAGCTGTGCAGCGAGATATCTGTTTACATTAGTTTATAAATTTCTGCATGTCGGTACAGTCAAGAAAAGCGGGAGGGTAAGGGAGTTCAAGGGGCCGGCAGCACGAGGAAAAAAGCTATTGGAGTAGAAGTCTCTCCTGTATCTGGGGGCCATCCACAGTGAATAGATGGGACTTAGCTGATTGTCGGGTTGGTATAGTGAATTTACGTCGAGGGGGCACTAGAGCAGCAAGTTCGTCGGGGCACAATCCATTGAAGTACTTGTAAAACAGAAACAAGGATGCAACATTTCGGCGATGGGACAAGGGCCGGAGCTTGGTGGATAGTGACGGACCTATTAAATTTGGGACTATTTTTTAAACTTTGTCTAAGAGTGAGAGATTAGTGGATGATGCACCTGTTCAGATGTGGCAACAATACTAAACGCATGGGCGGATAGTTGCTTTGTAGAGATGTAGGATACTGGCAGGTGTGAGAAGTTTACTACAGTAGAGGGATCCTACCTTCTTTACAGTAGCCTTGGCAATGCCATCAATGTATATGTTACAATTAATGTTTCCTGTGAATGTTAGGCTCAAGAGTTTGAACGTTGGACTCTCAGGTAGAGTGTTATTTGCCATGACAATCGGTGGTTGAAGAGGATTCTTGTCGTTCTTGAAGAAAAGAAGCTTTGTCTTAGCAATATTAAATGTTATACATCACCCCATTCCTCTACAGACTGGAGGTGACTTTCCAAGGATTCAGCAATTGCCTCGGATATGTGCGCGTCCGTACAAGGTACAAGGATCGATCCCTGAGGTACACCAGCATTTATGCCATGTTGTTTGGATGAACGGCCATCGGGGACAACCTGGATTTTTCTTTTGGTTAGGAATTAATCTAATTATATTAAATATTCGTCCATAAATACCATATGGCTTGACTTTTACGAGAAGCATTTTTATGCAAGACATTGTCAGAGGCTTTGTATATGTCAAGCGCTACCGCCCTAGCTTAACCTGCCTTGTTCAGTGTATGGTATATGTATTCAGATCTGACTAGGATATCCGCAGTAGAATGTGGTTGCCTAAATCCATACTGACGGTCAGAAAGAAGTTTAGCATTATCAAGGTGTTAGACTATTGCTATATTGATTAAGGATTACACTATTTTAGCAAAGTTCGAGAATAGACTAATGGGGCAATATTTCTGAGAATCAGTTCTATCTACATAGTTTTCGAAGACTGGTACCACAGAGGAAATTTTCCAGCTATCAGGATAGCACGATTCAGCATGTCATTTGTTGTAAAGCTTTGAGAGGACAGATGCTAGTTCATTAGAGCATTTCTTTATAACTATTACTAGCATAAGATCAGGCCCACATGCTTTGGAGGTGTCAAGGTTTTTTATGGTGTCCTTGACTGGAGTGATGACCAAGTTATTAAGTGTGGCTTCGGTCCGCAACGGGAATTTAGGGTGGGGTGGTTAAATGAGTCATATATATATATATATATATATATATATATATATATATATATATATATATGTGTGTGTGTGTGTGTGTGTGTATATATATATTTATAAACACACACATGCAGACACACACACACACACACACACACACACACACATATATATATATATATATATATATATATATATATATATATATATATACTAAGGATGTTGGAAACCTTCACGTTCGTGTAAGTATACGATGTCTATCTAGAAAGGATTCTAACTAGAAAGATACCGAGGAAACCAATGGCAACAATAGAATCATATGACTCATACGGAATGGATGAATGACTTAAAATTGGAAAACAATACTTAATGTTTTCGAATAACACATTATTTGAAAGAGAGACAGATTAAGCGAGATACAACGAGAGATAGATAGCGAGTAAGAGACCGGGGGCAGGGAGCCGAGTACGGGGAAAATCTAATAAAAGAAGTGACGACTACAAGGTTTGGTTTTTCTGTTTTACGCCCAATGAAGCGTTTCTGTAACGCTGAACTAAAATATCCGATTGCACACGATTCGTTCTAACCCATCCATTAAAATCAATATGCTTTCTCATCCATAGGTAGGGACAAGGGATGTGTGGTATCGTGCCTTTTGAAATACTACTATGGCGAAAATTAACAACTCGGATAAAGAGAGTGACAGAGGGTTAACAGAGAGGGCGAGAGACAAAAAGAGAGGGGAGAGACAGCGAAATACATGTATTAGATGAGTGGGGGAAGGTAAAAAGAAAGAGATAGAATGAAACAGAAAGGATACATAAAAATACGTGTCGGATAGAATAATAATAATAATAATAATAATAATAATAATAATAATAATAATAATAAGAAGAAGAAGAAGAAGAAGAAGAAGAAAAAGGAAAATAGAAAAAGATAAGTAAAAGAAGGGAACATAGAATAAGGAACCATAGAAGTAGGAGAAAGAGAAAAATAACAGCACGGAGTTGAACTCGCCACAGCCGGCTCCATAGTTAGCATTGTTGCTCATCAGATAACGTACGCACAATTGCGAATTGAAATATAAGAAGGAAAACGACGAGAGCGAGGAAGAGAAGATAGAGAAAATGAAATTAAAGTAAACGTTGTCGATAGAGGAGTGAGGCGATGTATAACAATACTTAACGACAAAGAAAGAAGCCGTTAAATAAATAATGGTGACGGAGACGAAGAGGAAAAAGAAAGACAAAGAATATTTTATTAAAAGTCAGAAGGGAACAGAAATATGTAAACAAGCAAAAAAATTCCCTCTTCAAAAAAAAAAAGAATCAAAGCAAAAAACAAACACGCAATAACAAAACAAAAACAACAAAAACAATAAAACAAAAACAAAACAAAAAACACAGGACCCAGACAGATAGGAAAAGATCAGACATAATAAGAAATGTGGGGGCGGGAGATAGCAGGTTGATTTGCTTTCGGAAAAAAAACGTAAAAAATTGTTTCTTCTTGTTGTCCAATTGAAGAAAGCATGAGCTTACCGGATATCGCTAAAAGATAAGTAACCCAACTTCCGCTTCAACTAGAGAAGCCGGGTTGACGTACAAATCGATATTTTATAAGGATTTTCACCCACTCACTGCTGTTGCGAATGATTTGTACGCATTTTCCATAAGACGTTCCGTTTGAGTTCGATGAACATTTCTTTGCTTTTTTCCTCGGAAAATATTGTTCGCTTTAAATAAATAATTATCGATTTGATTCAATATTATCAGAAGCGTTTCTCATTCGAACGATTCTCTTCATTTTTATACAGAATACATTTTAACCGATGCACTGGATGTCTTTCTTCTATTGCTAGAAAACTTCAATATAGTATACCTAATTGTACGGGTAGGTACGGTGTTTAATAGCTGTATACACACCTGTCAAAAACCTTGGTCGTATTCGCCATCTCAAAAATTTTACTCGAACAGAGCGGCTAATTCAAATGAGGATTTATTTGTTTAGAGTGGACAATTACAACGGAGAGAGAGAGAGAGAGAGGGGGAGAGAGACTTTAATACATGGGCTAGTGCATCAGTAATAGAAAGACGGCTTTATCCGCGCACTATTTAATATTTTACCCTCACTGTTTTGGGGGTGACAGCTACTTTATCATGTCTACCCCGCTTGAGTGTCTTGTCGTAAAGAGAAATAATTTCTTTTCTTCGGAAATCACATGATTTTTGTCAACTTCCGTAAACTCTACGGTAAACCAGTTGACCCCTATCCGCCAATCATTCTCTCTATTCAAGCTTGCGATTTTCGCTATGTGATAACGGAATCTGATTCTTACTAAAAGTTGTCTCGGTTCTGTCAAACGTCGGGCACAATGTTTTATTTTGAACACGGAAAAAGTCAAGAATAAAATGACCAAATCAACACCGATCTTCTTTTATCAAAATATGGTGTATAGCTAGTATATATTCATATGATAAGGGATACATGTTGTATTTGGGCCAGTCGTGATGAAGTTATCAGGATACATTGCTCTCTGGTTGGTAAAAAAGGACAACGACAACTTATCTTTAAACTTACACTGTATTTTATTTATTGTTTTTTTTCTTCTTTTTACTAAGAGTTGCTTCCGGCTCGACCTTACCCATACATAAGTATGAGCGCATGTTTGTCAAGATTTTGCGTTATGATATCACCCTATTAAACTTAAGACTGCAATTTAAGTTCAAATTCAAATTATCCCTACATTTTATTTATTTAAAGCATATTTAGCTGATAATAACAAAGTCATTTCTTATTATCCTGACTCTGACCCTGACAGACAGTTATTTTTTTGAAGATGAACATTCTTATTAACAGCAAATTATACATATTGACGAACAAAAAACCGTGGGGAAAAGGGAAGAAGGAAAAGAAAAAAAGAGGTAAGAAGGAAGACGGAGAAGAAGAAAAAGAAAAATGAAAAGACGTAAGAAGTAAAAAGAAGAAGAAGAAAAAGAAGAAGAAGAAGAAGATAAAAAGGAGTAAAAAAAGAGAAAATGATGAAAGAAAAAGGAGGATTAAAAAAAAGAAAAAAGAAGGAAAAAAGGAAGAACAAGTAGAAGAAAAGAGCTTAAAATAATTTAACTTCAAATCCACACCACATGCTTGATAACAGTGACGTTTTTAATTGGTTCGATTATTATCGATGAAAAGAAATTAACTGAAAAGAAGTCTTTAAATTTGCACCACTCCTTTCTCGTGCTCATGTAAAAGCATGACTAACTACTGTAAGGCTTGATCCGGGTTGTGGAATCTGCCGATGCTGGAAAAGAGAATAGCTCAAAATCCTCATTCTAAATACGAATAACTGCCCAGTCTAGAATGGAGTTATTCATTTCGAACGAATCAACTAAACCCACCTAGGGTGATGGCTGTATGATAGATTCATACATATCATATGATCAAACCATCCAATAAAATGCCGTCCTTTATATTTGTTGTGGACCTGGGTAAAGCTGAATAAATGACACAGGAACACATGGTTTAAATGAACAAAGGTATATATTATATAATAGAAAGAAAGATATTACAAGGAGATGTTGCTCTCAACCGCCATTGCTGGTTTGCCTGGGAAGAAGAGAACAAGTGTCACGTGCTTCCCGTATTTATAAGGTGGACGAGTCCATTAGTTCTCTGTAGGTAGGTACAGCACCATAACAATATTAGACAAAAGTTTAAATCAAAGGACATCACCAGTCAATCATACCATAATAACCTCTTTCATTTTACGAATAGTACTAACACTTAACTTTAAAAACATATTACTGTAAAATGACTTTTAACATATATATTTCTCTTTCCACAACATGTTTTTATTTTACCTACACTTTTAATTACTCCCTTGCTTTGCTTTAACCTCCACATACTCCTCCTTCATGCATCTGCCTCACTCCAACTTCTTGCCTCCTACTTTTCTCTGCCTTATAGCTCCACCTTCTCCTCACTTCATGTACTCAACCCACTACATACAATTTCAACTCACCCTCTTACAACTACTTCCCTCCTTGCTTCCACGCTTAAGGTACAAAATGTTGAGTTCTTTTTACTAAAGGTCATTTTTACTAAATGAATATGGTCGAACGAATCGATCGAAATATCTAGGTTCAGCTTCAATAGTGTTTTTGTGTCTTTATTTTTACTTTACTTATACCTTATATCGTTAAAATAAATTCGACAGATGGAGTGGCAAATTTCATCAGCTCAACGAAAAATCTATCGGGATTGCAATGAAGCGTATATCTCATTATTACCCATTCTCTCTATGGTAAGGTTATCACACCATAAGATTACGAAATGTATGTTTGGTATTTTACAGTCAGTATTGCAGCACTATAGAAAATACTGCTTAAAATATTCAATTTCATTTGCGAATTACATTCAGCAGTCTAAAGTTATTAATAAATTCATAGTCAGATAGTATTAGTAACTATTTACTTGTGCCCCTATTTTAAAAACTATAGATATTTGTGGTGATTTTTTTTATATCGTATCTATCACCGCTTCTATTTCTGAAAGTATCTTCATTGAGCTGATGAAAGTTGCCAGTACATACGTGAATTTATTTTTAACGATGTCATGTATACTCAAATATATGGTGTCTCGATAGACTCACTCCTGAGACCAGCGATGGCGAATATTTTTGTCGGTTTCTACTAAAAAGAATTATCATCTGCACCCATGAAACCTTCATTTACTTTCGCTATGTAGATAACACATTTTGTCTCCATAATGCATGTTCTAGTACATTCTTCTCTTTACAACATAACATGCATCCCGCACTACATTATACTTATGAAGGAGATTGTAATTCCAGATTGGCTTTCCTCGATGTTTTGGTAACGAAAACTCCATAGTGTTACCTTATATGAATTTACCGTAAACATACGTTTACAGGATTTTATACTCGTTGGGATTCATTTTGCAAACGAAAGTTACATTCAGTTTTGACTCTGACACATAGAGTCCTCGTTATTTGTTTAAAATCAAAATTGAACAAAGAAATAAAATCATGACTGATACTTTGTCTAATAATGACCATTCTCTGCATATTATGACGTCAGTCATAAAAAGGAAAATATCTAATTTTTCTAAAATAAAACCGAATACTGTGGCTAAATGTCCAATTTACATTCATTTGCACTGGTTAGGTAAAGTAAGTAAGAAATTCGCTAATCAAATTAACGCAACAGTTGAACATTGTTATTTTGTGTCGAACGTGCGTATTGTGTTCTATACAAAATCTCATTTGGCGCCTTCTCGAATAATAGCTTTCTAACCCGTTCCACCATAATAATACTATGCTTTATCATTTTAAATGTAGTTGCAGTCCCGACTCCATAGGTAGGACGACGGTTAGATTGGACAACAAAGTTCAACAATTTATACATTACAAAATTGGAAATGGAACCTTCCGTTCAATGGGCGTTCCGAAATATACATACAGGTCTAACATCATGAAGCATTTGATTAAAAACCCGACGTGTGCAATGAATCTCAGCATTGACTCATTTAGCATCTGCTCAGTCGATATTCAATCTGAGAGTCTTGGAGACGATCTATGTTCGTTTATAACATCCCTTCCTCTGTAAACAGCGAGAGTGTTTGCTAGGATTAGGTGTGATTAGTGTCTCAGACCCCGATTGTGTATATACCATAACGCCTTTATATTTAAAAATTAGGCGCTCTTTACGCTTTTAAAATCTCTTGATTAAGCTCTGTAGAGTGACGACAGAACTGGTTGGCTTTTTTTTTTTGTTTTTTAACATCATGAACGATAAAATATGTCTCCTCTCTATAAAATTCTGTATCTCAAAGAAAATTATGATATATATATATATATATATATATATATATATATATATTATTGTTCTCACTAGGAGATATCACACAGGTCATCGTCAGTAATTGATCACCGACAATACCTGTGGTGTTTCCTGAAGTCTGAGTGACAACAAGTCTCCCCAGATTACCAGTACTCTATACCTATTTTCGCTAACCACCGTCAATAACCTTCCGGTATCGCAACAGCCGATTACCATTGATTTCTCGCAGATAAGGACCATTAATCTCTTGTATTAGCGTGGCAATAAGCCCCCCCCCCCAAGGTACCAGCACTCTCCGCATTCTTCCAGTGAAGGTCTGGCTTTTGCTGTACCTTCTCGGTCGTCTCACTCCTTGATCCTCTGCAAATATTTTGTGTGGTGTCAGCCTAGGCCAGCGCCATCTTTTTTTTTGGGGGGGGGGGGGGGTGCAGCTTATTATGTTTCCTGCAGTCTTTTATTGGTTCACGTGGTGGTGTTTTTCCTGTTTTTTAGTTTACTTGTTGCAACTTCCATGTGACTGCTTATTATTCGTAGCTTATGCGCGTTATTATTATTATTATTATTATTATTATTATTATTATTATTATTATTATTATTATTATTATTATTATTATTATTATTATTATTATTATTGTTATTTGTACTCACTAGGAGTTCTCACACAGATCATCGTCAGTGATTGCTCACCGACAACAACCAGTGGTATTTCCTGGAGTCTGAGTGACAACAAGTCTCCCCAGACTTCTAGTGTTCTTCACTTCTTTTCGATAACGATGCGGTATCGCAACAGTCTCTTACCATTGATTTCTCGCCGGTAAGGACAATTGGTCTTCTTTGGGATTTGGGTGGCAACAAGCCTCCCCAAGGTCTCAGCACTCTCTGCACTTTTCCAGTGGAGGTCTGGTTTGTGCTGTCCCTCCTCGGTCTTCTCATCCTCCTCGACCCTCTACAAATATGTTGTCTGGTGTCAGCCTAGGCCGGCACCAGTTAAACAAATATATAAATGAATAAAATAATATTTCTTTAAATTTAAAAAAAAACAAAACAAAAAAAATTAATTTTTTTTCGTTTTTTTAATTATAAAAAAAACGAAAAAAAATTAATTTTAAAATTTTTTTAATTTTTTCCGTTCAATTCCTTTTCTGTCTTTTTTCCCCCTTTTCTCTTCTCTTATTTAAAAAAAAGAATTTTTTAAATTCTTTTTAATTTTTTGGGGTGGATGGGTGGGGGAGAGGGAGGAGCTTATAGTGTTTCTTGTAATTTCTGTTTCTTGGTTCATTTTTGTGTAGTGATAGCTGAGGCCGGTGTAATTTATTGGGGGGGGGGGAGATTATGAAGTGCTGTTTCTTGCAGTTTCTGTTCCTTGGCTCTTGTTGTGGTGTTCTTCGTGTCGTCTTGTTTTCTCCGTTGTAAATTCCTTGTGACTGGTTAGCCTTTGTAGCTTATGTGTGTTAGTTTCCGCATTCGATGATTTTCCTTAAGATTGCAGCTGTTTTGATCATTGCCGTCCTTTGTATGGTTTCGATAGTCCCTTTGATTCCAATTTCTCCCAATCTTTTCTCCAGGTTTTTGGGGATTGTTCCTAGTGCTCCTACGATTATTGGTATTATACTAACTTTCTTCCTGCTCCATATTACTTTCAATTTTCTGGCTAGTTCTGTGTATTTACTTCGTTTTTCCGTGTCTTTGATCTTCACTCTGTGTTCTGCTAGAACGGCGAAGTCTACGATTTTACAAGATTTTTCCTTTTTATCTATTATAATAACATCAGGTCTCCTTGCTTGTATGAGTTTATCTGTTTGTATATCCATATCCCAGAGGATTTTGTGTTTTTCGTTTTCCAGTACTGTTTCTGGTTTATGTCTGTACCATTTGTCTGCATATTCGAAATTCAATTGTTTGCACAGTTCCTTGTGTATTACTTTCCCAACACAATCATGTCTGTTCTTGTATTCTTTTTGAGCAAGTTTGCTACATTCACTTATATGATTTACTGTTTCGTCTCTTTGTCCACACAGTCTGCATTTATTATTTTCCTGGGTTTTATCTATTTTAGCTTTAATGTAGTTTGTCCTAGTCGCATTGTTCTGTGCAGTCATCAGTAAATATTCCGTTTCTCTGTTCAAGTTTCCTTTTCTTACCCATGTCCAGCTATTTGCGTTAGTTTCTTCTCTTGTGAGTCTTATGAAGCGTCGATGTAGTTGTTTTTCTTCCCATTTTCCTTTCTTGTCTGTTTGTCTCCAGTTTCGATGTTTCCTGCGTTGTTCGTTGGGACGGTATCTCTTGCTGCGGTGATCAGTCTTTCTGTGTTCTGATTTATGTATTTCTCCAGTTCTTTTTAAGTGTCGTCCACACAGTCTTCTATACTTACCAGTCCTCTTCCCCCTTCGTTTCTCTTCTTTAGTTCAGTTTATGAATGGTCCAGAATATCTTATTAGTGATACTGCCCAGTTATTTATTCCTTTGATTAGGTTTCTGCTATATAATTTGATTTCTAAGAGCTTTCTTATTCTTCTCAGGTATTCTTTTCCAATCTTCTCTTTCATTTCTGTTGATTTGATTGTGTCTGCTTCCAAAACACCCAATTATTTATAGCTCTCTTGTTCATCTATCGCCCTCATCTGCTCTTGGTTGGGTAGTTCCATGCCCTCAGTCGTCTCCAACTTTCCCATTTTAATCTCTAGCAATGCACACTTGTCCATTCCGAATTCCATTTGAATGTCCTGACTGAAGTTTCTGGTCGTATTTATCAGCTTTTCCAGTTCCTTTTTGCTTTTTGCAAATAGCTTCATGTCGTCCATGTACATGAGATAGTTTATTCGTTGTTCTCTGCCTGTGAACTTGTGTTCGGCATCACATTTCCTGAGTATGTAGTTGAGTGGCATCATGGCTATGATAAACAGTAGTGGTGATAGGGAGTCTCCTTGGAAAATGCCTCTCTGTATTTTTATCTCCGTCAAGTATTGTCCTCCAGCTGTCAGTTCTAATCTCCATGTTTCCATTGCTTTCTTGATGAAATTAATAATCCTGTTGGGTATCTTGTACATTTTTAAACATTCAATTATCCATGCTTGAGGGATTCTGTCGTACGCTTTACTGTAGTCAATCAATGCCATATATATGTTCTTTTTCTTGCGTTTTACTTCTTTCAGGATCTTTTGATCTATGTATAACAGATCATGCGTCCCTCTTTTCCCTTTCTGGCATCCTTTTTGTTCCTCGGGAAGTAGTCCACGACTGTTCAGGGAATGGTAAATTTGCTCTCTAAGTTGTGCGGTCAGGATTTTCCACATTGTCGGTAAACAGGTTATTGGTCTGTAATTGCTTGGGGTCGTTCCCTTCCTGGCATCTTTTTGTATGAACGTTGTCCTTCCCTTGGTCATCCACTCTGGTACGTCTGTTTTATGGATACATACTCTCAGTTTCTGTGCTAGCCTTTCATGTAGGGCTTGAATTTTTTGAACCAGTACGCATGTATTCCATCGTGACCTGGTGCTTTCCAGTTTGCCATTTTCTTTAGTGTTGTCTTAATAGTTTCTTCATTAATTTCTGTTTCCGTTCCTTCTTCAATTTGTAGAAGTTTATCTTTCATGTCATTCAGCCATTTAGCATTTTTGTTATGATCTTCAGCATTTTCCCATATCTTGCTCCAGAAATGTTTTGTTTGTGTCGGGTCCGGTTGTTCTGTTGTTGTTCTTTCTCCGTTTACGTTTTTGTAAAACTGGCTTTCATTGTTTTCAAAGGTCCTGTTTTGTTTGTACTGTTCCGATTTGTATCTGTATCGTCTCAATCTTCCCTCTTTTGCTGCTATCTTTTGTTTTAGTTCTTCGTGTTTCTTATTTAGTCTTTCCTTGCGCTTCAGATTTCTGCTCTTCCATCGTTTACTGTTCTCCTTCATCCTAATCTACGGTTTCCTTTTGAAGTTTGGTGATCTCGGTTTCCAATCTGATCTCCCATCCAGATTTCGTCTGTCCATTCTTTTGGTTAGTCTTCTTTTCCCTTTTTAGTTTCATACTTATTGATTTTGCCCCCCCCCCCTATATATCAAGTTGTTTAGATCTGTGATAGTGTTTGTTGGGATGTACGTGAGTACTCTCTTTATTTTCTCTGTTTCCACTTTTAACTTCTTCCAATCTTCGTTCCTTAGGGATGGAAGTTTTGTTTTGTTCTCGGATATTAATCGTTTGATGGTTTCCACTTCTCTTGCTTCTTCCTCAGATAGTTCTATAGTTTCGTCGTCTTCGCCTTCTTCAGTTTCCGTGTTTATGTTTTTCCCGTCTTCTTCCTGGGAGTTTTCGTCAAGTGGTGTGTCTTGATCTGTCACGCCATTTATCTTTTGTTTAATTTCCGTTAATTCCATCTCCGAGAACCATTCTCTCTTGAGTATCTGTCTTGCTTGATCTGCTATCCTTTGTGCCGTTGTATGGAAGTCAGTAGAAATGTCCCATAGATCTTTCATTCGTTTCCGATATCCTTTTTCTGTGAGGTAGCGACTTTTGTAGTAGCATTCCATTATCAGTCTGTTCTCTTTTGTGGTCCATTTCTTTCTATGGCATTTTTGTCTGTTATTTTCATTCTTGAATTCTTGTGTTTGGTCAGTGCCATTATCATATTTGGAATTTGATGGGTTACCTACCTGTTTTTAGTCCGTGGTCTTGTTCCTGAAATAAAAGGAGCCAACATTCGCAGGATTATTATTATTATTATTATTATTATTATTATTATTATTATTATTATTATTATTATTATTATTATTATTATTATTATTATTATTATTAACCTCCCATTGAAAGCAATCGTAGCTTTCAGATGTTCAGTTTACTGCTCATGACTACGTCGACGTTATTGTGAATGTTTCTTATTACAGAATCCATTAGACGAAAGACTCAGATTTTATTGTATTTAAGCACATCCATCTACACGTGAAGAGAGAAAAACATAACCAGTTCGTAGTTATAACTTCCCCATTATGATGATGATGATAACTGAAGGATTCAAGCGTTCACATTCTTCGAATATTACGGTCCTTTCTATGTTGCAGCGCCGAGTGTGAAGAAAACAAATTTTCTTCACAATGCTGAACTGTCAATAGACCCATTTTCAGCCAGTGTTCCCCCACTTGATCCGAAATAATGGATGCTCAAAATCTAATGTAAGTGCAACCTGGTGGACCATCAGCTTCTACTTCTACACAATATGTGCCATTCTCAACCTACATTGTATATTCCTCAATTAAACCCATTACTACTTGTGCATTTAGTTTGTCAAAATCGTCAGCTATTTCTACTGGAACATTTTCAGGTTGATCTGGTTCTGCAAATTCATAAATCCTTTCTGTCTTGATTAAACAGTGAAGAACTGGTCCAATTTCCATTATTTTTGTAAATTCTTCTGCCGATTTTATTGCTGCTTTTGACACTTTACATCTTGTAGAATTCCTAGACGCCAAGGTTATTGTACGGTTGTTCATACTGGTGATTTCAAGATAAACGAAATGACAGTATAATGTAGCATAAGTAAAATAAAATAAAGTAGTAAATAAATGAAGTTTTACAAATTAATAAAATAATGAAAATTAGCTTTAAAAGAAGCTGACAGAAGAACAACGTGAATTCATTTTGTGTTTATATTACATAATTTGGAATCTAATTATTAAATTGATAATTTATTATATTAAATAGTGTAAAATAATAATATTTAAAAATAGATATGTAGAAAGTTGACAAAATAAGAAAGATTCACCGACAATCTCTTTCACCAAGCAGGAAACAGATGAACAGCCTCGAGGATTAGTTGATCTAAAACTAGTGAATTTATGTTTGAGTTTGTGAATGCGAATATTTTCTTTTTTTTCTTTTTACAGTAATTTAAATCATATTTACATGTTATTTTTTTTAAAAACATAGTTCACCCCAAACAACGGCAGGCCGCTACTGCTGACGTAAGGGACTACTGAGAAAGAGGATGTAGGTTTTGGGGGTCATCCTAAGTTGGGAGCTGTGCACATTAGTTTTAAATTTCTGCATGTCAGTAAAGTCAGGGAAACAGGGAACAGGGAGAGAGTTCCAGAGGCAGGCAGCACGAGGAAAGAAGCTATTAGAGTAAAAGGCTTTTCGGCATTTGGGGGCCTCCGCAATGAATAAATACGATTTTGCTGATTGTCGGGTTTGTATAATAAATTTACGTCGAGGGGACACTAGTGCTACAAGTTCGTCAGATCACAATGAATTGCAGTACTTGTAAAACAAACACAAGGATGTAACATTGCGACAATTGGACAGAGGGTGCAGCTTGGTGGATACTGAGGGATCTATTCAGTTGGCGACTTTTTTTTTGGACCTTGTCTAAGAGGGAAAGACTAGTAGGTGATGTACCATCCCAGATGTGGCAACAATACTCCATACATGAGTGGCTTTGTAAAGATATAGGATACTCTCAGATGTGAGCAGCCTTGACACTGCCTTCAATGTATTTATTCAAATTCATGTTACCTGTAAATGATAGACCGAGGAGTTTGAATGTTGAACTCTCAAGTAAAGTGTTATTTTTCATGGCAATCGGTAGTTGAAAAAGTTTGTTCAAGTTATTGAAGGAAAAGAGCTCATTATAATTTATAGATTTATTTTAACAGGTAGTTTAAAATCCGTATATATTTATCGTTGTATCATTAGTACCAGGAATGGAAAATGAAGTTTTAAACAAAAGACAATCCTAAGAAGCGTTTTTGGAATCGGAAATTATGTTAACAATTAGTGGAAGGACACTTCTTGGTGGGATGTTCAAAGCCAGAGCATCTTGGGACCCCCCATTAATCCAGCCCTTAAAATATATCCCAAGATTCAAAATGACCCGTGTATAAGTTCATGAGGTTAACCTGTACACACACAGGCATATATATATATATATATATATATATATATATATATATATATATATATATATATATAAACAAGTAAATGATGAGAAAAAACATTGTACAGAATACAATATCATCAGTTGTTCAACAAAAAGGCTTCTAAATAAAAGAAATTTAAAAAATACTATTCAATGAGCAGAAAAATACATCAATATAAATTCTTCTAACCGGCAGACGATGTAATAAAAGCATTTACGTTGTTTTGAGTTATTAATATAAGATTATGAGATTGAGATTAGTCAACAATCAGGTGATACAATTTAATTACTATTTAAAAAATATATTTATTAAATTTATTTCAAGGGCACCGTGCTCCAAGATTCAAGAGAATGCCTGCAAGTAACCACAAAAACACAAACATCAATACAGATGGAAGGGCGTCAATACATGCTATAAACTAAGTCACTTATCCCCCTTTCTTAATTGAAAAATTAAATTATTAAAGTTACATGTAAATGTGTATAGCTGGTGTGAAATAAAAAATACAGAATATATGTTGCCCATTTTATTAAATAAAGATAATTAAGTATTTATTTTATAGGTTTTTATTAGAGGCATAGTAAATACGTCGACCTGCCTAAATAACATTTGGAGTACATGGATATATATATATATATATATATATATATATATATATATATATATATATATATATATACAAAAGAGATTAAAAATATAATTTAATATATATATATATATATATATATATATATATATAAAATTATATTTTAATATGTTACTTACGTACGACATCGTTTCAAGCTTACGGCTCTCATCAGCGCATAGAAATAACTGACGGTCACAGGCCACGGGAAATTGTCAAGTAATAACGGAGAAATTAAGTTATATTTATACTTAAAGCGGCGAATATAAATATCAAGACATTCGATAGGATTCAACGGCAGAGCCGGAGTCTTGCACTGGGGCTTTAGGGGAATGTATATTTTTTTAATATTTTCAACATATATATATCATCAGTGGACGACCAACCTAGCAGAGTGATTTTTTATTAACAAAAATAAAAAATACGAGCGTAACATTTATTTATATATGTATTATAGTAAAGCAAAACAACATTGCTACCGTCGGTTTTAAATCCGACAAATGGAAACAACACGTGACCGTCTTTTGTGGACTATTCCCAGCCTCTGTTGTGGTCTGCTTTGAAGTGTAACGGTAGCAATGAAAGATATCCAGTGCGAGACCGGCTCCAGTAGGACAAAGGGAGAAGAAAATAGAAGATTCTGATTAGATATATACAGTTACGACTTTTATAAGAACAATTCACATCAACAATGGGATGATTTTGTATCCAAGTGATTCTGTTAAATTAGTTACTAAAGTTAATATATTCTGAAGAGAAATGTCATACACTTAGAAGCATTTATACGTGTGAAATATCAAAATAATTGAAAATTAGAAGCCTGCAGAATTTTCTTAATATTTTAAACGATAAATGCTTCAAAGTAAAATACATTTCTCTTCATTTACCAGCATACCACATGCGTTGCTTTCACACATACATCAATTGAATTACAAGCCACCAAGACCATCACGTGGAAAGCATCAGCAAATCAGAAAATGAAAACATCACACAATTCTGCTCATCTTCGAAAAATTAATTCTTTCCAAACAAATATAAGATTAAATTAAGAAAGTAAACCATAGAATCTTGAGTTCAAAAGGCTTCTATTTTTCAATAATTCTAATATTTTCTATTTGCAATAAAAGTGAACTGCATAGTCCCCAGCCGTATACATTATGTTAATAACAACATAAGTCAGTCTTTAGACTGCACACCTCCGCCTGACAACGTAAGGATGAAAAAAGTCTTATTTGGATCTTATCTTATTGTATGATATATTTTCCATGGAAACATCGATAACAATTTATCTGATTAGGGTGGAATTTTGCATGTTCATAAATATTATCAAAAAGCATTAAATCCACCGATCAAACTTGAATAAATCGAAAGTTGAAATTCCGTCAAAATTACGACTTTGACCAGTTTTCAAGATCAAAATCAAGGTCCAATGTCATATAAGATGCGATACCGAATTGCTTACAATATGCATCGAGTAGCGCACCTCTACGGTGAACGTAACCGAAGTTATCGTGCTTTCTGAGACTATTTCTTCATTCACATAATAACATACGCCTCAGTTCATTTGATCAATCGTATTCCCATATTTTAATTTTATATTCGTATTCTTAAAATGAAGGATTTCGCGCCCTAAGACAACTTTTAGGCCTTTTTCCGTGACGCAACTACGCTCCTCAGATATCAGTCTGCTTAATATTTAAAAAAAATGGCTATGACATTTAGTTTCACCTACCGTATCTTCCGGATCTCTTATCTATCCACTACTACTTCTTCAAGCGTCTTAGTCACTTATTGAGCTTGACAATGCCTGTCGATGGTTTTATTATAACGTTTGCAACTTTACTATCTAAGTTTAATGTAAAATAAAATATTCTTAAGTTTCTTTCAACTAGAACCTGCTTTAAATATCGTTAGCAAACGAAACGCATACCTCTTAACAGCGTGGGGCGTCCGAGGCATGGTGCAATATTCGTACGTTTATTGATTCGAACGATGCCTTTTCTTTGCGTCTTTAATTCACAACGTTGTACTCTCTGCCCTCCTGTTTGCTTCGAATCAATATTTTCGTGCTATAAAAAGTGTTTACATTTTATCGATTTGATTGATTATCCCATCCACCATTTTACACGTGCATTTAGGCGACTCTAAGGAACTCGTGCAGCATGTTTTACGATATAATTGTTGCTAAACGCAACGTTTATACGTAGTATAGCTTTTTATGGTGCCAAGGTTGTAGCTGTTCTCTTAAATATTTCCCTCTTTCATTCCTGAAGAATGACGACGAAAATGTTTCCTTAATTCATATGTTACTTACGCTTGCCAATGCTGTTCCATTGGGGTTGATTCTGTAAATGTTATTAGTTTTAAACTTCTGCATGTCAGTACAGTCGGGAAGCAAGGAGCAGAGAGAGAGTTCAAGAGGCAGGCAGCACGAGGAAAGAAGCTATTGGAGTAAAAGGCTCTTCGGCATTTGAGGGCATCCGCAATGAATGGATGGGATTTTGCAGATTGTCTAGTTAGTCGAATGAATTTACGTCGAGGATGTACTAGTGAAGTAAGCTCGTCAGAGCACAGTCCATTGAAGTACTTGTAAAACAGACGATTGTAATATGTTTATTAAAATTAAAAAAAACCCTTTTGTTCACTCTAAACATGGCATATTGTCACCGAAGCATAAGGGATGCATGTGATAAAGGCCACATTGATAGGGATGCAACGCAAGCTTTATATGCTGTACACATTTATAGTGGGCAAACGCTGAAACTACCACGGTTCAAGAAGCTCACTTTCCTGGCCATAGTCCTGGCCGTATTTTCTATTTATTTGTTCCACTTCACGTTACCTGTGAATCTTTGGTCGATGAATTTTAATGATAAACTCTCAGGTAGAGTGTTATTAGCCACGGCGATTTGTAGTTGAAAAACCTTTTTTATAATTGTTAAAGATAAGGAGATTTGTCTTAGTTGCATTAAATGTTACTCTCTATGTGTGTCAACTACAGACTGAAAGTCATTTTTTTAGAATTCAGCCTTTGCCTTGGATATGTGCACATTCGTTTTTCACACGTCGAGAATAGCGCGTGGTGTCAGCAGCACATATACCCATTTCTGACATAATTGCATGAGGGACGTCGTTTATGATAATCCGGAATAATAAAGGTCCAATAATCGACACGTGGCGTATACCCGCATTAATGTCATGGTTGGATGTACGATCATCGAGAAATAACTGGATCTTTCTTTTAGCTAGGAGAGATTTGATTATATTACATATTCGTCAAGTAATACCATACGAATTCATTTTCATTAGAAAGCCTTCACGCCAGACCTTGTCCAAGGCTTTTGATATATCAAACGTTACCACCTTAGCTTCACCTGCTTTTTCCAGTGTATGGAATATGCGTTAAGTAGAACGGCCTTGCCTAAATGCATATTGATGCTAGAAAAAAGGTTTAGGAATGCCCCATGAAAATCTGACCCCTTATTATAATAGCACCTTACGTCTCACTAGCAATATGCATTGTTTGATGTGAAATAAAGTAAAACAAAGTATGTTTATTGCTTTTGATATATCAAGCGCTACCGAGCTTGCTTCACCTACTTTGTAAAGTGGATGGTATATGGGTTCGACGATGACCGGTAGGATATTCGAAGTATAACAGGCTTGCTTGAATGCATACTGATAGTCAGAAGGACGTTAAATAAATAAATCTGACCTGTAATGGTCCCCCGATTTATAAAATTTTATTTAAAAAAATAAAACCTTTGTTTTGAGGAATGCCCGTCCGTCCGTCCGGATTTTTCTCCGCAACTATCCATTGAATTTCTCTGGAATTTTGCATGAAGTTGTAACTTTGGTCAGGTTAGAAAGTGACATTCTCCGATTTTTGAAAAGAAATCTGGTTAGGCCCTCAGGGGGTCAGAAGGCCCCGAAATTGCAAAAAAATGACATTTTTTGCCCCATAACTTTCCAACCATCCATTCAATTTCCCTGTACAAAATCTGGTTCACGCCCCCCGGGGGTCAAAAGGCCCCAAATGGCAAAAAATGACCTTTTTCTCTCATCAAATTTGATCCATCCATTCAATTTTTCTGAAACATGGCCAAAATATAGAGGCAATTTTTCTGGATATAAAATGAGCATCCTTGACCTCAGAAAAATCTTGGTTCGCGCCCCCAGGGGGTCAAAGTGGGGGTAAAAATGCCCCAAATTGCCCAAATTTATTGCATTTTACACTCGCCACATCGAGTCACATACAGAGGGGGGACCACGTACGCGCGGCTTGTTATAATAGCACTTTACGTCTCAGTAGTGATATGCTTTTTTTAGGTTAAATAAAGTAAAACAGAAATGTGTCTATTGCTTATAAGCAACATCAACTATTTTTTAAAAATGCTTTTGATTTTGATTGATGACGAAATCTTGAGTTGTTACGGCTGTTTGAATCTCTCCCACGTACAACGCGGACACATTTTAATTAAGTTAGAAATTGTACGGTGAAGAAGGCGGATATTATTCCTTTCTTTGCTTTCCAGAAAATGCCAATGTATAGATTTTTAATATTGCATTGAATCACGTAAGACATAAGAGTTTGTCATGATTTGGCTAATCTGTTTAAAACAGAATTTTTTTTAATCGGAAATCATATGTAAGAATCAGTTGTTGCCTTAAAAAGCCGGAATAAATAACACGAACAGAAGGTAATTAACCACACCTTGTATAAATGTAAAGTATAGGAATAATGGGTTGACATAGACGGCTTCCTCGCTCTGCGACTTTTACGTGTTACTATTTTAGCTTTAATTTAGTTTGTCCTAATTGCATTGTTATGTGCAGCCATCAGTAAATATTCCGTTTCTCTGGTTAAGTGTCCTTTTCTTAGCCATGCCCAGCTATTTTCGTTTGTTTCTTATTTTATCAGTCTTCTGAAGCGTCCATGTAGTTGTTTTTCTTCCCACTTTTCTTTTCTTGTCGTTTTGTTTCTGGTGTCGGTGCTTCCCGAGTTGCTTGTTGATAAGCCTTTGTGTGTTTTGAGTTATGTATTTCTCTAGCTCTGTTTTTAGTCTTCCACACAATCCTCTATATTAAACAGTCCTCTTCCCTTTTCGTTTCTTTTATGTGGGGTCTGTCCTTATCGTCTTTTGGATGTGGTGCGTTGTGCCTGGTCATTACTTTTCTAGTCCTCTGGTGCCTGAGTTCTTTATTGGTCCGTGATATTGCTTACGTGTGTATTCCTTTTACTAGATTCTTGCTATATAATTTCGTTTCTAGAAGTTTTCATGTTCTTCGTAAATATTCTTTTCCAATGTTCTCTTTCATTTCTGTAGATTTGATGGTGTCTGCTTCCAGAACTCTAAGATATTTGTGGCTATCTTGTTCGCCCCCATTTCCTATTGGTTTGGGGTTTTATGCCCTCTGTTGTCTCTAGTTTTCCTCTTTTTATTTCTAGTAGTGCACAGTTTTCAATTCCAAATTCCATTTGGATTTCTTGACTGAAGATTCTGGTCGTAGTTATCAGCTTTTCCAGTTCTTTTTTACTTTTTGCAAATAGTTTCAGGTCGTCCATGTACATCCGGTTGTTTACTTTTATATTCTGTGTCTGTAAACTTGTATCCGGCATCACATTTTCTGAGTATGTAGTCGAGTGACATCATGGCTATTATAAACAATAGTGGAGATAGGGTGTCTCCTTTAAAAAATGTATCTATGCATCTTGATCCTAGTTAGGTGTTGTCTTCCGGCTGTCAGTTCCAGTCTCCATGTTCCCATTGCTTTTTTAATAAGATTAATTATACTGTCGGGTATTTTGTATATTTTCAAACATTCAATTATCCATACTTGAGGGATTTTGTCGTAAGCCTTTTTGTAGTCAATCATTGCTACGGATATGTTACTTTTTCTGTTGTTTTACCTCCTTCAGGATCTTTTAATCGATGTATAGCAGGTTATGCGTCACTATTTTCCCTTTACGGCATCTTTTTTGTTCTTCGGGAAGTAGTCCACGTTTGTTTAGGGATTGATCGATTTGTTCTCTCAGTTGTGCCGTCAGGATTTTCCACATTGTCGGTAAACAGGTTATTGGTCTATAGTTGCTTGGGGGTCGTTCCCTTTTGTCATCTTTTTGTATAAGCGTTGTCCTTTCTTTGGTCATCCACTCTGGTATATCTGTTTTGTGGATGCATCCTCTCAGTTTCGGCGCTAGCCTTTCATGTAGGGTCGTGCATTTTTAAAATCAGTATGCATGTATTCCATCATGACCTGGTGCTTTCCAGGTTGCCATTTTCCTTAGGATGTCCTTAATGGTTTCTTCATTAATTTCCGTTTTAGTTCCTTCTTCTATTTCCCGTAGTTCATTTATCATGTTTTTCAGCCACTTAGCATTTTTGTTGTGTTTTTTGGCTTTTCCCACATCTTTCTCCAGAAGTGTTTTGTCTCTGTCGGGCTCGGTCTTTTGTTGTTATTCGTTTTCCGTTTGAATAAAACTAGCTTTCATTGTTTTCAAAGGTCATGTTCTGTGTTTGCTGTTCAGATTTGTATCTATATCGTTTCAGTCTTCCCTCCATTTCTTCTATCTTTTGTTTTAATTCTTCATGTTTCTTATTCAGTCTTTCCTTGTGAACCTGATTCCTGCTCTTCGAGCCTTTCATATTCTCTTTCATCCTGTTTACGGTGTTAGCTTCTTGCCAGAGTTTGGTTATCTGGGTTTCCAATCTGATATCCCAGCCAGGCTTTGTCGGTCCATTCTTTTGGCCAGTTTTTCTTTCTCTTTTTAGTTTCATACTTACTGATTTTGCCCCCGCATATATCAAGTTGTTTTAATCCCACACACAAATTCAGACATACACACATGCATTGGCTTCGGCTAGTACCAGACAAAGAGTATAGGTGAAAAAAAAAAGATCGACGAGTGAGAGCACCGACCAGACCTCTGCTGAAACGGTGCGGAGAGAACTGGAACTTTTGGAGAGGCTTATTGCCACTAAAATTCTAAATAAAACCAACAATTGTTGCTAGCGAGAAATCAATTGCAAACGGCTGCTGCGATAACGCACAATTATTCGCAATGGTTATCGAAAGAGGTGGAGATTACTAAAAACCTGGGGAAACTAGTTGTCACTCGGACTCCAAGGAATACCACTTGTTACTGCTAGTGAACAATCACTGATGATAACTTGTGTCAAATCTCTGAATGAGTAAATACTAATAACAGTAGTATTAGTAATTTATGACTTTCATGACACACTGCAATTAGAATGGTTCTTTATGTTTAATATATAGTAATACTTACACATTGTTTAGAACCCATAAGTAACCAAATCAGAAACAAATATAGACAGGGGAGGACATTCTCAATTATATCTACTGATGACGCAATTTGTTATTATCTGTGTTTATTAGAAATTTGATTTAACGTGAATAGTAATCCTCCATCGGATCTTCTTCTTATTATTTTTTAAATGTTGTGTTAGTCTAAAAAGGAAATTCAATTTCGCTTAACAGAAAATGGCGAAACAAATTTGAATGAATGACGTTGGTTGCGTGATTTATTGGAAAATCGTCTCGAAAGCTCATGCTGCGTTTGGCAGTTCTTTCTGCAGACAAATGCGATTATCGTTTTCACGTTAAACCAAAACAGATTTTCTTTACGATGCGCAAATTCCATCTGTGCGTTTAGCAATCAACATTCTATTTTAAACTTAAGCGTCACAGATCCTATCATTTATGAACAATAATTTGTTGGGAGTAGCAGCGCAGTGAATATTGTATTTATGTATCAACTTTTTTCCTCTTTTGGAGATAACATTTCAATAGATAAAAAACGGAGATTTTGTGTTTCTTGGCTCAGTGGTTCACTCATCATCATCTGACTTTAGCAGATGAATGGGAATAGCAATTTCTGCATTTAAACGTCTTAAAGAAATGATATAGGGCAAGAAAAAACATATCAACGCTACTAAAATTATGACTTTGCAATGCATTGATAGTTCCTATTGGTGTATCTGCAAGTCAAATATGGACTATACTGGCAAGCATGAGGAGAAGCTCAATACCTTTGAAATTAAATGGTTCAAAGCTATCCTTTGAAGTAACTTTGCGATACTAAGAAATACAGATGTCAGAAAGAAGCTTAATATTCAGAGATCCATCAGCAACATTAAATGAGAAAAGAGATTAACGTGGTTGGGGCATGTTACCCGGCTATTAGACTCCAGCTATGTAAAGAAATATCAAAAGGACTTCATTAAAATAAGATCAAGTGGCCGACCAGATAAAGGTTGAGACTGATATGTTGCTCCTGACAGCTGAAAGACTGGCCGAAGATTATGATAAATGACAGAATATTTTTTCACGCATGCGGCGAAGCTTTCCGGATTATACAAATACGTCAAGTAAGTCATCGGCTCTTGATTAGACAAATCCCTAATCAGCAGTGTCTTTCAGTCAATCGGAAAAGCGAAAAGATTCAGTGCCTAAAATAGACGGGTAGTACACAATCTCAATCACGGCGTTTTTCTGTCTCTGCCCATGTTTTTCTTCAACAGAAAACACACATGCGTACACCACAATATTGCCTAGCCCGTTTTGGAGGACGAAGGGCCTCAACAGATGAACGAGAGACTTTCACGGACTACTAAACACAACGATAACCTATATAGACTGTGAACCGAACTCTCTCGCACACAAGTTAGTTCATACACATCTAACTATGTCTATCCTATTCACACACGCGTAAATGCAGAAGGAGCAAGCATAAAGGAACACGCGTACATTTTCTCACTAAGAATTAGGCATGCTAATACAGACAGGAATATCTTCGTACCTAAAAATAAACAAAAATAAAATAAACAAACGTAAACGCATACGGCAACAGTCGAAACAAAAATGTGTATTAAATTTATTATTACACAAAAAATAATTATTTCACTCATAAACGTTTCTGAGGACTATCTGAAGATTCATATACTACGAACCTTTTTCATTGGACACTTTAAACTCTCACACTTCACAGATTCCATCTTTTATTCTTTTAACAAGTTGTCGAATAAAATGAATTTACGTTGTATGATAGCCTTTGTCATTGCTTCATTGAACTCTTAAATACTTTATTTTTTATATAAATTAAAAAAAGTTAAAAACGTTTCATAGAGGTAATATAATGTAGTATAAATGAGTTTTTGAAAAATATACATTTATTGAACAAGAATAAATGATTTTGCAAATTTGTACAAATGGCATAACATTAAATGTATAAGAAAACAGTACAATATATGCATCTAAATAACCGTAATACACTAGATAACTACAACATACTTTTTACTTATCATTATAATGACCAGAATCAATAATTTAGGCTCTTTAATTAGGCAGATAACACACTGATGACACTCGCTCGTGACATCGAAGATACTGATAACCTATTTAGCGGGTGTTCTGATGCAGGATCATACTAATCCATACTATCACATGCCAACAGGCTCGTTGCGGATGTGAAACAAGTTACAGTTTGGCAGATTTTCGTTGAATATTATATTAAAAAGGCATTTTGTTGGAATGTGTCATATTTGGAACAAAAAAGTATTTAAGGGTTAATAATGTCGTATTCGCACTAATTTCAAAGTTAATCGTAATTTAAACTTGAACGTGTTTGAAAATAATTATTTCCCAAAGCAATTATGCTGACTGATGACTCGGCGTGTCACGTTTAGTTTAGTGTTTGGACGATTAATCGGAATCGGAATCGGGAATCGTAAAAATCGGAACATTTAGGGGTATCGGAATCAGTGTCGGAATCGGAAAAAATTAGAGTCTTATTCCCGATTCCAAAAACGATTCTTTGAATTTTTGTTGTCTTTGTTTTTTGTCTAAAACTTAATTTCCATTGCTATTACTAATTATAAAATGATAAATATTTATTGATTTTAAACTGCAAGTCAAACTAAAATCTATATATCATGATAAGGAATTTGGTATAAATGACACTGGAAGAAATGGCACAAGTTGGTAAATAGTAAACATAGGCACAGGTGAAAAATATAGATGAAAATCTTATAATGAGTTCATTAAATCTATATTTTAATCAATTACAAGAGAAAAAAAAAGAAAAAAATAATTGGAAGGATATATTCGTTTTATGTACGCCACCATCCCCACAAGTTTACTTTGACTTTTGCGAAACTATATACGCACATTACACGAGTTTTTACGGTAATCTGAAAAAAAAAAACAACAACTCTATGACTAAATATTAAGAAACTTAAAAAATATCGGAATCGATAATTGTATCGGAATCGGGAAAAATATTGAATCGTCCCATCACTTGTTTAAATTCTGTCAGATCTATAATAACACTTTCATTATGGATGTTGGCAACCTTTACCTTGTCCCTCCTGTTAGCAGCCGATTGCAAATAAAATGAAACAGATAAAAAAGTCATAAGATGTTCACTTATACGCATTACGCTTTATACTTTCATGGTATTTCACAGAAAAGTTTGGTTTATCCCCAAATATTTTGACGACAATTAAGCGTTTCCTTGTGTCACAGAATTTGTTAGATGGATATTGATAATTAGTATTATTTTGATTATTCAAACTAATGTTCTCATCTTGTATGTTATTCGCACAAGGTTTCGGCTGATATAACCGCCGACTTTCTTCAGGCACTGAGGATTGAACTTTCAATATTTAGAATTTTTATCCGTTGCGCCACGGATCCCTGCAGACAATTTAAGAATGAATTTGTGAGTCTTAAACCTATTCTTGTTTTAGATTTTTAGTATTACTACTTATTAATATATATATAATCAATATATATATATATATATATTAATACTTCATGTATCCACATAAAATTTTATAAGGATATATAATTTTTTATGTGTCAGTTTTCAGTATTTACTTCAACAGTGCTCGATACGTAAGTAGAGCTAGGTAGTAAGCAATTAAAATATATATGGCAATCAAGCTACACAGAGGCTCCCGTGTTTCATCCCCGGGGGGAATCGTCAGGCTAAAAGCATTTAGCCTGACGATTCCCCCGGGGATGAAACACGGGAGCCTCTGTGTAGCTTGATTGCATATATATTTTCATTGCTTACTATATATATATATATATATATATATATATATATATTGGTGTTCTAATATATTATTTATAATTTATTAAATTGTATACTATTTATTAAAAGGCCACTGTCCGCTAACACATGTGTTTCTTATAGACGTATAACACTCCACCGTAAAGATCGAAGAATTGCTCGAAAAGAAAAGATCCACGAGTTTGACAAGACGCAAGAAGATTGGAGGTTGCGTTGGCGGAAACGTTGTGTGAATAAAATCCAAGTTGACAACAGTAGTTCGAAAAAGTGTTTATAAATTAATTAGTTTATGTAATGTGTTCATTTTTAAATGCGTGCAAGAGCGTCTGTCACTCCGTCTGTTGGGATGTCACACTTAAATTGGAAATATAATTTTCGGTGGTTCATGTATGACGTGTAATAAAAATATCATTTGAGATACGTCCACGCGTCTATATAAAAGGTCGTCGCGTCCATGACATCGATCTGTCCCACGAAAGTTTTAAATTGCATTTTTCTCCCTAAACGCGCAAATTGAATGGACGTATGTTTAGAATATGTTTTCTTGTTTGATAAAATGATTGTAAATTTGTTTCGATAAGGAAATCTGCATTTCCATCATGGCCAATTAGTTCTACAGGAAATTGAATTTTCTTCTCCCTGCAAACCTAAGTTGCCAAGGCGACACCTTCGTTATATTAACAATCCAGGTGCATCCACAGTTCAAATAAGGGGAAGCAATTCGAAATCTGAATATCACCAGATTAATACAAAAAACAAAAACAATACGAGAAATTCATTCATTAACTAATTAGTTTTAAAACGTGCATTTTTTTCATTTATAAAACTTAGACGCATTTTTACCTCCGCCATGGATGTTATGTTTTCAATCGTTCGGTCGAGTTTGTGTACAGCCTAGTGCCCACATATAGCTTGAGGAATAGTCACCAAATTTAGTCAAAGTATCAGCCATTATCTAACGTATAATGTTGCATTATCGCAACAGTCGTTCACCATTGATATCTCTCTTGGAACGCCCGCTGGTCCTTTCTGGAATTTGTGCAGCAACACGCATTTACAATATTACAGTATTCTTCAGAAATCTGGTTGTTGCCCTCTTTTAAGTCTACTCATTCTCTTTGATACTTTACGATCTTTTGTGTGGAGCCAGACGAGACTTGTGTCACCTAGTGTGTGTGTGTGTGTGTGTGTGTTTTATCAGAAAGTAGCGTGTCAGTTTATCTGGGTTTCTAGCAGTTTCTGTTCCTTTGGAACCGTGTGGTATTCTTTCTTTTTTGTTGTATATCTATTTTAACTTATGTAGGGTAGTTTGCGATTTTGTTGTATGGTGTCAATCTTCCCTATGATACCAATTTCTTCTCGTCTTTTTTCAGATGTTTCGAGAGAGTTTCTAGGGCTCCTACAATTATTGGTGTTCTAGTGCCTTTTTCATGTTCCATATTCTTTTCAGTATTTTGGCAAGTTCTACGTACTTACTTCATATTTCTGCCTTCTTGATCTTCATCCTGTGAATTGCTTGTATGGCGAATTTAGTTTTTGGCATGTGTTTTCCTGCTGGTTTGTGACATTCGGTTTTCTTGCTTTGATGAGTTTGTCTGTTTGTATTTCCACGTTTCACCAAATTCTGTGCTTTTCATTTTCCAGCACTGTCTGGGTTTTTGTCTGTACCTTTTTTCTGCATATTCAAGTGCAGACGTTTGTATAGTTTGCATGCAGTCATGTTTTTCTGAATTTTATTTAGCTAGTTTGCTGCATTCACTTATTATGTTATTCGTCGTTTCGTCTCTTTCTCTACGGAGTCTATGTCTACTGCGATTGATATAGTTCATTCTGATCGGACTGTTGTGTGCGGCCATCAGTAGTGATTCCATTTCTCTATTCCAGTTTACTTTGATTAGCCATCTACAGGTATTTCTGTGTGTCTTTTCTCTGGTCCGGCTTATAGATCGTGTATGTAGCTGCTTCCCTTACCCTTTTTCTTGAGAAAACTCTCGATAAATCTCTCAAATCTTTTTTTGTACAACTATTTTTAGATTTAGTATATGTATTTAAAAACACATACATATATACACACACATCTAAAATTGTATTATGTAATTTTTTTAAAACATGAAATATTCCTTGTCTTCTTAACGTAACAATAATTGTCAGCTAAATAATATTAGATTTTGATATAACTTAGTTAGAAGTTATAATAACAAAAATAACCAGAGTGTAAGGTCTTTAAAAGAGGATTGTTTATTACAACATATATCTTGTACAAAACAAAAGCACTATCGGTGATACAATAGGATTAACCTAATTCACTCGAATACCGTCGAATACAGTTCACCATACATACTACTCTTCGTAGTATGTATATATATATATATATATATATATATATATATATATATATATACTACAGACTAGTACACTTGTGAACCTTGAGTAGAAATAGGTATCCTATCACAATCATTTTTTTAATAACACGAATATTACTTTTTGAAACGCGTTTATTTAACATTTCCTTGTTTTATGGTCGACAGACGACATAATTTTATTTTGGAACAATTAATTTTAAAAGTCGATTTTTTTATATAGACGAAATCAGATTAATTACCACTGATCTGCTGATCTAATTCTTTTAATATGTGTAGAAACATGAATTGTGTGAACGCACTATTATATAGATTTTTTAATTTGCAAACATCTTTATTTGTTTTCACATTACAGTGCGAAGAATTATACAATCAAAATATGATATCCGGGAGACAGGGAGCCGAGTGGGAGTTCCAAAGGCCGACAGCTCGAGAAAAGAAGTCATTGGAGTAGAATAGTATCTAGCATCTGGGGACCTCCACAGTGAATGGATGGGATTTAGCTGATTATCAGGTGTACTGGGTGTATTTATGTCGAGGGAGAACCAGAGCAGCAAGTTAAACGGAGCACATTTCATTGAAGTACTTGTAAAATAATCCAAGAATGCAATATTGTGACGATGCGACAGGGACTGGAGCTTGGTTGATAGTGAGGGACCTATTAGATTAGATACTATTTTTTACCTTGTCTAAGAGAGAGAGACTAGTGGATGGTGCCCCAACCCAGATGCTACAACAATACTCTATGCATGGGCGGATGGTGGCTTTGTACAGATATAGGATATTGTCAGGTGTAAGGTGTTTTATAGCTCAGTAGAGGAATCCAATTTTCTTTTCAGCAGCCTTGGCAATGTCTTCTATGTATTTGTTCGAATTTAATTTACTCCTGAATGTTAGGCCGAAGAGTTTTAACGTTGGAGTTTTAAGTAGGGTGTTATTTGCCATGACAATCGGTGGTTGAAGAGGTTTCTTGTAGTTGAAAGAAAAGAGCTTTGTCTTAGTAGCATTAAATGTTACCATCCATTTATGACCCCATTCCACTACAGACTGGAGTTCACGCTCTAAGGATTCAACCATCGTCTCGAAAAATGTGCACGTCATTTGAATGGTTTACTGTGTCGGGTACATGTCTGTGTTAAGTCAGCTTTCTCTTCGTTTGCTAAACAAGAAGCTTGCTTAGGACTTTCTTTTGAGAGTAATTCTACACGAATATGCTGAGTTATTATTAATATGTACGTCTTCGTATGAATATTCTTGGTTTGAAGTTTAAACCGGACACATATGAAGACACGTAGACGCATATAATTCAGGAATATAGATGATGGATAATTGTAAATCAGTATGTAGTTTTCTTTCATAAAAGATTGACACTATTTTATCTCAAAGAGACGTCACTTGCAGTATTTCCTGTCAAGTCCATGTTTCAACGCGTCAAAGAATTTGGCACCAGTTTATCGGAAATAAGTCTCAGCAAACAGACAGAGAGAGGAAGTAAAAAAAAATTGACGAAATATTGAGATTGACAATGAAACAAAACAAGATTTAGAGGGAAATAAATAGAAAGAGGGAGAGACAGAGGGAGACAGAGTAAAAGAAGTGAATCAAATGAAGTTGAAAATATAACACAGGGAGAGAGAGAAAGCGAGAGATAAAGGGGTGAGTACACTCTTAGATAACACAAGTTGGTACTTAAGCAGATTAGGACCCAAGCTAAAATCGACGTGGTGTCGGTAGTTTCCGGATGTTTACGTAGACGGCCGGAAAAAGCCGAATGAAAAGTTGGTTGCATGCGTCGAATAAAAAACTTAAACGAAGCTGGAGGTACAACGAGGATAGATTTTTTTTTACAGGTGAAGTCACTTAATAAGTGTTAAATAGTGCTATAGTTACGTAAGGGTTAGGGTTAAGATTATAACATTGTTTTTTTTCTGCATGAAACAGTTTGTTTTTCCCCTATTCTTTCTTTGGCTATCCGTTTTTTTCCCTGACAAAATTGATTCACTCCATCGGGAGACGTAATAACCTGTGTAAACCCATTAAAATAATTATCGTTTTAATCATTTAGTGACTTTTTGTGATTCAATCAATTAAACTGTCAACTTGTCGTTTGCTTACTTTTTCGCATTCTGATTCGATAAGGCATTTTCCAGCCGTCTACGTAAACATCCAAAAAATACCGACGCCGAGTCGATTATAGCTTGGGTCCTAATGTGCATAAGTACCCTAAACTTTTATTATTTCATTCAATCTACGCCTTTAAACATAAAATTGCTATTTGTAACGCCATATACGTGATAGCATTTTATTTTTGTTTACTTTTATTTACATCAAACAAAACATATTGCAACAGACGCGTAAGGAGCAACTGCGATAGAAACCCGACTGATAGGGAGGGAAGTGAACAGCAAGATGTTTCTCACCATTACGTTCAACTTACAGCATCTTGGTGCGGTCGGGGAAACAGAGAGCAGAGAGGGAATTCCAAAGGCTAGCGGTCCGAGGAAAGAAGCTATTAGACTAAAACAATCTCGGTCGGGAATATGTACGCAGAGGAGGTACACGTGCAGAAAGTTCATCATAGAACATTCCATGGAAGTAATTATAAAACAAACACAGGGATGCAATACCGCAGCGATGGGATAGAGCTTGGCAGACAGTTTTATTAGTTTAAAAAATTCTATTTTGCAACCTGTTCAAGAGGAAGAGGTTATTAGTTGATGCAGCTGTTCAGATGTGGAAACAATAATCCATAAAAAGGCGAATGAAGGCTTTATAAGGATATAGGATACTGACTGATCCATCTGCGAACCTATTTGCGTACGTTCACTGCAGTGGCCGCGATCGCCTCAGACGTTGTTCTGGTCTAAAGTGGTTGTTTGCCTAAGTCAGTGCTGTAACAAAGAATTTTACTTTCAGGTAAATCCATAAGTTTAGTGTATGAACAAGTACAGGTTTATTTGTGTGGGGTTACAAATGATACCCGTGTTCCTAGGTTAAATGGTAGACTTGCAAAATGAGATTCCCTATCCCGACAAAATAAAGTATACGTCCAGTAAACACAGTCATTTAGTTAAGAGCACCAAATAGGACTACGTTGCCAGAAGAGGCCCACAGCTCTATCTGATCGACAGCCCTCTGAACACCAAAATGTCTCCCCTCCCATCTCTTGGAATCATTTCCTTCTGACCGGAAACTTTAGATTCCAGTTTTTATCATAAGTCACCATTCGACCACCCATAGACTGACCGCTGGAGATATCTCCTAGAGATAACTGCTAGAAAATCCACTCAAAGGAGATTATCATGGAGTTTATCTACGAGCATTACTTTTTGGTCTCAGCATGATTCTCTGTTTTATGGGGCACTTATTTCATTTCAAAAAGAAATAAGATTCTATGTGACTCAAAATACAAAATCAAAAATATGTTATCATTCCCCTGTGCTCCCTTTTTCTTTTTGCCGATTATTTTTAAACATCGACCTATCAAGCATTTTATAATATACATACACGAATCTTAAACTGCTATTTCAGTTTTAATCATGAAAAACTGACGCGAATACTATTTAGAACATACTGACAGATCTAGTCTCTTATAGAGATATTTGGACGCATTTAATCAATGACGTGAATATGGGGTTGAACGAAACAAATAAATATGATTAGATGAGTTGTCTCAGCAACGACAACAAATGCAGGTTCTGCAACGCAGAAGTAGAGAATGTTAGCCACCTGACATCCAGTTGTAAGGTTCTGGTGGGGATCGGCTACTATACAATGTTACACAATAGAGTGTGTAAATATCGCCACCGGACTATCAGTAAACAGTTGAATATCCAGTGTAGCAGCAAGTCTTAAGAACATATACAAAAAAAAACAAAAAAACTGTTGCAAATAAGTCATACACCATCCACTATGAATATGCAAGTTATACAGCTACATACCATAGAAAACTGATGCTAAACCTGATATAGTTATATAGAACAAGAGGACAATTTTAGTTGAAATCATTGTCCCTAACTGGCTTAAACAGAGCTGGGATGGAGGATATAACTTAATTTCAAGAGCTTAAGTACTATATGAAAATTAAGTCGAATTTTGGGAAGATCCCGATGATTCCAGTAACCATAGGAGCTACGGGATCATGAAAAAGAATATTTTAAAGTACCTGGCGAATATACCCGGTGACCAAAATGCAAGAGAGATCGAGATAATTGCTCTTAAAGGGACAGTTAAGATCATAAAAAAGATCTATCCGTTTGAGTCTTTGAAATATCAGGTGAATATCTTGCACCATGTAGGATTCCCAATCCCCAGAAAAACAATATGCGATGTGTAAAATATAGCATCTCTATAGTGAATGAGTATCCGCGCGTGGTGAGTCGCCACATTCATCTTGAGGTTACCCTGTTAATATGCATAGGCATAAACAGAACTCGGCAGATCTAGAGGAGTAAACCTTGACCACAAATCTTGCTAGTTCCACAGGTAGCAGTATATCAAGTTTTATTTATGAACCAACTGATGATATGATACTGAGAATAGCATAGCTTAGCAGATGATCATATATATATTTTACAATGAGAAGGATTAACTGCTCCAGTTGGTAGAGTGCCATGGACTATGTGCAGGTTTGATGTGCTGCGTATACAATAAGTATTAAAAAAAAACATAACTGCTCCACCATCAGTTGACGAAAACACATAGATATCAATGCATATTTTGTAAATAAAAATAGGTGCCCAAATTCTCGAGCGCTGGTTCTTTCACTTTCCCGACCTTGTGTTACATCTTACCTGGTGGGAGGAAGATAAAAAAAAAATAGGTAACAGGATGTTAAGTGGTTATATTTTTAAGCAATATTTCAGGGGGTAACACCTCATTCTCAAGTGTAAAAACAACAGTAAAAGATCGGTAATAATAATAATAATATATGTATACGACAATGTTGCAAACAGTTTATAATTAAGTGAATTACAACACTTAAAATAGGCACTTTTAGAAAATTTAAACCAACTCATAATCTAAGTGGATAAATGCAAATTTTCAGCAAATCTCTTTCACAAAATAATTTAATTATGGAATTAAAGTCACCAACATCATCACATTTTGTTTAACATAAAGATAATAAAATTGAAAAACAAATCAAGAAAGTACGATGGAGGAGAAAATTACGGTGAAAAAACAGGATGAAACACAGAAAGGGAATAAAAAAATGTTGAATGTGTGTTCAAGAAGGAAAGGCGTTAAAATACGTTTTCAATTGATGTTTGCTTTCAACGTTCTATATCGCTGCAAAAGTGGTCGATTATGAAGACTAGTGTTAAGCAACATTTGCTTTACAAACGCTTACTTAGTTTGGCGGCACTAAAGAAAAAAAGAAAACATCTTTATATCTGGTGATACCAGATCAGGCTGTCTGAAGATACCAGATTCCAGAATAAAAATGCACCAAGCATTAATGTTATTGTTTTTTTTCCTTTCTCTTTGCAAAACTCAATCATGTTCTACAACACCAACAACAGTAGCAACATGTTTCCTCTGCAAAACAACTAAACAAAAAAAACATGGATAATACTTGACCATATAAAAACTTTTCCCAAAATGACCGGATTAAGCATTAAATAACCCGAAAAGGGTTGATATGCCATGAAACAAAACAATCTTCTACTAAAATTACTGGATTCGGCACTAAATAAACTGAAAAATGTTGATATGCCGTAAAACAAGCACCACGAATAAATAATTTAACATATACAAAACTTGAAGGATAAAATCTTCTACCAAAATACTGGATTCGGCATTAAATAAACCGAAAATGTTTGATAAGTCGTAAAAGAAAACAACCAAACAAAACAATTTTATAAAACGTGTTTCTTTATTTGTTATTTGTGTACGGATTGTATGAAACAAAGTCTGCTTCAGATAAAACTCTTTCCTAATGTTTTAAAAGTGTTTTCATATATTATTGACGATTCTATCGCCAGACATCTTCATGTTAAGATGGAAGCAGAAGGTTAGCTGGGAATGTTTAATTGCACAAGCTGGTAGACTGATTTTCGTGGTGGCGTTGATCTTACACCTGTCTTTTTTGTCTACTGTCTCTATCTCTACTGTCTCTATCTCTAACTGCTTCTTTTCTTTTCCAAACTGTCCGTTTCTCTTTCTGTCCTTATCTCTGGCTTTACTTAACCCTTTCTCTCTCTGTCTCTAACTTTTTATTCATCTCTCTCTATCTCTCTATCTTTCTTTCTATTTACCTGTTTCCGTTTGTATTTATATATCTCTCTCTCTCTTTATCTCTCTCTCTATATATATATATAGAGAGAGATAAATAGATAGATAGATTCATAAATAAAGTGAGTTGAGATAAAAAAAAAATTGCATATTGTTCCAAAAATTCAAACACAACGAATTACATGGCGTACGATCATTTCAAAGTCTTATTGTTCTGAATACTCTAAATCCTTCTTTGTCAGAGCCCTTTATAACATCAGATACATAAGACTCTCAATAAAACATCAGGTTCCAGTACTATATGAAAAACATATTCAAACAATATTGGAAAAAAAACCTCTCAACATGTAACCACATATTTTTTTTTCATCAATGACAATTAAAAAATCTTAAAAACAGCAAATTAACAGCAGATCAAATAACAAATTAATTATTGAAAATATTCATAACATAGGATGGATCAGGCCATTAAGTATTTTGCATAGAGAGAGGACTCTCTTCGATGTAATAGTGAGGAGAGAGTTGATCGAAACCGAGAACCAGTGTCTACATCTTGCTTTAGATTACCTCTGATTGAACTCAATATTACGTATCTTTCTCAAAGATAAAATAAACCTGTGTGACACCATATTCAATAAAGTTCCATCTACCCATATCCCATAAGGTCAATGGGAGTCGTCGGGGAGTAAAGCAGATACTCTGTCTTAACTTTTCAGTAGGCATGATTGAACCTGGTGTAGCCTATGTCCTTTCCAGGCCATATACACCACCTGATATTCCCAAATGGTAACCCATTTACGACTGGCCAGGCTACACGTCGCTGAACTTCAGTGATCTCGCAGAAACCGGTGTGTCAACGTTATTATGCTGCATATATAACGAAATTGGTCACACCTTAGTTCATGTATTTCTTTTATATAATACTAGCAGGGCTCCCTGCGTTTTCCGTGGCAAAAATGTAACAGATTTTTTATTAAAACTTCTATTTCGTTACATCTATCTATTATTCTCTCTATATTTCTCTCTTTCCGCACCCTTCATTTCCTCCTCCTTCTCCTCACCCTCTGTCTCCTCCACATAGTCCATTCTTTTCTCCTGACACACACATACACAAACAACACCTTGTATAAGTTCCCTTCACTTAATACATAAAATGACTAAAAAAACGATCTCTCCTGATGAAATCTGCGCCTGTTTCAGGTCAAAGAATGAATAGTTTTTTTAAATTTTAGATATTATTCACCAATAATATATCAATTTTGTGAGTGTTTGTTTTGTAGTTTTCGACTTTTAGCAGGACATACACATAAACATACAGACAGACAACTGTCGTTTTAACAATACAATAGGAATTGTGGATTTATTCAGTTTAAAGTTGAGTAAAGACGTTGATAAAAAATAATTGATAAAGATAGAGGCAGACTAGATTTGTAATGCTGATGTTCACGCCCTGTTGTGTTGAGCTTGTGTGATTTCACAACTTATTTTTATAAACACGGCACACTCAACACTCAGCTCAAGCGTGATTACGGATGTTTCCTGACGTGTTACTCATCTGAATTGGTTTCAAATAAATCTCCTCATATATTACTTAGCATTAGACTCAGCTATTTATACTTCAAATCACTTACTTTCCTCTAAAACAATTGACATTCAGTCTAAAACAATGCCATTTATTGTTTTGCGCCAGGAGAGAACCCTCTGTTGATGTTATAGCGTGTATAACGTTGATATTGTTTGTTTTATGGTGGATGATTGGCTACATCTTGCTTTAGATGGACTGAGATTGAAGTAAATATTATTTATCTTTCTCAACCATAAAATAAGAATGTGTAGCATCATATTCAATACACTTCACTTATGTATCGTTGTGTGAAGTTTTACACAAAAGAAGATAAAGACAGTGTGACAATTCCATTCCCTTCTTAGTCTTTTACTCGTCCTACTTCTTCAACTCTATATTTGAGTGTCAATTTCGATTGTCTAACTGTTTTTGCTCGAACTTCTGAATGGCATTTAATCTGTCTATTGTATACAATAACTGGAAGAATACCCGTCCAAGAACGGATCAAATCAATTCCCCGAACAGTACACCTTTGCGTCATTTTCATGCCTCTTACAAAAATAAAAATAATGATACGAAACCTCATGCTACAAATCCCCATTCCAATAGTTATTAAAATCTATTATATGAAATGCCTAAAATGTAAGGCCCAAGCACAAGTGGTCTTAAGAATTATTAGAATGTCAAAACATCTCAATTAACTATGGTCTAATGACTATGGATAAATTAAATGTAAATCTGATGTATTTAACAGTTTTAATGGGAGGTTGTTCCCATATTATGCTTTTTAAAACCCTTTAAAATACTCTAAAGAAACTGAAATTTAGAGAATATTTATCAATTGATGTCTAATACCTATCATTAAAATTTCACAAAACTTTGCTCTCTGCGTATGAAAATTTATTAAACTAAATATAGCATGCATATCCTATCCTTTCGCCGAGTAGCTGTGTTTCAAAATTCGTAATTATCGGTTAATTGGTTTAAGAGATATCCTATACATAGAAATATAAAAAAATACATACACATAGCTAACTTTATATGAATAGAGCTATTAACTTAACCTACACGTCACCACTAATGTTCCTTTTCCATTGTTTATTTTTCTTAATCAAATCACATAAAAACTTTGATGGTCGAAATTTATTATATTCACAAAAGTTGAGAAAAATATACATGTTCCTGTAAAACTTGTTTAAAAGCAAGCAAATGTTTTTAAACTAGCAGAGGACCCGTGCACGGGCGTTGCCTAGAAAAATTGAAGGACCCAGAAAACTCACGTTACTACCTATAAACTCCATATTAACAGTGTTACTCGATGTTTTACTAAGCTGTACATGTGTATTCTATAACTAACATTTAAACGTTAGTATTATTTCATAAATACGAAAGAGCATTCTTAAACCAATACACTTACGTAGAGGCAGAAATTAGAAGGGAGAGGGTGGGTAAGTAACTGTGTAATATTTGATATGAATGAAAAAATACACAAGCCTTTCGGTATATAACAAAAAAGACGAAAACGATACGTTCTCTGTTGGCGAAACGAAACCGTTAACAGATCATAGTTAAATAACTTCTAAAAGTAGAATTTAGCCAACAAGTATCCTGTCGGCACTGAAACAGGAAACACAGAAAGTTAAAAAAGTGTCAGCTGGGAAAACATCTTTTGATAGATCATATGATTTTAAAAATGAAATTTAAAAAGAATGGAATAATTAAAAGTATTAATAAAACGTCACTGGTTAAAAATAGTATTTTAATGAGTTTGAAGGCCGCCATGTTTTCTCTGAATGCAAGCCTACTATTCGTTTATTCCGTCAGTGTATAATTTGAAAGAAAATATTCGGAATAGTCAATAAAACCGCTCTTCACCGAAAAGATAATATGCTGAAGCGAGCGTTCTTTATTTTAATAAGAATATATAGGGTAGCTAACACATCATAGCAGCAGCCTCGAAAATGAAATATTAATTGTGCTATGAAGAAATAGTTACTCTATGAAGAATACTTCTTGGTGTAAGCAAGTAGAAGTTTCAGTAGATCGTAGCATGAGAGTGAAAATCTCCCCGAGTTCCTGTATAAAAAGGTATGTTACGAGAATCTGTCGAACGGTAAAAGTGTATAAATTATTGAAAGCAAACGAAAAGAATGGATATTTACCGAAAGCACGCATCAAGAATTGACCTAAATTGTTTCCGAAACAAATTTGCATGTGCAGCTTCCGTTTACAGAGCTATAATGGTCAATTAAATGGCGGCAAATTTACTTTACTTAATATATATATAATATGTATATTCATCGAAGAGCCTAAAAATGAATCAAGACCACGTGGTGACTGTTGCTGTTTCGCTTTGATAACTAACCAGTATTTATAGTAATTTACTCCAACAACCAATACTACAATGTAAATTCATGAATATATCCTTTTTGTTTTGTTTAAATAATTTATGCGTGCTTCACTGTAGGAGCAGAAATACTTTTCTTTGCGGAACTATTTAACTTTGATTCCAAATAAAATATTAAAATAAATCAGTGTTCATATATATACATACACAAACACGCACACATGCATATCATTCTACCTATCTATATCCCTCTCTCTATATATAATACACATCTGAGTCAATGAACGTTTTTTTTCACTAAGGCTTTTCTCCAATATAGTTTACCTATAAAAAACATATAAGAGCATTCATTGGTTTAGGGATTTACATATGTTTTGAAAAACACATTTCGTTCTGTTTAGTAACGGTCTGAGGTAATAAATGAGGAAAAGACTACACATATTGGAATAATCCATTATAAACAAAGGGGGATGGCACCATCAATAATAATATAATTTTACCTGTAGCTGTGAGGGGGCAAAAGAAAAAGGAAATAAAGGGAGAGAAAACGAGAGAAAATATGGGAGATAAACAATTTCCCTGTGAAATGATCACAGGTGAATTAAATCTGAACTTGGCGTTGCTACATACACCAAAACATAGAAATATGACACCAAACCATGATAAAAGCCGTGGGCCCAGAAGGAAAATCTGAGTGTGATTATCGAAAGTGCTTCTCCAATAACACATATGAGGAACTCCTGTCAATGTTGGCCACTTTAATTCTCGGTAGTGAAATATACTGGACCAAATACAGGTATTAATTTATTTCAAATGCAGCAACCGAAAAGAATGAGAAATGGACCACAAAAGAAAAAAGGCAACTGATAAAATGCTATTCCCAAAGCAACACAACGCAAAGAGGCTAATTTAATCGCATGAACAATGTATGCTACATGTGCACTGGCTACTATGCAGCAAAACAGTATTGCAGATCAAGCAAGACCATCTTGAAATAGGGATGGTTCTATGGACTGGAATTAGTAGAAATAAAAATAAAGTTCAGTGATATAACATAATATTAAGAAACACACCGTAATGTAAACTCACAGGTATAGATCCGGCACAAGATAAACATAACAACTGCTTAAACAAAAGACTATGATATCACAGAACTCACCGAGGAAGAAACAGCAGAAGTCAGGGACATCAACAGAATTATGACAGATGACAAAACGGAGCTCCTATCTCTAAAAGACAACAAATGGAAGAGAGTAAAATCAAAAGCAGAGGAAACAAACAGACTCGTCTCATACATCGCAATACAAAATATTATAGACCTCAAGAACGTTGTTTACGGTCAGAAATAGATGTAAGAGGAAACTTTGGCTGACAAAAAAGGAAGACTAAACCAAAAAAACATGAAGGACAAAAACAACGTAAGTAGACTAAAAGATACATATACATAGCTGAAGAATACAAAAAAATAGGACTTTTGAAATCAATGACAGACAGTTTTGCCAAAATTTGAATGAAGAAAAGAACAACAAAATGTAAATCGGTTCGATATAAAAAAACAATTTCTGGAGCAATGTATGGGAGAAGCGACAAGAGGGCGTCAGAAATGCTGAATAGGTGAAACATGTGAAAGAAGAGGTTCAGGAAATTGGCGAACGAAACAGGAACCAAAATTAAGTAAGAAAAACTCAAGGTGACCTTTAGAAAAATGGCAAATTATAAAGCACCAAACAATAACAGAATACAAGCATTCTTGTTTTAAAAAAGCACGACTTCACATGAAAGACAAACGAGAAAATAACCCCGAGTAAGATCAGTACATGAAACGGACATAATAGTTTTGATGACTAACATAATTAATTAATTTAAAAAAGCAGCGATAAAGGTTCTAAGCAATTTAAGATCGGTAATCTGTTTACAAACCTTGTTGAAAATGTTAACGGTACAAGTGATTGAAAATATCTAACACTCCGTTAATAACAGCGGACTTCGAGGAAGAGGAAGGATACTGAAAACCTATGACACAATCCGCCAAGTATGGATAATTAAATGTTTATGAGTGTATAAGTTATCCAACTAAATGTAATCATGGAAACTGGAACGGATAGCTAGTAGATAGCATTTGGCACCCAACTTAACCCATATGAATTTCCAGAGGGACTCTCTACACCACTACTTTTTATCATATGATTGGTAACTGAAATACATACTTAGGCCATGAAATGCTTGATACAAATACACAGACACAAACAAAAAATGCAGCTCATAGATACTATTTATAAAAACGAAAAAGAAACTAGAAAATCTACGAAATACAATCGGATGAAATTTGCAATAGAAAGGATTCTCACAACTTGAGATGAAGAAAAGAAAATACAAAACAGTATAAGTTATAGAACTTCCCAATCGAGAGGCGACACTTGCGCTTGGCAACTGTAAACATTTGAAAGTGGACATCATCAAATACACGGAGATAATAAAGAGGTTTAGAAGAAAATATCTCAGAATAGCAAAAAAGATTTTTAAAACAAAATTATACAGCAAAAACATCATAAAAGGTAGTATTCCTATCAGTAGTAAGATATTTGGAACTTCCAAGCGCTTGATGGAGAGTTGGGCAGCACGATGTCTATTCACATTACATTTGAATTTCTGCGTGTTTGTACGGTCAGGGAAAAGAGAAAAGAGAGGGAATTCCTCAGGCAAGTGGTCAGAGGAAATAAGCTATCAGAGAAGAAAATATTCCGGAATCTATAGACTACCATGAAGGGGTGGGATTTTGCTGCTAGTCGGGTGGGTCGGGAGTATTTAAATTGTAGAGAGTACAAATACAGTAAGATCATCGAAGATCAGTTCTTGTAAACGAAAAACAAGAATGCAACTTTGCGGTGATGTGACAGGGACTGGAACTTAGAAGAAAGTGTCGGACCTATTAGTTTGCACCCTGGTCAACAGAGAGAGGCTAGCGGTTTGTGTATCAGCCCTAGGATGGAACCATTACTCCATTCACGGGCGATTGATTGCATTATACATATTTAGAATATTGGCAGATATAAGAAGTATTCTAGCCCGGTAGAAGAAGCCTACATTCTTTGCAGCAGACTTGGCAACATCTTCTTTCTACTTATTCCAATGCATGTTGCGTGAGAATGTGAGTTCACTGAGTTTGAACGTTGAGAAGGGTGCTATGTTGGGCCTCATTCTACTTCAGACTGGAAGATGTGTCTTATGATTAAGCCATTGTCTTACATGAGTAGGCATTCGATTTTCCCTCATGCCGGGCATGGAGCGTTTTGTCATCAACAAATACACCTATCCCGGACACAAATGTGTTGGGGAGGTCGTATATGAAATTCAGAAATAATATAGGTCCGAGTATCGATCCCTGGGGCACACCTGCGTTAATATAATTCTTTTTTTATTTGGCCGTACGACTATCCTGCACGACTTGCTTTTTCCTTTAAGCTAAGAAAGATATAATTATATTAAACAGTCTCCCAGTAATACCATACGAGTTAATTTTCCGGAGAATACTTTCATGCCAGACTTTGTCAAATGCTTTGGAGACTTGATGCAAAAAACAAGAAAAGGGTAAGATGGCGGGTAAGTATATACGATTTTGTGGATGAAGAGATAAAAAAAAACTAGAAAAATGTATAACTCAAAGTTCAGAAAAGTAGATTACCGTTGTACAAAGCATCGCCAAAATGATCACTACGAAGAAGAGCAAAATCAAAAGAATGGAAATGCAAAATGGAAAGAGAAGCAACCACACGAATGAGTTGTGCGACTGACCAAAGAAGTAGTGCAAAAAACACGTGGACATGGCCATAAATGATACTTGGACAGAGAAACCGCATCGCTACTGACAGGCACAATAAACGACGCTATAAGCACGAACTAAATGAACGCAAAAATTGAACAAAAAACAGGAAAACACGAAATGTAGACTATGTGGATTAAGAGACGAAAGAGTAAACCACATCATAAGTGAATATAGAAAAGTAGCACAATAAATACAAAATATTATATGAGTGGACTTTTAAGGTTGTCTATAAGTAATTAGTAACTATGCGACGAATGAACAATAAACACTCAGGAAAATAGTACAAGTATAAATTAGAGCAAGTATTGGAACATGACATGAATAAAACATTGTGGGATATGGATATACAAACGGAAAAAAACCTATCCAACAAAAAAGACCGAACGTTATAATAGTCAGCAAGAAAAATACAGAAAAATGATAGATTTTACTGGCCTCACAGATCACGGGGTGAAGACCAAGGAAGCAGAGAATCTAAGTAAATTCGTAGCAGCATCAGGAACAGTTTAAAAAAAACGTGGCAGAAAGACTAAGAAAAATTGGAAACAACCAAACAAACCATAAAATACAAGGCACTGATGTGAACAGTTGAAATATTAACAAAACAACTTGAGTGCGGAAACCAGCTCAGATAACCAGATCATTCCGACCAATCTGAAATAAAACCGAAATAAAATAACACTAAAGAAACGCAGCAAAAACATTGAAACTAGAGGAACAGACACAGCGCGAGTAGATAGCAAACATCACATAAATTGAGACCTTCTCACCAAAAACAAAAACTCAGTGGCACTAACACACAAAAATGATTATGAAAGGTCAAGGAGGATTGTAAGACCAAGGAGGTAACACACATCCAGATCTCCATTGGTATGATGTGGAGAGTACTGAAACCCTTATGAGGTCTATTGCCACTCAGATTTCAGATAAAACAACGGCTGATATCCCTGATAAATTAATGGTAAACGGCTGTTGTGAGAATGCAAAGTGATTTACAACTGTGAACGAGAGAAACGAAAGAAGAAAAGGACTCAGATCAGAACTCATATTGAATAAATAATAGTTAAGAAATTTCTAAAAATAAATCAAAACAAAATCAAATAAAATGTTTTTACGAAATCCATAATGATATTCATTTTTATCAAATATTTTTTTAATCAACTAAAGGAAACTCATGTAAATACCATAATTCTTTATTCACAATCAAACACACATCGCAGTTTCGGCTCAAATCGTATGTTTTTATATTCATACATTTATTATTTTCTTTTTATCAATCAATTTTATTTGGATAGAATATCTGATGCTTTTTCCATAGAAACCGATAACAATTAACAATTTGTAAAGTGACAAATGTTTCACGTTTACATTCATGACTTCCTTACCTCCGTTAATTAAACGTTTTCGAGTTATTTCTTTGAGACTAAGCAAAAAGTCGATTATTTTGATTTCTTCTTCACACACACACACACACACACACACACACACACATATATATATAATATATATATATATATATATATATATATATATGAGGATAAAATACACGATATCTCATCAAGTGAAATGTTGTGGAAATATTAAAGACAGAAAAGAAAAACAATTAAACATTGAAATAAGTAATAACAAAACTAGTAATTTGACCGATTTAATCCGGATCAATAGGTTTACTTCTATGATGAAGTATCTTCATGTCAGGTGATCCTGACAATCCTTAGTACAGAGACACCAAATACCCTCGAGGATAGTGTCTAGTAAGTAATTCAAACGATGTCGTAGTTAAATCCAACTATCCATTAGGTAATTCAAACTATCCACACACTTCAAACATATATGTCAATGTGTGTATGTGTGTATACGTTTTTATGTGAGTGTCAGTAAGATGACCCAGGCAAACCGTATGTATTGTATTAATTGTGATTTGGAAACTGTTATTGGTTAAACGCTCAGACTATTTAATAAATACAAAATTAATATAATAGATTAACATAGTCAAAAAATGTTTTATTTATTTATTTATTTTTTTAATTCGAAAAATAAGTTAATCACTTAATTTTTTGAGTTGGTCGGACAAAAGTCTTTCAGCTGCAAGTCTGTTGTTCAGTAAATGTGTACCATTTGTAAGCTTTGTATATATAATTGTATCACAATCCATAGTTTTCTTCGAATGCCCGGCTGGCTTGGCAGGCCACGAATAATGGCGATAGAGAGGCGCTCATAACGCCAAGACAATTCGCGATTGTCTCCGGTGTTGCACGTCATTAATAGATCAAGAAAGTCGCGTGTGGCAGAGCCAATCACTCCACTCGTCTCCAGAGCGATCGGTTGAAATACAAATCTGACCGCTTGCGGCTCTCTGCTGACGTTGCTGCATGCCCAAGGTTTGTTACCGATTCTATCACTGACGAGGGCGCAAAAGTGTCGACACAAGTCGCATTCCATATCAGTGACTTACCGTTTGTAAAGGAAAACAACGTCAGGCTATCAAGTCTACCAAAGGAGATAGGAAGAGTGACCTGGCGCCAACCTACATCATCAAAATTGATGTTGCAGATGGCCGTTGCTGAGTCCCGAATTACGCAAACCAACCTGCTCCGATAAACTGGAAACTGGTAACATGGCGCACTACGTATCGAAAATAAAAATGTTGGGATACAGAAGCAGTTGCTCAATATAAAAAGTGCCGGATGCTTATCAATGAGTAAGAGCCGGGATGACATGTTAGACAAATTGACATTTTTTTGTCAATGTCAGCTCGGATTGGGGAGCCGAGGATTATGAGATCGTCTCGATTGGTGATGTTAACCCTATCTAAGATTGCTGATTTGCGAAACGATCACCGAGAATGATTCTGTCGAACAGTCGATATTGACGATCTCAGACTTGGCACAGTTTACCTCAAGCCGATTCCAGCAAGGGCTGGGATGATTCTGGAGAGGTTCTCAACAACATTTGCCCAATTGCCTCTAAATATTGCATTATTGAGATACCAGATGTTCAAATATGTAGTTACTGAACGAGGGATATACTCGACTCTCAGGGCAAAAGGAAGAGGCCCCATTGGGTCACCCTGCTGTATACCACACTGTGATTCAAGGGTGTGGTCGGCTATAATCAGGGTGCTGGAACTGGCGTAAGCAGTGTGAGCCAAATGATGGAGTTCAGGTTTCTAGATGATGGTCTCGTTGGATGGAGTTGAAAGCGTTCCTCACATCCAACTTGACCAGAAAACGGTCCTGATGTTATTGTTGTTAGTTTTAGGTGAACGCCCTAACAGCATGTATTGCATCTTCGCCTCCACAAAGGACTCCGACAGACACCGAGTTGGATGGGGGACATCTCGGGGGCCAGTGTGCGGATCACAGGGTGTGTGGCCACTTTGGAGGCGAGACAACGAAGAGTGTTTCCAACGGCAATATGTCGTAATCCGCCGTCCTTTTTCCTTAACGCCGTCAGATTTGCTGAAAATAGAAGCTCCCTCGCACTTGGAAGAATATCACCGGAGATGATTTGTTCACAAAGTATTGACGGGGCAGTTACAAGACGACGACCCACGTCAGCTGTCGCAGAGGATGACAAATCTATCAAATGTCCAGGTCTGAGGCCGTCGATTCCTCCGCTACTGCTTTGAGCGAAAGACTTCAGGGTCGCTCGGACGTCATCACAGGACCCATTGATTGGTACAGATGGTTGATTGGGGGGATAAAAAGTTTTTGTGTCCGGTAGTTATGGAAGGTTGTTTTATTTTTTGCGCCTCCAGCACCTCGCTGTTCGGACATGCGACAGTATAATCCGAGGCAATTAGTCGAACGACTGATGAAATTTCGCCCTGGGCTAATTTTGCATTGACAGCCCTCCTCAAATCTGCTGTAGGCTTGCGTTGATTAAGGTATGGGTCGGTATCGGTTGTGTGCCAATCTAAACATTCCGAGAAGAAGCGGATGTTAGCTTTCACATAACGGGATAATGATATCTTTGCTTTTATGCGATGAGGACCCAGCGCTATTGGGGCAAAGACTAAGAGGCGTTCCCAAGAAGTCAGAGTGTTTTCGGTACTAACAGACTCTATGGCGGAGGCCACAGCTTCTGACGTGCAGATCCTTGCAACTTTTGGTATGAGGACAGGAATGTTGCAACTCCTCTTACAAGAGGTGAGCTTGCAGATGGTCAGGCGGCCAGGAAGATCACTCAGGGAAGCAACAGGTGGATGATTGGGAGTCGGTGCGAGCATTTGGAGACAAGTGGAACACTTCCATATTCGGGTTTAAGCCGGAACGTTTCGCAAGATTTCGACACAAGTAAGGTGGAAAAAGCGCTGACATGCATGACATCTTCTACCCCATCTTCTGTTTACCGATTTGCATCGATGCCATTCTTTAGTAGAAGGCCCTCTTCTGCTGTCAGGTAACAATTCGTTCGACGGAACTTGGTGCTCAGGCATATCATTAAGTTGAACATTAAAGCCGAGGCATCGACATGACTGTCAGAATTACAGTAGCCCGAACAAGCAAGTAACTTAAAGTAAACAAAAATTAAATACATACATCCACACTTTGCAAATCCAAGATATTAGTCAGCTTTTGATTTTGCGTGAAAACTTCGACGCGGCCGTTAGGAAAGTATTCATCCGAAATTATTAGAAATATTTTTACTTTGTTGTTTTTGCTATAGAAGATTAATAAAACAGTTTGCATCCCCAATCGAAAAATCCAACGAAATGACTACTGTTTCAAGCGGCACACATAAAACCGTTGGATGAACACACTTTCTAGACGAATTAATTTGCTTTGTTTTTCCCGTTTTCTGTTGTTTTTGTTTTCGAAGATGAATAAAACAACTTGAATCACCAATCGATAGATCCAACAAAATGAATACTGTTCTAAGCGGCACGAATAAAAACCGTTGGATGAACGCACTTTCACGACGAATTTATTGGCTTTGTTTTGTAGCGAAAAGTGACGCTATAAGGTTGACCAACACTGGCAAATGGCAGAAGGAAATAGAAAGTAAGCACCTTGCCTCTATAATTGTGGAAAGAGTGGGTGTTGCAACCGATTGGCGATATTGCGACCTTGGTTTTGTAAACGAAGCCAAGGTCTGGTAATTATTATAGTAATAGTAGCCACACTATGACCTACTGACGGTCTCAAAAGGAAGGCACTAAACAGCCACAAACAGCATTTTTTATTTAGCCAAATGGGTGTCATGTGACCACTATGCAAATTTAGGTAGATAAATAAACAATCCAAACAAGGTAGTCGTTTTCTCATCACTCTACCAGAAGCTACCGGAAAGTAAGGACAACTTTTCCTGACAGTTTTTTCTCGTTTTCTGTTGTTTTTGTTTTCGAAGATAAATAAAACGACTTCTATCACCAATCGATAGATCCAACGAAATGAAAACATAAACAGTTGGGTATGATTTTGCAATAATTTGAATTAATCACGTGTTTCTTTATAGAAAATATTTATTTATTCCATGAAATAAAAGCAGAAAAATAAAACACATACGTTTTGGTAAGTCCATGCTGCTTATCGCTGTAGCCGATACATGTTTTGCTAATATGAAGCCTAACACTATTTGTATAAATGAATATTTAATAACTATTACATAAATTGGACGATATCTTAAAAATAACAATTATAGATAATAATTCTATCTATCTATCCTAGCTTTTTTAGAGCTATTTGGTGTTTTTTTCTGACAATTTTTATTTATTTGTCCTGATAAATATATATATATATATATATATATATATATATATATATATATATATATATATATATATATATATATATATATATAACAATAATAGATCTATTATATAAAAGGCAGTTGTCTGTATGTGTGTGTATGTTTTTTCGCCAAACGTGACCCACTTCCGTCAAGTTGATATTTTCTGAAACACCATCACTCCGGATTTATAATATCGAAAATTCAGAAAAACATTAATTCGAAGAGGGTCAATGCGTGAATTTAACGTTATATGTAGTAATTTGAAAATCAATGTAATATGTAGTAATCTTGCTGACTCATTCTTGCGAGTCATTCTAAACATTAAACCGGGAATGACATCATAGGAATTGTGAAAACAGGGGGAGGTAATTAAAAATTATTAGACGCTTATATTATTTCCTTCTTTCCTTCCTTCCTTCCTTTCCTTCCAGCTCCGTCCGTCCAGCTTCGTCCTTCTGTCCGTCCAGTTACGTCTGTCCGTCCATCCGGCTACATCTGTCTGTCCGTCCAGCTACGTCCGACCGTCCGTCTGGCTACGTCTGGCCGTTCGCACAGCTACGTCCGTCCATATACGTCCGTCCATATATATATCTACCAACGTCCGTCCGTCCAGCTACATCCGACCTACTAGCTACGTCCGTCTGTTCGTCTGTCCGTCCAGCTACGTCCGTCCGTCCAGCTACGTCCGTCTGTCTGTGGGACTGCCCAGCTACGTCCGTCCATCCGTCCATTCGTCCAGCTACGTCGGTCCGTAAATCAAGGTTCATCCGTCCGCCTAGCTACGTCCGTTTGTCCGTTTAGCTACGTTCGTCCGTCCAGTTACATCTGTCTGTCAATCCGTACACCTACGTCTGTCCGTCCATCTGTCCACCTACGTCCGTCCGTCCACCTAAGTTTGTCCGTCCGTCTAGCTACGTCCGTCCGTCAATCCATCCACCTACGCCCATCCAGCTACGCCCGTTCATCTGTCTGTCCATCTATGTCCGTCCACTCCGTCCGCCCTTCCCGCTACGTCCGTCTATCTGTCCAGCTACGTCCGTTCGTCCGTACGTCCGTCTAGCTACGCCCGTCTGTCCGTCCGTCAATCCAGCGTCTATCCGTCCGTCAATCCGTCCAGCTACGCCCGTCCGTCCGTCAATCCGTCCAGCTACGTCCATCCGTCTGTCCATCTCCGTCGGTCCGTCCGTCCAGCTACATCTGTCCGTCAATCCGTCAACCTACGCCTGTCCATCTACGCCCGTACGTCTGTCTGCCCACTTCCTCTGTCCGTCCAGCTTCGTCTGTCAGCTTATTCGTCCTACTACGTCCGTCTGTCCATCTGTCACCTACGTTAGTCTGTCCGTACATCCAGCTTCGTCTGTCCGTCTGTCCACCTACGCCCGTCCTTCCGCTACGCACGCCCGTCTGGGGGAACCTCAAGCCAAACTTGAACAGAGAGTGTCGGTATTCGCCGTTGAGTGCGCCTCAGGCAAAACTTGAAAGGAGAGTGTCGCCATTCGCCGGTGAGTGCGTATCAGGCAAAACTTGAGGGGAGAATGTCGGCATTTGCCTGTGGGGGAGCCTCAAGCAAAAGGATATGGATTCGCCGGTGGAAGTGACACAGGCGAATGAGATAAAGCATGGGAGGGATCTTAAATGATGAGATTTTTGTTAATGTAATTTAGATCTTTGATTGCAAATACAATTGAAACGAACAGATACTAAACTTTAGTCTATGGAATGATGGAATAGAAGATATTGAATGATCGTCTGGTTTTTGATAACCGAGTGAAGGATCGAGACCGATAAGATAGGACTAGATAATACACTTGATCTCAGGCAAAATGCCGAGAAGAAATTCACAAGAAAAGATACCACAATTTTATTTTCGCCAAAAGGGTTGTTTATCTTTTAAATGATACATTTTTTGAAATAAAAAAATGGAAAATTAAAAAAGATGTGGCAAAAGGCCAAAGTTCGGGGTCGTGTGTCATTCTATTGGTCTATTCTCTAAACTAGTTCCAGTCACCAAAATAACTTATTCACTCTTTGGGCAGGCTACCTAATATTAACCCCAATTTGTTATGACGTTTTATTTACAAAAAAAGTGTATGTGCAAAATTCATTGACTGGGGGTTAGGGGATACATGTAGCCAAAGATTATACAAAAAAAAAACGAACGAAAGATATGTTGGTTAGTAAGCCCCTTCCCAAATCTATCTAAGTGTGAATTGCTCACTGTTTTCCAGTTTGTTTCAAAAGCCGAACACAGAGATTTATTTATGAAGTATTTATCTTCTTCACACAGCAATACGATATGACACAAGGTCGGGAACGTTGCATTTGAAAAGCAAGCTCCCCCGAGAAAGAAGAGCGCTCTGGTCGTTAAAAAATGCCTGGACAGCCCAGTCGGCATTCCCCGGTAGAGGCGCCTCAGGCGATTAACAATAAACTAATCCCTTCTCAAAGGGTGAGAAGACAAATCCTGGGAGGGTAAAGCTCATAGAACGGCACAGGACAATCTCTCAGGCCGGTGGAATAAAGGCCCAAAGGCCAAGACGGTACTGGTCTATAGGGCGTAGTATCCATCGGAACAAATACTACGTTTTGATCTTAGCCAAAAGGCAAATACCAAAGATTTTCTTCATAAAGAAACATTTTCTTTATGAATTTTATAAAATTTTATGGAGAATTTATAAGATATATACACTGTTACAGCGTTGAGCCTCTAGAAGGTTGGAATTACGTTAGTAAATATATGAGTAATCATAAGTATGGTTCAATTTGAACAAAGATTGTATGATACTATGTCACAAACTCTTACATCGGTTTTCGAGATAAAAAAGGGGTTTGAGCAGCTAAGCATTATAAGAGGGCCAACTGGGCCAGTTTTCCCTGAATTCAACGTTATTATGTAGCGATTCGAAATTAAATGTAATATGTAGTAATTTGGCTGATTCATTCTTTCGATTCATTCTTTAAATGCAGCCGGAAATGAGACCAGAAGGAATATGCGGGAGAGAGGGCGATTTTAAATTAATATACGTTAATATTCATTTATTTATTTCCTTTTTTCGTGTCGGAATTAACCGGTAGAGGCGCTCAGGTACAAAACTGAAAGGTATGTGTCTGCATTTAGCTGATGTTTTTTGATGTTTTTAGTCTTTTTTTTTATTATTTGCGCTAATATTGATGTTTTTTTTAAAATGTATTTTTGTTTTAGTTTTCTTTGAAGTTTTTCTTATGTTATTAGTCATTTTTTTGTTTTTCAGTGCCTATTTTGATGTTTTTTGATAGCATTTTTGGTTTTTATTTGTTTTTTAAAAAATGTTTTAATGTTTTTTGTCAATGATTTTATTTTTGCTGCTCGTTAGCGTCAATGTTGATGTTTTATTTGTTTTTTGTTTTTTATTGACATAAAGCATAATGTTTTTGTCAATTATTTTGCTTTTTTATGCCGATTTTGATGTGATAGCTGTATTTTTATTTTCGTTTTTTTTTATGTTTTTGTCAATGTTTTTTGTTCTTTGTTCTTTGGCGCGAATTTTAATGTTTTTTATGTTTTTGTTTTTTTGTTTTTTCATGTTTTTAGACAATTTTCCTTTGCTCCTTGGCGACAATTTCGATGCTTTTTAATATTTTAAATTTATTTTTATTTGTGTTTTGATGTTTTCTAATTTTTTTTTGCCTTTTAGCGCTAATTTTTATGTTTTGAAATGTTTAAAAGTTTTTTATTAGCAATTTTATGTTTTTTATGTTTTTTTGTCAATTTTTGGTTTTGCGTTTTTGCACTTATTTTGTATGTTTTTTTAGCTTTTTGTTTTTTTATTTTTTGTGATGTTTTTATGTTTTTTTTCAACGTTTCATTTTTCTCTTTTGCGCCAGTTTTTATGTTTTTTTATATTTTTCTTGTTTTTATTTGCTTTTTGATGTTTTTTCATGTTTTTTGTCAAGTTTGTTGTTGTTATTTGGTGATTTTTGTCATTTTAAACAGAGCGCCGGATCAAGATACAGCCAGATCTGGACGCGTCAGGCGATTATCTGCGAAGTGTAGAGGTAGTGTAGTATCTGTTCTATTGTCATGATACCATCTTCCCAGACATTACTTCCTCTTCGTTTTAGAGGTGTGGGTTGAGTGTAGTATCGGTTCTGTTATCATGATACCATCTTCCCAGACATTACTTCCTCTTCGTTTTAGAGGTGTGGGTTGAGTGTAGTATCGGTTCTGTTATCATGAAACCATCTTCCCAGACATTACTTCCTCTTCGTTTTAGAGGTGTGGGTTGAGTGTAGTATCGGTTCTGTTATCATGAAACCATCTTCCAAGACATTACTTCCTCTTCGTTTTAGAGGTGTGGGTTGAGTGTAGTATCGGTTCTGTTATCATGATACCATCTTTCCAGACATTACTTCCTCTTCGTTTTAGAGGTGTGGGTTGAGTGTAGTATCGGTTCTGTTATCATGAAACCATCTTCCCAGACATTACTTCCTCTTCGTTTTAGAGGTGTGGGTTGAGTGTAGTATCGGTTCTGTTATCATGAAACCATCTTCCCAGACATTACTTCCTCTTCGTTTTAGAGGTGTGGGTTGAGTGTAGTATTGGTTCTGTTATCATGATACCATCTTTCCAGACATTACCTTTTCCTTTTTTAGAGGTGTAGAGGTTAAACTATCTATTCTGCTTCCAACTAGGAAAAATATGCGACCGTTGGCTTGTGCAGTATACCGCCCCTATTGAATACGTTTTTAGGAGGTTTGTGCAGTATTGCGCCCCTATGGAATACGTTTATATCTTCTTCTTCTTCTTCTGCTTCTTCTTCTTCTTCTTCTTCTTCTTCTTTTTCTTCTTCTTCTTCTGCATAGAACAGGGGCACAAAGGCACCATATGAGTTCTTTGATACAACAGGGGCGCATTAATATGAGTTCTTTTTGTTATAATGCCACAACATGGACGAACATACTTTTGTTTTTTTGATACGTATTAATGTGAGTTCTTATGTATGCACACCGGGGTGGTCATAGGTACGTATATAGTATGCGCATCAGAGCGAAGATAGGTATGTATAAAGTATGCGCATCATGGCGGAGATAGGTACGTATATAGTATGCGCACCGGGGTAGAGATAGGTACATATATAGTATGCGCACTGGGGAGGTGATAAGTACGTATATAGTATGCGCACCGGGGCGAAGATAGGTACGTATATAGTATGCGCACCGGGGCAAAGATAGGTATGTATATAGTATGCGCACCGGGGTGAAGATACGTATGGTGTATAGATAGCGCAGACAGAGGTGGTAATTTTAATAGATATATGTCATACTTTTGCCCCGGGCAACGGGAGAGGAGGGTGGAGAAGAGATAGCTTTCGACGAAGGCAAAAGGGAGAAGGTGGCAACGGGGAGAGGGGCGGTGAAATGGGACGAACAGGGAAGAGAGAGCCCCGGGCAACGCCGGGTAGCCCTGCTTGTATATAATATATATACTAATTGATCTTGGCATCTTATCGATTTCTAAACAAAGTTCCCTCTATATATATTTATATACACATGTGTATGTGTGAGGTATATATATATATATATATATATATATATATATATATATGTGTGCATATGTACGCTGTATTTATGTTTTGAAGTGTGTATATATTTTTTTAAATGTTATTGTGTATCTATGTGCAGAACCGGCGGGACAGTTATAAAAGGGGGGGGGGCTCTCCTAAAAAGTGGGGGGGGCGATTAAACACATGCATATATAATTTCATTATTGATGACCGTAAAGTGTGGGGGCAAGTAAAAAAGTGGGGGGGGGGCTTAAGACCCCCCTGTGCCGCCGTCCATGATGTGTCTTAAATATAATTTTTTTGTAATAACCACATAATTTAAAAAAATCATTTTGTAACGTTTAGTTGTAATTGTAAAATGTTTTTATTTCGACTTCCGTTTTTTAAACCTGTGTAAAATTATCAAGTCTTCAAATATCCATAATGGTCTTATATTCTGAGTCTGTCTTTGTTTTTGGGATGTTTTAGCTTATTATGATTGAGTAATTATTTATTAGTCGGGCTATTATCTTCGATTATATATAACTTTATCGTAATCATGAACATGATGTCCAGTATTTTCGTTATTATTACAATAGTATTACTGCTTATTTTGTAATTATTATTTATAAATGTTAGCACGGGATAAGTTATCACTAGTCCTTCTACTACCTAGAGTATTAACAGATCTGTAAACTATTTTAAATGGTTCAACTAAAAATGTCGATAGCCTTTTAAAACTTTAACTTTAAATCTTAATCATAATTTTAATTATTTATTCCAAATCTTAAGAAATTCTCTAAGTAGTAATTTTTCATAACTACTTAAACCTTACTAACGCTATAATAACTGATTCATCTACAACTGATACTAAGCAATTTTGAACCATTAATAACCTTTTCACTTAGTATGATTATATATGTGCGTGATTTCCCATGGGTAATGCATCTTCCTTCTGTTAACTTTTATGTTATTTAAAAAAGATACATGTTCTTCATCTTCCTTGTAGAGTGTCTTTTCTTGCATGTAACTTAACACCCGTTTCTTCCACTTTGAGTTGCACTGTGCACCACTATATATTGTTTTGTAGTCTACTCTCTTCATTATTTCTAATTTTCTGTATAATTGAGAGTGTTACACACTATAGCCTTGCTGCTTTCTGTTGGCTTTTGAATTGGTGTCTATACCTTGTGCTGATGAAGAAAACCAATATTAACAAAGATATGTCATCTCATAAATTATTGTACACTAACTGTTGGTATGTTGAAGTCTTGGAGCGCAAATAAATGATCATGTACAAAAGTTAACCTAAAGTCTATGTTATCTCTTTCCCTCTCTCTCTCTCATATATATATATATATATATATATATATATATATATATATATATATATATATATATAGAGAGAGAGAGAGAGAGATAGAGATAGAGAGAGATAGAGACAGAGACAGAGACAGAGAGATAAGGGTAGAGAGGCATAGATAGATAGATAGATAGATAGATAGATAGATAGATAGATAGATAGATAAATTATATAGAATTAAACTTGCTAACGGATACGTAGCAGACACTCGTCGTGAAGCAACGAGTGGACAACAAGATAGCAATCAATAAGTTGCCATAATTAGCACCTTGTGATCTTGTTTGCAGGCAGCCCATCTTTTATCGTCTTATTTTACTGGTATATTTCTTTCTGGACTTGGATCATCAGGAGAGAATAGACACCATTTCCTTGTGACGGACTCTTCGCGATCGGCTGCTTCATTAATGTGAGGCCTCATTGTCTGAATTACCATCCAAGATACAACAGTCTAGTAGAAGTGTAAATTAGTTTCTAACATTTCTTTTATTCATTTGTTTCTTTTAACTAAATGACTAAATTCTGAGGGAAAGTGAGACAATCTTTTTTCGCGTGTCTGATGTTGATTTCAGTGTTTTACCTAAACAAAGATGTCACTAGAAGATGATTTTGTTGTTGGCCTGCTTGGAAAATAGGGATAAATAGGTAAAAAGAAGAGAACGCATTGATGGTGGTTGGTTGAATTGTTTTGTTGTGCTTTTGTAGGTTTACTTTGATGGAACAAAATTAGTCATGAAGCCATGTCAAAGCATGTTGAATATATTATCAAGAAAAATGTGTTGTAGGCATACAAATCGGGAATAATAAAGACAAACAGTGGTATAATTACCGAAAGTGTATAAACAGAAGTATATTACAGAAGTACGCGTCATTAGTCCGAAGGCAATATCTACCACTATTCAATGCCATAACGTTTATACGTAACTGTATTTATTGTGTCTGGGTAAGCCCATTTATTTCTGAAATAGGTAGATAAAGTTACACCATAACACCTATCTTTTAAGCCTTTGCTCAGTAAAGAGTCAACGGCTCTTTCTCTAGGGGTTGACTTACATGAAGTCGGTATTTTTTCTTTCACTTTTTGACGTTTGCATTTGAGAAATTACTTGTGGGACTGGTAACTTGAACGTGTCAAACACGACGTCCATTAATTATTCTGTAGTGTTACGCTCAACAGTATCGGAATATCTGTTCCTGATTTGGTTTACATGTCTCTTATAGGTAAACTTTGGTCCTTTCACCACATAGAGCATATTCCAAAGATTACAATCCCGCTTTCTAAAATGATTTGATATTCTTAATCTTTTCTCCCATTTAGACTTTTTTTGACATTTTTTGCCATTTATGTTTCGTTCCGGTTCTTAATGATTCGGTAACAGTTTGTCGAAACTCGTTTCGATCTTTCTCGCGAACAGAGCTTCCGCTGGTGACATGCAAGATGGAACGTTATTCGTCGGAGTCATTCTATACACTTGTAGACAACCCTGTATAGTTTATTTTCCGTGAGAGTACGCCTCGCCTTTATTAAAGCTCCTATTAAATTATCAACAAATCTTTTCTTTTTTCTTTACGCATACTGTCGGTAAAGCCAATTCACTATATTCAACTCTTAATATCACTCTTTTTCTCTCGAGCCTATCCAATTCTGAGTTCATCTTTTTCTTCTGACGCGAACAAAGCATTTCGCTTCTTTTAAAAAGTTGGCCGTATACTTGGTTTCAACTCAAATTTCGTAATCACTCTATTGCATCATCCAGGCCTACAAGAAAAAGTTTGTGTAAAATTCTCTATCAATTCTTTAAAAAATCTATTCGCAGAATCTTTATCGGTACATCCCTAAGTTAAAATGTATCCATGAAGTCTCTGCCTACTTAATTTCTCGAGTTATTCATAACAAATAGTTTTAGTTTTCGGGTTTTTCATTAAAGTGTGACTGGCGTTTTCAGTTCGCCTTTGAATTTGATTTGCTCTCCGGTTATGCTTTTTGCAATTTAGTTAATTCTTGGCTTGCCGATTTTCTTTTATGTGTGCAGATTAATAATTGATAAATTGAACCTTGAGTGTTATGTTCCTATTTAATATTGTAACTTGAGCAAACTTCCTAACATTTTCAATTGCGTCGCATTTGGCGATTCTAATAAAACTTTTTCTCCTTTCATTTTTTTATGCAATGCGTACTTTTATTCCCTATACAATCGCATTAAACGCAGTTCTTAGTTGTATAGCGGCAATTTCTGTACAAATGCATCTGTCAGCAACTGAAATTCGGCTTAGGGGCAGACTACTTCTCTTTTGACAATCAAATGCTACTAGTGAAGCCATTTTTTCTTGTTTCGGATGTTTTTGATGTAGGCCACTTCAGACTGTTCGATATCCTTCGACTCCTGATGCACGCTAATAAATCTTTTGCAGTTTTCGGCTATTTGCTGGAGTTTTAGATCTAGCTCAATTTCTAATTTACTAAGGATTATTCTTCTAATTTCTGAGTCTGTGTTCGACATCAATCCTTGTGCAAATACCAGACATTTGAACTTAATTCCGATAACCTGAAATTACCACATTGCTTATTTACTATGCTCGTAAAATCGTTAGTCCTCATTATCATTTTTGTAAGATTAAAACACTTCAACCTCTTGTGGAAGAGAGATGGTTTTTGACTAAATAATTTAGTCAACAATTGTATCGCTTCACTAAATTTTAGCTCTCTGCTTTTTTGAGATAAAATGTAATTTACAAATTTTGTATATTCTACTGTGCCCAATTTCCTTAACATTTACGAGACCTTTTTGAAATCAATCCAGCAAACATAACGTCTTCTCTTCGACCGCCGCGGATAAGTGTATTGGTCCACAGCAGTCGGCTGCCTCTCCTGCTCTCCGCTACAGCCCATGATCTCATGATCACAAATGTGGCAACCTGGTGCAGGTCTTTTTGCCGTGTGCTTCTCCGCCGTAATATGATTGCGACTTCCTTTTCAAATACCTCGTCTGCGGAAGGAGCATCCAATGCATCTGTACCAGGCCTGGGATTGTCCACCTCTCTTCGCTGTTATGCGATCACAGCTTTCTCTTCGGGTGACTCGTCTGCAGAAGAATCATCCGATATATTGGTGCTAGGCATAGGGCTGTTCGCTCCGCTCATCGTGATCACTCGTGAACTTTGAGTGGACGGCTTGCTGCCACTTCCACTTTCTGACGCAGTCAGGCCGATAACGGGACGTAGGTCTCTTACCTGCCGAGGCATCCCATCAATGAGGACATTCTGTGAGCAAATCACGCCCGTAACGCGTTCAACTGTGTAAGGGGATGTACACTGTCCATTCGGGATTCTTGTCATGACACGATCTCCCACCTTGTAACTCAGGTGTTGCTGTTCGAGCTCATCAGGGAGCAGCACATCAATGCCCTTAAGTCTGAACTTGTAACGATGTATCATATTGGCAGGGGCAGTTAGTGGTGACACATCATCCTTCGGGGTGACGTTATACCAGTAAACTGCCTCCATCACTTAACACATTTTTCTTGCGGCAATCCGTTTCACACTTCGATGGCACCGTTCTGTAATACCATTGCAAAATGGTATGTGTGCACAGCGAAATCGTAGTCGAACTTCTCATTGATTTACAAAGTCTCTTAAAGTCTTACTGCAAAATGCTGGGTCATTGTAAGTAAGTATCTCAGTTGGTGGCCCGCGCTAGTAAAATATGACTTTCAATTGGTCGACGATGCTTGCTGCGTTTTGCCGTCTTAAACAACACCAAACAGAAAACCGCGTGTGCCCACAGTCAATAAGCGAGAAATAGTGCATTCCCTGGTAGTGGGTTATGTCTATCCTCACTCGATACCAGGTGCCGCCGACGTCTAAGTTGCCTTTCAGCCAGCGCGTGGATGGCGGATCAATCGACTGACACTCTTTACACTCTTTAACTACTGTCTTCACAGATACCTAAGAAATCGTGGGGTCGACCCGCCTAACAAAGTACCACGTCCTTTTTATGCCAGGGTGACGACTTTGATGATAGATGGACCATATTTGGTCGGATTCTGTCCTGCCTGTTAATGTAGTGAAATCAAGCCACAGCTGCAATACGCGCGTCAGGTTATCCGTAAGGTTGTGCTATGACTTTACAAGGGTAATGTCTACTGACAACCCGTACACTTTTATCAAACTCGAAAGCGCACCGAATCGTCGTCTTATTAGTATTTAGCTCGCTGCTTTAGTATGCAACCTGGACTTTCCCGTAAGAGTGCCCGTTATCCATTTGTACACGCACGCAGACAGAGTCGGTAAAAAGATGCAATATAGATGCTTCCCACATCAGTACCATATTAACACACTTTAGTACAGCATCGAGCTCAACCAGATTGGTGTACTGTGCACATTTGCCTTGCGTAACAAACTTTCATCTACCATCACAGCTCCATTGTGCTCCAGTGACACACCGGTCGCTAAAGAGCTTGCGTCAACCCAGACATCGACCTCACGATCGTCAACACACCACTTGCATCGCAAGAGTGCACGAATGGGACCCATTCATGCACTCTTGCAACGATTTCTGTCATCATCGTGGTCAATGGAACATCATCCACCTCATCGTCCCAGCGCTCAGTGACTGCCACTCTTTTCATCTTAATAAACGCTGCTGGCACTCTGATCCATTTACCAAGCGGGAAATGTCCGAATAGTTTTCCGCACAGTAAGAACACTGCGTGACATACTTGAGATCTAGTTACCTCGTTCCCATCTCAGCATATTTAACTACCCACAAACTGTCAGGCCAAGTACTCGCGCACCGTCCTGCAGCCATTCAGGTTCCTTGCTTACCAGCCAAAAGTTGGCCAGGTGCTGCCGCACTTTAGCTGCGGACACTATATTTTCGTCTATAAAGACATTATCGATATATGCTGATGTTGCACGCCTAATAGCATCGTCCTTTGACAATGCAGCATCTACGATAGCTCGCATAATGGCTGGTGCCACATCGAGCCCAAATCCCATGCGTGTCAAGCAGTGCCTTTTCCCCCATAATATGACAGTCTAGAATTGCCACAGGGATTGATGCACATAGACCTGCAAGTCCGCCCTCCGCAGATCGAGCACTGACACATTGGAACCTTTTGTTCGCCACTCTCTCAGCTTGTGTGCACAGACGTCTGCATGCGCAGTATAGGCATCTCCGTGCCCATTCAGTTCGCGGAAATCTAGAACTGGTCGTACCTTAGATTTGTTTTGCTGGAAGACTGCCATTAGCGGAATTAGGCCTTAGTTTTATCTTCAGGATAGGGAAGTAGCCATCCATTATCCAGCTACGCCCGTAGCTCATGTCTATAGACTTGCCGAATATGAGCGGGCACTGAGTATCCAGGCACCCTGTTTACCCGGCGAGTGATTACCTGACCACCTCCACGATGCCGTCCACACCATGACCTGTTCGTCTAACACAGCGCTAACATCATGTTCCTCTATCTTAATCACAGTGGACACATGAGGATCTGTTTTGTAGAAGATGGCTTCGCCAGACTGGTCAATGCTGACTGCATCCAGCATTTTAATAACATCCATCCCAAGCAGCATGTTGAAACCTAATAGATGACTGTCCACGACCAAGATATCGACTTTTATAGGACTTATATTGGTTATTGCCAACAAAATCGTTCCAACGCCATGACTGGAAAATTTCACCGTCAGCGGTCATGATGTTAGATTTCTAACGACTCCGAGGACTACATATTGATCTAGTTATCAGAGACTGGGAACATCAAGAGTCCACCAGAGCTCTGCGTTTCTTTCCATCGATCCACACTCCAACAGTAGGGAGCGCCTCTCTTAAATTGATTTAGTCGCCCTTAACTTAATAGGACGTATTTTTCGTTAATATATATTTTTTAATTTTATTTTATACGTACATGCAAGTAATCCATGGACACGTGTTTCTGACTCACACCCCTCATCAGCATGGCTAACTTAGACAAGGATCGAGCCTTCGATATTGATGTTTATAGTTCGGCGTTTTACCATCGGAGCAAGACGCTCTGTCTAGAAATATGTAATATTTTTATCACCTAAATATTTAATGTATTTTTATGTAATATTTTTATTGGTAATTGGAGCGTTCGTTGTTTTTTGTTCACTAATAATCTGATTGTCTCACTTTCTAAGTGATTAAGATGCAGAAAATTTCATTATTAGTCACCCTTAACTTTATAGGACGCATTTTTCGTTAATATATATATATATATATATATATATATATATATATATATATATATATATATATTTATGTTACACGCATATAAAATTAATCCATGGATACGTGTTTCTGGCTCACAGCCGTCATCAGCATAACTAACTCAGACAAGGATCGAACTTTTATGTACGTATGTAATAAATTTAATATATATATATATATATATATATATATATATATATATATATATATATATATATAAAGGTAAAACACCCGAAACGATATCTTCTCTAGATAAAAAACAGTCTAATATTTAAAATAAAATTTATAGTTAAAAAACCCTTTTATGATGTAATAATCTTAAAAAGTAGAGTACCTTTATATTGAGAAAGTTTGTTGTAATCTGCGATAAGCGAGTTCCGCACGAGCGTCGAACACTGTAGGCAGCAATGACACTTCCCCTTGCCTCCCCAGGTAAATGTATCTCAATTTCAATTATTGTCTGTGCCGATTACCGACGGTCGTGTGGTCGTCATCGTGTGTCTCGTGATTCTAGCTTGAATCTAAGAACTGCGTTCGATCCCATTCGACTGCCTACAACCGCTACTCATGCACTGATCAGGGTATAAACCCGAAACGATATCGTCTCTAGGTGAAAAAACATTCTAATATTTAAAAATAATATTTATAGTATATATATATATATATATATATACGTAACGTCGTAAAACAATATCACAAGATAATCATGAACAAACAAGAACTAAGATAAGGAAGATGCTTCTTTTCATGTCTAAAATCTAAATATCTTACCCTTTCCTTGGTTTGAAAAGCAGCTACAACATCATTTGAAGAATAATCATTTGAAGAAGCCCATTTACACCAGTATATTTTGTGGATAATACATGTATCACCTTGATGCTAATTCAGCAGAAACCGCTACCACGAATCTACTTGGAAACAAGGAGACACGCAGGTGCAATGGCCATATTTAGGAAGGTGATCACGCAGTGAGGCATACGAGCATAAGAACATGAAAGCACGCCTGTCTTAAGTACAAAAATATGAGAATGCTTCTACTATTTCTATACCAAAGACAAAGAGATTGAAATATCTCCTTAATGTATATACTTGTTGAATTAGCCGTTAACGGCGGATTTAAACCCGACAAAATAGTATTTTTCAAAATCACGTTGCATCTTTTTGAATTGTCTTTAACAACGATTCCTCAAATACAACCCCTAATTAAAAGATGCGTATCACTTGTCATAAATCATGTATATTTACAATATGAGGGTTATGGTCTACGAATATGCACCAAGCATGTGATGCTGACACGGTACTATCTTTCAAACACATACTATCACGAATATGTTTTGATTATCAGTGAACTTTCAGTATTCTTCCGAATACATGTGGTGAAAGCGTCCTCGGTGGTTGAACTGGTGGCTATATGCCACCCATGTTTCAGAAAAGTAAAAGAAGGAGAGGACAGCATATATGCATGATAGATCATGGCTAACCAATTATTTGTTAACATTGACTTGAAGACGACTATGTTGTAGTCTATTAGAAATCAACCCCGTTATAGTTTGTTCCATAGATAGAATGTTCTAGGAAATACATTTTGATCATGGAAGTTTCGTTTAGTTTTAAATACAGTGAGAGAGAGAGAAAGAGAGAAAGGGAGAGAGAAAGAGAAAGAGAGATAATTAAATGGAGAGAGAAAGGAAATATTATTCTGTGGTTGTGGTAAGATGTTCACATCTGCATTGCAACTGGTACTCGTGTAAGAAATTATCTCTCAAATGTACGTTTCACGGTCAGATCAAACTGAATCAAGAAAAAAACACCTTTTGCATTTTCATGTGAATGCCATTTTCAATTGCTATTTTATCGAAATACCATTTAAAAAACCGTACGTTTGACTTAAATTTATCATATAAAAAATATTTCAACGATTAATGTCAATTTTTATTGACGCGAACTGAATATATTTCAAACGTGTCATATCATCTCCAATCTCCTTTCGTGTAATGAATGTAAATAACCCAATTAATAGCAGATATGAGTTACTGACCATTCAGTATTTCGTTTATGGCCATGAAAACTCCTAACTATCCATTTTTTACTGATTTCTAAAAATGCTGTTAATACTTATCGTTATTTGAACGAGGATTGGTAAGTTAGTTAAATTGTAAAATTATATATATATTTTTTAAAAACACGTCCGTATACATTACTTAAAAAACTATCTATAATTATCATATTGGGCTATATATATATATATATATATATATATATATATATATATATATATATATATATATATATATATATATGCCTGGAAGATGGGGTTCTAAAATTCATAATTATCGTTTAATTAGTTTAGGAGTGAATCTTGTGCATACAAATATATAAACAAATAAACATACCTAACGTTATAAAAATTGAAATATCAATACACAATACAGAATTACAAACAAAAAAGCATGTGAGTTTCTCATCGGATTGAAAAAATGCGAAAATTAGTCCTATTTCTCGCGCTAACGGTATAACGGAGACCCCACGCCTCTTACACTCCTTGTGACGGCATCATCAAATGTAATGAGACCCGTCTCGGTGCAGGAATCCTTCCTGACTGTGAACACCTTTTCTTTGGCTCGTGATTTCGTCTGTAGTGGCTGTAAAAAGAAAGATGGCTCGAATCTCCCCCGGGTCAGATGAATGACGACTTCGTGATTCTGTGAAGGCAAGATTACTTAGCAGGACAATTCGATGACAGAATAACTCAACAAACGGCTAGGTCTTTTCATAACAATAATTATTTAATAAAAATGAACGTCTATTTTTCGATAATGGCTTCTTTACTAACTATTGTATCTCTCCGTGTGCGTGTGTGAATCTCTTTACGACTGCAAATCCTTAATCGAGATATAACTTGTCTACTCAACGGTGTGTGTGGACTCTTACGACTGTTGGTATTAATTGAGACATTAATCTCTGTTGGAAAACGATGGTGGGGCCCGGGGCAGCGGCTCCCTCGGGATCCGAGGGAATCACGACCAGCTCGGCCGAGATCTCGGTTCTAACTCTTTTGTGATCGCATTTTCGCGTCAAATAACAAAGACGAAAAGCGTATAACTCATACTCTCTCTCTCTCTCTCTCTCTCTCTCTCTTCTCGTCGTGTGGTACGCGCGATGCTGACTTACTCTCTTTCTTTCCCCATCCCTTCTTCTGTGTCCCCACTCCTCCCCCGGAGTGGGGTGGTACGGGCAATTGTAATTCGTCGTTTTAGTTTCTCTTTAGATCTTATCTACACTAAAGAAAACCATTAGCCTCTCTTTCTCTATTGGACCACCCCTCGAGTTGACACCATCGTATCTAAAAGACCCATGACCAAATTGTTCAGCTGGTCAAACTCATCCATTGTATCTGGTTAAGTGCCACTGACAACCTACACGCTCTATCCCGCCAGGCTGGCGCCGTCTCTCGGCCAAGGTTTGGACAGTCAAAAATATGTACTAGCTCCCAGACTTCCACTTGTCTCTACGTGGGGCCTGATCTCCCCGATGCATTCCAGTGCACCCCGGGGTGCAGACTACGTCGCTGAAACCACTGTTTCACAACGGCAATGTCAAAACGCCTTATTTCAAGTTAATTCAACGTAACACAATAGACACACTATCTATGTAAGATACTGCTTATGTACATCCGATATCTGTCGCTAGGTTAACTAATTCGCATAATGGTTTAGAAAAGCAATTTATCTATTCACTATTATTTGTTGTTTTTTTTAATTCAATGATTGTTTTGATATTAATATTACAATAGTTCTGTTTCGCAATATTGTTTGGTAGTTTGGTAGTTTTGTTTTACGGCATATCAACCCTTTTTGGGTTATTTAATGCCGAATCTGGTCATTATAGTAAAAGATGTATGCTTCAAGTTCTAAAAATAAAATAAAAAAGGGGAGGGAGAAAGGGAGAGGGGCTGTTGTTTTTGTTTTTGGTTTTGTAGAACATAATTAAGTTTTACAAAAAAAACAAAAAACAAAAAAAAAACGTCAATGTAGGTGAATTTCGTCTCAGGGAGCCACAGGGCAGCCTGATCTGGTATCACCAGCGCAATATTGTTTTATTTTCTTAAGAAATGTTTAGCTTTGCGTAGAAACCAAACAATGATGGGATTGTCACAAGCAGGAAATTCGCTTGAATATTCATGAATTAGAAAAGAAAATCGGAAAACCAGAAGAGTACCTGACTGCAAATCAGCAGCGAACGGTGTTCGGTCAGATTTAGTTCATGATATTAAAGACTTTCTGCTTTGATCTCTTACTTTTCTGGTTTGTCAAGCTTTGTACACATTGTTATTTATTAATTTATTTATGAAATTGTTAGGTGAAAGTACAGAATAGTAAACAAAGATCCCCTCCCTATGTGAAGAATAGCTTTCTAAATAATCTTCCGCATTTCACGGACAGTGCTGAAATAATGCCGTTATTATTTAGAAAGCCATTCTTAACATAGAAAGGGTTAGGCTTTGTTAAGTATTCTGTATTTTCACCTTACAATTTCATACATAAATTAATAAATTTGTGAAACTGAAACTCTCGTCAGAAAATATATTACGGACGAAGTTTAATATTAGGAAGTAAATCTGACCGAACACCGGTTGCTGCTGATTTTGAGTCGGCTAATATTCTAGTTTTCTAGAAAATCTTCTAGGAGTTGTTACGAAATGGGGTGAAAATACGAGGAAATAGCGATACCTGCTTAATGGCGCAATAAATCTTTTGGTGGAATTGCGTCGAGATGTTAAATACGTCTCTGATTGCTTTGGTTAATAAAACATTTTCAGAACAGTGAATAAATCTGAAACTGCGATGATGATTAAGATCAAGAAACATTCAACTTGAAAAGATGAAGAGATGAAATGCATCGCTGTCCTTTCTTAGTGATTCGGAAGTCGAGATTTCTTTCGCCAATGCGAACTCCATAGATTACGAGTTTTATATTTTTGTAATCTGTAATAAAACAACCTATTCCCAATGCGCACTCATTATTTCACGTGTTTTATATTTTTGTAAAAGGACACCCCTAAGGCGCACTCCATAGTTTAGGAGTTTTATATATTTACAGTGTTAGTAGCTAGGCGGGTACTAGTTGTGAATGTTTTACAAGGAAGGACTATATATTTGAGTTCAGTCGAGCACCTGTCATAGAAAAAAACGGTAGAGTAAAGAATGATTAGCCACATCTCTTCTGTGAGAGAGTGACTGTAGGGAAGAGAAGAGGACATCTCACTAGATTTCGTAGTCAGTTTTGGACTTTGTCAAGACAGGAAAGGATGTTTTGAGCGGCACCTCTCCATATGTGGTAGCAGCACTTCATCGTTGGGCGTATTTGACTCTTCTACAGACAGAGGATGGCGTCAGGCGTGAGATACCTTCTGGAGCGGTAGAATGATCCATCTATTATTCCAGCGGTCTTAGCAACAGATTTGATGTAAGTCTTCCATTTCAAGTCTGAAGAGAAGGTCAGTCCCAGGAGCTTATCGAAGCAGTGGTCTTCCTCAAGGGGAGAGGCGTTCATTTCAACTGGAACAAAGAGGGGATCGGGCGTTTGTGGTGAAAGGAAAGGAGCTATGTCTTTGATGCATTTCCCCTCCCTATGTACCACTTGTTTCAGGTCAGAAGAGAGAGAGAGAGAGAGAGAGAGAGAGAGAGAGAAAGAGAGAAAGAGATATAGAGAGAGAGATACAGAGAGAGCCAGAATGAACCTGACCATTAATGCTCTTCGCAGTGTTCTATAGATAGTTGTATCATCAGCATAAATGTCGACGAATGATCTTAGAATGTGGCTTGGGAGCTCATTTATGAAGATTAGGAAGAGGGTTGGGCTGCAGAACGAAACCCTGAGGCACGCCGGCGGCGATATTGTGTGATGCAGACTTCTGCCCATCAACGACTACTTTTATAAATCTATCAGAGAGAAATAATTTCATTGTTGAGAGTACATTTCCAGATGTTCCATTACTAGCAAGCTTGTAAAGTAAACCTTTATGCCATATGTAATACAACTACCTATACAAAATGCGCATTGCGCTTTTTACGAGTTTGATATTTTTGTAATATGTAATAAAACTACCCATTTTTGTTGTGGACTCCATAATTTACGAGTTTGATATTTTTGTAATATGTAATAAAACTACCCATTTTTGTTGTGGACTCCATAATTTACAAGTTTGATATTTTTGTAATATGTAATAAAACTACCCATTTTTGTTGTGGACTCCATAATTTACGAGTTTGATATTTTTGTAATATGTAATAAAACTACCCATTTTTGTTGTGCACCTCAAAATTTACGAGTTTGATATTTTTGTAATATGTAATAAAACTACCCATTTTTGTTGTGGACTCCATAATTAAGGGGTTTTATATTTTTATAATATGTAATAAAACTACCCATTTTTGTTGTGGACTCCATAATTTACGAGTTTGATATTTTTGTAATATGTAATAAAACTACCAATCTCCAATGCGCACTCTATATTTTACGAGTTTTATATTTTTGTAATTATGCAATAAGCCTACCAATTTCTAACGCGCAATCCATAATTTACGAGTTTTATATTTCTGTAATATATATATGTATATATATATATATATATATATATGTAAATATATATATATATATATATATATATATATATATATACATATATATATATTTATATATATATATATATATATATATATATATATATATATATACAATTCTATTTGTGTAAATAGAAGTGTTAGAATACTGTGCAACTTTAAATAACACAAATGAATTTCTTCTGCCTCTTTTTTGTAATTACGTAGTGTTAATTTGTTAGTCCAGAAGTATTATCGCAAGTAAAATAGGTAAGTTCGTGTGTGTGCTATTGCAATTTGTTCTTCACTGTAAACTGTGTATGTAAATATTTAATATCCAGTGATATAGTTGTATACGCAGGCGTTAAGTTTAAACAAGTCTAGACGATAGTAGTGTGTATGTATATCTAAGTTGGGCTTGGTTGTTACTGTGTCAACATTTATGTGTTTGAGTATACGTTCTGCTTGTGCGTGTCTATGTACAAGCGGCAAGAAATGTTTGTGTGAATATGCGGATGTACCATTATACGTATGTGTTCACATATTGTCTGGTGACGTACGTGTTAGTGACACCAACAATTCTCAACTTCGTAAATGTGTAGTGGAAGAGGCGACTTAAATTTAGCTAATCGGTGATAGGAACATCTATTTTCGATCGAGGCGGTCAGCTCTGAATGATGAATGATTTGCACAGAAGCAGAACTTAATTAGTGTAGGCTGATTTAATGTTTATATACATCTTATTTTTATTAATAAAGCACTACTTTGTATTGAGAACCTTTGAAGAAATATTGGTTCTATTTTATTTTGATTAACATTTTTGAACTTGATTAATTAATTATTTGTATATATATATATATATATATATATATATATATATATATATATATAATATATATATATGTATATATATAAATATAAAGTTAAGTATGTGTATATGTTTATAAATTGTAATGTACAAGATTAAATTCCTAACTAATTAACCAATCACTATTAATTTTGAAATACAGTAGTTAGGCTTACCTGGTTCAAATGTAAGATACATTAAGTTTTTTGTTTGTTTTATGCAAAAAGATAGGTGAGAAAGCTATGTGAAAAGTAATAAATATTTCCCAAATCTCAGTTTCTTTGAAGTATTATAAAGCGTTTTTAGCGAGCATAATATCGACACATCGTTCTCTTTGGAAATGTAAAAATATCAAATGTGCATTAAAGTTGATCTATAGCCATTAGAACTCAATTAAGCACGATTCCTAGATTTCTTATCAAGCCCTTTAATCTTAAAACTTTGATTTGAGACATTTTCTAAAATTAACATCATATAATGGATTATTATAAAAAATTAGAATAACGATTCTAGACATAAAGTTTAGTATAATAATATTTTGATTTAAATCTTCGTAAATGCCATGAATATTGTGGAAATTGTACTGTTCGGGGAATTAATTATATCTGTCTTGAGACGGCTATTCATCTAATATATATATATATATATATATATATATATATATATATATATATATATATATATATATATATATATATATAGGAAATGAAAAAGGAAAGACCAAGAGATAGTTTTTATATGTTCATAAACGTTTCGTCTTTATTGTAAACCTTCCCCAGAATAATAATTTGAAGAAAAATGTCATGCAAGTACATCGAAGTTTGGGGTTAACATGGTGGAGATGAGGGAATGTAGTAGCCGTGACTACTATGAGCGCCGGAGGAGAGTCCAGGCTGGAGAAGTCAATTGTCGCTAAAGAATGACATGAATATGGAAAGCTTTGAATAGATACGATTGAGGCAGCTATGATATGGGGAGTGGTGAGAATATAATTGAGATTGCTCTAGGGTGGGAGATGTGAGAGGGGGCTGAGATTTTTTGTGGTGAGGTGTGACATGGATTTTGAGAGGCTGGAGAAAGAGGAGGAAGGCGGAAACACTGTGTTTTACATGTAGGTGGTATCATAGTTGTAGAAAAAGATTTGACGAAATGAAGAAGACTTTTAAAATAGGGGTAAGAATATGATTAAAATGGTCAAAAGGGTGGAAGAGGTGAAAGGGGTGAGGTGAGATTTTTGTTGTGGTGAAGTGTGAATTTTTTTTAGACCGGAGATAGGGAGGGAGATAATGGTACTGACCAGGTGTCTATGTCAGGAATGTGTGAGCATATGTGTGTTAGAATGAATGTGTATAAGTTTGCTGGAGACGAGGGGGTGGGGGTTAGCAGGAGAGGAAAGAAAACTGATTTTAATTTTAGTGGAGTGATAAGTAAAATGTGGTTTCGTTCAGGATGTGTTGATGGCTTGAGAGTAAATTGCAAGAACAATGGGTTTAAATATCTAAATATTGGTGAGGATGTGTAAATTGTGTTTATTTGTTAAGCTGTTATTTGTGGTTAAATAGTTTTGATTCGTAGTAGGTGATTAATGAGAACGTGAATGAATAAATATGTGTAAAAAGGGTCAGCATATAAGTGTGTATGCGGAGAGTAGAATATATGTGCAAGTGAGAACGATAAAAGGAAAGGTTAGCCATGATATACGTTTAATGTTTGTTTGGCCAGGATAATTTCGTTGTCTGATGATGTTAGAGTCTGTGATGAGTGCTGTTTCAAGTTATCTTCGCCGAGCTTTGTTATAAATATGTTTGATGTTTTGGCCTGTTCAACAAAATGACGGCTGTGCTAATACTACTCACTACAGAACCCAACCTAGATTTGGGGGCGACAAATAATTATAAATATTTTTTTTATGTCTACATATGTATACGTTTCATCATTTCGGGAATCGTCAGTGTAGAGATAATTATATATATATATATATATATATATATATATATATATATATATATATATATATATATATATATATATATATACTTGTGTATACCCTCCGTCAAGAATCACCGATGAAATTATGCTTCGCCAGTGTCGCACCAATACATATAGAAATCACAGAAATACGTGAGTAATAACATTTTCACATTTATTAATTATTATCGTCATTGATGAACTAAGAGAAAAAACATTGTTTCTTTGTCGTGTCGAAATAATGGGTGACTTTATTTTAAAACTTGCTTGCCCGTATTTCTATTTTGGGTTTTAGTTTAGTTTTTTATTTATTCATTTGTTCATTTATTTATTTATTACGTGAGCTGAATTTGGTTCTGTGTAAGCAGTTGTTTGCCATTTCACTTCTACAGTTTAAAAGATTTAGGGGGTCTTTAAAGTTTCGGTAATATACACGAGTCGTCTAAATTTCTACATGTACTTGCCTGTCGTATTATTTTCCATTTGATTATTGGTGAGCGTCTGCAATCTTTGAGCTCCCTAATAATGGTGTGCTAGTGCTGTTTTTAAATGTTTAAATCAGTTTAAATGTTCAAATACTTTTAAATATATATATATATATATATATATATATATATATATATATATATATATATATATATATATATATATATTTAATTTGAAAAGTTTGTTTTCTTCTGCGATAAGCTAGTTCCGCTCGAGCGTTTAACACTGTTCTTTCCTCGATTGTATCTTTATTTCAACTATTATTTGTGTCGATTCCTCGCGGCCGTTTGGTCCTGAGCGTTTATCTAGTAATGTTAGGCCTAATCTACGAACAGCTGTCGGGCCCATGCGACCGCTTGCAACCGCCACTCCTACAATGGTAAGAGAATCCGAAACTACGTCGTCTGTAGGTGAAAAATACTTTAATATTAAATAAATAGTTATATATATATATATATATATATATATATATATATATATATATATATATATATATATAACAAAGATATTTCAATTTAGAAACATACAATGAGATCATACATATTTAAACATTTCCTCCGAATTTACACCAGTAAAGAAAATTTGTTGTTCTTCCGTGTTTGACGACCGACGGAGAATTTATGATTAATTGGGCAATTTCCACCTGCGAACACGAATGTATTTTCAAGTCAATAAATAAAATGACAATATGTCATTTTTCTGAATAAACAATACCACTGGCAGATTCCATACATAAATAGATTAATACCCGTCCCAAAATGGGTAAAACTAATTTCTTGAACAAGAAGAATGTTGCACCACTTTTATGCCCCTTAACGAAGATCAACATCAATATATAATTATATAATATACTAAATATTATATCTAGAATGGTTATTCTAATTTTGATAAACATCTATTACATGATTTTGGTTCTATAAAATGTCTAAAATTAAAGGTTTAAGCTTAATTGTATTTTAGGAATAATATATATATATATATATATATATATATATATATATATATATATATATATATATAAATATACATACATATATACACACATATATATAAATATACATATATATACATATAAATATACATATATATATACATATACAAATACAAACATATATATATATATATATATATATATATATATATATATATATATATATATATATATAGAAAATTTAGATTATAGAGTAGTGGATAAGCAAAGCCACACACGAGTAGAAATAAAGATATAAGCACATCATTAATCATTAAAACTGAACATATCTATTTTGGTCGACGTTCGACGATATTCTTTTTGTATATTTTTTCACCAAATGAATATGGTCAAACATAGACCGAAATATCTTTGTCCAGCTTTAATTATGTGATTGTGTGCTTTTTAAACTATGTTGCTTTGTTTAGCAACTATTCTATAAACTAATTTTCCATTTTGTCTTAAATTTATTTTTCATATTTACTTCTTAATATATATATATATATATATATATATATATATATTAATTTGGTATATCATATTGACCAAAATGTATGTTTTGTTATTTAATTGAATGTCTTTATGATCATGAAGATGACAAAGCTTCACTTCTCGACCCGTTCTTCAAAACACTGCCCGAGGCTTGTGTTACAGAAACCGATAGTTCACTCGGGAACACTGATAACTTTTAGATAATAGTAAATATCAACTTTGGTGGCCCTGTAAGGGGTCTCGAAAGTAGACACGAACTCAAGATTAAGTGAAACAAAGTACATTAAAGAAAATATAACATATGGAGAGAGTGGGTGCACGTATATCTGACTGCCAGTGTTAGACTAGCGTAGTTTCAACACTCAGAGGCCTGTACTCCCCGTAGTTATTGTAAAGCGGAAGAGTTCATGTAGTCCGTAAGGTAGGTACCATAACACCCTCCTCCCAAACATTACCTCTGCAGGAGTTTCAGTATTTTTCTTTTTGGATTGATAACGATAAGATCCGAAGAATTCTGTTTTCTTTACAGATTTTCGCTGTTCTAAAACTGTTTATGGTATCTGTATGTTATAAGTGTTGTATATGTCATCATATTATCCATAACTTCTTCTGCTTCTTGGGGAGTGCTGTCGGTGTCATCCGACAGTATTTCTATAATTCGATTTAGATGTCTCTTCTGAGAAAACTGTAGGCCTAAGATTATGTAAACCATATTCTCAATTCTTTTTTTCTATCGTACCAAGCTCCCAGAAAGATGTGTTATTTCTAAACATATTGAAACATACCTTTTCCTCTGGGATGTAACGTATTTTTGGTAAAATAGAGCTTCGTCTGTTTGGTTTGTTGGTTCAGCAATTTCTCGAAAATGGATCTTGTCTCTCTGCATGGGATCATGAGGATAGTGTGTTTACATTTGGAGTGATCCTGTATCACTGTAGGGTCTGCTGCAGGGCTTTTTTTGTGGGAGTGCTGTATTTAGTCTCGTCTGAAAATCGGCACACACGCGAATTTTTTTATATATTTTTACATAGGCATAAAGTGCTGCCCATTAGCCATTCTCCACTTTAGATAAAATGTCGGTTCTTACAAATCTGTCTAATTCCGCGTTTATTTATTCTAACGAGACGAATGGCCAATTCTTTTTTTTAATACAGGTTGAATGTTCCCTTTCAGTTCAAATTTTCCTGACATCTTTTTACATCGAGCATAAAACTTCGGGAAAAGTTTGTTGTCAATTTCTTTTTTAGTTTTCTGACTTGGTTGTCAGATATTCTATTTTCTGGCAAAAGTGTTAATTGGATATTCCCATAGATTAAACTGTTGCATCCAGTCTGTGCAACAAAATGTTGGTGTTTTTTAATAAGAACATTTTCACTTTTTTGTAGTTCCGTTTAAAGTAACGTTGGTAATAACTTTACCATCGAATTTAATTTTTTCACAAGTAACCGTTATGGCTGTTTTTTATGTTTTTAGCATAGCTGGTTGATGCAACCTATTCTATGTATGCAGGTTGATTATCGGCACGACTGAACTAGAGTATAGTTGTAACATGACATATTTATTCAGAATCTTTACGTACTTTCTTATATTTATGCCGTCCTGTTTGTTTGTTTTACGTGGATTGGACCCGAATTTTATTTCCTTTATTCTTTCTGCAATGTGAACTCTTGTGTTATACTTTACAACAAGTTAGACAGGTTTTAAAATGGTTTGGACAATCCATAACGTAATGAAGGGATCCACAACGGAAACAGGCTAGGCGGTACGTTTTCATGTTTTTATTGGAGTCTCTATTTTTTTAGGAGCGTGAAAATAATCTCTCTTTTTGGTTTGACTTGTATTTAAAGGAGAGTTAAAATGTGATTTCTGACATATCTCGCTTATGTGTGTAACGCCCAACTTTTCTATATCTTTGCCTTTATTAGGCATTTAAATTTATCCGCGCTAAGTTTAGCTGGTTCGAAATCGTCACAGTGTTTATTATTATTATTGACGGAAAAGTAGAATAGTCTTCGCTGTCTTTTCTGATTTAGTTCATGCACTTCCACCTTTTGTGGAACAGAGAAGTTTTAGAGTTAAATAATTCTGTTAAAAGTTTATCAGCTTCAGAAAAAGTCCAGTCACTGGTTTTTCGAGGTAACATATAGTCCAAGAATTTGTTATGTTCCGTTGTCCCTAATTTTGGAGCAGTAGGTGAACTTTTTAAAAGTCTGCCCAATTTGCACAATCTATTTTGTATAGATCTTCTTACATTCTGAAATATGAAGCGAGGGGTTTATCTTCGTCTGGAGAATAAGTGAAATTGCATTTAAAACGGCATTATAGGACAAAGCATTTTCGTCTCTGTATTTTGACCCCTACTCTATTATGTTTGTAGCAATAAGTCTTAAACGATTTTTTTCCAGTAGTCTCTCTTCGGCTTTTTGTTGTTGTCCCAGTAGAAGTTTTAAAAATATTTCTTCGTTTTTAGTTGTTGTATTCCGTATTTTACGAGTTTCACCATAGTTGATCCGAAATCTTCCATGTTAAATGTGTCTTTATCGAATACGATATTTAAAAGTATTTTCTTTTATGTTACGTTGCTTAGTAATCGTAGATTTAAAAGAGGGGAAAAAAGTATAAAATCATTTTGTTGACAAAAATCCATTTTTTAAGTTTCTTACGTAACAGTAGTTTTTACGGTTAGCACTTCAGTCAACAGTAAGAATAATGTTTACAAGTTCGGCAATGGCCCATTTTTATTTTGGAGAGCAAACGTATTCCTTCCTTGTAGAATTTTGAATATTCGGGCTACTGTTCTCATCTTGGATGTTTTTATCACAACGTTTCGGCCGATGTAACCTCCCACTTTCTTCAAGTGTACTTTATCGAATTTGGGAATTTTTCTGTCGAACTTGGGAATCTGGAGGGAATTTCGAACGGAAACCTTTATTAAATCCACGGTAGCATGCTCTCGTTCCATCTGCCATGACTGGGACGAAGTCTTCAGTAATTCGCATTGAACCTTCAACCTTCAGAATTTTAGGAGGATTAAACATATTCTTGTTTTTATGTATCTAACCACTTATCACTATAAATCACTACTTATCTATTATTTATAATTATATGTTCCCATATTGTATTGAATTCTATACTAGGTCTGCTTAGTGAGTAATTGTCGCCTAACATATGTGCTGCTTCTTTGAGTCGTCTTACTCTCCACCGTTCTTCTCTATCTATAATTTTTACTTCATCCCATAAGGGTAGATGATTTCCCTTTTCCTTCCATATGTGGTCAGCCATACCCGACGTTTCAATTTCTCCACGTATTACAGCTTGCCGGTGTTCTTCTAGCCTTACCTTTAGTGGACGACATGTCTCGCCTTTGTATACTTTTCCACACTTACATGGAATCGCATACACACAGTTCTTAGTCATGACTTTTTCCGTGGGGGGTTTGACTCCAACAAGATGCTTTCGGAGAGTTTAGTCGTTCCGTTCGAAATTCTGCCCAGATTTCCTAGTTCGGCAGAAAGATTCCCAAGTTTGACAAAGTACACCTGAAGAAGGTCGGAAATTACATCGGTCGACACGTTGTGATAAAAACACCCAAGATGAGAACAGTAGTCGGAATATTCCAAATTCTACAAATTGTCAACCCTCATCTAAAAAATCCGAAACATAATATTCCTTCCTTGTTTTAAATTTACATAGAAATAGAAATAAACAAATGACTGACTTTCTTCTTTCCTTGAGAGAAATAGGTTGTAAGACAAAAAGCTAAACAATCAAACTACTGGATTTTTTTTCGTGGTCCGCCGTTAAAGCCTTTAAAACTTGTTTTAGAACCTTTAGAGTGTAATAGCCGCAACTAAAATTAGCTATATCGAGATGCCTCCAAAACGCATTCAGTCGCAGAAATGAAAAATTCGTGATTTCTGGAAAATATATAATAGCGTGTCGAACAATGGCCAATAAACATTTCCCCAACTATTCAACCGCTATTATATCGCTTGTATGGCAACGGATAAGGCTGAACTGCTTGCCCAGCCTTTAACCCCAACTTTTGAACACTTCCTTACAAATCTCTCACTACGGACGGAAGCCGCACTTGATAATTTTATCATCATCCCTTCCGATTTTCTGGATATCATAAAACCCTCACACTTCCAAAAAATGTTGACCTGATCTTATCCCTGCTATAATTATAAAAATGCATTGTTGAGCTGGTCACGTCTTCTCCAAACTCTATGACAAATGCCTTGGCAAATCTTCCCTGATAGCTAGAAAATTACCAAATCTCACAAACATATTTGAAAGAACTGACTCGTAAAATTATTGCCCTATAAGTTTTCTTTCACTCTTCGTTAATTGTTTTTAATTATTAATCAATCTAGCAATAGTCCGCCACTTCGAAAATACGAAACTTCAACTTGACAAACAGTATGGATTTATGCAATCCCGTTCTACTGTGGACATCCTAACGGTCACTTTGAACACATATACCATACACTGGATAAAGACTGTCTAGGGCGGGTATGCTAGATATATCAAAGGTATGGTATGAAGGTCTTCTCAATAGAATTAATTTGTACGATATTACCGGACGAATATTTAATATAATCAGATATTTCTTGACTAAAAGAAATATCCAGCTAGCCCTCAATGACCGGGCATCTAAACAACATCACATTAATGCGGGTGTGCCCCAGGGGTGGATCCTTGGGTCATTGTTACCCATGATTTCCATAAACGACTTCCCTATTGCAATCGCATTCGTGATGGGTATGTTTGTTGATTACAACGCTCTATTCTCGATATGAAGGCAAATCGAACGTAGACATATCCAAGGTAATGGTTGATATTTTGGAAAATGACATTGAATCTGTAGTGGAATAGTGCCATAAATGGGTGGTTACATTTAATGCTACCAAGCACAATCCTGTTTACTTAAACAATGATAAGAAACCTTACCAACCACCGATTGCTATGGCTTATAGCACGCTTTCAGAGAGTCCAACATTCTAACTCGTCGATCTAACATTCATATGTAAAATGAATTGGAATACATACATAGAAGATACTGCCAAATCTTCTACAAAAAAGCTCGGCTTCCTTTACCTGGCTAGAAAACATCTCAATCCTTTAAGCATCCTATATTTCTACAAAGCCACCATTCACCTATGCATGGTGTATTGTTGCAAAATCAGGGCTGATGAACCAAACAATAGTCTCTTTCAATTGAGCAGAATCGAAAAAAATGAATTCTAACCTAAGAGGTCTCACATTGTCTATAAGGCTTCAGCCACTGTTTCATCGTCGCAATGTTGCATTCCTGTGCTTGTTTTATAAGTACTTCAACGGAATGTGTTCCGACAAACATACTGCACTTGAGTCCCCTCAACGTAAATACCCTCGACCAACCTGACAAGCATCAAAACTATACCCTTCACTGTAGAGATATCCAGACTCCGCTGGCCTTTAGAATTCAAACCCTGCTAATTTTTCAACGGCTGTACAAACCGGCAGACACTTTAATCATCGTGTCAGCCATTTCGTATGAATCAGATGATGTTATTGTTGCCATTGGTTTCCCCGATAACTTTCTCGTCAGAATTAATTCTAGAAAGAAAGTGGATAATTACGGGAGGAATACGTGAAGGTTTCCAGGAAGGAAATTTAATGTAATGTAAACAAACTCCTCACTTAGGATGTGACTAGGAATTTTACCCCTAATTCACTATAGCCCCTTGGGTCTCAGTCGCAGTGTGCCTTGTTTAGAGTGAATGTAAGTTTAAAACAAAAATACGTAAAAACCCGAGGTTCACCGTGGACGTCTTACAATTTTTCTAAACTAGAAATGATTTCCTTCATCTCCTCTTCTTACTCTCTCCCTTCTAACTTTTTTTGTTGGTATCCTTTATTTCCGACTTCCTCATCTAATCGACTCTTCTTTTTACAAAGATGTGATTATATGAAAACAGTTAAAATAATGAGACAAATTTTGAAAACTTTGTTTTATTTAACGTCCATATCCTGCTTAAAACAAAATATCGTTAAAAATTGCCTGATGACTTTTTAAACAAAAGGTTTCGTCATGACTGACGAAGTTCGGCAGTCGCGAACGTGAATATCTATATGAGTTGTGGAACCTACTACACATATCCATCTTTCTTATACTGATGGTTCACTACGTAAGAAGGCCAAATGCTACTCGAGGATAAGAGCTAGTGAGATTTTCAATTGGATGATGAGACAGTACTATGAAAAGATAAAAAACTATGATCAATGTACAGGATGACTTGACAGATATTTGCTAACATTGAACATGTTGTTTTCTGGAGCGAAACATTCTTGCAATAACTTGTCTACAGGTGGGAAGTAATTGGAAAGAGTCTTTGTTCATGGAAGTTTTGTTACTTTTTAGTATACAGAATACGACAGAAAAGTTCTTTGCAGTGTTAGTAACAAAACAAGTTCTTGCTTGAACATCTTTAATCTAAGTATCGGTATAGGGAGAGACTAGCAACATCTCTTATGTGAGAGAGCGGCTGCATAGAAGAGAAAACAACATTTCCCACTAGATTGCGAAATCGATTTTGTACTCTGGTAATGTTAGAAATCTATATACTATTCAAATGTTATTGTATTTTTGGAGTTTGTTTGTACGCCAATTTGACAAAAAGGAATATGCAGAGTACACATTACTATAACTGTAGTTTTACATATCCGTTCGCTAAGATGCTTAACTCTTTTTTTACATACTCGAACTTAAATTTCACGCAAACTTTATTGAGTTTTAAAAAACTGAAGACATGTTTTAAAAATTTAAAGAAATCATATGTATATAATTCAGTCCTTAACAAATTAACCGATCATTATGAATTTTGGGACACATCTGCTAAGCGTAAGGGTAGATAATGTGGGATGTATTTAGTTGAATTCAGTTTATGCAGAAAGGGTAACCTGTTCGTAAAAATTAAGGAACATCCAATTTTTGTGAAATTTTAACGATAGTTATTAGAAATAAATTAATAAATATTCACTAAATGTCAGCTTGTTGGAGTATTTTAAAGGAGTGTATAGGAGCATAATATGAGCACAAAAACCCATTTGAAAATTTAAATATTTAAGATTTGGAGTAAATTTGATATATAGTAATTATGTACATATTAAGCAAGATTCCTTAAAGTTAAATATCTTCCTAAGACTCTTAAAGCTTATGCTTTCAATTTTAGACATTTTCTAGAATAAAAATCATGTAATAGATCTTAATAAAAGTCGGAATAAGGATTCTAGGCACAAGGTCTAGTACAATTGCATCTTGATTTTAATCTTCGTTCGGGACTATAGCAGTGGTGTAAAACCGTTCTTTTTCTAGTCTTATTACGAATGATTGTAATTTATGCCCGATTGGTCGTCTCCTGGATTACAAAGGACCACGCCCTCTAAAGGGATCTAATTAAAAGTCGAAAAATCTAATACCTAAACAGACCCTACAATGTATGATGTTGGCACTTGTCACCAAAACCTGACTCATACAACCTTATAGCACAATCACACGATACAATATAAAACATTATGCGAGTAATGTGAAATTAATACCCGGTGAAGAAATTGTGACACAACATAAACTAGTTATTTTTTACTTAAGTTGAAGAAACTCATGAGTTTAAGCCAAAGTTAATCTCTAGAAAAATTGTGTGGAAGTTGTATGAAGAATCCGTGAAACGTGAGTTTGCAGAACAGATATATAAATGTTCGGTTACCAGATCAACTACAGAAAGTGCACAAGAACATTGGTAGATGTTGAAGGTGGACGAAACGGCCTCGAAGACATAGGGTGAATTGATGGTGGAATGAGGAAGTTGAAAGGTGGTTTAATAAATAAGTATATGTACATTGTTGCAAAGACAACACAAAATACAATCTTCAAAGCTGAGAAGGCTAGGTTTTCAGATATATTAGAAAGGGATGACAAGAATAATGAACAATTCAGGAAGGCTAAACAGATAGAAAAGCCACATATGGATATGGCTTGAAATAAGTGAATTCGAAATGACAAGTACTGCATTATTCAGGATTTGATGATGATCGATATTTACTACGAAATAATTGGAACGCTATAGCAAAAAAAAACGAAATACAACAATGATCTAGCGTGAGATTTGAACTCTGAAAGATAGCATAAAATATTAGAACTAACGATGTACTCTTTGACTACACAGCTACCGAACAAAAGAAAATAGTTTGTCTCTGCATAGATCTAAAATAGTTCGTTTACTTAGAATAAATAAAGAAACGCAAATGAAACTTCCATTTTAATAAAAAAGGATGTGATTTGATTAAAAAGCAAACATAACTTGTTTTTTAAATGTTTATTTATTTCTTCAAATTATGAAAATGTTCAGAAGTATGTTGTTCGGTGAACTTCTAAAAGGATCGCTAAAATGTCGGAACATGATCTCTTATTGTGTAGAAAGATTGCACCATATTCCTTTAAGTATACGCTTGAAGGAGCGCACATAACTTTCTCGTATATAAGATAGTAGAATCTACAGATCTTTATGATTATTGTCGTCAAACTTTCTACACGCAACTCAAGAGGCTTGAGTTAATGGTTTTGTTCAAAGGCACAACTTTACAAATAAGTGAGATCATTTATTAAGGTTGCTTCTAGATGTTCGCAATGACAAGATTAGTTCGAATGGAATAATACTTTAAAATACAGAGGGAATTAAGCATAGCTGTTTTTGAGAACTTCAAAGAAAATATTTAATATAATTCTGTGACATAAAATAGCATTATTTCGTCTTAGGAATCGATATCAATTGAACAAATACATCTGTAAAAGAAATAGACGTGAATAAAAGAAAGAAATAACAATAAAAGACAGAAAACTGAACGAAATAAATAAAGGTAAATAAGACAAAGAAGCTTGAACCAGAGATGAGATACGTGGACGTAACATATGAATAGCGTTGCACGGAAAATGGTTATACTAAAACTAATTTAAAACCGTGAATCAAAAACGAAGAGTGGACGTCAGAAAGCTGGAAACGGGAAGGAAAAAATGAATTTGAACAAAAAAAAAGATAACGAAGCGTGAAAAACCGAATGAAACAAAACTGTACATAAGTAAGAAAATTGAACAAACAGTGAGAGAGAAAAGAAACACACATAGACGAAAGTTAAAAGAAAGATGGACGAAGGAAAAAAACATGGACGAAAGTAAAAAGAAACATGGACGAAAGAAAAAAGACAAAATGAAAAAGATGAGCAAAAATTTAATTAAAAGCTTAAGAAATAAATAGAATATACAGTGCGTCTAGAGATTATATGCAAATCATAAAGCATCAAGTATTTAACAATTAATCTAATTTACTTTTTCTATAACTGTTATATATATATATATATATATATATATATATATATATATATATATATATATATATATATATATATTATATATAAGATGTTTAACTTACATGCAAAGTAATAGAGTATTGCTCTTGTTATAATTTGAAAAATGTTATATGATTGATAAAATAAACACATTTTAGTGTCAATATTTTATTTGCAAATACAGGTACATTTTACTTACTTTTTGATTTTGTAAGAATATATAAATATAAAAAATATAAATAACAAACTTCACGGTTTATACAATAAGAATATCACAAAATTGAGATTGAACAAAAACAAAAGGCAAATTAACAGAAGTACAAATAAAAAGTGTTGCATCATCTTTTGCACAGGTGTTCCTATTTTCAATAACTTTTAACAGTCTGTTATCGCCAGCTAATGTTAGATTCGCTATTGTAGCAATTTATAAGCTACTGGCATGATTTGTACTGCTTGTCAGAGTTATATCTCCGATAATTGTCTACCATTTGAATAAATATCTATCTTAAGGGTATTTCACAGGTTCCCAATATGATTTAAGCCACAGCTACTGGGTGGCTAGTCCATATACGAATTCCCTACAAATCCATTTTATTGTAACCATGTTTTTATGAACGTTAAAGCGTGACTTGGTGCGTTCTTTTGCATAAATAATACTGAATTACGTTTGGCTAAACGTTCGTTATCCAGCCACTCAAAGGTATTTTTCTCGAGAAAATCACAGTAGTTTTTAGAGTTCTTGATCACTATGTCCTCGACTTTAAAGGTCCCGCATGCTCACAATAAACAATAGCATCAATATTATGATCCGACTCCACATTGTAGCTGTTTAACAAATTGTTTTGAATAGTGTTTCTTATAGATTCAACCTCAATCACATCCATGAAGCCCATCAAGGTTAAACCCAGACTCGTCTTTTAACAAGACTTTCCTGAAATTACTTTTCATATATTTCTTAGCACACTGAACTCGATTTTTCTTTATGTTTCTTACTAATATTGTTTGCTTGATTGGATTGTTTACATCAGCAAAATTTCTTAACACATTCATCTTATTTCTCTTATAAACAATAGAGCTATAGCGGCCAGAATACCAATGAACTATAGTTAATGAGCTTTCTTCAAATATATAACAGATCTCTATTTGCTAGAGTCAGTAATTCAGCTTGGGGCTTCTTTTTGCTCGGTTGAATTTTAATCTGAATACTTTTAAGGTTGTTTTTTATCACTTTTTAGATCCTTTGAAATTTTAAGCGAAGATTTTCCTTTACTAATTTACTTAATTTGTAGTTATTTTCATTACTTTTTAGTTCTTTTTGCGATCCATTAAACTATATTCATGTACTTAATCGCAGACACGGAAAAATGCAATAATTGCAAAAGTTTATTAAATTACTGTCTGAAATGAAAGCTTAACAATTATTTTTTTGCAGTTACAAAAAAATAGATATTGAAAATATATTACATAATTAGATGCCATATATTAAACAGTATTATATTGAAAACATGTATAAACAAGTAAAAGAAACATAACATTAAGCTAAAAAAAATTAACCATAAGTTAAAAGGAATATAAAATTAAATATGGGATTATCAATTAAATAAATATTTTACGCATCATGTTTTTTAGAAGGACTGTGGTGTGTTATGCACTGATGAAGCCTTTTTCTGAATGTTTGGTAAATTTTGAATACCATTAATGTGTATATTTACGAAAATGTGTAAAAACAATTGTTTATTACTAAAATGTGTTTTGAATGAACTAGGATAATATCGTGTTAAATTAAGAGTTCTATAAATTTCTGTGCGAACTTAAAGAAAATGTATAATATATATATATATATACATATATATATATATCAATATTTTTTTATTTAATTTAATTTAATTTTTCTAACTGTTTCTTTTAGTATTAACATATTAACTGGATATTTGTCTTTTTAAAATTATACTAACATTTTATGTTTTCGTTTCTTAAATTACTTCTGTATGTGATGTTATAAATGGCCTTTTGGAGTCATCCAGAGTACAATACAAAATAACATTTTCCAAATTGTCTTGAAAACGATCGTAGGCCAAATAATCATTGTTTTAGAATTCTTCATATATATATATACATATATATATATATATATATATATATATATATATATATATATATATATATATATATATATATATATATATATATGTGTGTGTGTGTGAAAAATGACAAACAGAAAACAGGTTAAAGTGCAGGAGAAAAACAAAAAACAAGAGATTTGCTCGGTTTCGTTCGTGTTAGTGAACGTCTTCAGAAAAAAGAAGATTTGGAAATAATTTTATTTTGAAAGGCATACATATGGGAGAAGGAAAACATGATCCGATTGAACCATATGAGAAGACTTTTAGTGACATTGAAATATGACAAATGGGTGACACATTCTTCTTTACTTCCGATTAACTTTTGGGTGCTCGCGTTCGGTGCATCAATTTCATGCCCACTCCTGTGTTATGTTTATCCTAGCTAGTTCATCTGTCTTCTTCCCTCTTATCGCCTTTACCGTCCACCTACCGTCCACCTACCGTCCCCTCTATACAAGCTCAGTAGGTGTGAAAGTAGAAAAGAAAAAGAAAATAAATACAAATTTAAAAAGTGTAACAAGAAATAAAGAAGAATGTGTCACCCACTTGTCATATTTACATGTCACTAAAAGTCTTCTTATATCGTCCAATCCGATCATCTTTTCTTTCTCCCATATGTGTGCCTTTCAAAATAAAATTATTTCCAAATCTTCATTTTTTCTGAAGACGTTCGCTAACACGAACGAAACCGGTCAAATCTCTTGTTTTGTTTTTCTCCTGCACTTCAACCTGTTTTCCGTTTGTCATTTTTCACACACTTTGTCTACCACGGAATTTCATTTTCATGACTTATCGTGTACCTTACACTATATATATATATATATATATATATATATATATATATATATATATATATATATATATATATATATATGGTCATCATTACTATTACCGACAGAAATTATTTGAAAGGAAATGCAAGTAGGAAATTAGTCAAAAACGATGTTAAACGTGAACATTGCTAAACAAAGATGGCCATTTTGCTTAGAATCGGTATTTACGATAACTTTCAAGGCTTATAACTTCTATTAAATATTAAATATGAATTTTTAATGCAAATAGGTTACACGTGACTAGATTAAGAACACTGAATTGGTTTTGACTAATTTCCCAACTGTATTTCCTTTAAAATAATTTTTGTCGGTAATAGTAATGATAACTATATATATATATATATATATATATATATATATATATATATATATATATATATATATATATATATATATAAATATATATATATGTGTGTGTGTATGTGTGTGTGTAAAGAGAGAAAGAGAGGGAGAGGTCAGGGAACGCGAAGTATAGGTGTGTTTTTTGGAAGCTAGCACAACACATAATAAACAAACACCCTTTCTTTCATTCCTGTTCACAGTGTAAAGCTCGTTGTACGACGACGGCGATGGCGTTGGTTTCTCACTGATAATAATAGCGGCAACAGCCAGAATTGAAACAGAACAAGAAAGAGGAAAAGAAACAGGGCAGGAGCGGCAGCATTTGGCATATCTTCTCGCTTTTTCGCGACTGTCATCGCAGCTGGCTATTGAGTCTCGAGCGAGGCAGGCAACAGCTCGAAAGGCAGACCGACCAGGGGAAAAGCCAGCGCCGAATAAAAAAAGAAAAAAGAAAAGAGGAAAGAAAAGAGAAAAAGAAACCGTAAAACTGAAGTAAAAAGAAAGAGCAACTGCGACTATACTATTAAGCTTTAAAGTAACCTCAAGCTTAAGCAAGTTCTTCGACCCACGCATACCCCGCTCTCCTTTTTCTACCTCTGACTCTCTGTTTTCCTCAGAAGCATCCAACTATCGGTGTGTGTATGCGCGTGTGACCGGTATTTTCTTGCCGTTGAGAAGAATCCTGCCTCTATTCGGAAAAGCAGACTTAAACACACTTACTTTTCATATGAGGTTCTGTATAACGCAAAGAAAAGGTAAGTTGTAGTTTAAAATGACATTCTTTCATTCGACTATCAATATTGACGTTGAGACGAGACAAGTTTTAGACACAGTTCACCTGTAAACTTTCGCGATGTCTATATATAACTAGGCGCACACAAGGACGTAAGTGCATATTGCTTCCGATCCCGGAACGTGTTTGTTTTATATTCTGGAATACGGATGTGACCACTGAATTGAGTCGTCTGAGAAATTGTCGTCATAATCTGGAGGTATTTCACAAGGTATGACCTTCATCACGTATTCAATATTTTTTTAAGCAAAAACTTAAAGAAAGAAGTGTGTACTGTTTGAAAATAACATAGTATTCATGTTTAACCTATTCTCTCTCTCTCTCCATATATATATATATTATATATATATACATATATATATATACATATATATATGTATATATATACATATATATATTATATATATATACACACATATATATATACAAATATATGTATGTATGTGTGTGAGTATTTTTAAAATGTATATACAGATATCTAGATTATCTAGATGCCCCTAACAGAGGAATAAATATATAATATATAAATAAGAAGTACATCTGCTTTTGTATTTTTAATATATATATATATATATATATATATATATATATATATATATATATATATATATATATATATATATTAAAAATACAAAAGCAGATGTACTTCTTATTTATATATTATATATTTATTCCTCTGTTAGGGGCATCTAGATTATCTAGGTATCTGTATATACATTTTAAAAATACTCACACACACATACTTATATGTATATATATATATATATATATATATATATATATATATATATATATATATATGTATATATATATATAAAGAGAGAGAGAGAGATTATACTTAGACACGTGTGTCGTCGTCTCTACGCATCACCAGTGTGTCTAGATAAATGAGCCGTAGAGACGAGGAAACATGTGTCAGTAGAGAACCATATATATATATATATATATACTATTCTAAAGAAAACGAGATATTTCAACTGTTATATCTGTAATGGCTCATACAGTCAACGTTTCGATCAATGAAAACCTCCCAAGGGTACAGTGTATTATGTGTTATTATCCACTTTTATAAATAATGAAAAAATGTTTGAATGTGAAATAAAGAAAAAAGTACTTTTTCACGTTTTCACGTTCGTAGATGTTAAAAATAGCTAAAACACGTGAAAGGCTCGTTTCTTTTTAATTCATTCAAAGATAACGTAAATTTGTTTTACATTTCATACAATTAACTCACACCATTTAACACATTTTTCATTGAAAAAAAAACTGTTATCGACTAAAAGAAGTTGTATTTAAGAAAATGTGGTAATTTGTAATATTTTTGTTTAGTGTATATAGTAATTAAAAACTAAAAATACAATATATCCTCAGGTTTATTTATAAGGGTATTGTACCTATTATCGTTGGAAGAATTTTGGTAGAAAATTGTATATGTTGTATACATGTTTACATCTCTCAACAGTAGATCTTCACAAAGACATGTATATATATATATATATATATATATATATATAAATATATATATATATATACATGCATATATACATATATAGGATATATATATCATATATATACATATATATATATTATATATATATATGACATATATATCATACATATATCATATATATATATCATATATATATTATATATATACATATATTTATATATCATATATATATATCATATATATATACATATATATTAATATATATACCATATATATATTTATGCACGAGTGTATACTCTCTGTCAACAATGACAATGAAAGAAGTTTGGTAGAAAATTGTATATGTTGCATGCATGTTTACGCCTCTCAACAGTAGATCTTCACAAAGACATGTATATATATATACATGCATATATACATATATAGGATATATATATCATATATATACATATATATATCATATATATATATCATATATATATCATATATATCATACATATATCATATATATATCATATATATATCATATATACATATATATATATATTAATATATATACCATATATATATATATTGATGCACGAGTGTATACTCTCTGTCAACAATGACGGGAAAAATTGTGCTTTGTCAATTATATACAATAACGTTTCAATCATTGAAGTTAAAATAAAGGAATAAAAAATAGAAGGAACGCGTTTTAAACTGAAAATATTACAAAACTAAATAAAGAAAGAACGCATCACTCGTCGTAGAAAGAACAAAAAAAAAATGTTTAGGATTACATTCTTCCGAAATCATGTCGTGAGTTTTTTGACTTGCTATATATCAAATAGCAAGTCCAACAACTCAAGTTTATTATTAATTTTGAAGTATACATGAAGTCAAAAGTGTCAAAAAATGAAACAGCCTTTAATTTCATAACTCTGTTTGCTTTAAGCATAATTCAAAATTCTTTTGTAAAGTTTTTAAATGAATATTTACCAATAATTAGTAATTTATTGGGGGTTTTCTTTCTGAGAATAAGTGTTATTTTTTATAAGATCCGTGAGTTAAAGGGTCTTCTCATATTTTATTCTTGGTTTAAACATTTTACGTTCATAATACCCTTGTAAAGTATATAACTTTTCTTTTGTTTTATTATTCCAATCTTTCCTTAAACAATGTTCTATCTCCAATATCGTGCATACTCCTATCACAATAGGATCTGATATAAAATAATTAACCCAATGTCTGTGAGGTTTTGGGTTCTTATAGAAAGATAAGTTACAAGATCTACATAAAATCTAACAGTGTATTCTCATATAACATTTACAGGGGAAGACAATGGAAGTGTTCCCAAAATATGTCAGTTTTACCACTTCGAGGAGCTATGCAGACCGAACATCCTTGATAACTTCAAATATATCCTATTTTGATGAAATTTATATCATATGTTAAACATTCTCTGGGGATGCCAATGCAATTGCCCGAATCTCTATGTTACTCTGTATGTGTCAAACATCTACGTGCCCCTACACCTAAATGCCCTTTGCAGACAAAACCCTCCTAAAAACTTCAAATCTTCTATCCAATTTTGATGAAATTTAATTTTTTACTATAAAATTTTGCCAAGAAAATAATGAAGGTGTTTCTAAATCTATGTGCTCTTCCATGTGCCGTATCTCTCTGCCACCGTCTAAGAGAAACTATGGGGGCAGAACCCTGTAAAATTTCCAATACCTATATCCGATTTTCATGTAAACTACATGTATAATAGACTAATTCAGAAAGTTTTCCAAAATTAACTTTTTTTCTGACTTCATGATACAGCGAAACGGAGGTAATAAAACATTATTAAAGTAATATAGTGTTATGAGCATAGTGAAAAAGTTATTATCTTTCTCATTAAATCTCGAGGAATATCAGGTCTTTGTACGAGTATATATATATATATATATATATATATATATATATATATATATATATATATATATATACACATCAGTCTTTATTATATATCTGAGGATGGCTTAGGCCCAGCCTGCCTATTTCCAGCTCTGCCGTGGCTACTGCATCACTTTAACTATGTCCCTTGATAAATGTATGCAATCATATATTCTTCCAGCTATTTAAAGCGTAAAAAGCATGCACTTATTTTTCAGACTAGAGAATTCGAGCTGATCAAAGCTGATCAAAGCTGCGTTTGAAACATGTATCAATGTGCAACAAATATTTGTATAATTAAACTTTTATTATATACAACTAGCTCTATTTATTATTGAGCACTCCTATAAAAACGCGGTATAGAGTGTCAGAATTTAAACATGTGGATACAATCTTACCTGAATTATATATATATATATATATATATATATATATATATATATATATATATAAATATAAATATATATAAATATATATATATATATATATATATATATATATATATATATATATATATATATATGTACTATATTTTATTTTATTCTTGCTCTGTTTATTACATTGAGATCTCATACCCGGATTTCCCCCTGGAATTTATTTCATTATTATTCAACTATATATATATATATATATATATATATATATATATATATATATATATATATATATATATATATATATATATATATGTATATATATATATATATATAAAATTAGAATGGAAACAACTACTCACACATTTGAGCTGTAATTATTATAACTTAAGGTCCTTCAGTTTTCAAATGTAGCTGGTTTATTAGGCATCTGATGACGCCTACCGGATCGAAATAAGATATAATGCTTACAGCTTGATTGTGTGAGTAGTTCTTTCTTTTAAAATGTTATTCCTGCTCTGTTTTACATTGAGCTCTCATACTCGGATTTCCTACCCAAATTATTGAACATTGCAGACACACACACACACTATATATATATATATATATATATATATATATATATATATATATATATATAATATTTGTATTTAAGTTAAACGGCGTCAAATGTTAGGAAGAGCAGATTCTAACTATTTCACAAAAACTTGTTTTTATTTACAGCATACTATTGTTTCGGCTTACTACCAAGATATGTATGAAATGCTTCTGTCATTTATTTACTGGAGCTTGCTATCATAAGTGGTCGTATATAAACAAAGAATAACGAAGAAAAAAGAGAAATTTTCAGGCAAGTAAAGCCTGGATTACTATCCATACTGAGCATCATTTTTTAAACATTTTAATACTAATGAGGCTGTTACCTGCTAAAGGTTCAAGATGCAGCATCCGCACACAATGTGCGTTTCGGTCTTAGTTTTTTTTAAAAAGATAAGTCGATGACGAACGATTTAAAAAACTAATAGCCAAAAATGGCGTGTGGATGCCACAACTTGGACTTTTAGGATGTACCAGCTGCATTAGTATTAAGAAAAAAATAATGATGAGTACGGACTGTAACTTAGGCTTTACTTACCTGAACATTTCCTTTTTGTTTTTCTTTTTTTTTCTTTGTTTTTTTTTCTTTGTTTATATATGAGCACTGAAGGTAGCCACATCTAGGAATTAGATACATTGGATACAGATGCATTTTATAAATATTTTAGTAGTAAGCCGAAATAAAAATCATGTGGAAATAAAAGCATTTTTTTTGTGAAATGGTGCGAATCTGTTCTTTCCTAACATTTGTCAGGGTTTAAATTAAAGACAAATATTTTATACATGAGCTCTAGCCTCACACTAGTGATCTAAAACAATTGCTTTATGTTATACAATTTATATTTTAAATATAAACACTTTAAATACATATATATATATATATATATATATATATATATATATATATATATATATATATGGTTTTTAACATATAACAACAGAGCATATATAAATAAAGTGAGCCGGATGGTTAAGTCCTTCTGTGCTTGACACTGACAGTACAAATGTTGTACTAATTTTTCTGTACCAAAATAAATAAATATTATGCTCTTAGTTTTTAATTTTTTACTTTAATTCTCAATTAATCGAGCACTCTGCTGGGATGTTTCCTTCTATATTACAAAGAAGTTATATATATATATATATATATATATATATATATATATATATATATATATATGTGTGTGTGTGTGGGGGGTGTTAACGTAGACTTCAGTTATGAAATTATTGTTAATGGTGTGTTCAATAATTATGAAGTAATAAGATCATTGTAATAACTATTCTGTTGGTGACTGAAAGTTTCAGCCACACACACGGTTCTTCATCATATGGCTACAATCTGCTTCTGTAGAAGTTATACATTTCTATTAAACGACATATAGATATGTAAACATTAACTATCTTTTTAAAACATTCACTAATAACTGTGTTTTATATGTGCGTGTGTGTTAGTGTGAGCGTAAGTGGAAATTAAACACAGACGCGCTTAAATATATATATACACACATACATATATATATATATATATATATATATATATATATATATATATATATATATATAATTACAGACGTCGTTTCGAGTTTATTGCTTTCTTCAGTGTAGGGAAGTGATTATTTAAGACGGTCACTACGCGCGAACACGGTTCACCGAGCCACCCTAAAATCTGCACGCTTTCACGTTTTCCTCCCAGCTATCTCGAACTACCACGTTATACGGTTAATTTAAGTAATATTTATGCCAATTACAGCGTAAACATCAACATAGAACTCAACGAATTTATGTAAATTTATGGCGAAGTAAATTAAACAGGGCCACCCTTACATCTGCAGGCTTTCACCTTATCCTCGATGCTATCTCAAACTATCACGTGATAGCCCAAACATTGGCTAAGAGACCAACAAAGAATATGATTGGTAAACTAGCTAGTCGTGTATATAAAAACACCCGGAAAAACTGACTCCATGCATTTTAGTCTGAAGATTCCCCCCGGGGATGAAACGCGGGAGCTTCTCTGTAGCTACATTACTATAAATATATTTTCATAACTTACTATATATATATATATATATATATATATATATATATATATATATATATATATATATATATATAGTGCGTCAGGGTATGTTTAAAATAAATAAATAAATTGATTGATCGCAAAAATGTAAATAACAAATTATTTATTAGTAAAAACTAAATGTTACATATTTCAGAAACGTACTATGGTTTCATTGGCATAGATTGACGTTTTCCGTTTAAAAAAGCCGTTAGAAATCATCAGCGACTCAAGAAATGAAAACAAATCATAGAATGTTCTTTGAACGCCATTCTTTGATTTGTTTTTATTTCGTGAGTCGCTGTTTGTTGGAATGGACTTTAACATTGAAATAGTAAATCCGTGTCACTGAAACTGTTGTAGGTCGCTGAAATATGTAACATAGTTTTTAAATAAATAGAATATATATATATATATATATATATATATATATATATATATATATATATATATATATGTATGTATGTCTATATATATATATATATATATATATATATATATATATATATATATATATTCGGTATTTAACTGTATATTCCTGTTTAGATATATATTTCTAGTTGGAAGGTTACTTAAAAAAAACGTAATTTGAAATATAATCACATTTACAATTATTGTCCAGAAAAATAATCTTAATTGCAAATACTTTGTCACGTGATCTGTTTCTTAGATCCAAATTAAATCGTGTCGTAGTATTAATTTTTGAAAAACAAAGGAAAAAAATCATTTTCTCACGCACCCCTGTCGTTCAAAATCCGTAACATCCAAATTATTATCGTCCATCTATTCGAACGAATTTATATTTTGCCCATTACACCTAGGCCACTACATTAATCCGAGCTGCATTTTTAAATCTAATCACAAGTTTTTATAAAACACCTGGATTGCTTAGCTTCATCTTTTCTTTCTTTTCTTAATCCAAGTGTTGTGATTAAAAAACAAATTTATAATTTTTCCGTGTTCAATTAAATATATGCCTGCATTTAGGTGTTCAGTTGTAAGCTTACCCATTAATACTAAGCAATTACAAACACCCGATATTCGTTGGATCTTTTTTCTAACGGTATTATAAAAACCTGGATTGTTTATCTCCGGTCTCTTCTTTTCGTTTCTTAATTTAAATTCATTAAACGATTTTATTCTTTCTACTACTGATAGGCATTTATTTCAAATTTCAATCTAACTTCTTTTATGTCGTTCTTTCATTTTTCAAACAAAAGAAAACATCATTTATTTTTACGTGTCATTTGAAATAACTTATAATTCAATTTTCTAAAAAATGTTTTGTCCAGTAAATCTAAGCAACTATATAAAGCCAATTTTTGTAAGCTTATTTCCGAAGATTGATATACAAATCGGGATTCTTTACCTCCGGTGTCTTTCGCTTTTATTTTTAGAAAATATCTATTTTAAAAGTATTTTTGGAAGAGCTACAGCACTTCAAATGTATTCCCCAGATGAAATAGATAATGAAAGTAGAACAAAAATTGGTAAAGTCTGGTAAAAGCGTATAATTGACCGAAATATTATGACCAAACGATAACATAATAATTCAATTTAATTTAAAATATTCGATTAACAATATATCATTATACCTTAAAACCAAACAGCATATTTTTTTATGAAAATCACCCCAGACAAGTCATGAATCCACTTGATGTAAGTAGCAAAAAAAGAACGAGAGGTGGCTATTGCAAAGATAGGAGATACCTATTGACCTTAGTCTTGAAAAGACCAGGACTATAGGTAAGAGGAAAATAGTTAACAGGAAGAGTGTTCCACAAGCCTGTAGTTTGTGAAAAAATACTACTGGAATAGGAAGCTTTATTAGAATGAGGTATCAAAACAACAAATTGGTGGAGACAAACGAGCTGGAACAAAGGAAGAAGGTAATAGATCAGACAATTCGTAAGAGAACATGCCATAATAGTGTCTATAGAAAAATCTGATACTAGCAACACCACGTCTGTGAAAGAGAGGATGAAGAAACGAAGAAAGGGTAGTGATCAATCAAATTACATGTACGTTTCTGCACCTTATCAAAAATCGTCAAAAACAAACAAAAAAAAGAAAACAAAATAAAAGTAAAAATACCCGCAAGCATTGCCGTGTAGGTGACACTAGATATTTATGCAGACACTAAGTTTTCCCTACCTCCCTGACGAAGTAGTTAATATAAGCTCCGTCTGTCGAAAAAACAGTTGGGTTTAAATATCAGCTTGAAGAACTTGTCGGTATAGCCACACATAAGATTAATGATAGAGCGAAACACTCTAACTATAAAAAATTGTTGTATATATATATATATATATATATATATATATATATATATATATATATATATATATATATATATGTATATATATAAAGTAAGTTAAGATATAAATAATTAGAACATTATTTATATAAGACACAACGAATATTTGGCGTATGATCGTTTCTAAAACAATTTGGACAATTTTAATTTGTATTATACTTTAGATAATTCAAAAAAGTATCTTCATTAGCGCCTCTAATAACATCACACATCGAAGTCAAGCAAAAGTATGATCTAATATATATATATATATATATATATATATATATATATATATATATATATATACAGTTAATATGGGAAACATAAATATTATGTATATATATATATATATATATATATATTGGTGTAATTACTTTACAATGAAATAATACATTGTTGATGATGAATAAGTAGCTGTTTGTATCATTTCAAATGCAGTATTCAGGATTAATAAGCAGTCGCGCATATCATTTTCTTCAAACAACATTGCAATTAGTTAGTCTAAATAAGTTAGTTTTCTTTCTATTATGATATTCAAGTACTTTAAAGATATAAATAGTTTAATATTTCTTTTAAGCATATATAATTGTGTATTTGCAAGTTTAAATATATTTAATTTTATCAATGTTGTAAGGTTATTATTAGAAAAAATGTTTCTATTTGTACCATTCTCCTTGTCGGATGAAGTATTTTCTAAATGAATTCAATCGAATTACATTTTATGCTTAAAGGACGCAGAATTACACATCGATTTCTTTTAATAGGAACATGTGTACGAAAAAATTTAATTGCAGCTTATTTTTTCAAACAAATTCAACGTCTGAAAAAACACAGATAAATCCTGTTTGACCCATTTTGTAGTACGATAACTGATCTAACAATAATCGAATGAGTGAACTAAACAGCGAAGTTGTTGTTTAAGTTAGATTTGTCACATGCACTATTTGATCTATTCTGAAAATAGATCTTTACTTCATCATTTCATGACCTACGAGAGGGCTATAAAATATCATCAAAAATTAATTCTACTGGACTGTTTAAAGGATTCAAAATAAATTTCAAATTTTCCACGGCGAATAATCAAGTCAATCCGCTATAATACAAATTTATAAGTAAAACATCAAGTATTATGATATATTTGCGTATCTATTTTTTCTATAAATTATAATCTGAAATTACCTTGTAATTGACTGTTTAAACTATTTTAAATCACTTTCCAATTTCCCTAAATTATTTATATAATGAAAATAAATAGTAATCAAATTGATCCTTATATGGTAGGTGTAGGACGTTAATGATGATGACGATGGTGATGACGACACGGTGGTGATGATGATTTTTTTGTTTCAGAATTGTTTAAATGAAGATTGATAATTTGTATTATTATTCGGATTATCGTGACCATGTTGGATGTTGTTTTCACAACGTTTCGATAAATGTAACCACAGACCTTTTCAGATGCGTCTTGTCAAACTCGGGAATATGTCCGTCGAACTCGGGAATCTTTACTGAATTTTGAACAGAACCCGTTATTTTATTTATGACGGTAGGTTGCTCTCTTTCCGTCAGTTATAGCAGAGTTCAAAAGTATTCCATGATTCGTAATTGTTTTCTTTGAATAGCTCGGCCTGAGGAGTGAATTGTTAACCTCTAGAAGACTATCATTTAGAACTGATTATTTTTTAGCACTTATATCCGTTGCGCCACGATGAGAAAAGTAGTCCGAATAATCCAAATAATGCAGATGCTTTTTTATTAATAGAATCACCCAAAATGTACATGCAATAATAAATGATCACAAAGTGGAAGAATGCGAAATATTATTTTATACTTAAGTAAGTGAGTTCTCAGAAACCAGAGGACCCCCTGCCTAGGGCTAACACTTGATTTTTATATAAGATACACAGATATCCGCGTGTTGAATCAAGATTCTCCTCTACCCCTCACACGTTGAATTAGTAAATCAGTGAAAGTCACTAATTTTGCTTTACCCCAATTGGCCACTTAATTATCTTATAGTTTATCTTTAGTGTGTTTTCTGTTCGGAATTTTGCTGGATTCCAGTATAAGATGTTTTCTGGTGTGGTGATGAAGTTATTTGAGGTAACACAACTTGGAGAAGGTGCACCATTCCTCGTATGAACCAGTGTATAGCTATGCCGTGAGGTTCTTATTTGGGAATCGAAGACTGTTATTTTGAATATTTGGTCTGGATTTGTAAGGGTAACTATCTTCATACTAGGTTTTCCTGACACACCCCTGTACAGAGAGACCTTAGCCACCCGAGGATAGTGTCTAGTAGGCATTAGAAGTTTAAATTGTTTGTTTCATTTTACTTTTTTCAAAGTTCTCAGAAATCAAAGGGCCCCTTCTTGGGGCTTACACTTTATCTCTATATGAGATGCAGAGATATTGGAATATTCCATTAAAGGTATTTTTACCTCTCAAACGTTCAGTTAGTAAAACAGTAACGAACAATGATTCCCTTCTTCTGAATTCACTATGTTATTGTTTATCTTTCTTGTGATTGTTTTGTCTTACCGGATTCCAGGACAAGAATTCATCTAGTCTGATGGAGCATCCAACTCAGTTCTGTTACTTCCGGTAACATTATTTAGAGAAGGTGTGCCATTTTTCGTATGAGCCAGTACGTAGTAGCCATACCGAAAGGGGTTCTTATTTGTACTGCAAATACTATTTTATTTTAAATATTGAGTCAAGGTTTACTTTTTAGGTTTGTGCTGATAAAACCATGTACAGAGACATCTCAGACACTCGAGAACGGTCTCTAGTAGGCATTCACGTGCTTTCGGTCAAACAATGTGTTTTTTGTATGTAATAAAATTACATTAAAGGCAGTTCAACGGCATACCAGCCCGTTTTGCGTAATTCAATGCGAAACACAATATCTATTGTAGATGATAAGTTGAACGCAAGTTTTACATTTTTTTACACATAACATGGAAATTGATAATTATAACTTTTCTACAGAGTAATAGTGTCATTATATACTCTACGTTGTCGATTCTATAGTCCGCATATAGACTATTCACCGCCTGATAGACAGTAAGAATCATAGCTATTATTTCAATCTTTGTTTGTTTCTTTTCGTGTTATCCTGTGTCTGTGCGTGTATGTGTGTATGCGTCGTTATGTTTCTCCCTATCCCTATCTGAATCTGTTACGCAAGAGCACGTATATCTGTTTATTTCAATTGACACTATTCATTAGTTAGCTACCATCGGTGCCTTCGGTATCACAGAAACACTGGAAACTAAACCCGCAGGGTTAAAGATATCGAATGCAACCGATTTTCCAGTCAATGCTTTCATAGTGTAAGTCGTCCGGTTTACATTTTCCAAACATCGACTTGAGAATCGGTTACATCCGGTATATGTCCTTCTACGGGCTGAGTTTCAAGTTTATTTCGTTCTGTGAAACCGTAGGTACCAATAGACGACCAGACTAATGTATAGTGTCAATTGAAATAAAATCTATATTTATTTCTGACTGTGTCTCTGTCTGTATCAGTCTTTCTCCTTGTGCATGTTCGTGCGCCTGTAGGTGTATAGATGCATTTGTCATGGGAAATCTAATGTGCAACATTCTAAACACACTTCTGGTTTAACCTGCACATTGTGTACGCATGCCCGGAAGTCTTATATCATCCACTTAACGCAACCATTGAAAGATTAAATTAAAAACATGGAATTGAACTCTCTATTTCGCGGCAAATCCATTTATATACTCTTAGAAAGGTAGTCTTTCTATTTAAGGACAATCATTGACTCAGCGTCGTGAGGTTTCTTACTTCAGGTAGATTTTCATCCATTATACCGAGACGGTGTGGATAGGATCGAATCAGTAATATTTCTGATAACCTGACATTGACATGTTGAGAAGCACCAAACAAGTCGATTCTTTTAACAAATATGTTTCAGCTTAGTTTATGTGTGTAAAGATGTCGTAATACTTAAACCGGTCGTGTGTCATACTTGAACTCATTGTGGATACTTAACGATGAAATACATCTATTATTAATGGAAATTGGGTATATGTCTGTCTGAAGTCGAAACAATGCTATTATTTAAAGTAATAATGAAGATGGCATATTTCTGTCGGTTAGAATCCGAAACAATACTATTACTTCTAGTACAAATAAAGATTTTGTGCGTGTCTGTCTGAAGCCAAAACAATACGATTACTTCTATAAGTAATGGAAATTTGGTATCTGTCTGTCCGAAGGTAGAAGAATACTATTACTTCGATTAATAATGGGGATTTTGTATCTGTCTGTCTGAAGCCGAAACAATACTATTATTTCTATTATTAATGGAAATTTGGTAGATGTCTGTCTGAAGTTGAAAGGATAATATTACTTCTATTAATAATAGAGATTGTGTATCTGTCTGTGTAGAGCCGAAACAATACTATTACTTCTATTAATAATGGAGATTGTGTATCTGTCTGAAGCAACAGCAGTACTATTACTTCTATTAATAATGGTGATTTTGTATATGTCTGTGTGAAGCCGAAAAAAATACTATTTCTGCTTTTAATAATAGAGATTTTGTATTTTTTGTCTGAAGCCAGAAAAATGTTATTACTTCTATTAATAAGGGGCATTTGGTATCTGTCTGTCTGAAGCCGGAACAATACTCTTACTCTAGTAATAGTCGAGATTTGGTGTCTGTCTGTGTTAACCAAAAACTATAATATTAATTATATTAATAATAGAATTTTGAAATCTGTTTGAGTTAAGCTAGAAACTATACTTTTATTTTTATTAATAATAGAGATTTGGTATAGGTCTGTCTGAAATCGGTACAATACTAGTACTTCTTTTACTAACCGATATTTGGTTTCTGTCTGTCTGAATCCGAAACTATACCATTAATTCTATTAATAATGGAGATTTTGTGTCTGTCTGTCTGACTCCGAAACTATTCCAATTACTTCTATTAATAATGGAGATTTGGTGTCTGTCTGTCTGAATCCGAAACTATACCATTATTTCTATTAATAATGGAGATTTTGTGTCTGTCTTTCTGTCTTAATCCGAAACTATGCCATTACTTCTATTAATAATGGAGATTTGGTGTATGTCTGTCTTAATCCGAAACTATACCATTATTTCTATTAATAATTGAGATTTTGTGTCTGTCTGTCTTAATCCGAAACTATACCATTACTTCTATTAATAATGGAGATTTGGTGTCTGTCTATCGGAAGCCGAAAGTATATCATTAATTTTATTAATATTCAACTACTATTATTGTACTCTCTTTTGATGCTTGATTCAGTTTACCTTACTATTTTAAAATAATTTACTACTTTTTAATACTTAATTCTGTACTATTGTTATGCTGTTATTCTCCCAGGCATGACTTCTTTTATTTTCTCTCTCAAAGGTTAGTGATACACTAGCAACAGTTTTTTCGAATACAAATAATGATGTGACTACCTACGTACCTTTCATCGTCACGTTGTTAATTGATACGAATAAAATACTTTGGTAGTTTCCAGGGCCCATTTTTAAATACGTATCTTTGATCGAGACGCAGGAGTGGAAACGAATACATTTATATACACAAACTACTGCATTCAAATATAAACTCTGACCTGACAATTCTTATTTAGATGAGATCTCAGTTTATAACATTGACATGCCAGTGTCGCAGATTTTGTACATGTCTGTGTAAATGAAAATAATCATATATATATATATATATATGTATATATATATATATATATATATATATATATATATATATATACATATTTATACATATATGGTATAAACTTAATTTTAACAAATATAATGTTTTTACATATGTGCATACATGTTTAAGCTGCACTCTCTTTCGAGAGCCAACTTTCTCAGACCTTAACAAAAGGTGCGAGGTAGTTGTCTCTCGAAAAAGAGTTCAGCTGAAATATGTATAAACATATGTAACTAAAAATGTATTTAATAATAAAAAATAGTATAAAAAGGTCTATATGTATTTGAGCACTTATTGAGCACTGTTTATAAACACTGGAGTTTCATTGGATTAACATCTATAGAAACAAATATAATACATTTAACATACACACACACACACAAACACACACACACACACACACACACACATATATATATATATATATATATATATATATATATATATATATTAGCTGGCTCGTCCCCCAACGCTGCACTAGAGAAATAAAAAAGCATGAATTAAAATTTGTAAACATCCGATCGAACGCAAATAGGTTACATCTGAATGATATCCACAACAGTTAAAGTACTACATATTACATTGATTTCTTTTCAAATGACTACATGATAACGTTGATTTAAAAAAAATTGGCCCATTCCTCTCTTCGCTCTTCCCTCGTAGGCAGAAGTTTTACAATGTAAAAAATAAATGAAAAAAAACATGTGTGAGATGACCGGGATCGAACCATAAACTTTTCGGCCACGCAAGCGAGTATAAAATCTACGAAAAAATAGGTCATTTAAACGAAGCCAGTCAGTAGCTGGCATGCGTGTTATCGTACAATTTGCCGATGTTTTTTTACCAATTATTGCATATTATGCGTGTGAAACGTGTAGGATTAAAAAATGTACACTTTATGGATCGGTCTAATGTTATAGTGTATAGTGATTTAATTCGGAAGCCGAGTCGTTGAAGAAATTGTAGCTGTCATGTTGAATGAGGAAATACTGCAAAGTACGCTGTTCGTTAATTGGATTCTCTAAAAACATGAATGAATACAAATGTTACCGTAATAAGTAGAAATAACGTAATCCGATATTCTCGAAATTGAGCAGAAGTAACATGATGTTTTGTATCATGTAGTAAATAAATTACAGACAAATAGGAAATAATAACGGAATTTTTGTGAAAAGTACAAGGTTGTTTATTAGTTGTCGGTGTCGTTTAGGGGGTGTCAGTAGTTAAGTGTTAGGGGAAACGTTTTTGCTACAACTTGTATGAAGTATGTTTTGAAGGGAGTCGAAAATCGTGAGCTAAAAGTAATATTTTGTGTTAGCTGGAAAAATATTAACAAAGTTACTAAAACACTATTTTCCTGTCATCAAAGAATGTACAAGGGGAAAATCGTCTTAACTTTATATATAAATATATATATATATATATATATATATATATATATATATATATATATATATATATATATATATATATATGTTAGAGCTCCCTAATAACTATCTGGAAACCTAGCCCCATGTCGTTAGTTTCAAAATGGCGTCTTGATTAGAATTCTATCATCCTATTATCAGGAGGATGAGGATCATGCGTGAGTGTTGTCTGCTTTCTGTCTTTTCCATGAACTTCGTGCACGATATGTTATCTTTATAACTGCCTTTTATTGTGATTTCTGAAGAGCAGCGTGTAATTGCCTTCAATTATAGCATATTACACGTATTAAAACAAATGTAAGACAAAAGTTAGAGAACGGCTCAACAGGAATTTGTTAACATTTGACTTAAAAGCAGCCATGCTGTAGTCAGCTTAGAAGAAGTCCCATGGTACTGTACCCCACAGACGGTTAGTTCTTGGAAATGGAAGTTCCGTTTCACACCAGGTACACAGAAGAGATAAAGTAAAAGTATTTATAGTTATGATAGCTAAACGCCTTTTTTGCAATATCGCTTATGTAAGGAAAAGGAGAGGATATTCCGCACTAGATTTTGGAGTCGATTTTGTACTTTTTAAGGTAGAAAAGCTGCTCTGAGCGGCATCTAACCAAATGTGGAAACAATACTCTATCTTAAGACGTATCTGCTTTTTAAAGAGGTAGAGGATTACGTCAGGAGTGATATACTTTCTTTTCATTCCAGACATATACACGATTGTACACCTTCCGTCAAAAATAGAAGGTCATAAAGAACACTGGAACCTTTAAAAGACCTATGCCCATTCAAACTAAAGAGAAAACCATCTATCGTTATCAGTGATAACTCATTGATAAACAGCTGTCGCGTGAACGCAAACTAAATTCTAATTGTGATGGAAATAAGCTGATAGAAGTGGACATTTAGGGTAACCTGGTGTCACTCAGACTCCAGAAACAAAAAACTTCTTGTTGCCAGTGAGCGACAATTGTTAATGTTCCGTATGTGGACTCCTAGTGAGTACATCATAATAAAGATTAATACTAGGTTGGGTATACGTATACAAAAGAATAGAATATCATAGTTATAATCTTTCACTGGTGTAGACTCGTCTTTCAATTACGCAAAATAAGTGCAATAATAGATGGGAGAATTTAACAAGAAAATAGCATTTTATATGTGTGAACAAATACGATATGAATCGATACGAAGAAAAGAACAAATATATTGATTTACCACCGCTGCGATTCGAACCCGCGAATCGTCTATAACAGAGGGTGGTCTAAAGATAAATACACACAAAGATAGGCACACGTATTTATATATGGTTATATATATTAATATATATTATGTATTATATGACATATATTAGGTTTATATACATATATAATAAATATTATAATAAATACGTATTAATATATTTAGAGAGAGAAGAGGGGAAATTTAACCTATATATATATATATATATATATATATATATATATATATAGATATATATATAGATAGATAGATAGATAGACATACGAGTTATATTATACATAACTGAATAGCGAAATTATGTAAACTTAAAGGTATAACTTATTATGTATTAAGTTTTAAAGAAAAATTCCCCTTAAAAAGCTCGAATAAACAGTAGGTTTCGGGGAATAGGAGTTAAATACGAAACTGGCAGAAACAACATCGCTTTTATTTTATCGTTTTAAGAATATATTTTTCAAAAAGGCGATCTCAAATAAGCTTTAATACAGATGAAATTTTGCATTATATATATATATATATATATATATATATATATATATATATATATATATAAAGGAGAATGTAGTTTGCTTGAAGCATTGCTGGTAAATGTAAGTGTAAATTAGTCGTCCAAGGCTATAGCAATGCGATGTGGTTGCCGTGAGATGGAAAAGTGAAAAGAAGTAAACGCAGGGAGAGAGTGAAACTCAAAACGATTTATTAATAATTTCACGAAAACTGATTAAATACCAAATAGTATTTTTTTGGGGGTAAGTAACAGATCGGCAAAGGGTAATCTTAAATTTTCGAAAGAACAACTTTCATTATCAGAAGACAACAATAGAAGACCGAGAGGGTCGGAAAAACGTGAAAAAAACCGGTGTCAGATCATCGTAAAACAGGGGAAAACAATTGGCAGTAGGAACGCAGAAAACGTCAAAATTCCATTAAGCAATCATATAACTAAGGTTAAAACATTATAAACATTAGTTTAGTAATATACCAATTTTTTAAATTTTATTATGTTTCATTTTACATGACTCATCAATCTTTATTTATTTATTTATTTATTTATTTTATTTTTTTATTTTTTCATTTATTCTCTTCAAATCTAAATTTAAATTTACTGTCAAAGGGAGATAACTCATTCTAAATAATATATTCAGACTTTAGAAATGAGATTGGAAACTTGAGAAGGAATTTGAGTTGTGAAGTGGATAAAAGCCAAGGATGGGACCTTTTTTTTTATTAGCAGGGGAAGGGGGGAATAAGAAGAGAGAGGATTATAAAAAAAAAAAAAAAAGTAAGTAAGTTGTGGGTGGGAGTGTGAGGAGGTGGGAGTGGGAGGATGTAAGAATCAGAGGATGAAGGGAGATGACAACTCGAATCTGTTATTCAAGGCAGGGCGAAATTTAGAGATTAGGATAGCTTCCGAAATTCGAAGCTGGCCTATATTGCGGACAGAGTTGAGGATGCGGACACTAATGGAGCGATGTGTGTTGCCACATGAAATTAAGTGTTTATGGAAGGAGGAAATGTGGGTGTTTAGTGTTGGTGTAGAGGCCTAACGGTACTACCGATGTAGAACTTTTGGCACTTAGAGCATTGCAGGTTGTATACTGTATATGTGCGGAGGCAGAGGCCAGAGGTGTTCGCGTTTCATTCCCGTAATGTATCCCTAAGATAGTTGATGGAATTGATGTTATTGATTGGTTTTATATATATATGTGGTGTTTTGTCTAACTAGACAACTAATAAGATTTAGTATTCTTTTCCACGGGTTTATATTTTCATTAGCCAATAGCTGAGCTTCTCTCAAACAAAGGTACGGCTTACCTTTATTTGACATCGTTTTATTTTATTTTGTATGAAAGTTACACACCCATTATATATATATATATATATATATATATATATATATATATATATATATATATATATATATATATACATAAATATATAATTATTTATAAACAATATCTTTTAAATTAGCCCGTATACACATGTTTTTCATTTCAAATCTGACGGTTACACGGTTTAAACTACCATACGAGAATCATACTTAACTCAGTTGTCAGAGCGAGTACCGATATGCCCACCATGCATTGCCTGGAAAAGGGGAGGGTAAATTAACGGCTAAATGGCAAATTCGAAAAGAATAGACTATGCTTAGTTTAATTTAGGGGAGTTTAAATAATAGTTTAAATCAAATGAAAAGGCTCTACTCCTATTAGAGTTGTTTCTGTCCTATTTCTGAAAGTAAAAATAACAGCAGATATTTATTCGAAAAATTATCCCTGTAAGAAATGCTTTTCTTTTGGGTGAAAGTAATATTTAATCATTTGCCTCTACGTTGAGAACGGAAAATTTAAAACTTATATTCTATATTTTTCATGCGATTACACGTCTACACCCTGGAAAATTAAAAATAATATTTGTTTTAACTTTAGATTGGGTGTTCAACTTACTATATTTATATAGTAAGTGGAATACCCAATCTAAAGTTAAAAAAAATGTTCTTATCGTATTAATATAGCGGGACCCGTGTAAATTACACGAAATGATGTTTTCAATACAAATTATCTTATTCCTAACCTATACATTACTTTGTAAATGCATTAGATTAAATTAAATGTGGCTCTAATTCATGAGTAGCATACAAAGATTCGGAGGGGTCGTTGCTTTTGATGTAAGCGTGACACACAAAATAACACACACGCTATCGTATTAATATGTGTCTTCCCGGTCGTCCCCTCCCTACCTTCACCCCCCTTTTGATGTAGAAATAAAATCGTAGAGGTTGGTTGGGATCGAACTATAAACCAGTCGGGCCGACGTCAAAATCCGACGTCAAAATCCGACGTCGCTATATACTTAAAACATTACGAAAATTATGTGACTTGAATGCTTTTCAAAATTAAGGTGCTGTACGCATTCGCAGAGCTTTTGATGTAAGCGTGACACACGGACACACACACTATCGCATTAATATATAGATGGTTCCTATTCTTGAGAAGAATAGCGGTCGTCGAATTATTTCCACGAGTCATCAATTTCACGCTCTCGAATGGCTTATGAACTTACCGGTGTATATTAAATTCCAACAGTCTAAATACATCAAAGAGCTTATGTTATATTTACATCTTGATAGCGAGATTTACGCATGAGGCGGAGATTCAGTTTACTACGTACACATTTGTGGTTTCTGTCACATTATGCAGCTTACACGATAACCCCTTATAGGGGTCGCTTGCAGGTTATAAAGTAATCGAGAATTTGATCGTGCTTTTACTGTGGTTTGTTCCAGGTCATATTATAGGAAGCTTTCCTATGCGAATGGTTATTGCGAATGACAAAGCCAAATTCAGTACAAAGTTTCAGAAGTTGAAAGCCATTGCTAATAACGCCCCCATGCCATATTTTCCTAATGCAGGACACGTTCCATGATTCTGCTCCATCCATGGCTTTAAATACACCAAAAGGATGATTTTATCGGCTTCCTCAGTGAAAATCAGCACCGTTATGAAATTTTTGAAATGAAAAACAATAGTCCTTTCATAGGTGCTATGAGTTGCGGTATTAACCGAAATGACAGTCAGTGTGTTTGACCTGTTACGTTGTGGGTTGTTCTATCCTATTGATTAGTTTTGTTCGAACGGCAACGTCCACTTTGCTTATTTTCATTTAATCTCTCGCCTACCCTTCCAGAAATATTTGATATCCAGACTCCACCGCTGTCAGTTTATCGTCATTAACCAAAAGACTTTCACCATCTTATATCTAACAAATTTCTTCCCTACGATATCAGTTCATTACTCTTCTTGCTATCAAGAGTGAATATACGTTTCAAGTAAACATCCTTACACTGTTTTTGTTCTTTTAGAATTTTTGTTTTGATCCTTTCCTTTTGTATATTCCGATAATAATAGCATATATCCAGTCCTGAGAAACAGTGGCATACATCAAGACATCGGATGTCAGAGAATTGACTTCCGAGACGATCTCGTCACCACCATCAAGGAGAACCTCAGTAAGGATACCATAAAATCCAGATGCACAAGCAAAGCAGCAGACAGGGTAGACAGAAGCGAAGAAATAAGAACTGTTTTACGCCGTTTTTAATAGAGATTGCATAGACAACCACTAAATAAAATCTGGGCTGTTACATACAGGGTTTGGACAAAATAATGGAAACATCTTCTAAATTGTGCATCAATTTGAAAACAACGTAAAAGATTGAACAAAATGTTGACTCATTTTTTTTTGATTTATAGTTATTGTTGTCCTGAATTTTCTTATTTCAGATAGTGCATATTAATAAAGAAAATTAAATGACAGATCTATCAAATTTCAGAAGAGAGCAGATTGTATGTGTTTGTGTGGCAGGTGCTACTCGAACGGAAGTTAATGAGATTGTGTCTTTATCGAGAGGAACTGTCTTGACGATAATGACAGCCTATTAAAATGAAGGGAAAACATCCTCCTCTAAGCAAAATTTTGTTAGAAATCCGAAGCTGTCTGAAAGAAGTCGTGGATACCTTTTAAGGATTGTGAACAAAGATCACAAAACAACGGCACCCAAAAGTCACATTTTTCAAATGATATTGCTTACTAAAAATTATTAAAAAATTAATGTTTAGAAAAGTAGAATAAATTGATAAACATAACAACATAGTCATACATAAGATAAAAATGCACTTTTAGTATATCAGGAAAGAGTGAACATTAATCACATTATTAATAGGCAGTAACATATACGCCCATCTATTTTGATTCCTGTGGTAATTTTCTATAGATTGTTATGGCCTTTAATCAAGATTCGACTGTGATATTTGTTTATTCCTCAATGCTTACACGTTCTTGAAAGTGTCTTAGTGCCTGAAGATTTATTCAAACATATAGTTCTTACCATAGGTGTCTGATAAAATTAAAGAGTGCTGTATCAGAACAACTATTCAATGATTAAGATGTATTTTGATGTAGTAATTTTTTGATTCACCAATTACTTCAATTATTTTCTTAATTAACATAAAAATTATATTTTTTACTTCAGAAAAATGTCTGATTTTTCTTGTGCAAAATATTTCTTACATCATTATATCCTAAATACTCAATTCTTGTATTATTTATATTATTCGAACTACTGTTCTCATCTTGGATGTTATTAGCACAATGTTTCGGCGGATTTAACTACCGATGCGCTTATGGTACGTCTAGTCGAATTTAGGATCTTGATGTAGAACTTTGGAATCTGTACGGAATTTCGAACGGAATCCTTTATTTAATCATCAGCGGTAGCTTGCTCTGGTTTTGTCAACTATTCGTAATTGTATCTTAGTATCGCCGGTGCTGAGAATTGGTCATTCAACCTTTTGAAAACTGTCACTTATATTGGACTAGCACTTTTAGCCGTTGAGGCATAGAATAATTTCTGAAAGATAGAAATTATCAATCGAAAAAATTCCGAAACACAGTTCAATTCTTGTTTCATTATTCCATAGTACCAACCTTCAAGATTTGAGCGCTGTTCTTCAACACCATTTTTGCGTTAATATCAACAAATATTGCAACATAGATTTAGTGTAAGTTATCGCGATTTTTTTCCTGCAATCGAAGGCAAACTCTTTGATACGCCAAAACTGTTAAAACCTTTTATAAGAGATTGTACCGTATATCTAGGGACAGATAAGACTTTTCCATAATTATTTCTCGCCTTAGTGAAGGCAATGATCTTATCTCTTAAGTGAAAGCTGAAATCATTAATTATCTCCATTATGCCGTTTTCCTTAGAATAATGATGGTGCCACTTCTGTAATCACGTGACATTTTGTTCCCGAATTTTCGATAAAAAATCTACTGTATGAATATTCTAGAAGACTTCAGCAGCAAGAAAATCAAAATCTCTATTCATATAACCTTAGGCATATTTATATGTTTATATATTGATGTGTACATGTTTCACTCCTAAAGTAATAAACCGATCATTATCAATTTTAGAACACAGTTGCTATGCGTAATGGGGGTAATGTGGGTTATATTTAGTGTTATTTAGTTTTATACTAAGAGGGAAAATAGTCTGGAATCCCTTTCGTGAAAAGTCACATACATCCGATAATTTTGAAATTTAAAAATATTTTTTATAAAAAGTTTAATATATAAAGTGAAGTCGTTTTTCCCGTTTACCTTTGGTAATGATAGACTACAGACGAAACACTTAATATGTTACACATTTCAGTAAACCACTGAGAGCAATTTCTAATGCATGTTTCACGAAAAAATATTATATTTCGTCTTTTCTCAAAGATCATTACATTTATTCCGATCAACCTGCTTCTCACAAATACATCTTACGCAATAAAAGTAGCAAACCTTTTTAATCGCTTATATTCATCTTCTTCCCCGTAATTCAAATACATGTACTTTCTTAATAAAAGAAAAATAATTTTAAAACACAGAAATTATTTCATTTCAACCACGTTACTACCTTTTACATAACATACAAGCTTCCAAATCAGGAATGCCTGCTTTTCGTCATAGTTTCTGCAACTCTTTCACTTAATCGTTTTAATAAATGGACACATGATCGCTTGAAAATGTCACTATCCACGTAAGTAATTTTCTTGCGAACAATCACTCATTTTTTATAAATAAATATTTGCATTACAAAACAGTCAAACCAAAATAGAATTCTTTTCAATAAAACAATTTAAACTATATATTTAATTGACTATAACGTTACTGAATTTTTTTCGCAAAGAAAAGGTCAATGGATACCTTTAATTAAATATTTGTTTATTTTGCTTTGTCTCTTTTTTATGATTTAATTTATTTTAATTTATTTGAAATTGAACGATTGCATAATCTTCTTAATTATCACAATTTAAAATTTGATGACTGTTATTAAAAAATATTAAAAATTATCAAAACAATGTCTGCTGACGATTAAAACACTGAATAAACGTTCGCTTTTAACGGTATTATAAAGTAAATTTGAACTTTATTTCATGACAATACACACAACCCAATTGTGATTATCAAAATGTTAAGTGTCACTATTGTAGAATTGAACAAATTATTTATATCACGTAAACTTTAATATTTGTTTACCTTTATGATATTTTCAAATTCGAGCGAAAGTTTGTTTTGTTTTTGCTAAACTAACATAACCACAACGCTCTTTTTGGGAGGGTGCCGGGATTTCTATGTAGATAATTTGCCATATTTGATAAAAGTCTCTTCGCTACGATCTCCAAATTCGCCTCTGTCTGTATGTCTGCCTCTCTCCTCTCTCTCTCTCTCTCTCTCTCCAACAATCTTTCCTCTTCTTATCTGGTTTAAACTTGCGGCCAAACTTCTAATGTCGCACATATACACCACTTTAAAATATTTATTTGCAGAAAATATTAAAACCAATACATTTAAAACAAATTAGTAACAATGCTATTATAAGTGTGGGGAAAAAGAAGGTCGTTGGTCATCATTAGTTTAAAGTGATAAATATCTATCTTACTCTTAACTAGAATCATATCAGTCACCACAATCCCACATTTATTCTAGCGACCGTCTTACTTAAAATATCTCCAAATTCGTTGGAAATGTTATTTATCATAACCGAAAACAAGATCTAATTGGGAGAAAAAAGAATACAGAGGATTGAGTTTGAAGAATGTGTGGTGTTATTCCAAGAGAAATGCACTTTGGGAGAGACCGAGGACACAAATATAAAAGTGGAGAGTGGGCATCGTGGAATATTTCTATAACAAATGGGACATGGGTAACTAATTAATTCTACTAGCTTAGAAAGACTTAGAAAGACTGGGGTCCAACAGGACCAGGATCCCCGAGCGTCATGCAGAGGCAAGGAACACATACACTTTGATCTTAGTAAAAAAAACAACTAAGCATAAAAATGATTCGGATAGGTTGCTTAATATTAGAAGATTTTTTTTTTTTTAAATTCAATAATTTTTTTCGAAGGCCTCTGGGCAACGCCAGAATACCGGTCTTGCTAATTTTTAAAAAATATCCTCGCCAAAAATTTCAGTTTCTTTGAAGTAATTCAAATGGATTTTAAGGGGCATAATATGAGCAAAACCCTCTATTGATGTACATTGAATATGATCCATAGTAATCAGACACCAAATAAGCAAGTCAATTTATTCATTAAGATCCCATAAGCCTTAAGTTCTAGAGATTTTCAAGAATCAAAATAATGTAATATGTTTTTATAAACATCGGAATACTCATTAAGTATCATTATATCTTTAATCTCAGCCACATACGATGGGCGTTAAATAAGTAATGCCCCTGACCTATTTCCCATTGCAGTAGATTAATGAAACTTGGCACAGTTATTAGTTTTTCCCTACATAGGTACCACGCAGAGTTATGCATTTCTCCCATCATTTGATGCAGCTATGGACACCGTTTTTGTAGAAGACCCAGGTTGGTCCTCCAACCACGTCGTAACCTCAGAAATCAAGGCTGCATCATCTGGAAAACGCTATTATTTCAAAAACAACTTCATGGCAGGGAAGAGATAAAAGTCAGAGGGGGCAAGGCTAGGGGAGTAAGGGGATGGCGGAGGATTTCATAGCCACACGCCCGTGCTTCTGATCTGGAGACATGCAAGTTGTTGACCGGAGCGTTCCCTGCAGGAGGATACCTTTGCTGATATTGCCCCGTCTCTTGATTTTGATAGCTTCGCTTAATTTCATCAAAAGTGAAGCGTAATAAGCTCCTGTAATTGCCTGGAAATATGTCATTACTACTCCGTCCTGGTCCCAGAAAACTGTGAGCATGACCTTGCCAGCGGAGGGCTGCACCCTTGCCTTCTTTGGATGTAGTGAGTCCAAGTGCTTCCACTGCATTGGCTGGGATTTGGTCTCTGGATAATAGTGATTGACCCAAGTTTCATCCTGTGTAATCAGTCTTTTGAACAACTTTGACTCATCTTCTTGGCACATCTCCAAATCTATCCCCGAGCACTCGACGCGTTCTTGCTTCTGGAAAGTTGTCAGCAACCTGGGGGTCCATTCGGCAGACACCTTATGCATATGCAAATGGTCATGAATGATAGTTTCCACAAACCCTGGGCTATTTGGCAAATAGTAATACGTCGTTACAACACCTGTAAATCAGAAACCACAATTAGTTCAGAGCTGTTATTTGCAAGATAACCCATACACATATGAATCATTACATATGCAAAATCTCATCCAGATCAGAGAACTGAAAGTGTGCCAGGGGCATCATTTATGAACGCCGTTCGTATAACTGAAGCTACTCTAATAACACTCATACATTATAAGAATTTCACCGACTCACTGAATACCCAATATTTTTCAAATAAAAAAAACAAACAGTTTTTTACCACACCACACCAACTTTAGCTACACTCAAAGAAAATAATAGATGCTTCGAAACTGCCTAGAAATAATCTACACACTCATGTATTATAGAAAATACGTGCTAATATCATAGTTTATATATACGGTTACCTTAAAAAAAAAATAAGTTCCTTAAACAGGACTCGAACTTCTTCCGCTCCAAAGACAATAGTCGTTCACCTTCCGATGTCGTATATCTTTACTTTTTCGAATCACATATCTTTATTAGTAAAAATAAACAATTTTCACTCATCTTCGATAAAGTAATTCTGTTAATAAGTAAGAAATATAAAATTTCACTAGTGGAGTTGTTTATATTGTATTGTTTTAACTGTAAATTTTTCCATGTATATATATATATATATATATATATATATATATATATATATTTATATATGCATGTGTATGTGTGTATATATGTGTCTCTACAAAATATGTAGTTTACTTGCCAAGAGTTTATATATATATATATATATATATATATATATATATGTAGGTTACTTTCCATACGTATAATTATATATATATATATATATATATATATTAGTACAGAAAAATTAGTACAACATTCGTACCGTCGGTTTCAAACACAGAAAGACTGAGCCAATCCGGCTCTCTTCAGCTTCTGTTGTTATCTGTTTCGGAAATATGAAGTCACGTGTGACTCTCGTTTGGACGCGTTATCAGCTTAGTGTGTTATTTATCTTTGTTTAAATTTAGTGTAAGGAAGGTTTAATAAGGTTTGAAAAAAAGGTGGGGGTGAAAAGTAACAGTTGAGATTTAAACTGCAGCAGATTTAAAGAGATATAAACAAATAAAAAAATAAAAAAATATTTCTATATGAATCCCGTGAGTCAATATTATGACTATCGTATATTTGGCCGTTTCTGTTTTGGGGTTTACTGATGTGTCGTCTAAAGGAATTAGAGAGCGAAAATTGGGTTAAAGATTTAAGAGGTTAAAAGGAACAATATTAATTAAATTCGCGTTTAAATCCTGGGTAGAAGGACTTTAAATCAATCCCAAAGGAATTGGAATAAAAACATGATGCAATATAAGATAAATAAAATGACTTTTATTTTTATAAGACTTTCGATATATATATCATTTTTAAGCATTATTTTTTTTTGCTTTATTGCTTTATATATATATATATATATATATATATATATATATTTGTAATATTAACATTGCTATTCCTACCAGTCAACATCACTTGTTTTGTATATTTATCATCATATCTTAACGCCGTTGATTTTGATTACAATAGCGAAAATAAATCACATGTATTTAGTATACAATTTTTCTTAACATAATATTTAACATAAATGTGTTTATATGTCGCAATTATATGCATAAAGTGAGAGAATTCTTTCATACACTCGACGACCGGTTCATTTAAATTCTATGTAAACTGCGATACCACGTTTTCACTGATTGCCAAACTTAATGGTTTCTTATTTTCTAATATATATTTTCTCATTTTTGGCAACAGATAAACTGATGAAAAATAAACAAATAATCAATACAAATCAATGGATTTAGATAGACAGATGCAACAATAGAGTGTGATGAATATATATATATATATATATATATATATATATAGATAGATAGATAGATACATAGATAGACAGATAGATAGATAGATAAATATATATATGTATATATATATACAGATAGATAGATAGATAGATAGAGAGAGAGAGGGAGAGAGAGAGAGAGAGAGAGAGAGAGAGAGAGAGAGAGAGAGAAACCAATATGATATCACAGAATACCAACAGATTAACTGTTTAAAGTATACATGTAGTGGAACTCACATGCGATAAATATATATATATATATATATATATATATATATATATATAAATAATATGATAACATATGATATAAATATATATATATATATATATGACATATATATAAATAAGTTTTGAAATGTTGAAATAGATAAATTGTCTAATTAATAAATAGTCGAAATGTGAAAGAAATAGAATATATAATCAGAATGAAAACGACCAGAATTTTATAAAGATAAGGTAATGTTTCAAAAGGAATTTTATATCTATATAATAAAGTAAAGTTGATTTATTTATCGATATCTCGCATCGATTGTTTTTGTCCTAAAAATCAATATATAATTCTTATGAGCCAATCATTTAAAATTATTGTTACGCTATATTAATTACAACAAACACTTCAAAAGTACATATACCTACTAGGAAGAATGTTAAAGTGGAAATAGTTTTCAATAATAAGTTAAAAGCGGTAGCTGCTTGCGATATAAATAAAAAATACATTTCATTATCTATGTGTACTTTCAAATAAACAATTACATTTGTTTTAAACATATATGAAGCTATTTACTTCTTGAATTTACTTATATATTAGAATAGTAAGTAAAATAATTAACGGTCTATCATTATTTACAATTTCGTTTTATTGAAATGATATACGCTTCCATTATTAACTTTGGTTTCTCGATACATGGACTCGGTTAAGGTTTTCTCTGTGTGGTAAATCTATTATTATATATTTAACTCACTTGTTCTTAAAATAGGTTTAATGTGTCTTTCTTGAAAACAAATAAAAATAACAAATTTACGTTTTTTCAAAAGAAAACAAAATTACCATTTCGTTTTTCGTAATTGATTTAATATTAACAATTACATATATTATTTCTATTAGCAATTAATTAATAACCGGTAAAATAAAACATATGCATTTTAAATTAAATATCGAAACTCGCTTAAAAATTATTTTAATAAATATCGTAAACAAAATATATTTTTCTACTGAAAGTAGAACACTTTCGTTGATGTCTAATTTATTTGTTTTTGTTAAACAAGGTAGACTTTTACATAGGGCTCACAAAGATCCTTGCCCGGGATGGTATGGTCCGTCTGAAGCCCACCTCATTTGTAGCAGCTGCTCTTTAACACCGACACCGACAACAGCAGGTTCAGCGGTTGCATGGCAAGTCGGGCAAGGTGTGACTCAGAACACACAAATGATGCTCATTTAATTTTTGTAAGGTTCTTCGCCTGACACACCTTTGTTTGACACGCGTAGAAGAAGAGACGACCAGAGGACGACGGATCCTGATGCCGGCTTCTCCTGCACATTTTGGCAGAGCTCCGTTAGCCGGGTAGCTCAAACATGATTACATTAACACTCATCCTAAAACGCAAGACAAATAGAGAAAAAAAAACAAGTACTAAATTCGTAGAAGACTATTGATTTTAGTGCCTGATACAAATATTTGTTTTGGTGCTTTAATGTTGACACACACATACTGAACCGATTGTGTTCTGTGGTAAGTAAACATAAATCTAACATGAATATGCATTTGAATACGAAGTCATTGAACTAAATAATTAATATACGACTTAAAAATATATTTAATTTAGTATTTTATTACCATTTCCGTTTACTTAAATACTTCCATTGTAAATTAATATTACAAAAATGAAATAACATTTCAGTTTATTATCATAAGCCACATCACGTTTCTCTTCATGTAAATGTGTTTGTTGTAAATTTATTCTTCAAAATAAACTAACATTTCGGTTTAAATTAATTATTCAAAAAGAAATAACTTCGTGTTCGAAATATTTCGAAAGTAAACTGTTTTGATCGTCTATTATTATCATCTAAAGAGACTCTCATTATAACACGTGTGTAAGATTACGTTGCTATTGCGTAGATATTTGGGGGGCGGAGTGAGAAACTATAAACTTCATGGAATCAGCTATTGTTTTAGAACATTTTGGTTACATTATTTATTTCTATCACAAACGATAATTGATACATTAACTTTGCACATACTGTAAAGAAACATAACGATTTGGTAATAAACAATAAAGGTTTATTTAAAGTAGTAAGACCGCTCGGAAACGGCATGTAGGTACAGCTAGCACATATATATATATATACATATATTATAGAATTTTGAAAAAAAAGAAATGTTATTCAAAACAATTTTTTTAATATATATTTATTAAATGAATACATTCATTTTACATAAATATATGTCTCTGAGACTTTCGCCGTGAAACGTCCTTAACGAAGATTTAATTACTTTTTTTCCTCATTTCGTTGGTGTTAAAATCGCAAGTAAATCCAAACGTGGTTCCAAGAGTAAAAAACACATTCGTTTGGTTTTGTTTACAGTATTGAAGAAAGTGAACATTTTGATGTGTGTATTAGCACGGCAACGCTTATATGAATTTGTAGGGGTGTACACATCTTTAAGAAAACGCTTTTTGAAATATATTATGAACATTTACAAAAAACTAGGAACGTTATTTTTTTAAATATATATTTATTAAATTAATAAAATAATTTTTCATGAATATATATCTCTGAAACTTTCCCCATGACGCAGCCTTAAAGTTATTTTGTTTCCTGTTTTTTTCATTTTTCTTCCTCATTTGCTGGTGTTAAAATCGCAAGTAAATTAAAATGTATTTCTCGGCTAAAAACATTAATTTCCACCCTATTGAAAACATATAAACTATAAACTATAAATGCTATTATACATTTTATTCTAATATTTAAAACGCCCCTTTGTCTTGTATCAAAACATCCTTTTTATTAAAAATATGATTAAATATACAACATTTATTAAAAACAACATTTTTTTATATAGCTTACTGCTTAGTTCAAATTGCACGCTTCAACAGCAAAGAAAATTTATCCTTTTTGCTAATATAAACGTACGTGCAGCCATTTTGTTCTTCTCATTGTAAAGTACAACCGATTATTTTAATTAACACATATTTATGTTAAAACGTAATCTTCCTTAGATTGTAAAAAAAATACTTACATCGCTGTTCAGAACTGATTTATGTGTGTTCTAAGTTTCAAAGTCTCTTTTATTTATGTTTTGTCTGCGTCCATGTATAAACAAGAATCTACAGACTATTAAAACTCAATTGATGACATCGTGTAAATGTCTTGTTTGCTTGAAATGTTTGACTATTTGGGTGTATTATATGTATTTTTTCACGACTATGTGTATGTAAGTAAATATTATGTAGCGTACATATATATATATATATATATATATATATATATATATATATATATATATATATATGAATACTTAAAAGAGAGGAGTGGACGATATTGTGTGTATATGTGTGTTATCTGACGTACGCATGTATGCGCTTTAGTATATGTGTGCGCTTGTATACATTTGTGTAGAATTGCGTTATCTAAGTACATTTGAAGTGAACGCTGCTCAAAGTTGCATATTCAATCCCTATGTATAACAGTTTTGGGTTTTATTTCTTATTAGTTGAAGTGTAGGAATACATAAGGTTTTCTTAAACATATATATATATATATATATATATATATATGTATATATATATCATGTCAAATGTAATATATATATATATATATATATATATATATATATATATATATATATATGTACACACACACACACACACATATATATATATATATATATATATATATATAGTAATTACTTGACTTATTATTTACGGAAAACGTCCATTTCTTTTCTCAGTACATGAGGCGAATAAGATTTCATCTTCGCCATTTTTCTGGTGACGATGAACAACCAGGCCGACTTCCAGTCTGATCAAAAAAGAATAACATAACAAGCTAACCACATGGGCCCAGAACCAAATTTCTGAGAAATAACTGCTTGGCATTCATTAAATGAGCGCATCTGAGCAGATCTGTTATTGTGGAACTTCATGTTTTCTTGAGTATGGTACACACTGGTCAAAGTGGCAAGCTTCATGCGGTCCAGATTGGTGCGTAATATTTGCTTCATTAACAACTCTGCCGGAGTAGTTCAAACAGTTGTGTGTTGTTTTGTCTAGTATGTCAGTAAAACACGTTATTTTTTCCAGAGTTCTTCCTGGCGTCCTCTTTAATAAATTATTAACTAGTGCAACTGAACGTTTAGCTAGATTATTTGATTCCTGATGATGTGGACTAGCAAGCTTTGACCATTATAATCTGTATGCTAACATAAACACGATGCCGATGTTCTATTGGCCACTTCCAGGGGTGTAGTGCTGTCCTAGCAGGTAAGTATCTGGAGCATTGGCATAGGTAGCAGTATTCAACCCTCTCTTCGACATTAGCATCTATACCAGACCACTACACATAGTTACAGGCAAAAACCTTTATCTTACCCATGCCAGTGTAGCATTGGTGAAGCTCATACAAAACTTGTTCCCTCAGACAGTGAGGAATTACCACACACTATCTCAACGGTAGACACCCTCCTTCCACACTTAATTCATTTTATTGAGCATGGAATTACAGATACGGAGGATTCTGTGGAAAAAATGTGATCCTTGCGAGTATATGTGCGTATGTCTATTGAGTCAACAATAAGGTTATCAAGGCCGTTTGGACATCAATAACCTCCTTTGATGATCCGTGATGATGCGGAATGCACGGCTGAAAAGGTACTGGTGGAACCATTTTATTCCAACGATGACGCTCAGATCCTCTTTGTCCAATTAGATGTAATTCTTCTCTGGCGTCACAAGTCAGTATCAATTCCTTTTCAGGGTCGTAATGAACCAAAACGTTTGCATTCTGTAACGAATCCTTAGCCTGCTCAAGTGCTGTCGATTGAGTGACTCCCTATCTCTAAGAGACAGCATTCCACAGGAGGCAATAGAGATGGCCTAGCTTATCTGCGACATTAAAACATATATGGCGTAAAACTGGAAGAGCCCTAAAAAGTCTTGAGTTCTGTTTCATTCCGGGGAGCTGATGCATCCCGGATGGCATAGATCATTTCTTATGTGAGATGAAGACCTTCAGAGTCGATTCAATGACCTAAGTAGGTGACACACTATGTCATACATTTGCATTTGCCCAGACGAATACGGAGGTTGAATTCTGAGAGTTTCTCTAACACCTAGTCAAGTGTTCAGAGTCTGTTGAACCTATTATGAATATATCATCTTGATAGAATACAACCCGCGGTTCATTTGCAAACAAATTATCCATACATCAGTGGTCGATGCTAAGAGCTGACTTCACACCATAACTCAGGCGGTAAAATCTATAGGGACCCAGTTGAGATACTGCTTTAAGCTTTCCTAAAACGGCACTTGTAAGAATGCAGATCTCAGATCTAGGTTTGTGAATTGTTTTCCCTGCAATCAGTTTGCATACAAATCATCGATTCCTGGCATGAGTACTGGCTGAGGTTGGGGCATTTATTGATTGTAATTTTGTAATCTCACCACAGGCGAATAGATTGATCATTTTAAACAACTACTTTTACAGGAACAACCCATACTGAGTACTGTACGGGTTAAACAATGCCCGGAAATTCAAATCGATCAAATTCTTTGTTCACAATTTTCACGCAAAACGAAGAACTCATGTCGAGCCTTGCAAAATATGGAATTTGTATTTGGGTCAACACTTAATTTTGCCATATAACATTTCTGTAATCACGGAGATTCACTTTCTGTAGCTTCACCTTCGCCACTTCTGATGCTGTTGGTTCTTCGGTTTCCGGTTTTCTCCATATACCTCCGGGTCAAGCAAGCTTGTGAGATGTTACCGGTTTTATGGCAAATCTTACAAACTGCTTCTTTGAACCGGTTGGAGTCGAGGGAGTGTTTGCCATTGCACCTGAAACACAATGTTTGTTTTAGCTTTTCTCTCCAGGGTGGTGTGAGCTGTTTAACTTGATTGACTTTTTTCTGTGATAAACTGTGCGTTGTACAGGCAGCTATGCCGCTAACGTTTTTGATTGCGCTTTCCATAGCGAGAATTATATTACGGGCGTTAAGAAATGTCAGTTTTCCTTTTAAAAAAAAGTAAAAGGTGAGAATACCGTCGTCTGTCACGCAAACAACTATCACGTCTTTTAATATGTTATCCAGCGTGTCTCCGGACTCGTAGAATTTCGTTATGTTTTTAAGTGGGCAATAAAATCAAAAATAGATTAATCTGGTTTTAGGCGGCGCATGTAAAGTTTTATCTTTAAACTATAACGGATGGCGTCGGGTTGCAATGCTCCCTGAGTGTCTCCAAGCTTTTGTTTTTTAAAGTATGTGGTATGACTAGGTCTTTAATTAGGTAGAATGCGTCTGCCCCAACAACAGAAAACAACACTGCTTTTTGTCTTGGGTCTTTAATCGAGTTGGCCTCAAAATAAAACTCAAGTCTCTTTGCGTACGTGTTCAATCTTCCTCGACATGCGAACATTCGTTAATTTGATCATACGACGTCATGTTAAATAGTGTGTGTGTGTGTGTGTGTGTGTGCTTACACGTTCTTCAATTCTCGTCGTCATGGGGAATTTTCACAAGAAAAATAAGTTAAGGTGTTTATTCAACATTTTAGTGTTACTCACATTATTTACAAGCGTGTTAGCATGCCGAGTCAGCCTAGCAGGGAAGGCCCTGTGTTAGTGTATTTGATGTCCCCGTTTTTTTTCCAATCTATATATGCTATGAACATAGTTAATATACGCAATTGTCAGTAAGAGTCACCGGTCTGGTGCAATATTTAAATATAAAGTAACATCGAAATAATATTTTATAAACATACAATGAAAAATACTAATTATAATGTCATTTTGACCGTTATATTAAATCGTAACAATTCAAACATCGCCAATAACATCTTTACGATGTCAACCCTGTATCAAGCCGTAACATCTGCCCTGCTAAACATTTACTACTCAAAACCAAGAAGTATCGCTTATCTTTAACATCTTGGAATATTAAAACAAAATATATTTAATAAAAGAAATCAATACACACATAAACAGCAATAAATGAAAGTATGCAAGTTAGGTGGCGTTTCTGTGTCGTTCGTAAGTTGTTCAGCTTTTCAGGAATTAATAAAGCCAAATAGAAACAAAGTATGCTCATTTAATCAATTTATATTCCGAAAAATAAACATATTGGTAACATCGTATACAACATTGATAACATCATAAACACATGAGTAACATCATGATATACAATAAAAAAATAACACAGAAAGAGCGAACACTGTTTTGATGCTTTTTTTCCTTTAATACAAATTACCGTAAACAATGATGATTTTTTTCATAACATAAATAATGTTGTGGTTCGCCATAATAGATATAAGCCATATGTATATATAGACACTTAAAAATAGTAAACTATAACAAATTTTATTTTGAAATCTGCTGCAAAGAATCTTGGATTCCTCTACCAGGCTTTACACTTATAACAGCTGCCAATATCATATATTTCTACAAAGCAACAATTTGCCCATGCATGGCGTATTGTTGCCACATATGGGCTAGTGCACCAACCACTAGTCTCTGTTTCATGGACACGGTCCAAAAAAGAGTCCCTAACCTAATAGGTCCCACACTGTCTACCAAGCTCATGCCCCTCCCCTATCATCGCAATTTGCATCCCTACACTTGTTTTACATGTATTTCAATAGAATGTACACTGATTAACTTGCTACACTTTTAGGCCCTCAACATAAATACCCCCGATCAACTCGATGAGCAGCAAAATTACACACCTTCACTTCTGAGGTCCTAAGATGCAAGAAAGCTTTTTACTCTGATAGCTTCTTTCCTTGACCCACTTGCTTTTCGATGTTCTGTCCTGCTCCTTGTTTCATTGACTGTACCAACATACAATGATACAGCATCTTAGTGGCAGTGTACCTCGTTTGAGGGCGAATAGAAGTAAAAAAATAAATAAATAAACAAATATATACTTTTACTATTACTTAAATATACAAATATTTATTTTATAATATCTCTATGTTTGGTCCGTGTTTGAATGTCATTACGTGATATTTCTACGTTAACCTTTTCAATGTCCATTTTTTTAGTAGTAGAAATAAGTCCCTGTGAAAGTACTCTACTACTTTAAAGAGCTATTCATTACTATTTCCAGTATATGCAATATGGTATTATAAAGAATTATATATTGCGTATATATATTGTAAGTATCTACTTCAACAGTGCTCAATACGAGAGTAGAGCTTAGTGGTTGTATGGAAATATATTTAGGGAAAGTAAGCTACACATATTCGTCCATGTTTCATTCTCGAATGTAATCATCAGACTAAATGTATTTATCTTTATAATTTATAATTTATATATATATATATATATTTATTATCAAGGTACGTATGTGCATATATATATATATAAATATATATATAAATATATATATATATATATATATATATATACATACATTCGTTATTAGTTGTAATTGATACTAGCTGTATTAAAGGTAATGGTTATTGCACTTCCTCAGTGCTTGAGAGAGAGCTAACTCTTTTACATTCATTATGTCGCCCCCTATTTTTAGAGACACACACACACACACACACACACACACACATATATATATATATATATATATATATATATATATATATATATATACATACTAATTAATAGATGACATAGTTATCGACAGATATGTGTTTCGCCGTTACTGCGGCTCATCAGCGTAGCTGAGTATAGCAGAATTCACAACCTCGACCACAGGGACTGCAGTCGAGCGCCTTACCACTAAATTACGTTGTATTTTATTAGTTATAGGCGACATAATGTATGCAAGGGGGGTAATTATCTCTGAAGTACCTAGGAAGTTCAATAGCGTTTAACTTCAACACAGCTGTTATCGTTAACAATAACAACTTAGAACGAACACATTTATAAGTAATAAAAACAGGCAACTAAGTGGTGGTTAAGCGTAACTTAGTAGTAAAGCGCCCGACAGCAGTCCCTGTGGTTGAGTTTACGAATCCTACTATAGTAAATCAAGCTGATGCACCGAAGTAACTGCGAAACACGTGTCAATGGATACTTATATATATATATATATATATATATATATATATATATATGTATGTGTGTTTGTGTGTGTGTGTGTGTGTGTGTGTGTGTGCGTACAAGGTAATCTTCTAAACTAATGAATGTGTGTGTACAGGGTAATCTCCTACAATTATGAATTTTGGAATATGTATTCTAAAAGATACAGAGAGTAATATGAAAACATTATCTTCTGTAAATATATAAATACATACAGTTTATATATTAATTCATTTATTTATTGAAGCGATTAAAAAAATACTTTATCTGCCACCCGGTGAGTAACATGGGAATATCATTTTCTTTTGTAAACTTTACCATTTAGAGGATTCGTCCACCCGAACTCGACACCAAAAATGTTTAATCTCCGTAACTAATGAACGGGTCATTATAAATGTTAGTATATATATTCTAAGAAATACAGTAAGTAAGATGGTCACATTATTTTCTTAGAATTGTTAACATTTATGGAGTGCATATATATATATATATATATATATATATATATATATATATATATATATATATATAAGTCTATATTTATCTATTGTTATATGAACAGATCAGCATAATTTTTAGCATATTTTTCTCGGCAACCATATGAGTACCATGAGCACATTATTTCTTTTGGAAACTTTACCATTTAGGAGCGCTATTAGTGCATACCCTCCGTTATAAATGATAGAAAAACAATTATGCTTCGTCATTCTCAACACCTGCTATTCATTTAAGTATTTACTAATATATTAATACAACATCATAGAATTAAGTCAGTAAGTTAATATTTGTATATATAAATTATTATTATCATTTTCGATGACCTAACGTCTGAGCTTGTTGTCTGACTTGCTATTCCTTTTCTCCCTTCTTTTCACCACTTAAAATGGTTTCGCCGAGGGCTAAAAAAGTACATGCCTTACTCGCTAACCTTTGAGTAACGGTTACATACACATTGGTGTTTATTATCAAGTGGATGATGAATAAAGAGAGATAGGTAAATCAAAGTGTGGAGTGACTATTTTTAAAATAGATTAAAGCAAAGTGGCGTTTAGACGACACTAATACAAAAATGTATTTATTCATTACACGCTACCATACTTGAATATATTTAAAATATAACGACATGGTTATTCCATACTTTAAAATTATCCCAATGATTCACTTCATTTATGTCTTAGTCTCCCTTCACAACTTCCCATAAACATGATCTTCCATCAACGTTCGGTCCTAACCATATTAATTCTCACTTATGCCATCCAGCATTAATAGGCTTTTACCCTAGTTTCTTCCTACAATGACATTTTCTTAATTTGAAATGCCACTTTTTCCGACAGATGCCTTTGTTTTTAAATCCTATTTTTCCCCATTTAATCTATTTCGTATTTTGCTCTAGTTTTGTGAATAAAGTTCATAGGTCAGTGGATCTTAGAATTTCTGCAGGTGATCTAGGATTATGGTATGTTAGGGTTTTGTTTGAACCTGTAACTGGCGACGAATATCTCGATAGTGTTCTCTCTTCTTTGAGTTTTTAGAGTAATTTATTACGCACAAAACGCTTGACTTACCCGATCGATTGAAGAGGAAAGGATGGTTATCTGGTGTGTATATATATATATATATATATATATATATATATATATATATATATATATATATATATATGTGTGTGTGTGTGTGTATATAGATATGGTGTAGACCATTAGACTTTAAGAAATTCGAAAGTTTACGTAATGTGAAAGTAGTTCCCGTGTTGAAAACCAACATTTAAGGAAATCAAAATCAAAATCTGCCCAAACTTTGCTAAAACTTAAATAGGTAATGCGATTCACGGGAACATCTCCTTAGTACGAATCAACAAGAATATTATGATTCCTTTTTTGCGGAATAATAGTTTGTCCTTTCGATCGGACATTTCTGGTGGTGTATGGATTTGAATTGTCATGGAATTTTGTTTAATGTTTGCTAGTCGCTCGTAATCTGTTGTGAGTTTTGACAGTGACGTCATCCGGATGTGAATCGATTTCGTACATCTTCAACTCGTGATAAATATGAGGCATTTAACTTGAGCTTTCGTCAGGTATTACGGTTAGAAAAGTTTGAATTTGGGATATAAAAATTGGACAAAATCTAGAAATTTATTAGTTTTTTTACGGCAAGAATGAAATGTGAGTGATCTTATTCCTTTGTGTGGAGCTTCTACAAGATTCCAGGCATCATCAATGTGAGAAAATTGGCGTGTAAATGTCTCCTCTCAACTCTTGAACATCATGAATAAGTATATAAATGAGCTTGGTCGAACAGAAACCAAGTGATGCCTATATATCCACTTAAATATCATTTGTGTGCGTTGCCCGTGTTGAACGCTGAGAGTTGAATATTTAAAATGTTGTCATAGCAGTGATTACTTGGAATTGTGACTGTTATCGAACTATTGTTGTCGTTTGAATAAAACATCATTTAGAAATTCTAGTGAAACAGCCGTTTCGAATTTGTTTTCATTTTTGTTTGTATTTTCTTCGCTTTGTCTTGTTTTCCAAATAGAATACGGTAGTTGTAAATGCAACACACTTGCGGTAATGGTTACTTTTATTATTAAAATTACAAATAATAAGTATGCCCTGATAATAGTACGAATGAGATCGCACCTATCAAAGTTGTGTGTGTTTATAACGGCAATCTGAGAATCCAATTTCTTTTGATTCATATCGAGAAAGGTCCGTCTAGCATATCGTTAACAAAGAGTTTTTTCCCTGTGAACTTACGATTTATGAAGACTATGTGCTTTTTTAATGAACAAATAATCAATATCAATTTAATTTGTTTTATTTTCGACAGATTTTACTTGGCCAACTGGAGATGAAAATTAATTGAAAAAAAGTTTTGTGTCATTCATGATAATGTTTAATATTTTTTTCAAAATAACCAAATAATGTTAAGCTATTCATTGTAATAATTTCTGTAACCAATTGAAAACAACTCCTTCACGCTTTCTGAATATTTTTTTGATAATTAAGACGAAATATTGAAACATTACCATATGCATTCATTTTTTGAAACTTTTCATGTATCTACCTTTTCCATTTCTTTCTCCCTCTGTTTCGGTCTATCAGTTACAAGAGTAACACCAACAACAGCAACCTTAGAATAATAATATCTTACATCATTCCATATTTGTTGACTTATATGCTTGATATTGATTTGGGCAAATACTCAATTTCGATTGTTTTCTTATATTGGGATTTAACCAATCAGAAACAAGCTCTCCTGTGAGTCGAGTACTTGATCCGGAATGATATTTAAGGAAGTGAAACCGCACTTTTCGATCAGTTAGTGGCAAGAGGGCTAAGCTGCTGAACTAACTATGTCACTCAGAAAAACTACCAAACTCTTTATTGGCGCACACACAAAATCTGCCTTTGACTATCGGCATCAGGACGTAGATTTAACTTACTTCGCCACGTGGAGTTTCTTCATAATTATTATAATTATATAAACTATGACAAGTTCACGAACTAACTCAATATTTACTGCGTATGTACGGTCATAACATTCCTTTCTTATGGACTAATAATACCATTTTCTCCGCCTAGACTTATGGACTTATACTAACCGTTTGTATGTATGAACTTATAATAATATTTTCTTTGTCTTGACTCAAGGACATTCAATATCAACTTTTTTTCCGTTAAGACATATGTATATTTAACATCTTAATTACTAGCACCGGTCTTTTATTTGTTGGACGAAGATGATCAATAAATTTATATAAAATGTTAAAATTGAACTTCGTAATTTAATTTACCTCATGATTAAATGTCTTATTTCTATATATCTGCATATCTGTCTGTCGTCCTCCACTTTCTATCTGGTCCTGAGTATGATCTTAAAAGACAGCCAGTGATGAGGCCCCAATTTGAGAGCTGTGGGGAATGTGAAGTTGCTCCCTAGTTACTATTGTTCCCAGGTCCACCCTGGCCCGGAGTGGTAGTACCTGTAAGGGCTCCATCAATGGGTCAAATCCAACCTGTTGGCGCTACCAAATCTGGCTGTCTGAAATTATTTACTTCTTGACTCAAAATGCACCAAACATTGATTTTTTATTGTTTTTTTTCTTTGCAAAACTTAATCATGTTCTGCAAAATCCAAAACAAAAAAAACAACAATTTCCCTCCCTCTCCCTTTTCCTTAGAGACTTGAAGCCAAAAGGACCTGATTCAGCATTAAATACCCCGACAAGGGTTGATATGCCGTAAAACAAAACCACCAAACCAAAAACCATGAATACGCATTAGAAGATATAAAGAACATGTAGCATGAAACCTTTTTCCAAAATGACCAGATTCGGCATTAAATAACCCGAAAAGGGTTGCTATGCCGTAGAACAAATATATATATATTTACTAGAAAAAACTACCCGCTCTCCAGGCGGCAATTACTGACGTTGTAGCTTCGTTACAGAAACCAAAGAAGTAATTTTCATTTGACATTTTGGTAATTTAGAGGAAATTTTAAAAAATGATTATTGTCGTAGTGTTATTTGATAGATTCCAATATGGGGGAAATATACTGTGCATGAACATCGTCAAAATTTGCTTTTTAGGAAAAAAACAACTATGTCAATTTATATGGTCTTTAAGATATTCAACGTCGATACATTTCATTTTGTTTCAGCATAAAAATTTAAATGAATTTCCCATTAAAACTGGTTATATAATGAAATGAATAAACATAAGAAGGGAACGTCGGTTGGTCAAATATTCCACTTTTATATAACTGAGTCATTCGAAATGGGTACTTTGTACTTTTCACCTTTATTATAAAAGAAAGAAAAAGATTAGAGGAGGTTTATTTATTTTCTATGACATATCATCATCATCATCATCATCATCATCATCATCATCATCATCATCATCATCATCATCATCATCATCACTACCAACATGTGAACTCCTTGGCCTTTTGGCTAGGAGCAAAATGTAATATCTGTACTGAATCTGCTCTTAGTTTTCATATTCTCTGTCACTGAATGATAAATCGTTCTAGACCGAGACTATTGACATATTTTTCCACGTTAAATATTGATATTGTGCCTTTTCGTGGGAAAAAGTAAATAGGAATAGGAAAAGCAACAACAACAACTACAACCACAACAACACCAACAACCACAACCACAACAACAACAGCAACAAATTTATTAAAAAAGTAATAAACGCATGTATTTAATTATTAACAGATTAGAAAATATTAATTCATTTGAAACTTAAAAATAAATAAATACGTAAATGAGAGGGTGATATCACCATGAACGAACGACAGACACTGAACCCCCCTCCTTCCAAAGGAAGGTTTTTATGCCTGGGAGGATGATATCATGACAACAGAATAGATAGTACACTAACTCCTCCCCACACAAAACCGGTAATCATGAGGAAATAATATCGTGAGGAACGACTGCATACTGTACGGCTTTACCCCCGAAGAGGAAGTAATGCCTGGGAGGAATGTATCATGACGAATGAAAATATACTACAGAGAATTAGATAAGCATACATTTTCTAAATGTCAATATAGTTAGAATAGGTGCATTTATTTATTTAAATAATATTAAAAACCATGGCAAGTTTCATTGTCCACGTGAAACGCTTAAATAAAAATTGTCTGGAAAAATATAGTCGCCATCTTTATAAACAAATATGAATATGCTGGCTAAAGAAGAACGATAACTTTCATAATTTTCTACTTAAAAATACATGTTTATTATAAACCTGAGTTATCGTTCTTCCTTAGCTAGTATTATGGTGAACGAACATATATAACACTGCCCTCCTCCCCGACAGACGATTATATCATGATGAACGAACACGACTTCCCTCCATCTAAACAGGAGGAAATCATTCTTGCGTGGACGGTCTTATGAGAACAGAACCGATACCACACTACCCCCCCCCCCCCTTAAAGATATTCTGACTAAATCGTTCGGGGAGAATTACCTTCTACATACCCTTAAAAACGGAGGAGGTAATTCCTGGGAGGACAGTCTTATGACAACAGAACCGATACTACACTACACCGCCCATTAAAAAATATTAAAATTCAATAATTTTTTATTTTTTTTAATTAAAAAATGCTTAATATTTGTTATGGCTCCGTGGCTTTTTGGCTAATATCAAAGTGTAGTATCGGTTGGACATCTCAGCGATATTTGGCACTTTACTAAAGCCGGAAGTAAATTATCTCTCTTGAAAATGAAATCCTAAATAAGTTTTTAAACGGTATCATTTTTAAAAATAACATTTCTTTATCTTATTTTATTTATAATTATAATAATAATACTATAAATAAAACGATTGCGTGTGTATAAGAAAATTTGACTATACAAAGTAGAAAGGTATATTACAAAATCTTAATTTATTAAAAGCTTAAAAATAAATAAATATGCAAATAAGCAAAAGCGATATTTGTTTGAGTCAGTTGGGAGATACCTATATATAGTGTATTTCAATATATTGTTATATTAGAATTAAATAATCCTAACTTGTTTTGATATTAATATAGTTAGGATAGATGGAAAAACTTTCGAATTCATTCATTTATATATATATATATATATATATATATATATATATATATATATATATATATACACGAGAAAAACGTTACCTGTTGGGTGAGCCATGGCTCGGTTTAAATTGTTTAAATCAGGAAAAACTAAAAAGACAAAATATCAAATTATTATCCTTCTGCTAGTTATCTCTCTCCACCCTATCACTCTCTTTCCCTCTCCAAATACGGGTTAAATAGTATTAGTACTTGTTCAGATATTTCTTTTTCTTTTTCTTTTGGATTATTCCAATCTTGAGTTTCATAGTTTCAGTAGTACACACCTTGGCTGATGGCCCCTTCCCCATATTCTTTTCGCGGTACGTCTTCGTCAATATAGAAAACCTAGAACGAAGGGAAATTAAGAGAAAGCTGAAAATTAAAGACTCCTTTCGACTCCCTTAGTCGGTTTGTGATATATCATTTTTGATTTTCAAAATTAAATGAAATTTAAAAAATAACAGAAGTATGATAAAGTTGCCGTAAACACAAGCAAAGTATTGAAATGTATTACATTATAAAAATGTTTATAATCCAACCATATTCATAAATTTCAATAAATAATAAATCCCCCCCCCCCTGTTACTGAAAATACCCGAAGTGATATCAATATATCTATATAGCTTTCCATAGTGTTGACAAAGTTTTTAATAAACTGTATGTCAGCGAGGCAACTGGTCTTGACAGCATTCGAGTTATGGTCCTTAATAATCTTTCACCAAGAAATTGTTTTTGTATTTACATCGCAATTAATTATTCGTTGCTTAAAGGAAAAATGCTCTCCGTCTCCTTGGAAAATTTCGTCAGTCTTTCCAGTATTTTAACATATAAGTTATCAGTTTTCTTCATCTTAGTACATACCGATCAGCTCCTGTGAGTCATAAGTCATTTTTAAAACCATATTTTATAAATAAAGATGTTGTCAATATCATCAGTAAAAGCAATCTACTTTGTGACAAGTTTAATAATTCTATCTTGCCAGACCAACCGCTGACGTACTGATTGTAATATTGCATAGAATTAATGAGTTTTCGATGTGAGGTTTATGACTAACGCAATAGCTCTCGACATATTAATTGCCTTTGATAGGATCTGGAACAAATGGTTACTTCACAAACTTGCTAGCAATGAAACATCTGGCACTGTTTTCTAAACAATCAAATCCTTTCCCTCTGATAAGTCTTTGAAAGTAGTTGTTGATGAGTAGAAGTCTGAAGCACATAGTATAAACGGCGACGTACTTCAAAAATCTATTCTGGACCCAACTTTATTTTTGATTTTCTATTAATGATCTTCTAAATCATATTCTGAGATTATTTGTGAAATCTATGGAGATGATACAATTGCATATAGTAGCACCTCAAAGACAATTGGCGATCAAGATCTTGCTGATTCCATTTCTCTCTATTCTGATCTAAAACATGCGGTGCAATGGTGTAAAAGTACATTTAACACCTATAAAGCGACGATTCTCTGCTTTCAACATAAATGGTCAGGTCCTTATATTTATGAAGTAGAAATATATGATTCTATTTTTCAATAATCCCCTTTATTTTTATATGCTCATAATTTTCTTCGAATTCATAATATACTAAGTAGCTTTGCCAGCTAACTATTTCTTCGCAAAGTTCGCTACTTAAAATACATAAAACAAATATTTCAAATAATAAATATTTCATTCATAACTTTATTGCAAGCACAATATTTAAACGTTCGCATTAGTTTATATGAATAGATAAACATTAACATTTTGGCAATGTTAATACAAATTTATTTATCTTTTAAATTAGTGTCTAATGAAATAAAAAAAAAAGAAATCAATTCGCTTCAGAGAAATATGGCGTCGTTAACTGTAGAAAGGAATGAGAAAAGTGTGTGTGATATATATATATATATATATATATATATATATATATATATATATATATATATATATATATATATAGAGAGAGAGAGAGAGAGAGAGAGAGAGAGAGAGAGTCAAATCGATGAATATAGATATCCATCCGCGCCATCCCCTTTTCTTTTCTCGCTTTTGATGAATGAGGGAGTGATGTTAGAGAAAAGGTCTTTAGTAGTTATTCATTTTCTATTAAACCATTTTAATTAATTACAGTCAATATCAACAACATTATTGTATATATATAGACAAAATAGCACAATTAAACTACAAATGCATAACTCAAATATTAATTTATTATCAACTTTTGAAAAATAGTTACGCTAATTATGCATTCAAATGATTGTCTTTCGATCGTTCGTCGGTACTATATATAGAGTATTATAAAATATTATGCTGTGATGTTAATTGAAATAACAGTAATTCGTTTAACTGACAATATAAAAGTGATAAAACATCTTCACATTTATTCGTTTAGAAGACTTATATCCAATCTTACGATAAAAATGCTGGACAAATTGTTAAATCATTCTACTTTTCCTTAAAGTAAATTACTCTTAATGTAATTCTCTAGCGACATAAAAGTCAGATAGTTCTAAGATGGAGTACTGTTTCTCGCCTTGACAGAGCACACAATTGATTTCGTTATCGACTTATTCTGTTCTCTATAACCTCATTTCTCACAGAAGAGACGTCGCTCGTCTTTCTCTACTCTATCGTTATTACCATGAGAAGTGATTGACTCTCTGGTGCTTCATTGTAACAGATTCACAGTAATAACTCGTATTACTACCACAACTAACAAGGAACTTTCCGTCCCACCTCAGTGTTCCTAACATCAAACGGAATTTCCATGAATATATTTTCCTTACAGGAAATCCTCTTTTAAGGAATATATAATCAAGGTATTGCTCCCCTATTGGGTAGAACATTGTCGTCGTTAAATCAAATGTCACCAAATACTTGTTATAAACCGTCCTCATATGTAATCATTGTTTTTATTTAATTTATCAGTTTCAATCTTTTCAGCATATTTTTCATTTTTCACGTGACAATTTATCCATCTCATTAATTCTTATCCTTGAGTTGTTTTTAGCCTTTATAATAAGTGACTTATTAGTAAATGAAAAGCTTAAATTTAATTTAAATATTTTTTGAATTATTTGATTCGTTTTAGCATTTAATAGTAATTTCGATAATTTTAGTTATTTTTGAAAAATAGTACATTGGATTTTGCGTTTTTATATTTACATATAGAAAAAACACATAGGCATAAAAATAAATTTCACCGAATATGTACTGATAAATTACCATGATATATGTAAGTTTAAGAAACGAAAGACAATCAATTTTCTGATGCAGTATTAATAATTCTAAGTACATAAAACATCAATAGAAAATGCTATATGTATTTAATAGGCTGTTTGCAATGCTGAACAACGAAACAGTGAAAGAGACGAACAAAACCAAATAATTGAAAACAATATATGAAGCATATTTTTTCAAAAAACTAATTTATTGTTCAATAAATATTTCAACAAAAAAAACCCACATATTATTCCCTCGTTATTAACTTTTAAAAATATATAAATAAAATAATACTAAATTAATATAAAATAAATATATTCATTATAAATGTAAAATCCTAAAAGTATTATAAATTAATATATAATAAGACAAAGCATAAATTACTAAATAAAATATTTTATTTTAAATTTTCTACTGAATCGAATATTTTCTTGGGAACCTAGTATCCAAATATAACAGCCCTCTTGGGTCGTTTCTCCTTTGTAAACGGGAAGAACGTTGGCTTTTGAGAAGGGATGTTCTCCCGAAATATCACAATATTTTCCACCATCCCAGACTCTATCAACAGTAACAGAAATATTTACTGAAAAATAAATAGATAAATCTTTGGATAAAAACATTCGCATATATTGTTTTGAATTATTTATTTTTCTTTATCTCATCTTTAACAATTCCGTTTTTTCGCATTGCTTACAGCCTATATGTTTATTTATCAGCAATACTTGAGGTAAACGACCATACCATTTTATGAATAGAAAAATATTAACGAAAAAAATGAACGAACGATAATAAAAAATGCATGAAAATAATTTTCAACGAATCTAATAAATATGAATTTTATTTTTAATTATTTTGTATATTTATTTTTCATTGTTGAAGTAAAAATGTACACTGATCGGGTAAAAAAAAATAGCCGAGAACGGACCCGTTGGCCTTCTCCCGGTATCGGCGCATCAAGTGATCGATAATGACTCTCTTCCGAAAAGAAGAATAAATGGTTAGGATCATGCCTTCCTATGATAACTTCCTAAACGAAAGGTCTAGTTACGAACTTTGGCTGGAGTATTTAGTAGAACTGTTAATAGTATAAGGGAGAAAGTACGACCGAACGATAATAAACACGCATAAAATATGTTACGCTATTTGACATGAATAAATTATTTTTCATTATTTTGTATATTTATTTATTAAGTTTTTGGTAACTGTAACAATGTGAATGAATTACAACTGATGATATTGAGTCTGAATATTATCAGATGATATTAAACCGCAGTTGTAGCAGTAGTTCTATTAAAGATTAATAAATTTCCGTTCTGTCTAAATTGATCAATGTAGAAAAAAAGAAGATGAGAAAGGTTTATTCAATTTGACTTTTAATAAACAGGAAAGGAGCGCAGATCGAGAGTCACGCGTAAGAGAGAGTGGTTTTAGAGAATATACAATAATAACTGGGGTCAAACAATATACATTGAGAGAGGTGAAGAGTGATAGACAGAATCTTAATGCGAGATAAATTACTTGGGAAGTTGATTCCAAATTATAGCTAATTAGAAAAAGTAAAATGTAGCTTGTTCAAACATAACAAAATCCGAGAATTGAAGAAATATATTAACTTTATTAAATGTATTTAGTGTTATTAAAATATATAAAAAAACAGCAGTATAGAAAAAAAAACGTTCGTGAATTCAGCTTTTATACTGATATAAAAAATCCGACCCGTCGAGTCATCTATTGAGCTCGGGTTAAATTGTTTAAATCAGGGAAACATTAGAAGATAGCTGGTAACATAGGCTTCAGGGGTGGAGGACCGGACACACATGGGTGCTCATTTAATTCCGGGCAACACCGGGATGCCTGCTAGTGTTATAAAATTATGGGGTGTTCGTTTTATCCTTACTGATAACCTGTGTTTACAATTTTACGACCTGTGTTACTGTAGCATTATATGGTGGATAGTCGTGCTATCAATTTACTGCAGATGCAAACAAACTAAGTTATCTAAAGAAAAGGATTCAATGATATTTTAAAGATCAAAGGAGAAGCAAATGATGTAAATATGAAAGAAATAGCCGATATATTTAGATTTATTTTCAATTCTTTGATTTTTATTATGAAATTGCAACTTGCGACATAGATAGCAAGCCGACCACCTGACACGTAAAAACTAAGTATCTTCAAAGAAATGTTTCCGATCGCGTTATCAATAACGTAAAATTCGACTTCGAGAAATAAAACGCTAAAAAATTAAAAGACGAAACTGAAGAAAAGTCATATTCGTATCATATATATATTACATCAAAATAAGTTTTTTATGATATCTTCCTGGCGCCATAAATTGTTTCGAGTTTGTCAACATCAGACATGTTATGTCAGATAACCCAGCTTGAATTGAATGTTATGAAACTAAAGAAATGACTATATTTGGAATCTCTTTCTATATAACGCAATGTGGATGATAATACTGATCTCTTCAGGAATCATTACGAACAATTTGGTTTTATCTTTTATTACTTAAGGTTCGAAAATAAAAATCATCCGAATTCATCAAATGAGAACTTTTCACTATCAAGGCCATCCAAGGAAGTCACATTTGACAGTCCCCTTGTTTTTTGTGTCTTTTTTTGAATTCTCACTTTATAATAATGGAGATTTATTGTGTTTTTCTATGTAATCGAAACTATGTCGTATTTCTCAACTAGATTACAGAAAATTGTGAAAGATTTGAAATTCTCCGCAATAAGAGCGTCTTGAAATGTGACTAGTTTTTAAATTAGTCTTTACTACCAAAGAAAAAAACCTATTTAACTTTCTCATACGAAGGCGAGCTATGACACAAAATAATACAAAATACTATTGGCAATGAACGATAGACCTTAGTATTAAGGCATATACATATATATATATATATATATATATATATATATATATATATATATATATTGTTTCTAATTGTTATAGGAATCGTAACAGGCATTCGATTTGAAGGGCTTCTCAGAACTGACAGTGGTCATCGTCTCATAAACGCACTCACACAGCAACAAGTTAATATTCGTATTAGAGAAGATCAGAACAACATCGATACCGTCCGTTGTTGTTCTGATCTTCTCTAATACAAATATTAATAAATACTACGCTCGTATTTTAAAATGTTTTCTTAATAATCGAGAACTCTCCTAGAGTTCTATCCCAGTAGTACAAATCTATTTCAACTTCGATTGTTGAATGCACGGTGTACTCGGTAAAACATGTTTATTTTTCTTTCATTAAGCCAAGGCTTTTCGAAGATTAAAATATTATCATCAGAGGAATTACATAGATGGATAAGTTGACAGTGAAAAGGCCAAAATTCAAAATTTGAAAAATATATAGTAATGGAGAGTAAGAGTGTGTGTGTAAGAAATATGGAGTCTGTCCAATTGGTGAATGTCCGTTGATAAGGTGTCCGGTAAAAGGAGAGTTAAAGATATTAAAATGATGAAATAGATTTGTCATTCGTACATCTTTATCTCTCTTCTTTCATTCATCTTTATAATTGCTTTATCTCGTATATTGAGCTTAAACCATTTCACTATAGGTTCTATCCTCTACAAGTAAACTGGAAGAATGGGCCAACCAACAACGTGCTAAGTATTTCCTAGGTGAATTATCCCAGGAATATATAGATAACGAAGGCTCTGTAGACTGGCTGAAAAGAGGATCTCTCCACTATGATCAGAAGAGAATTATAATGGCTGCTCAAGATCAAGGCTTGATGACCAATGCCTTTAAAAAGATGAGTGGTTTCAGCAACAATAACAAGTGCAGGTTCTGCCACACAGAAGTAGTGAGTGTGAGCCACCTAACATCTAGTTGTACGGCTCTCCTAGGGGATTGCTATTATACAATGCAACACAATGGAGTGTGTAAATATCTTCACTGGATAATTTGTAAATAATTGAATATCTAGTGTAGCAGCAGGTTCTGCGAGCATATACCAGAAAGAACAGTTGGAAATAATTTATACACCCTCCACTATGACTATGCAATCCATACAGCTACACATCTAGAAAACGGAGCTGTTAAACCTGACATCGTAATATGGGACACAAGGAAGAAAGTAGCAACTTTAGTTTAAGTCAGTGTCGCTAATGATGAAGGATTAAACAGTGCAGAAAGGGAAACGATTACGAAATACCAAGGTCCTATGTACGACATGAAAATAAACTGGAATCTTAGGAAAATCTCCATCATACCAGTAATTATAGGAGCAACAGGACTAATGAAAAAGAATTTCAAAAGCTATCTGGCGAGTTCACTCGGTGGAGCAGGTGCAAGAGAAATACAAACAATTGCACTTAAAGGGACGGTTAGAATCTTAAAAAAAGATCTCTAGGCTGGAGTGTCTAAAATAGCCGGTGAATATGTGGTATCCGGTAGGATGCCCCATCTCCAGCAAAAACGGAAAGTTAAGAAGAAAAAAAAGGAGTGATATATGTATGGAGATATGTTTTCTGCTTCTTACACGTGAACAGCAAGCTATATTGACTATGTGATAAATTATGATTCTTATGGTTGAGACTAGAAACCTTCAATGAGTGTACATGTGACTTATTGATTGTTATTGCAACGCTTCGTTCCAACAGAGAGCGAAGCCTTTTAAATTAGAATGGCAGGTCTGATTGTAGAAGCGGAACTCTTAGAATGGAGACGTCTTCACGTTTTTGATCCCAAGCATTACTATAGCTTCCCTAACGTAAGGTTTCATTCTTGCTGATAATCAATCTGGTGCAGCGACTTATCCGTTCTATTTTGCTCAATCGGATGATTGGGATTCCTATTTTCTGAATGAGATTGAGAGTTGGTATATCCGCTGTGTTGAGAGAATTCCGCAATTTGACTGCAAATTAAACATCCTAATTTTGGTTGATGAATGAGTGAATCCGAATTGTGATGCTCTCCTAGAAACATTTTGAAGAACAGCTGCGACTATTAGACTTAGCTGCTTTCTTAGATGGTCAGTTTTTCTATTAACAATTATTTAACTGTTTAAAAAAATGATTTAGTTCAGGATGATGTATTACATATATAGTTTGCGATATATTCTTCCAATTTCGACTATATTTGATTTTATTTCTGTGAAGAGTTCCACTGCCTAGAATTGTTCAGCATTACGCCAGTGAATGAAGAATGAAGCAAATTTAGTATTCTTTAGCGTTACGGATTGATTTCCAGTCCATCCTGAAATCGCAGGTATCAATAGATAATCAGAATACTACTGTATCAATTATATGTAATATATATGTGTGTATATATATATTCCATGAAAAATGCCAGTATACTGTAATCATATGGGTTAAGATGAAAATTCATATACACTAAATGTACAAAAGCAAGGAAATTCCCAAATCTTTACACTTTTATTCACATTAAGGGTATGCGAGCACAACAGGGCTATGTATTTTACTGGTAGGAATTTTTCTTCAGCGCACCTCATACACTTCATCCACTCATGCATAGAGATTTATACTGTAGTGATGTGATAATGAAATGGTTTGGTTGATATGTAGTCATACCCTTAATGACAATAAAAGTGTAAACATTTGGGAATTTCCTTGCTTTTGTACATTTAGTGTATATGAATTTTCATTTTAACCCTATTAAGGGCATATGATTTCAGTATACTGGCATTGTTCATAGAATGTCACTAGTTTTGTAAAGGCTATACCTCGATAAAACTCCTTCTCATTATTTTTGGGGGAATTTTCTGGAAAACTAAGGTATATGGTAAACTGAAATTAAAATGCCATCAACTAGATCTTAGAACCTCTATCTCTGCCAAAAATCAGCTGAATCTATCAAATAGTTTATGATATACAGGGTGGCACATACGTACGTACATACAGATAACATGATTTCATGATTGAACTTTCTGGATCTCTGGGTTGCCTTGACTAATGATGCTGAAATTTTAGACACTTATAGAACCTATCAAATAAACATTTTGTGCAATGTTTGAACTAATTTGGTTTATTGGTTTTTGAGTTATGATTGATCAAAGAAATGAGATTTCCAGCATAGGCCATTCGTGTAGTCTATTAAGGGATAGAGCGCTCTCGTGCCTCCCTTGATATGTATATATATATGTATATATATATCGTCAGTGTAGAGATAATTATTTATACCAGGCGCAGGATTCGAAACCCCCAAACACGAATCATATTTTAACTTAAATTCCGACGTCTTAAACTGCTAGGCTACTATGAACAACCTGATCAATCAGCGAGAGTGTTAACCTTTTATAGGCAGTAGTCGTCAACAGTGTTCAACTAATGAAAGAACATGCAGTAAAGCTACGACGGCGTCTGTGTTAATACTACTGACTATTGTGGTAAGCTAAGATTAGAGGCGGCAGATATTTATAAACATTTAGTAATTTGAAATGGTTTTTGAAACAAGTAAAATGCAGAAACTTTTTAAAAAAATAAACATATTTATTTAAATTCAAATTTTCAATCTAAACAGGAATCTACATCAGGATAATAGACAATATTTTTTCTTCTTTTTTTAAACGACATGATGTCGCTTACATCTTGTGCTTCAGTTGTTAACGAAGATCGTTGTATAATAATGTCCTCGAGTGGTGCGTCCTGGTACCATGTTATAAGTAGTATTAGTAAAATATTCCACTGTATAGAATGCGTTTCCATTTTGTAATTTTAAATGGTCTTTGAAAACAGTAAAATGCAGAGACTTTTCTTTCTTTTTAAATTAACATGTTATTTATTTAAATTCAAATTTTTGAATCACACAGGAATCTTCATCAGGATAATAGACAATATAGAAGAAAAAGAATAATTGTCTGTTATCCTAAGAATAGCGATAATGGCGGTAAGAGATAGAATCGTTATAACCAATCGAAAAGCATTTTCTGGCAACCAATCACTTCTGTATTTTCTGTAAATTCATATTCTTTTTAGCAACCTCCTTGTTGTCTTGTTTCTTTTCAGCCTTTTAAGTCAAGAATAGTAGCAGAAACCATACTTTGAATTCACGTACTTAGAACACGAAGAATACTAATAACAGATCGATTGGTGCCGTACGAACCCGGAAAATGTGGAAAGCGACAGACAAGTTTTGCTGCGTAATTCGAATCGCTCAGGAATATGAGACTGAATTTGACATGGATAATACTTCGGTATGGCATATTCTATATATATATATATATATATATATATATATATATATACATTATGTGCCTACAATTAGATATTTGAGTAACAGTTGAGATCAGGATACTATTAAATGTAGTGTAAATTCGCACGCCAAATAAAAGCAATATCTACTTACATTACGAATTAATCATTCATCTCAAAGGTTCTATTTCTATTAAACACATCAAGGCACGTGTGTACGAGCATAAGCATCGCACATTAGACGATTTGAAAGAAAAGCAATTTGTGTGGAAGCTATCCAAATCGACGGAGAAATGTCAACTTCGAAAAACGCATTCAGAAATGCATCAATGAAAACTAAAACCACGTGACTGCCGTTGTTTTTATGCTTAATTTTGTCAATTTCTCATTCAATACGAACACACTGATATCAACGAAATATTTCAAAGCGAAAGTAAAATAATTTTTTGCATAAACATCCGAACTTTCTGTTTCACCATATATCTCTTTCTCTTACCTATGTGTATATGCTTATATATTTCTATGTATAAGAGTCACTCCTTAACTAATTAAACAAAGTGCTAGGACGTAACGGTTGGGTAATAATTTATATATTTAGTTTAATTTAGTTTAATGCAAAGGGTGTAAAAATGGTGGCGGAAGGCCTTCGTGAAAATTCAGATTTTCCTTGTTTTTGTACAATTTTAACAATGGTTACTAAATGTAAATTTCCAAAATTTAAGATTCTTTGGAGTATTTAAAACAGTTTTAGATAGAATGATGCAGATAAAACCTACCATTTGATAATTCAAATATTTCAGATGTGTATTAAATTTGATCCATAGTTATTAGACACTAAATAAAAAAGTTTCTCTGAATTTAAATCTCTTCTTAAGATCCCGTAAGCTTAAGCCTTAAATTTAGGACATCATCTAAAAATTTTGATTACAAAATTGGATACAATTCTAGAAATAAGATTTAGTAGAACTCTATTTTGATTTTTATATCTTCGTAATAAGCATAAAATTGGTACACAACTATTGTGTTAGGGAAATTAATTTTACCTGTCCTGGCACATGTATTCTACTACTACTAATATATATATATATATATATATATATATATATATATATATATATATATATATATATATATAATGTTGCATACCCTTTCTCTTGGGCCGCGGCAGAACTCGTTTCGTACACTCGCCCCTGAAAGGGCCGTGGCAGTTCACATTTAATACTCGTCATTTTTAAAACATCATAAATCACATAGTTCATATATTGTTTGCATACCTTTAGATTTCTCCCTCGCCGTGTAGAGGGTCGCCGTCTCAATGTCGTCTAGTGGTTGAATTCTTTCTTCTTTCTTTCCTGTCGTGAATAACGCCGCTGCAACAAAGAGCCTCTTGACCGTCTCACCCGACAAACAATCTTTTCAATTCTTTTTATTACAGGCGAAGTTATCCGTCTGAGAGATATTCACTACGTCGAGAGAGAGAGAGAGAGAGAGAGAGAGAGAGAGAGAGAGAGAGAGAGAGAGAGAGAGAGAGAGAAAGCAAATTACTACTTTATCGTAGTTACTTATCGAATACGTATTAACAATTAGGGGAGGGGGGAAAGAGATCTTTCACCTGTATTTTCTTTGGGAAATATTTCCCTTAATCGGTTGTTGACTACATGCTAAAAATAACGTCTCATCAGTTCGCCTCCAAAACCTAGACTGACTAAAACTCGCTTCTCGCGAAGAACGAGTGACCTCACGGATGCCTCTGTTTCCCACGACAAGGCCTGTGACGGATCAGAGCATCTCACAGGTGCACATTGACCTTTGATCTGGGATCTCGTAACGCGGTGACCTTGTCACGTCTGTGATGTCCGACTGTAAGAATAGGCCATATGCTGCACTCGACTGCCGGGTCCACCCCCGCGTTAAGTCAAACCAACAATTTCCAACAGATACGCGCATTCCCATAGGGCCATTATCCAACATATATATATATATATATATATATAGTTAGTTAGTAATGTAAAGGCAGACTGTTTCGTGTATCACAGCGCTTCAGTGTTGCTATCCCGGTATGTTTCTCGATCCGGATTAAAACTTGTCCATCAGCGCTCATAAGCATTCGGCTAGCACTCACTCGCCGTTATTAGACGGAATCTCAATCTGTGTATAAACACTGATAATTGCTTAGAGTGATCTATTTGTTTACATAAAAACTTTTCAAATCCGTTCATGGCAGTGGATGATTTCACTTATTCAAACAACATAATCTGTCAATTCCATCTTTAAAATGTTTATTTCTGGAACAAGTTTAAACAGAACGTGTCAAGAATCCACGTCGATGAATTCTGGCTTTTATGTCGACTTACTCAAAGAATGCTGAGAATATGACCATGTCAATTCCCATCTGAACTCTACGACTTCTAATGCTTTATGTTTATTACGAAAACATAATTGTTAAATTTCGTCGAAAAATATTCTACTTAGTATTTGTATGAATAAGTAACTACGATGAATGTATTTACTCAATGTTTTTTGGGCCAAAAACATTAGAAATCATGTTTTAAGTAAAAAATACTTCACTTTGAATCAATGTCGAAAATGCTTTATGTTTATAAAAAGGTTAGTTTCTTTTAAAAAAAACGTATGTTTTAAGGAGTCACAACTTATCAAGTACCAAAGGCCACTCGAGGATGAGAGTTAATGAGTTTGTTAGGTTGATGATGGACGGTGAGACAATAACTTGAGGATAAGAATTTGATTATTTAAGAGGATGGCTTAGCTAGAATTGGTAAACATTGATACTATAAAGCAATCATGTTGTAGTCAGCTGAGAAGCAGCTACGTGGCATTGTGTTCTACAAAGGAGCAGTTTTTTGGAAGAAAATTTGCACATAGAAGACCTGTTAAGCTTTACGTACATAGATGAAGAACAGTTGTTGTAGCTAGACAGGTTTTTGTTGTGAATGCTTTATAGAGAATAACCATATATTAGATCTGACCCGAGCACTTACCATTAAAATAACGATAGAGTAGAAAAAGACTAGCAACCTCTCTTCTGTGAGTAGTAGGACATCCCCACTAGATTTCGAAATCAGTTTTGTATTTTTCAAGACAGGGAAAGGGCGTTCTGAAGAGCACCTTCCCAGATTTGGCAATAGTACTTAATCTTAGGACATATTTGACAACAGTACTTCATCTTAGGACGTATTTGTCTCTTATAGGAGCTGAGGATAGCGTTTGGAGTGCGATACTTTCTGGAGCGATAGAATTATCAAAGTATTTTTCCAGCGACCGTAGAAAAATATTTTATGTAAATCTACAATTTCATGTTTGGAATGGAGATCAGTCTTAGAATACTATCAAAGCAAGAGGCTTCGTCAGGAGTGAGCCATTCATTTCAATTGGGGCAAACTGCCTTAGTGGTTCAAGGAGAGAAGCTTTGTTTTATAAGTGTTAAAGGTAGCCAGACACATTTTCCTCATTACACAACGTGCTACAAATTAGAAGAGAGACAATTAGAAAGAACTTGATCATTAATGCTCTTCGAAGTATTGCCAAAGATAGATGTGGCATCTGCATAGATGTAAACGAATGATCTTTGAATGCGATTTGAAAGAGCATTGATTAAGATCAGGAAGAGGGTACGACCGAAAATAGATCTTTGAGGCACGCCGGCGTTGATAGTATATGCTTCCAACTTTTGCTCATCAACGACTTCTGTACAAATCTATCACAGAGAAAGCACTTGATGGTTGAGAAGACATTCTCAGATATCCCATAGCTTGCAAGCTTGTGAAGTAAACCTTTAATTACAAACACTATCAAAGGTATTTGATATGTCATGACCTTCTGCTCTACACACGAACCTTATGTCAATAGATTCACTGATCCTGTGTGATATTACAATAAGCATATCAGTTGTTGATCTTGCAGAACGACATTCATATTGCTTGTAACTGAGTAGATTGTTTTTTTCGATGTTGTTTACAACTTTTCGATTTATCACAGATTAAAAAAAAACTTACTTATGACCAACAAGATACTTATTGGTCTGTACTGAGATGCAAAACACGGATCTCCAACATCACGGGAAGCGCTCCTTATTTGGGCAACGATACAAAAACTTTGAAAGAATAGGAGCTACTTCCGGCTGTAGCTCTTTTAGCACTATGATTCAATGCTGTCAGGACGAGTTAACTTTCTGGTATGAAGGATTTTTATACGTTTGGCAACATCCTTGACATATATATAGATGTCTCTCAAAGTGTTAACAGTCATAGCGGAGAAATTCATGAAGTAAACCGCCCTGATCTTAAAAAGGTTAAATTTTATGTAAAATTCTTTGCAAAGAGTTTGGCATTATTGGATTCTGAGAAAATCAAATCTGGTCCATTGGTGATGGTTTCAATAGAGGTGATATATCTGTACAGGATCCTGGTTGTTATTCGCAAAAACTTGTGAAAAACAAGCTTCTGCTTAACCCTTCTAGATTTAACGTATTGAGCATAGGACTCTCTCGCGTTTTCTATTTTTACTTTTGCAGTGGTTGCCGAGCGTCTATTTCATTGCAAGCAATTGAAATAGTTATTTCTGTAAGCAATGTTTGAATTGCTCGGAGGGTATGAAGCTCTTAATACAAATGTTTAATCAATCAGTTAATTCGAATGGGATACAGGAAATCCTGTTATAAAAAAGGAATGCAGAGGAATTTCTGATTTGAAATATCTGAAACTGTCCCAGCCAGCTATCGAGTATCGATACACTCTGCGACGTAAAAGAACATCTGATGTCGTATTTGATTTTATTTTATTTTGATCTTAAATGAGACAACTGAGCGATCAGAAGATCCCAGCTGAGACAAACCAGTGAATGAACATTGTTCACGAGTAGTGATCAGGAAAATATGAAAGAATACCTGCAAAAGGTTTGTTAGCATCGGGTACGCGAGTAGAGTTGTTAACAATCTGTGTTAGATCATAAGCAAGGAGAAAGATCGAGACAAAACCTTTCTTTATCATCATTTTCGTAATGTTTATTATGCTATGATGTTATGATTATCTCTTTGAAATTATAAAATACGTATCCAGTATGAATTATTTTTTAGACTTACGTGAAATTCGAACGCAGGTACTTATTTTGTAAAAACTACTGCCGTAGCAATGTTTACTCTGCTATGCTTTTATGTCAACTAATCCAATGTTTCTATTTGCGTGTGAACAGACAAACTCCAAAACAAGATACTTATTAATAGTATATAGATGGACATTTTCATCTATAAAATACTAAAACTGTGATAATCTTGCTTGTTGGCACATTGCATTTTTTAGATGATGGGAGATTTTGAAGGAAAGTCGAATGAGCCCGCACGTGGTGGGATTCGTGGGGGAGTTGGATAGGGAATAGTGAGAATAAAAAATATTCTTGCTACAAGTTGTAACAAATACAGAAGAGGCGTAATAAGAGTAAAAGATAGAGTCATAACAATTAAATGATTGAAATGATGCATCAACCTATAAATGTTCACCTATTAGATCTGTCACTAATAATTAATAACTAATATAGATTGCATGACGAAATAATACAAATATTAAGCCAAAGAAGCGTGTGAAACAGTGTGTTAATTTTTCGTCGTAATTTACAGCTCTCAAACTTATTCTTTAAAATATCGCTAACTTCCCTGAAGTTAATTGCAGATGGTAAATGTATTCTTCCTTTCGACGTATATATATATATATATATATATATATATATATATATATATATATATATATATATATATATAAATAAATATATTTTTCATTCTCAATCAGTTATATACACACATGTATGCATAAATGTATAATGAAACAACGGTGGCCAAACGGTCACTGGTTTATGTATAGGTAATTGCATCATAGATGAGATAAAATTAAAATAAATTTCCCAAAATATATTAACAACTCGGTATAGAAATAAATGGCATGAGAAATTTTGTGGATAAAATAGAATTGTATTTATCTGTCTCCTTAATTCTTTCGTATTATATATATATATATATATATATATATATATATATATATATATATATATATATATAAGTATTGTTTTATGCATATACCATATATTATGAAGTTATTATATATATATATATATATATATATATATATTATTTCATATATATACACATATAAGGTTATAAATATTAATTAGTTTTTCGATTTTTGCAGAGACGCTAGTTTTTACCAGCTGTTTGCTTTGATGGGAAACTACTTCAAATTATCTAATTTTGAATTCAGATCCATACAAACTATATCTGGAAAGCCTATGGGAGTCGTTTAAATGACTTTTAATACAGAACTTACATCCTAAACGTTTACATTTAAAGCTCTTCCAAACGGTTACCTTGGTATTTAATGCTTCATTTTCTCTTAAATTAAAAAGAATTTTACAATTTCTGACGCCAACCTTTCCTAGATCTACCGCGTTTGTAATCTGCTACTACAAGTTTAATGACGCCATCAACGATGAACTTTTTCATATATTGTTAATCTATTCCCATTGCATTGGACATTTTCTATAGTTTCTGTATTTTTATTTATCTTATATTATATCTATGTCTTTTCAAATTATGACTTTTAGTAATTCCCTTACCAACGTATATCTCTATATTCTTATCATGATATATTTCATTCTTTAAAAGATCATGGCTTAAGGAAGGAAAAATAAATGTACGATATTTGAAATACCTTGCTTTGAGTATCTGAATACGTAATTGATATTGTATTTTTACAATCTTAATTCGCATCTTTAACTTGTCTATAAATATAATTTCATACATATATACATACAATAACAGAACGTGATAATATATATATATATATATATATATATATATATATATATATATATATGTGTGTGTGTGTGTGTGTGTTTTTGAATAAAAGCGGAATTGTGTTTGTCTCCATAAATGTGTCTCGAAATCCCTTTTCGTCCAACATTTTATCAAGAGAAATCGTGGGAATTCAACAAAATATTAAAATAAATCAGCGAGAAAAGCAAGAATAAGGAAATTAACTGCCGATGAAAATAAGCGTTTAAATGATTTTATCGAATGAGTCGAATAAAAACGTTTACAATGCAGAGTTTTAGAGGGCCAGAAATAAACATTCTATTCCAACGATTTCTCCTGATGACATATTGGACGAAAGAACTACCAAGACTACATTTAAGGAGACAAACAAAATTCATTACTTTTTCTAAAAATATTTATAAATTTTGTACCTCGAAACATATGTTTAAATATATATATATATATATATATATATATATATATATATATATATATATATATATATATATATATACGTATTATTTGATGTATATACTACACATATAGTATTATAATAATAACATTTATTCGTGTTCTCAAATGACAAAATGGAATCAATAATATATTTCCGGGAATTCAATTCACATTAAAGTAGGAGGATAATCGGTGTGCGTTCACTTGACATCAGCAATACGATGTTTATATTCGTTTTTTAATAGAATTAACGTTCTTTCACGAGGACAACTTCAAATTCCAGCCTGACATATCAATTATATATATATATATATATATATATATATATATATATATATATATATATATATATACAGACACACACACACACATATATATATATATATATATATATATATATATATATATATATATATATATATATATATATTTCTCTCTTTTTCTCTATATCTGTTTAATTTCTCCATTAATCTCTCTTCAAGTTATTTATCTACCTCCCACAGGGTAAGATGTGACACAAGGTCGGAAAAATGGGATTAGATAAGCCAGCGCTCGAGAGGTGAGCACTCTGACCATTTAAAAATTGCCTGCCCAGCCCCGTCGGCATTCCCCGGTAAGGGCGCCTCAGACAGTAAGCAATAAACTTACTCCTCCCTAAAGAGGGGAGGCAAAACCTGGGATGGTGCACCTCCTAGAACTGCACAGGACCGGCAACATCCAATAGACTGGCGTAAATCCAGACCCAAAAGCCCGGACAATACCGGTCTATTAGGCGGGGTAAAAAACCCTCTCTTCAATTAAGGTAAATTCATATAAAGTTGTCATATTGATGTATCATTAATTAAACTTATCTTTATTATCTCTGTAATGGAGATTTTCATTTATTTGACATTCGTATGCTTGTTTGTTTTCAGTAAATGTCGTAGAAAAATGCCTAGCTAAAACGCTCGTAGCAGTGCGGATTAATAATGCAAACACCTTCTAGAAATACTATAGTAACATTTGTGTTAAAATGAATCTTACATAAATTTAACTCTTTATTCGTAGAGTTTCATGTAGTTGTCGGAATGCTATTTTAAATTAAAAAAACGAATCAATTCTGTAATTCATTTCAATACAATTTGAAATTTAAACAAATAAGTATGACCGTTGTGACCGTGAAGGGCTGATAATAATTCAGACAAGAGTGTATTTAAAGAAGTACATAATACTGTGGCTAAGACTGCTACAAATGACTGCCGCCATGATGGTATTTATTTCGGTATTTACTCCCTTTTCACTTCCTGAAAGAAGTGGAACAGGGCCAACGGTCGAGAGAATCAAGTTAAGCCCGCATAGAAGGACCACTCTGGCCTCCTAAAATTAACCTGGTCACCCCCGTCAGCATTCCCCGGTCTGGCCTCCTTAGGCACATAGCAATAAACTCCACCCTAAAGAGGGAAGGCAAGGCCTGGGAAGTTGGACTTCCAAGGACTACTCAGGACGAATACGTTAGTTCGACAAATAAAATGCTACCAAAAAAGCCCAGTTTCTGCTTGTCGAGATCGGAACCTCGACTGGTATGTCCGTCAACTTCGCAGGTCGCCAAATGAATGGCACCAACGACAGTATTTACTTCCTTCCCAGCGCAAGAAGATGTGGCACAAGGCCGGAATGTGGGGGAAAGCCAGCGCTCTTAAAGAAGGACCACTCTGGCCTATTAAAAATTGCTTTGGCAGCTTCTTCGGCATTCCCCTGTCGAAGCACCTCAAAGAGTACGAAAAAAACTTATCTCACTCCAAATAGGGGAGACAAGGCCTAGGAGGGTGGACCTCCTAGGTCTAACCAGGAAGAATACCTCAGCCCGACAGATAAAATGCCACCGAATTGCCCCAGTTTCTGCTTAACTGATTGTCGAGATCGGAACCTCGACTGGTATGTCCGTCACCCTCGCTTGTCGCAAAAAATTGGCGCCGCCGACTGCCAGGAAACTCCGTCGTAACTCTATTCATAGTCCCTGGAAGAGCCCATCTACTCTCGAAATAGGGTAACCCAACATCACACAATACACCCGCTTATTAGCATTGCTCTTTTTTGAGTCAATACCCCTTTCTTTTCGGATTTATTTTAATGAAATCCGTAATCTTACGATTTCATCTTCGTGTGAGGATTTAATAAATCTTTTTGTTCCAGAGCCACTTTTTACTCTCTTTCCTTTTTCTTTTCATTATTAGACGCTTAAAATCTTGCGATTTTTAAATAAAATCTTTGTAATAATTCGCAAAATCAAAAATAACTTTGTAAGGACGATACATCTGCCAAAACCGGCATATTTTCTATCATCCTCGCCTGCTCTGGGTCTTATCTTTTCACATCATTCGACTAATTTTATTTTTATTTTCGTAATAATCTATTCACTTTCTCGTAAATTATATCTAATGAAGCGAATGGAATATTTTTCTTCTTAGAAACAGGTTGAAGATATATTTTAAATTAAACTTTGTCAGCCATTTTTTATATCTTTCTAGTCTACCAAAAAACAACTTCAAAATAGCTTTCTTTTATTTTTCTTAGTCTTTCTGCTTCAGCATTAAGGTTTATATATTTTTACAGAAAGAATGTATAGGCATATCCTATAATTCAAACTTATCAATCCAACCCGTGTTCAACAAGTTGTTTGAGTTGTTTATCACATTTACAATTTTTAAGAGTTTCCTTGTAATGTTACTGTTCGCCATCATATTTTTTTGTTCTACAGTGACGTTGTTGGTTGCTTTTTAAGTTTTCTATGAAGTTGATTTTACATAGTTTTTCCACGTTTGAAGATTTATGAGCGACAAATCTTAGACGGATTCAAGTTACATTTTAATATTTTAGTGGTACAAACTTTCTAATAGTTTCCGCTTTGTCACTTTTAGCAATTCTCATGAAGGTTTTTAACTTATTTTACTCTGCACTATTTCATTTTTTGTCGTATGCGATCGCATTTCCATTTTGTTTTCATTTTTCATGGACAATCGTTATTCTAATGTAGTTGCCCGCAACCGAAACACGGTTTAGGAAGCAATCGTTTTTCGTATGTTTATCCAATTAAGCTGATGAATTAATTTTCTTTTTGTTACGGAGATTTCACTTTGTATAATGACTTTTGAATCTTGGCGAAGGCTAAAAAACGCTGGCAATTCTCTGCGATATGTTAGAGATTTGAACCAGGTTAATTCTTTAGTTTATTTAAAACCCTTCTTTTGATTTCCGCATTCGTATACAATACTAATAATTGAGCAGATATAAGGCATTTATAATTGTTAACACTCAGCTTCGACAGCTTTTAATTATCACAGTGTTTTTGTACGAATTTGGTATGCTCTATTGTACCCAATTTTCTTACCCAAAGTGTTTTCTGAAAATGTACCTTTTTTTTACCCTCATTCGACAATTCGTATACTTTCGTCTGATCCTTTTCGATATGAAAAAAACATTTTCTCAAATCCTTTGTTCAAGCGTTTCTGTTTTTATTTTCTTCTGATATTCCAATTATTCTATCTGATATTCCATTTTTCTGTTTCTATTTTCTTTTGATATTCCATTTGTTGTTTTTACTGTTCTTGGATTTTTTCTAGTCGAATATGAAATTCTTGACACTATAAATATAGCCTCATAGTAAATATGGAAGAATGTAATTCATAGGTGTCATGACTTTTAATACTTCAGTCCTTTGCCCAACACTTTTTTCATATATTCTCCCATAACACTTACGTTCGCTCAGAAATAATTTGATCGTTTTGACGGAAAATAGAATTTCTAATTCTTGATTTAATCTATAAGAACTATCGAGGTACCATTATTAGTGCGAGTTAAATCAACCGTTTTGATAGAGCTTGAACCCGATCTGCCATGGCGACATATATTTTACTACTGTTGCCTTCATAATAGTACTACAAGTACGACTACTACCACTACTACCATTAACATTACAAGTGTTTACTTTTCCATTTGCGTGTTGTATTCAATTCTACCTCTGAGAGAGAGAGAGAAGCGCTATAGCTTCTCGCCTTGTTTAGTACAGCGAACTTTTCCTGCTGAAGGGCCATGTATAGAATTCTTGGCACCAGCCTTTGAGGAGAAAATTAAAAAGACTGACCTTGAAAGTCTTGCAGTTGGGTACTTAGTAATAATGGAACGGAAATCGATCGATACCTGAGTATTCTCAATGCTATTGGCTTTTCGGTTAGAATGTCGAAACCCGTCTAATAAAAACGCTAATTCTCTTATCCCGCTGCCAGTCATAGATATGCACAGTTTCCCACGACGAAACCGTCTCATCCTCTTCTGCTAGGTGAAAATATTATCGTTCGTTCATTTCATTAAAACAAAATTCCAATTCTAAGTAATGCGTTAAACAAAAGAAATGAAAAAAAACATTCTTTCATTTTTGTTACTAGAATGCAACAAGTAAAATTCCCAAAATTCCTAATCATTTATCTCTCTACGAGAGGAGAGAAAGGCACAACGTACATTTTGAATGTGTGAAAACTGGAACACCTCAAAATGGGGCACTCTGAATCGGGACAAAACTAAAAATTTGTCCGGTTTAAAAGGATTTCCCCTTTACTCACTGAGGGCTGAAACAATGAAGTGTACTATCAAAACAGATACTACACTTAACTCCTAGCAAATAGGGCAATTGCGTAACATTTAAAATAGGTCGAAAGAATTTCAATAACTTTAAAAAAATGTTCATCTGGTGTCAAATAACTGGCTTGTTTATTATTATAGTGTATGTTATATTTTACAGATGTTAAGTGTACGTTTATTATATTTATTGGTAAATTAATAAATACACCGAGTTAGGTAGGCTAATGTGCAAACATGCAGCATTGTGGCCACAACTTGGCTGGTGCACTTTATACAAGTTTTTCCCTGTTGAACAGGGTGCTAAACAGAGTCTCTAACCTAATATGTGCACTAGTGTATACAAAGATCAAGATCCTGTCCCATCGCCGCAATGTTGCATCCCTGTATTTGTTTTACATGCACTTCCACAGAATATGCCCTGATGAACTTTTTGCACCTGTAACACCTTAGACCACTATGACTAGCAGCTAAATCCCATTCTTTTTCTGTATACATCTCCCGGATGCAAGAAACATTTATACTCAAATGTCTTATTCCCTCGGACATTTCTCCTTTGGAATTCCGCCCCTGTTCCCTGCTGTGCCAAAAGAAACTTAAATATATGTACAACCATCTTGGTGAACAGCTTCCCACATAAGACCCCTCCTATAAATATGGTCACTAATCAGAGTAACCCTTAAGTCTCAATGGACATTTTCCATAGTTTGGCAGAAAATAAAAGGTAAAAAAGTGAAATATTTAAAGGAATTTCCTCGGGTTCAGATTTGTTTATATGAAGTCCAAATTATTTTTAATTTTGATTTTATATAGAGATATATGATATAATTTATAGTAAAAAAAAGTAGAATGAGATTATAAGCATAATGTAAAATATATTTTTGACAAAAAATACCGGTGTATCATTTTGTTCGAAAAGTGGATCAGCACTCAGAGCGGGTGTCTGTGTACATAGAAGTTTAGAAATTCGATTCAGCGCAGTGCAATATGGAGGCAACTGTGTACTCATTAGTTCAAGAACTCACCCGCGATCTGAACAGGCTTTTACACCCGGAACTAAGAGAGTCAAGCAATCAGATCGATAAGTATGCATTACTTAAGGGCGTGTTTCATGACATCTCATCATTGCCAATCCACTATAGCAATTAAAAACATAGACACCCGATGTTATTTCCTTGTCTTTCATAGGTCCCTCACAGCCAATTCCCCCCCAAATCACAACCAAATAGCATAAAAAGGGGTTACTGAAAAGTTTTCGACAACTCGGAAAATCGATATCTAGGCAATTCAGATAGATTTTAGTATACCTTTAGGACCTTATATTTTAGTTATTATTAACCTATATCATGTTCTTACTAATTCTATTTATACCTTAGCTAATTAAAAAATAATAATTACTCCAATGATTAGTAGATAATGGAAAACATTTAAGTAATGTTACCGAATATAATCGTCTAAGCATTAGATGACAAATCGCCGGTTTTATATTGCATTGTGAAACCGTCGATACAATAATTAAAGCGTGGTAGGTTGAAAATAAATAAAAGTTAGGGAAACTATTAACTTCCACCATCAATAACAAAATTTGATCATACCCTAAACATGGTTATCGAAGAGTATCGATTGTTAAAATATTAAGTAGTGAACAGGTTTAACATCTCACAGGATAAAGCATGGATCATTATTTATTATGATCCCGGCTTCATGAAATGCTACCGTTCAATGTGTTGCACATCTTCTGACACCTCAGCACAGACGGACTCGGCACACATAAAAAAGTATTCACTATTTGAAGATTATGTGAACAAATATCTAGTTCTGTATGCTATGTATGAGTGTTAGCGTCACTCTATCAACCTGAAACAAAAGAATACCCTTAGCAATGGGGACATTTTGAACGCCGAAATATGCCGAAATTGCGACTCTACCTATTTAAATAGGAATTGTTCTATAATCCAAATTTTTTATTCCCGTCAATTAACCCTTAAATGCTTTATTTTCTATATTGATTTTGGAAAAATATCATCGAAGGTACTGATTACCTTTTAAGTGGATGTGGTGATGTAATATCGCACTAATACCTACTCACACTTGTTAACAGGCTCGTTGCAGATATGAAACAACTTGCAGTTTTCGTTGAATATTATATTACATAGACATATTTTGGATGTTTGTCTATCCATATGAATAAAAAAGAACATGTGTTTCGTGTTTACGAGAAACTTATGAATAAAATGATTATTTCTAATTAATGCTTCACGTATTTCAAGTAGATAACCTTTCAAAGCGATTAATTAAACTTATCTTTATTGTCTCTGTAATGGAGATTTTCATTTAATCGACATTCGTATGCTTGTTTGTTTTCAGTAAATGTCGTAGAAAAATGCCTAGCTAAAACGCTCGTAGCAGTGCGGATTCATAATGCAAACACCTTCTAGAAATGCTATAGTAAAATTTGTGTTAAAATGAATCCTACATAAATTTAACTCTTTATTCGTAGAGTTTCATGTAGTTGTCGGAATGCTATTTTAAATTAAAAAAACGAATCAATTCTGTAATTCATTTCAATACAATTTGAAATTTAAACAAATAAGTATGACCGTTGTGACCGTGAAGGGCTGATAATAATTCAGACAAGAGTGTATTTAAAGAAGTACATAATACTGTGGCTATGACTGCTACAAATGACTGCCGCCATGATGGTATTTATTTCGGTATTTACTCCCTTTTCACTTCCTGAAAGAAGTGGAACAGGGCCAACGGTCGAGAGAATCAAGTTAAGCCCGCATAGAAGGACCACTCTGGCCTCCTTAAAATAACCTGGGCAATAAAGTGTTATTATAATTTAAAGCAAAACCAGTTGAGTTGACGCGTGGAGGAGTAAGGATTAAGACCCGCTGTCCAGACGAATACTTCGCATAGTGCGTTATATGTAAGCGTAGATGCTATTACAAAACAGTTTAGGATATGTCATGTTTTTTACGGTTACACTGATGATTTAGTTTTTCCTCACAATTGTGTAAAACATTTAACGGTTAAGACGGAAGACTATAAATAAATGCATTTAAAATGACATTCTGAAATGTTTACGATCGATGCGTTGCACATCTGACACCTGAGCAAAAGCGTCTTACTTTTTATGCTATGCATAAGTGTTGGCATCACTGCTATCCACCTTAAACAAAATAATAGTTGAAGTAATAATGAACATGGGTGATTTATAACACCAACATATGTCATGGTTGTTTAGTAAGCAAACGAATTAATAGTATAATTTTTTTCTGGTTATTTCTCGTGTGATTTTGAATGATTTCTCTTTAGGAAATCTCTTAGACAGGTTCCAGAAAGTAACTGCTAATCAGATAAGTCCCACACTGTCTATCAATCTCCATCCCCTGTCCTATCACATCATCCCTGTGATTGTTTCACAAATACTTCAGTTAAATGTGCTCTGACGAACTTGCTGCATTGTGCTCCCTACAAAGTGAATACTAATGACCAACCCGACAATCAGCAAAATTCCACCATTTAACTCAACCGCATTCCGGAAAACTTTCTACTTAGTAGCTTCCTTCCCTGAACTGCTTGCTTTCAAAATTCCCCCACCCCTGCTTCACCGACAATACCAACAAACAGACATTTACATTTAATGTGAACAAATATCTCGTTGCACAACTTCTGATTAAGGATGCCCCTATAAATCTGGGCACTTAATTCACTGTAGCTTCTCATGTCTCAGTGGCAATATGCCTTGTTTAGGGGTAACTATAAATAAAGAAGAATGGAGTCATACCATTTCTGAAAATACTTATGGTGACATACTAAAATGTATCAGTGACTAAATGCAAGAAAATAGGCCGAGAATTCAGACAAGATGGTAAGGAACCAACTCAAATCTCAGTAGTTTCGATGCCAACATGATATGGCTACTAATTTAAACTGTATTAATCAATGCTAACTCTTTCACATTTCCACAAGTTGGAAACATATTTGACACCGACAATGAAGTTATAAGAGACTTTGAGACTTTCTCCTTGCTACAACATGAAGAGTTATTTTCTACTAGGATAAGGACATTTCAATTTTAGCATAGCACGTCGACCAGAAAAATGGTTGTAACATAGCTCTTTTACTTATGTAAGGGTGATCAAAAATAGGAAGACTGTTTGCAGCTTTAAGCAGTTGTTGTTTGTTTCGTACGCTGTGTTTGTTGTGTTTTTTGTTGCTGTTGTTGCTCTTCGAATCAATCTTCAATCTATGAAAATAATACATATTTGTTATCTAATCATTCACAAAGCGACAACATCCATTTTTGAACGACAAAGGAACAAGAATATTTTTGGCATATGAGAAAAATATTTCTTTTTGTTATCGTCACTATATACCAAACATTTTAAGGCAGTGACTTTCGACTAACGACACCATTATATAACGTTTTATTATAAACCTGTCCATTTGGCATAGTGGATCGTGTGATCGTTAATGGGCTCGGAAGCCAGGGTTCAATCCTCGGTCGAGTCCTACCAAACACTCAAACTTGATGCTCTCTTGCTAAATACTCAGCATTATAAGGTGAGCATCAAGGATACGTGGAGTAATTCTGGGAAATTAGTGGCGCCCTCTCCATGTAGTAGCTAATGAAAAGAGAGACTTTCATGTTGCCTTTGACTACGGTCGAACACTTTAGTTATTTATGTTTGATATGGATAGTTTGTAATATTTTTAATGTATGACCTCACGGGTTTTAGTGTAATCCTATACTGTTGTATCAACACTGAGTGTTTACGTTATACATTTCTCTATTCTATCGTTATGTCTAGTAAAGATGCTCGACTGAGCTTCAATTTCTCGATCTTCTTTCTAAGATATTTACAGCAAGAACTCGTCTTCTATCAGAACTAAAAAGAACGTTGCCTTCTTCCAAGAACTTCAAGCGCATGGAACACGTTACATCGGGACTATTCTCCGCAAACTAAAACTCGACCGTCTTCCAGTCAAATTTGAACAAATATTTGTCATACCCCCAACAAGTAAACAAACTTTGTTCATTCCATTTTTTCAAACGTCTTTTATTCTTCTTCATCATTAAACCGAAAATGCATCCATCTCGTAAACCTCTATCCTCGAGAGTCTTTTGGCCTTGAGAATTGGATACTCATTGATACAAAAATAGGTTTTGCATATATCGTTAGTCACTTATGGAGGCGTGTCGTGCATGTTATGTCGGACTTGTTTTGTGGTTCAACAAACTGTAATAGATATCCACATACCAAAATGAAAACATTTTACTTCAGACATAATTTTATTAACTAAACTGTTTTGTTAATGCCTTCCTTTCTGAATACGTTATTATCTATATGATAATACGCAAAGGTATTTCACGTTCGTACATACGTTATCACCTTTCACACGCAAAAAATGCGATCATCAGATAAGCTGTGGTGATTAGTATAACATTGCTAATGTAAAAAAATCGATTTTACCTATTTTAAAATTAATTGTTCCAAAATCATATTTTCACGGCTCGTCGATGGAAACAGTAAAAATTTAAATATATATATATAAAATGGCATTTGTTTTATTGATTTTAAGAATATTTAGCCGGCAATTATTTTTACTCCAAGAAGCCAAAGAATATTTATTGTGTTAAAAGAATTAAATTGCTTCAATGTTAAATAAATAAAAAAGAGACGTATTGGTGATATTTAGTGTATGAATATTGAGTAGATAATGACAATTATTTTTACGGAAGAAGAAAGGGTAATTTTCCTTGATACTGACAGGCGTAAATTGTTTTCAAAAGTATTATTATTATTATTATTATTATTATTATTATTATTATTATTATTATTATTATTATTATTATTATATAGATTAGTGTAAACGTGACCGTGGAATTTCCACAGTTCCCGCTAGTACATTACAATATTCCAATCAGAAATTCTATAATACTTGGAATATTTTGATTTATAGGTAAATATTGAGGTTGTTGTAGTCATGCGATGTTAATGGTTTGTCTGCAAAGAAGATAGAAAAATAATTTTCAGATAGGAAAAATGTATTTGATTGAGAAAAATGTTATTTCTTTTGTTATTCCGTCTTACAAAAGACATATTATTTTTATATATTTAACGTTTGTATAGGGTTCGAATGTTTGCTTGACCGTAACCTTTGTTCAAGGGCAACTTAAGAAAATTAGAAATAGAAAAATATTGAAACGGCTTTTTTTTGTTAAGGTCATATGAAAGGAAAAGAGAAAGGACAATAATGTAATGTCGTTGATAATGGTGGTGTGAATGATAACACAGAAATAGAATTCAAACACGAACACGGACTTTGGCACGTACTGGACATTTGATTGGGAACATTTTTTATTTTTTATTTTTGCTTCGTCCCTTCAAAACAAGGACTAATTTGGGGTGCTTGTTTTTTGTTTGTTTTCTTTAGATTGTTCGGAATCTATTAGGGCACGTTGTTGCAATTGATACGTTTGTGAGAAAATGTAGGACTCTGACCAGTATTTCCAGATAATTTCCGTGCGTGTTGCCGAGAAAGGGCAACCATCTGAGTACAGCGACAAAGTTGTCTTTGTATACGTAGAGGTCATGGTGAATTTTCGGGATGGGAATAATCCAGACCACAAACTAAGGATGGAATACTATATGTATAAGTATAAGTGGTTCGTTTTATGTTTAACTGTTCTTATTTTGTTGTCTGCCATTTTTGAAAATAAAAGTTGAGGTTACATTTTTATAACTTCTTATAAACATTGGAAAATGTACAATGAAAGAAAAAAGAAGACATGATCTCGGGTGCGAAAAATAACGCAGACGTATTAAAAGAACGCTCCTAAGACTCCCCCCCCCCAGGAGAGGGCGAGTAAAATGACAGTTTTTAAGCGACAATTCCTGAAAAATTTGCCTATATTAGCCAGTGTTCAAATTTAAAATCATTAAACTGTCGTTACGCTGTTGTTTTTATTTAAAAATATACTTTGCCAACTAAGCGCGTTGTGTCTACAAATATGGCTCTCTGACACAACCTGTTAGACAGATAAAGATGGCGACTCTAATGGGTCAGGCAGTATCTGCAACATGTATATATGCGACTGTAAACGTCACAGAAGAATAGAATACCGGTCCTGTTCAATGTTGCGGTTAAACAGGCGGAACATAACAATATATTCAATAATATTTTTTCATGTTATTACGAGGTACTTTGTGATCTCTAGATATGCTTAATGTAAAGATTTGAAGTTGGATTTCACTTGCTGCGAATACTTTAGTGATCATCACGTAATGTCTGGAGAAAGCAAAATTGAGGATATACAAAGCGCTAAAACGCACAATAGTGCTGTACGACTGGCAGACCTGACCCCTACACATAAGGGATCTTCACACACTCAAAGTCTTACCAGATACCACCTCGAAAATTAGTACGAGAGTGGCTTTGTTGTTGTCGGGCTGAACAATGGTTCTGTTGAGTCCTCAGAAGTCCTACATCCCAGACTTTACATTCTCTTTGAGAAGGGGTTCGTTTATTGCTCCAGACCCCGTCTAAGCGCCGCAATGTTGAATCTATGTGCTGTTTCTACAAGTACTTCAACGGAATATGCTCCGATAAACCTGCTGTATGTGTGATTCCTTACACCTTGACGTGGTACGCGTAGAATCCATTTGGAGTCCGCTCAATCCACCCCGGATGAATACTGTTACAAGTTAAAAGCTTTGGAGAAATAAGGACGCTAATTCCCAGCTAAGCGAATGGAGCATCAGTTGTTAAAATCGTAGTTGTTCCCTTGTTCATGAATATGTCACCCGAGAGAAGAATCAAGAAAGCAGCTTAGACTATGGTTATCAGTAAAGACAGTCAAAATGTATACAATTTTAAATAGAATTTCTTTTTAGTACGTCCGATTCAACCCTGATGCCATATATTTTGATTTTATTGCTATGAGAAATTTTTTAATTTTGAGAGATAAAATCGAATAAACTGACGAGAATAGTTTAAAACATTTCCTGAGAGGATCCTAACAATCTTGTACGTTGGATTCGAATAGAATATGAAATGGAGCGGGGCTTTGTCTATACTTACGCGCGGACAATAAATCCTGGTCGAATATAGTGGAAACTCGATTTTCGAACATTATTCGTCCTGAAAAGCTGTCCTTAAACCAGATAGTTAGAAAAGCGAATCATATTTTCCAATTAAAAATAATACTAACTATATTAAGGGGTTAATATACACACTTATTAAGCATCTGTTATATTATTGTTTTCAATACTAAATATAATGTATAATAAAAAATCTAATTTCGTAAAATATATATATATACTCTGTGAACTTTTTTATGAATTGAGACAATTTTTAGTGTATATTAACCATTTTATTACACATTTTGTAATATATTTTCTAAATTTTAGGAGGTATCTGAAAATATAGTTCATAAAAAAACTCAGATTCAAAAAATAAAAACTTAGATTGATTTCAAAGACTTATATCTGGATTTAAAAACCCAGGAGTGGCAACCTTACACAGAACTGTAAACGTTTCATTAAACGGTGTGCTTCGGAATCGAAATTTTGTAAGAAAACCGAAACATTTCCGGCTTGAATATGTTTGCTCAAAATCCGAATTGTTCCAGTTCCGAGACGTTCATGAGCCGAGGTTTGACTGTATATTTTTAAACTTTCGTAAAGATGCAATTGACAATGGACAAGCATACATTCATTCGGTAAACTTTTCATTTTATATATCTGCTTTGCTCGCTAAAATTTTACTGACTTCACATGAAGCAATGATGATATTTTTTTATAAAGGAACAATAGCTTCGATTTGCGTTTTAGACAAACTGTTAAACTAATTCCCCAAACGCATGAAACCTTACAACGAATAACCAGACTGAATAATTCCCAAAACATGTGATGCTTGAAGTAGGCATTCACTATAGATCTCTTGTGTTATAAAGTGGGACAGCACGAGATGGATCCAATTACTTTAAATAAAGAAAATGATTAATAAAAAAGCAAAACTATCCATATTAGACTTCGACTAAACGCTCGTTTTGTATTCGAACTGTTCATTTGTAAAACATTGTTCCAGAACATTGGGTAGTCAACGATAACGATATTTGATTACTTCGTAACATCATTTACGAATAAGTATTTTAGGTTTGTTTTATTTGGATCATTCAGACTATTGCTCTTGTATTAGATGTAATTCTCACAAGGTTCCGCCCGATGTAAACTCTGACCTTCTTCAGGTGCGTCTTGTAGAACTCGGGAATCTTTATATAGAACTCGGTAATCATGATGAAATTTGGAATAGAACCCTTTTATTTAATACATGGAGGTAGACTACTCTGATTTTGTCAGCCATGATTGATTAGACAATTTAGTTATATTCTTAGTATCGCCCGTACTCATGATTGAATCATCAACCCTCAGAAGACGCACTTTGTACACTTCAAGCTCTTGTAAACAACAGTTAATATATGTGTTTTATGTGATAGATTTTCACCCGACAGGTTAGAGTTGGCATGCGAGTTATGATAACTTAGGAGTGACTGTATGCTACTCAAAACTCCAAAGATAAAACCCGTTTTCCGAATGTAGTGTGACGCTAAATAAGTGCCATAGTCTCTTCTGTATCGTTAGAAGAAATACAGCATCCTTTGTCCATGTTTCTGTTTCCTGGAACAACCTACGAGAGGTAGTGGTGATGTCTATTATATCCATGATTAAAGTGGCATTGGACAAACCATTCAGACAGTTTATAAATGTATACATCTTCTACGTGTCCTTTTACATGACTTGTTTCACTTTGCTATTTTTGCCAATAAATTTGATTTCATTTCATTCGAAGTAAACACCTTTTCAGTGTCCGATTATGTTCATTCAAAAATACACCTACTTACTGATATGTCTATTTGTCTATCTAATCTGTACTTTTATTTAAAAAAATAAATTTAGTAATTTAAAAAATAACTCACTGTAATATTTCAGAATACTCCCAGAAATTCCACTCGATATAATAGCGTGTAGAAGTTTATAACATTTATTTAAGACGAATACTTATTTTTACACGCATTGAGGATTAGTTTGATATGGGGTTATTTAATACCGAAAAGACGACACATTGTAAACTATTCTCAAAATAAAGTAGATATTTTATTCATAGCCGTTATAATTAAAAGGATTACGAATTTATTAATTTGCCAATGTGCATACACGAGCATATTATTTCCTATACGATTTGTACTCGGCTTTCCGATTCTTTAGACCACGTCAGAATCCATTACATCGCTCACACCAGCGAAGTTTACGTTATATAAAATTTCGAATTTGGCTTATAAATTCGATAGATCTCGTCAGTATCCATCCGTAACTTTCAGGATCAACTCGATGTGCTAAACCATAATAATACAAGCATTGCCTATATATTGTCTATCTCCTTTTGTAAATGCGATGCAGAGAAGACGGAAAAATATATGCCACAAAAGTTTTATTTTGTTTTGTTTGTCTGTTTTTTTTAACCAATCAACTCATTTTTATTATCATGTTATCCAACCCAACACACGTTGTAAACGATTCACATACAGTCTTAGTTGAACATGAGTTGCCAAAATAAATACTGTGGGCATCATCATCATCATCATCATCATCATCATCATCATCATCATCATCATCATCATCATCATCATCATCATCGGTTTCGTTTCACATCTGTTTTACATGCTGGCATGCGTTAGGTGGCTTAATATATTGACTTATAAACTAATCTATCTCTGGCCAGATCTTTATTTATCCCTGTTTCTCTCGTACATTTGTATAACCTACTCTCATGTTTTCCTTGGTATTCGTCTGTGAACTGGACATTCTACCTAAACTGCTGTACATCTACTGACCCAAGAACGCCCATCTATTTATACAACATGGCCGTACAATTGAAGTCTGTTCTGCACACATCTCTCAGTACTGACTAGATTTAATCTTCTCCTGAGATCATCATAACTAAGCCTGTCTGTAAGACTTACATTACATTTCCATTCTATTACTTTCATATCATTTCTCTCCATGCGACGCATGTCCTCAATCCTCATTGACCAGGTTTCACTTCCATACTTCATCACACTGTGTACACGTTCCTGATAGACTATCTTCTTGGTTGACAGTGATAATGCTCTACCGGTCAGTAGTGGCAGAAGTTCCCTGAACTTACTCCATCAACTTCTAACTCTTTCACTCACACTAGCACCGTCTCCACCCTGTGTTTTAATGGTATCACTAAGGTAACAAAGATTCCCGAGAACCTCAATAGCTCAACCATCAGGATATACTTTCTCCGCATCTGATCCTTACTCGTCTCTATTGTCTTGCACTCCTTGCACATAATCGAGTTATCCTCTCTCGACCTATTAGTAATTCCACACCACTTATTGTGTACCCAATGTTTACAAGTACCAGAAAAGATTGAATTGCACAATCATTGCATATTGCTCTAATTAAACTAATTGCATCATTGCTCTAATTGAAGACAATACATCTAATAGGATCAGAACTTGGTAAAGCTAGTTCCAATTGTTTCTGACGATATCCACTACGCAAATAAGACCCTAACTGGAAATAGTTATTATTCCATATTATGATTAATGAAGCATTCCCATCGCGCGTCGTGTGATAATGTTTATTATTTCTTGAGAATCCCGAGCACAAACAGTATTTAAAGTATGTGTTAAATTACAATTCCAGTTGACATGTTGGTTCCCTAATAGGCGTCCTTGTGAGGCATTCCAATGTTGAAGATGCGGCTTCGTTAAAATTAGTGACGTCCTGCCATCTGACTTACAAGAGCGGCTAAAATTGCAGGGTTTTTTCTTAACAAGCCGAAATAAAAAAAACAGTTTAAAAATCTCTACTTTTTCCAGAACTGACGGTTATAGCCACAATAAAATGGACGACATTGATATTAGTAGTGTTCCATCATCATCTACCTGAAAATCTCACTAACCTTTATCCTCGAGTGGCTTGTGTCTTTAATAAATAGTAACCCATTAATATGAAACAAAATTGCTAAGTGAATTGCTGCAGAAAAACCGCGTCAACATGCAGTGCTATTAGATGTGCAACAATCGGTCTGTAACGAGTACATATCAATGTTGTAGGGATTAAACATGGGCCGCAACACAGAAATCACATTGTTTGACTGGTCAATGCCGATCTCGGTCGGCCGCATAGGCAAACAGTGTATCTAGCTTCTCTATGCTATTTACCATACATGGAACACATTTTCACCAACTCGATTAAAAAGCAAAAGCCTTCAACTATATTGACCGTTTGCACAACTGTATGCGTTTCACCGATGATATGGTGGTTATCTGTCGGGCGTACAAAAGTAAGTTAAAATTAATAAACCCCATATTAAAACTCCTTATTCCAGCAGCCGTGTTCCAAAATCTATAATGATCGATGAATTCGTTTAGGAGTGAATCTAGTAATACTAATATGTGAACATATACACATACCTTACTTTATATCGAGATTAAGGAGTTGTTATAGACAAACTAGGAACTAATAAAAAATGTTTAAAAAAATGTTAAAAAATGCAATAAAATGCAAAAGGAAATATATATTTGCAGACTTTTTCTTTTACATGGCAGAAACTATTATTTTAAACTTGGATTTGATGACTGCGGTTATTTAACAACATTTCCCTTTAAAAGAACATGCCTGGCACAGGATCCCTATGAAGTAGTTGCCACCCCTAGTCTGGTGAACAAACCCTCTTGGATAGGGTACACAAAAGAGTCTTCAAACCTAATAAGTCCCGCACTGTCTACCAGCCCTTGTCCCATCGTCGTACTCTTGCATCCCTGGGCTTGTTTTCTAAGTATTTTAACAGAGTGGGCTTCAAAGACTTACTAAACTTGCATAACCCTCAACATAAATACCCTAAAATAACTCCAGTTCTCCAGATGCCGGAAAACTGTCTACTCTAATAGCTTCTTTCCTCGAAGCGTTTACCTTTGGAATTCCTTCCCTGCTTTCTGTTTCCTCGACTGTACTAACATGCATAAATTGAAATATAATGTGAATAAACATCTTGCTGCACAACTCCTTGTTTAGGATACACCTATAAATCTAGCCCCTAATCACAGTAGGTCAATGTGTCTCAGTGGCCATATGCACTGTTTGCGATGAATAAACGTATTTAAAAAGAATAATAGAACAATATGTGTGTCCATCACACGCTGATTAAATCAAATATTTATATATTTATTCGGCGGAGTGATTGTCAGTTTCATATATTCTTAGGGACTTTCCATTACGATTTGCCTTTCAGGTTGGCCATAAAGAGTCACTGTAAACGTTACATTGTTCTTCACAAACGGATTACATTAAATCTGACTATTTCAAATATACTTTCTCTTTTGATCCCGATTCTACTCAAGCAATCGACGACTTCTGTAACTTTCAGTCTTATTAATATAGAGATACCAACACGCTACGATCTAATGTAATTTCCAGACTCGCTTATTTTCGATAAGTTTCATTGGAATGCATAATCAAATGTTCATTATCAGCAAAGTAGAAACTTAGAATGATAAGCGTAAACTATATTTCATTTTAAAGATATTGTGTTTTCTGAACTTAGCGAATACAGGAATGGAGACAAATACGGCAGTTAAGAAGTAGATAAAAGTATGCAGCTCCAATATACGTTTTGGAAATGTCATTATTATTAGGTTCTGAGTAGTCATATGCGAGGTAGACCAAACGCCCGTGCCTCATCGCAGTTTGTTTATGTTTTAGGATTCGGTGGATCAAGCTACCAGAAGAAAAAGATTAGTCCAAGATAGATAATTCCGATAACTTTTCATATTCCTTCGCATTATATATAACATGATATAATCTTAAATAAAGTTAATATAGCCCGCATTACGAGCTCTTACAGGTAGCAGCTGTGTTAAAAAATGCATATACACACACCTAAATTACTATATATATATATATATATATATATATATATATATATATATTATACATTTGTATTTAAGTGCTACGCAAGGGTTGATATAGTAGCTCAATAGTGTAAAATGTGACTGGAGTTACTAGCACTGTCAATGATTTCCCTTTCTCTCTTTGCGTGCCCAAGACGAAACGAAACTTCCATAAGCAGAACTTCTTTCCTAGAACTGCCTGTATGTGGAACGCAGTTCCGCGAACTTGCTTCTAAGAATATGGTCGTCTGCAAGTTTAATGTAAACAAGTTCTTATGGAACCGTCCCCATAAATAATCAATTTAGTCTCTGCTACAACCATGCGATGTTGTCAAACCATTTTTACACCTACTCTCGAGTCAAACTTTGTAACCCATATCCTCGAGTGATTTTCCCCTTCATAAGCGGAAACGTTTAATGTAAAAAAATATAATCATAGCTTAGAGTGGGAATAGCTTCGAGCATAATGCCATATATATATATATATATATATATATATATATATATATATATATATATATATATATATAAATATATATATATATATATATATAATAACAATAAAAATTGGATAAAATACAATATTTATTAATTCATCAAGTATTCAAACAAGGAATTTAATAAAACTAATATTTTTCTAAATCCATGAACTTTCAAAAATAACTTCTTTTCATCAGATGAATATAATAATTGTTAGCATACATTTGAAAATATAAAAAGTTGTGAGAAACAACATCTTCAATAAGAAATATAATGTAGCCATGAAAATATCGATGTGATAGGATAGAGGAAGCAGATATAAGGTGAATATTGAGTTATAATCCTCGAATCCAAATACTACATATTGAAAGTCCAACATATGAAAAAATTCAGTAAATCCAAAATAAAGTTATGTTGATAATAAAATGACACACTAATAAATATATATATATATATATATATATATATATATATATATATATATATATATAATAATATTTTTATAAATAAATATTAATTATTTAAATACCTACAGACATCTTCAGTGTAGGAACTGATTTTCAACGGTCGGTAGGCGCGAACCTCGATCACAAATCGCCACTGATTCGTAGTCGGGGATCTTACCCATCGACCATAGCCAATTAGTTAGCAAATATAGAGTAACTTTAAATGTAAATAGCGAAATCGGCGGCTATGTACCAGACAGTATAGAGTGATCTACGAAATAGCGTTCGGATCGTGCATATAGCTATTTGTACTGCTTGTTATTAAAGCTACTCGAGAGTGTCCAGCGATTTTTATTTTTTAATAAAACATGTTCGCATCTTAACATGCTTTAACAGGTATTTGGTTTTACCTTACCTCTTGTTTATATATATATATATATATATATATATATATATATATATATATATATATATATATATATATATATATATATATATAAAAGGAGGAAAATAGAGTTTTGAAAAATTATAATAATACAACTAGTTAAAATAAAGATTTAATTGGGAATAAGAAAATAATTATAACTAGATTTGCGAGTGTTATTTATGCTGATAAGTATAGAGATTAATTAATGATACTTTATTCACAAAACGGAAGGATACAAATGTTCTTACATGTATTGAGAAATAGTATAAACTGTACTTGCAATAATTATTAAGGAATTGAAATTATAAATAATAACATATGATCTAAATATTGCTGAAAGTAATAATTGAATAAATATTAAATTAGGTATGTTTTTTATATTTTATAACATGATAATAAGTATAGATGACATAATCGGATGAAGTTATTTGTGATTGGAACGGAAAAAAATTATACAAGATTGGTAGACAACTATGGTGTCTTTGTACCCTTCAAAAAAAGAAAAAAATGAAAAAAAGATTAAGAATGATGAAAAAGAAAAAAAGAAGAAAATAGTTTGATGTATAAAATGGCGGTTAGTGAGAATTAATTAGTCTTTTGCTTCTGTATTTCGACATATGATTTTTATCAATTTAATATGAACATTTTAAACGAACAAAAAATATGACGGACATAATATATCATGAACTCTAAAATACTAAAACACAGAGTTTGAGCAAGCTTACTCTTTAATTTAAGTAAAAACAGAAGAAAAGAAATATCGAGATAAATAGGCATCAATTAAATGAATATTGTATGCAGTTTGATTTTTTAGCCTTCCGTGTCGCATAGTACTCTGATGAAGCCTTTTCGTGAATATTTATGAACATTTTTGATATAACCAAAATGTATAGTTTAGTAACAGCCAGCAACAGCAGTCTATTAATAAAGTGTTATTGGATGAAATATTGAATGTTTTTCTTAATAAATATCCTAATATGTTGTTAAATTAAGAGCTCTAGTCGGATTGTATACACTTAAGTTGCTACATATACCTTTGTGCAAACTTAAAAGAATTTTATATATATATATATATATATATATATATATGATATTAGGTATTTGCATATGTCTGTGTATTTGTATGAACAGGCCACTCGTAAACTAATTAACTAATAATTATGTGTTTTAAACACAGGGCTCGTAATGTGTGCTATATTTACTTTAATTAGGTTTTATGTAAAGAATGAAATAGAAAGTGCAAATCCTTCGTAAAAATGCAGATTCCCCGATATTTGCGAATTTATTACATTCCACAGATTCTATCTTCTGTAGAGGGTTTAAAAGGGGTTTAGAAGGCATAATATCGTTTCAATTGTTTCTTTTTAAAAATTCAAATATTTCAGATTTGCATTAAATGTTATCAATAGTCATTAAGCATTAATTAAAAAAGATAGCGTGAATTTAACTCTCTCTAAACATATTTTAAGTTTGAGTCTTACATTTTAGACATTATATGTAATGGACTTCAAAATCAGAATAAGGATTTTAGACATATTCTTAATTATCATTATATTTTTTAAATATTCTAGTATTCTGTGCTTTTCTGTGATTTAGAATGATTAAATAAGTCGATGACGAACGATTTAACAAAAACTAATAGCGAAACGCACATGGCGATGGATGTCGCTACTTCAACCTAAAGGAGTTAATAGCTTCATTAGAATATAAAAACATAATGATGAGTACGGACTATCATCCAGGTATTACTTGCCTTAACATTTCCTTTTTCTTTTTTACTTTTTTCTTGTTTCTTTGTTTTCTTTGTTTATATACAAGCACTGAAGATACCCACCCCGAGAAATAAATGCATATGATAAATGAGTGTTTATAAATATCTGAGTAGTAGGCCGAAACAATTGTAAACTAAAAATTAAAAAATTGTAAACTAAAAATTAAAAAAAACAGTTTTTTTGTGAAATAGTGTGAATCTAATTTTTATGACATTGAACGCGGTTTAAATTAAATAAAACTATTTAATAGCATAGCTCTAGCCCGACACTAGTGAGCTATTACAATTGCTTTATATTATAAAATTGATATTTGTATATAAACACTTTAAATATAAATACACACACACGCACACACGGTTGCGTTTCGATCCTGGCTTGAGGCACTAACTTGTCTAGCCGCACTGATAAGCTGTGAAACAGCAAAACAGTCTGTATGTGGATTACTATATATATATATATATATATATATATATATATATATATATATTATTTTAAGAACTCAATAGTCTATATATAACTTGAGCTCAAAATATAATAATTTAATAAATGTTTCGAATTTTTAAAACACATCTTTATTCATGGACATTGTTTCTGCCCATTTTCAAAACACATTTTTTTCTTTATAATTAATTCAGGATGTTTTTAAAAAGCTTATTCAGTTAATTCTTATCTCTCATCAAATCAAACCCAGAAAAAAAAGCACAACCGTTAACATCAACATTGTTCTCTTCATTTTACGTATTTATTTCTTCTTTCTTAAATTAAACCAATGAAAAGTAAGCAATTAACAAGGACGAATATTAAATATTTTTTAATACTGAAAAAGTATTACAAGGTGATGGGAAGCATTTCTTCTTTAAGCGACGATTGTACAGCTTTGTGAGAATAGGAGCTAGTTCCGGTTACAGCTTCTTCTGTTAACCCCTTCTACTACTACTACTACTACTACTACTACTACTACTACTGCTACTGATGCTACTTCTACTAATAACTAGTTTTAAAAACTGTCCGCTTCTGAATCATCTTACAAACACGCATTTTCATTAATATATTGTAGATTTATATTGTTTTTTGTTGAATAATTGATGGTTATAATAATTTATTTTCATCCTGTGTTATTAAAACTTGTTCTATTGGTATTTTAAACATTAAGCGCACTCTCATTAAAAACGATGACATTCTCAAAGATAAATGAGTATTGAAATGTTAATTGCATTAAATTGATGTGTTTTCATCACAGACTGAATTAAATTAGATCATGTAACGGCCAATACAATATGACAGTGAGAAAATGAAATTGTAGAGAGTTTTACACTTGAACTTGCATCATGTAACACGACACCAAGTAGGTCAGGTTAGAGTTTAACATTTTGGGTGCATGGGATTTTTTGCATAGTCGAAGAAGCTGTTTTCATGCATAGATGATGAATGGAAATATTGCGATTATTTGTGGTTAGAGTTTAGAAAGCGCTCATTAAAATCAAGTAGTTTGTAAAAGTTAAAGAAATAATAGCTAAAGGGTGACTACTAGTTTTAACGGCCCTTTTTGCTAATAACAAAGTGTAGTATCTGTTCTGATACTACACTTCATCTTTTCTGTCCTCGGTCAGTGAATAGGAATTCCTTCTAGACCGAGGCAATTTTAATGTTAGTCCCAATCTAAGAGGTGGACTTTCTCCACATTAAAAACTGAACTTGCGTCTAACTCTGCACTTGTTACTTAGATTTGCATAGGACAAGTAGCAGCATTACTGCATTTTACTTTTTTTACTCAATCTCATTGCAGTTTTTCTAGTTCTTAAGAAAAAATATAAATATTTCCATTCGATGTCCTTAAATAGTAGCGTTTTTTCAGTACTCCTCAACATACATAGATGACAAGTAGCACCACTAGCAAAAACAATGGCCTTCCCTGTCGACATCGAAGTTGCATACAATATGATTATTAATGTTTAGTGTTACAAAAAAAGCCGGTCGATATATCTCAAATATTAGGACCTCGGACTGAACATCAAACAGTGTCGTTTTCGCACTCATTTCTCGTTTATTCTTTCTTTTCATTTAAATCGATTATTTAATATATATATATATATATATATACATACAGTTTTTCACTTATAATTCTTATTTTATCCTCTTTCTTCTTAAAATCTATTACTTATTTTTATGCATTGCTTAACTAAAGCAAAAAATGCAATAGCGTAAAATACTAAAACCAATGCATTTCCATTTTTTTGTACAATTTAATATTGGCTAACCTGTTGCAAAACAAAATTAAAAGGATATCTCCGGATTGGGACTAATAAATAAATTGCTTCCGTCACAAAGGACTTCCCTTACTAGAACATATAACAAAACAGTTATTTTGACTGAATACATTAAACAGACTACACTTTGATCCTAACCCATAGGCCTGTTAACCTGAGGTTTACAGAAATTTGCTAAATGTTCTAACAGCCGAATCAAGTATTTCGATTCACAATCCAGCTGCAATAACAACAAATTTACTTTGACCAGAAATATCTATAGTTTCATATCAATTTTGGTTACATTAATGATTGAATGACAACACGATTTTTTACAATTCAATTTAACTTTGAAATTTATATCAGATAACAAACGAAAATAATATTGGAGAACACAAACTTGTTTTAAATAACAACAGAGACAGACACACAGAGAATGTCATAGATTTTATTTTAATATTTGTAAATTTTCACAAGTTTCTCCACCGGGTTACGCTGTATAAGGACATCTAGTTAATTATAAGTAAATCATTTACAAGACGTATTGTCCTTTGGCAGTAAACAAACGCGGAAAGGTTGATATGCCGCAAAACAGAAAGAGATTGAATTTTTATTGTGTTTTACTATTTGATTTGCTAAACACAGATGCATATATAATTTATTTTACTTTTATTCACCATAAACAAGGTAGATTGTCACCGATACGGTAAATGCTACTGTTGATTAGGGGCAAGATTTATTGGTGATCTTAACTTGGGAGTTGTACAGAAAAGTGTTTTTCCCCATTACATTTAAATTTCTGCCTATTAATACAGTTGGAGAAACAAAGAACATCGAGCGAATTCGAATTGTAAGCGGTTCGAGGAAAGAAGCTAGAATTAGAGTCAACAACTCTTCAGAACCTGACGACCTCTACAATGAAGGGATGCACTATTGTTGCTTGAAAGGTTAAACCGTTGGTCGAGGGCACATGTGTAGTAAGTTCGTCGGAGCACATTCCGTTGATGTACTTGTAAAACATGCACAGGATTGAAAAATTGCGGCGATGTGACAGTGTCTGGAGTTTGGTAGACCTATTAGGTAAGAGACTTTTTAACCATGTCTGAGAGGAAGAGATTAACGGTTAGTGCACCATCCCAGATGTTGCAACAATACTCCATGCATATATTATATATATTCTGTAAGTTAGAAAAAACACAATTCTTGTTGTGACTAAGTATGAAAAAAGTTTAAAAATCTTTCATATACCGAAAATCTGACGTGGCAAACATTTTTATCTGCTTTTTGCATTAAATAACAAAACACAATTGAAGTTTCGTAAAAGAGAGTTGATTAGCTATTCATGGTGTTTTAGTATTAAACATCCAAAAACGGAGTGGTTCGGAATTAAATAAATGTTATTGTTTCGGCGTTGAATGAACTAAAAAGGCTTTGCCTTATTTCGATTAATAGAACTACTGTTTTCATCTTGGGTGTTATTCTCACAACGTTTCGATCGATGTAACCTCCCACCTTCCCAAGTGCAGCTTGTCGGCGATCTTTATGTTGAACTTTCGAAATTTTGAACAGAAACCTTATGAAATTCATGGGGGTTGTTTGCTCTTGTTTCGTCAGCCATGACCGGATATACGTTTTAAGTTATTTGTAATTGTATTCCTAGTATCGCACGTACTGAAGATTTAACTTTCAGCCACCATGAGACTGTCGTTTATAACTGATTATTACTTAGAACTTTTATCCGTTACGCTACAGGTCATTGCCGCAAGGTTACATCGGCCGAAACGTTGTGATCAGAACAGTAGTCTGAATAATCCAAATAATCCATTACATCAGTTTACATACATTAATCATTTCTGATGATAGTCTTTAAACTCTTATTATTTTTCAAACAAAGATAATACAAAAGGATGGAATGAATGCTTTCAGGACATTTTGATTTATTAACGTTAAAATAATGGAGATAGAACATTCATCAACTATAATTATATAACTAATCGGAAACACAGAAAGGTAAGTATTTAAATTAATTACAAAAAACATTCATTAAATTAAATACTTTTTAAGTCAGTTTATATATTAACATTAGACACATTATCAATCATCACCTAAAACATAAAAAGGGTTTCTTTCTTGACCTTTTGCCGAAGACCAAAGTATATGTTCTTCTCGCCATTTTGCCTGAGATCAAGTGTATTATCTTCTGCCTGAGATCAAGTGTATTATCCTGGCCTTTTGGCTAAGATAAGATGAAAGTGTAGTATCTGTTCCGATGGATACTACACCCTATAGACCGGTATCGTCTTGGCCTTCGAGCCTTGATTCCGTCGGTCTGTGGGTTTGTCCTGTGCAGTTCTAGTATGTCCACCCTCCTAGGCTTTGCTTTTTCACCCTTTGAGAAGGGATTAGTTTATTGCTAATCGCCTGAGGGGCTCCTACCGGGGAATGCCGACGGGGCTGCCCAGGCATTTTTTGTAGGCCAGAGTGCTCACCTTCTTGGGCGCTGGCTTTTCAAATCCCACTTTCTCGACCCTGTGTCACATGTTACCGCTGTGGGAGGAAGATAAATAGAAAAAAAGGGTTTATATGCCGCAAAACTGACAATAAACCATTTTATTTTTTCTCGACATTAACTGATCTTAAAAGAATAGATATGCCGTAAAACGGACGAGGTAAACTTTTTAATTTTTTATTATGGCATGCAATAATATATTAAGGATTTATATGCCGTATAGTAGAAAACGAAAACAAATTAATATTGATCCGTCGGTAATTTTAGGTATACTAAAAGTAATACGCAGAAACGTAGGTAAGTAGGTTGATATACGTGTATTTTTTATTCATTTTGTATCGTATTGTCTGCAATGATTTGTGTTTGAATAACAGTCAATTTTTCATAGAAATTATTTTCGTTGTCTGCATAAAACTATTTTCGATGACATTGATAAGACGTCTCCGGTTTGGAAGATTGGTCGGTCTTTTCGGATTAATAGGAAATTAAATTTGTATATGAGTCGAAATAGTTTCGTGTATGTAGCATTCGAACACTTTTTAAAGATTACAATTCCGTCCAACGCAGTCTTGATTTGGATAGAGCGGAGAATTCAAAATTCAAAAACAATAGACATACATGAATATTAGTTTTAAATAACGAAAACCAATCATCAAAAATGTGTACTAGTATAATGTTCGGAGTACGTGGTTTACTTAGCAGAAACGCTAAATGGATACCGAATTATTGAATAAGAAATAAAGCCCGGCTATGCTAATTAGTGTATTACCCAAGTGAACCACTTAATATTTACTGGGATAGTATGGGTTTTATGGCACCTTTTCTATTATATATGCTTCTGTATGGTGTTATGTGTATTCTACACGATACGAGACCTTGATCTGGCACATCTATATTCAGAGTTGAATGCTTCACAATCCGACTCTTCAGGAACACCTTGGTTGACTTGTTTTCATGCATACTTATATAATCATTTATAGTATCAGCACTTGACTTATGGTCTCTCTTAATATCCTTGACTAGATCTTAATTGGTTTTCATAACCTACAGTGTTATTGACCTTTCTGGATATGAATAAAGTGTTGTGTTTTTTGTTGTGTTATGAAATTCGCTCTATGAGGCTCTGCTTTTCAATTTCTCTTGTTACATATGTTTTAATTGTTTGAGTAAGACATGGTTAACGGGGCTTTAATCTGCCTACACTTTAATGCATATTGGCTTTGTAATGCATGATGCATTTTCTGTAATTAAATAATAGTTTTGTTATGAAAGTTTCAATCTTTTTCTTAGAGGAAACAGCTTTCAATCCCATTTTTTAGCATTTAAAGCAGAAGCAGTAGCAGTCGACGCTGACAGTGTAACAACTGAATGTTGAATTGTTGATTGATATCAAGCTTTAAAAGACGTAGCAGCCGCCGCTTCATTGCCTACTACCTTTTTCACCTTCTTATTCGTTTATCTGCTTTCACATCTGTTCATACAGCGAATCGAGCCAGGCATATTAACATTCACTTTAATTATATAGACTAGCCCTCCCTCTCACCTTGCGGTCGTATACTTCAGCTAGGCTGCCGAATCATTTACTGCTGTAACTAAACAGTTCCACGGTCAACCGAGCGGGTTGACTTAATTGTTTAAGTCAGTTAACAATTTCAGTAAGTTAGCTCAGTCGTTAACGACTAAGTCTGAACGCCCGAAGTTCGTAGTTTCAATTCCAACTGTCGTAGTTTTGTTATTTATACTTTTATTGTTTTACTTATTGCAGCAACTAATTATTTTCATTTCTAAAACGTCACATTATATATAACGACCTTACAGTAAATTGTTTGTTACAAATTGTGTAACATTGATCCATTGGCCCTTCTATAAACTTTGACTATTAAGCTGAAATCAGTGCAGTATCTGTTCTAATGGCTGCCACACTCTGTAGACCGGTACCGTCTTGGCCTTCGGGCCTTGATTTCGCCGGTCTGTGCAGTTCTATGAGGTCCACCCTCCCAAGCTTTGCTTTCTCACCCTTTCAGAAGGGGTTAGTAGATTGCTATTCTCCAGAAGCGCCCCAACCGAAGAATGCTGACGCGGCTGTCGAGGCATTTTCTGTATGACAAAACTTCATTTTGTTACTTTTCAAAATAGAATAAGCGTTGATTTTATTTACTTTTCGATGTTTTATTAAGTTTATTATCTTTTTATGGGATACTTAATCTTTTCTTGGTACTTTTGCAGTTTAAGGACTTTGCTTAAATAACGTTATTATTTGGAAACAACACATTATAAATTAAAGAAAAATATTTAACACTCAGCTCATGATTTGTTTCTTACAAAAATACCTGCTTTTTGGAAGCTAACCTCTTCAATATACTCCAAATTTATATAGAAAATATAGAATTTTTATATCGGGTAAGAAGTTAAAATTTAGTGTTTTTTTTTAAAGATTTTTTTTATCTAGTGAATTATTTATTAACATTGATTTTTTTTACTTTTCGAGAAAAGTAAAAATCTACGTTAATTCTATTTTAAAAAGTAACAAAATAAAATAAACCATATATAATTGTATTCGGGGGGATAAAATGTCAAATTTGATGCTTATTTTTAATAATAAAGACGATTCTCTATTTTAAATGATTACGATTGATTGGTTCATCTCAGTCACGTGAGGAAAATCCTGGCGGCCAGTGGAGTCTAGTGGGGGTATGTGGCGGCGACAAAAAGTGCTGCCGCGCACCCTATTTACTACTAACCCTAAGTCCGGATGGTAACACGAAAAATGCATTTTTTAAATGTATGCATTGTATTACTCATCTTTCGTGGAAAGAAAAAAGCAACAATTATTTTAGAATGAAGATTGGGGGATCAGTTTTGCATTTTGGTTTCTTCGGAAATAAGTTAGTCATGGATGAATTATTTCGCGCCCCTTATAAATCTGAAATGAATTTAGAAGCATTTAAACTGTCGAAAACAAAGAACTTTAAACTGCCATGAGGGTTGTCTAAGAATTTTGATTCTTTGCAAATCCTCATGTAGTAAAAGATTGAAAGTTTAGGAAGTTTTGTAGGCCGAAAAATATAGTCGTGATCTTTATACACATTTTGAACGAAACTAAGGATACGTAACACGTACATTTGTAATGAAAAGTTAAAAATGTACTTCAAAGTACTTCAAACGCCAATACGCATTAAAAGATAAGGAAGCTTGTATATTTAATAAAATCAAGGAAAAAAACAAATACATTTCGTCAAATTGAATGAAAGAAATATTTATTTTTTAACGAAGAACTAAATAAAATGTTTGTTGTTTTACACTAACAAATATATTTGAGTAAAATGTTTTCAGCTGCTTACAAAAACATTGGATGAATTACTTCGTGGGCCTTAGAAATCTAAAACGAATTTAGACGCATTTAAACTGTCGAAGAGAAATAACTTTAAACTGGCATGAGGGTTGTCTAATGACTTATAATAAACACAAGTATCTCCATTCATAACAAAAGAAATTCACATTATTAACAAATCAAACATAGTAATGACGTATCCAGTACAGAATATTGCCGATGAAATTCTCAAAGTGGACAAGAGTAAGTTGTTGCTAAATATTTGAACCGAACTAAACTGACTCAGAGTTGAATCTTTTTTCTAAAGTTTATATAGTAAGATGAGAATATTAGTCCCAGTAATACAATCCCGTAAGTGAATTTGAAGCATTAAACTCTCATTTCGAAAGAAATAGTGTACCCATATCGACCCGACTGTGATTTACGGAAATGGTCGAGCTCTCGCCGAACAGCTAATTAGCTTAAAATTAGTACCGACATTACATGAGACACCTTTTTCATCTTTTCCCTGGCGTAAGGTTAACATCCTACCTCCTTTTTTAAGAATGGCTTTAATCGACTAAGAACGACGTAGATTATTAACTCATCCAACACGGGTTGTTTTGTTGCTTTATCATCGCCTTATGTGAGTAGCCGTAGAGAATGAATAACAGTAAACCCACTCCTGACCTTGATCCGTTTTTCGTCAACTTCTGTAAATTTACTGATTATATCAAATTTCTAACAATTGATATACTCGACCAATCAAAACTTCGTATTTCTCAGTGAACCATTATTTTACATAGTAAGGGTGATAATATAACTCCATTGGAGATTGACAAGGTCACCTATGACCGTGACATTACCGAAGAAAAAGAAAAATATACATTCACATTCACTGTGTAAGCATCAAGGAATGTTAAGAAACGGAAATCCACCCGGTTACGGGTGTGGTGTGTAAATAAACAGCCACACCAATTGCCCCAACCCACATCCGTTGTCCATCGACCTGGGAGATAAGATATCTAATAACACTCAATCATGTTATGTTGGGCTTAGACCAAGATATATTTTTCTCGAAGAAAGCGTTCATGCACGACTTAATAAAATAGCGAAATGGAGCAAAAACATTTAAAATTAACAAGTTTATTTTTGCCGTTTGATTTTTGTATAAGTTATAATCGTAAAATATTCCCAGTGAACTTTTACGTAGCGTTGGATTTTAACGTAGGTATCATCTGTCGCTGCTGTAGATTGTTGTTTATCAAGCTAAACGAGTCGGACTTCTGCATAGAGCTCACGAAAGGCGTGCCTAAGGATTGTTTGGTGTGGATGAAGTCATTCTCGTTTGTCGCAGCTATTTGGTAACCTGCAAGATTGCAAGTTCTTACTCTCGACACCGAGAACAGCAAGGATCAACGGTTGCATACGAATTCGGGGAATGTTTTGTCCCGAACACACAAAGAAACGGCACAGAAGCAACGTTGCCAATCTCACTCAATTGATTTGTTGTTTTGCGCTTTACACGTCGTTGTTTACTACACGCAAAGTCTTACAAAACATGATGGCGACGGGTATTGATATCAGTACCTCCTGGATTTTCACCATAGCTCTGTTTGTCGGGTAGATCCTACACTACCACGTTGCTAATCTCCCTACCATAGTGACGCAGACTTGGACTTTAAAAGTGTCGTTATTGGTGTTAAGCGAGTCCCACTTCTGCATTCAACTCACGAAATCATACATTTGAATGATCCGGTCTGCATAAAATCCTTCTCTTCAGTCGCATAGCTCCATAAAACTGCTAGATTTCACGGTTTAACACTCGACATCGACAGTTGCATCCGATGCGAAGTCAGAGAAGGTTTGACTCAGACTATACAAATTAATGGCGCAGAAGCAGTGTTGTCACTCTCACTCCATTGATCTGTGTTTCCGTGTCTGACACGTTTTTGTTTTCCATATGCAGACAGAGATGACTATAAGACGGCGGATCTTGATGCCGACTTTTACTGGAATTTCTTAACAGCCTTGTTAGCTGTCTTGCGCCCTTAATACCGCTGGGTGCCAGACTTATCCATCATGGGTGACCCTTCCATGGACTGGAGTTCCGGATTACATAGCGTTGCCACTTTCCCTATTACGGCTAGAAACCGTTGGACTTTAGGGGTTGTTGCTGGATTAGGTGGTTGCCACTCTTACGTTTTACTGTCAAATGTACACATTTTGCTACACTTTAAAGTTTATTTTCTTCAACTTTCTTCATATAATTTAACGAATTATTTTGTTTAGTGGGTGTTCATGAAATTTTATTTTTTTAAACAACATGGTGTCCACGTTTTATTTCCAGTCTTTGACAACGAAGGAAATACACTTTATATTGGTTTACACAGCATATTACAAAGAAAAATAAAATAATGCGATCACTTTAAACTCATTTTATGTATTATTTCATGTCCGTACAGATTTGATGAAATGTTTTAAGTGAATATTATTTTGATTATTCGGATTACTTTTCTCATCTTGCATGTTATTCTAACAACATTTCAGCAGATGTAACCCCGACTGTCTTCAAAGTGCGTGTTGTCGACCCGGAATCCAAGGACTCCGCAAGGACTAGTGGTACCAGGAATATAAATGCTAAGTACTAATCAGTTCTAAGTGACAGTGTTCTGGGGTTTGTAGGTTTAATCCTTAGTACGAGCAATATTAAGAATATAATTACGAATTACTAAAGACTTCCACACGGCCATGACTGAGAGAACGAGACAAGCAAACCCTGCGGTCGAAATTCCGTAAAGATGTATGAGTCAGACAAGATGCAAGGTCGGAGGTTATATCCACCAAAACCTTGTGAGAATAACATCCAAGATGTGAAGGATAGTCCGAATAATCCAAATAATGCAAATTATCAATCCACATCTAAAAAATTCTTAACAAATAACAAAAAATGCTAATAAATATATAAAAATACATACAGAAAAAATAAAAGTGAATCATTAAAACATCTCCGCATAAATCAATAAATTACCTGATGTATATAAAAAACAATTATCAAAATAAATAATGATAATAAAACGGTTCAGCAAATTTTCTCCGAACACAACCCACAACACTTCCGCTTGTGGCTTATAGACGAAAAGTAAAAGTAAAATTGAGATTTATTTTTTGCGAAGAAGGTTATACCTCGAAATATATATGAAGATCAAGTAGGCATGATGTCATCTATAATTCGATATGATATATTTGTCAATATTTAATTTATGTATGATTCGATAATCTTTTCGTGTTCGACATAAAGATTCCCCAGTTCGACAAAATTCACCAGAAAAGGTTGGAGGTTACATCAGTCGGCACGTTGTAAGAATAACATCTAAAATCAATCAAATCTTTCTTAAAGTGCATACATTAGATCAATGGCTCTTTATGCTTCTCGTAAAGTCGATTCTCCCTATCGCCCCAAGCACTTTCTCACACCTAAGGCTATTCTTTATTTCTACAAATATACTATCAAACCATGTATGGAGTATTGTTGTCATATTTGTATTGGTGAATCTCTGTCCCATTTGAGGGATCTTTAATAAGGTGCAGAAACATGTTTGTAATTTGTCATAAACGTGATGTTGCTAGTTTCAGTGTTTTCTATAAATACTATTATGGCACATGTTCTTCTGAATTGTCTGATATTTTGTTCCAGCTCGTTTGACTCGTTGGTCTAGTGGTCTCAACCAATTCGCTGTTTTGATATCATATTGTGATACAACTGGTGGAACTCTTTTCCTGCTTTTTTCTTCTTACCTATAGCCTTGGACTTTTCTAGACGAAGGCCGATAGGCATCTCTTGTCTTTATGATCATCACATTTCGTTCTTGTAAGCTCCTTACATCAAGTGGCTTCATGCCTTGTGGGGAGCGATTTCTATCAATAAAAATCAAGCAATTTTATTAGCAAAATAGCACGACCTCATCTACCAGGCTGTTCCAGGGAGCAGAAACACAGACTGAGAGTGCTACTTTTCCCCTGGTCATGATAACAGCAGTCCGACTAATCCAAATAATACCAATTACTTTAGGCATTCCCCAAAACAATTTGCATCAATAGAAATAAAGAAGCCGCAGTTGTGTTTGTCACACAATGCCATTATTTAATTAAAGTATTAAAATGATTGTTCTTTATTGTTTTTAAGTTGATGTTTCTTCGGTTATCTAAAAGATTAGTGTCAATTTATTTAACATTTGGAGAGGAACAAATTTACCGTGATGACCAGACTGACCCCAATCACTCCACCATGACGTTGTCAAACCACAGGAAATGCTCAATAGAGCTAAAACAATTTCAATGTTAGTTTTATAAGCATCCATTTAGATACACTCTATTTTTTTGAATGAATTAAAATTTAAAAAAATCTCATTTAAAGTGTAAATATGAAAATATAATACTACATTAATTTATCTAAATATATTAGCTTACATGTACGAAACTGAATCTATATTAAAATGTGTGCATTTTGTGTTAGTATGTTTGCATGTTCTGTATTGGTAGCATAATCAAAAGAGTGTTCGCTAATAGGCCGAGAGACCAGGGTTCAATCCGTAGTCGAGTTACACCAAAGACTAAATATAATACTTGATACACCATTGCTAAACACTCAGCTATTTGAGGTTACGATATAAGGTAAGTGGAATAATTCTTGAATAATTGTGTCGGCCTCCCCTACATCTCCGTGGAGTAGCTAATGAAAATAGAACCCTTGGGTCGCTCTCGACTTTTACGTGCTTATTTATAGACCAAATTTGCTATCAGACATATTTAAGTTACCGGATGTGTCACGCTGAAAAAATAAATATATGCAGACACGAATGGCGGTGGCTTATCTCTCCGGGGCCTTTAAGGAGGAAGATGGCCATTTCTCACTTAATGCAAACTATAAATAAGTGATATCAGACGAAAAAAGTTGAAAATGAAAAAACCTCTGAATCTCAGAGTGATGAAACGATGAAGAATATTTAACAGTAACGATATATATATTTAGTGTGTGATGTGCGAGCGAAGATGATTTATACATGTATACAGAACTAAAAAATAGATTATTACAAGTATTAAATTTCGCCTAATTGGTAAGAAGTGAAATAAAGATGTATATATTTATAACAGAATAGATACAACGACAATGTCAATTGAACTGGTAAAATACCATCTCCCTAAGACGTGTGAATGTCAGACGTAAATACACTATTGAAAGAGGGGGATGTCGAATAAAGCTCCCTTCGTCCAGGCATGAGTGAGAAAGGGAACATATAAAACTACGTTACTAACATCATACAGTTTAGAGCTAAGCGCGGAATATTTAAACCTAGCATATTGTCTGCTACATGCTACTGCCACTGCTATTATTACTATATTTCTGATACACTTTTAAAAATATTCAGAAGGGCTAAACATTCTATTTTCTTGATATTTATTGAATTAATAAAACACCCTGTCTAATCAAGTTCAAGAACTGAAAATAGAAACTAAAGTTTTAATTCTCTTATAATCTCATTAAAATAATCGATGGGTTTGAAATATTGACCCTTCTTCAGATAGAAAAAGAGTAGAAAGTGGACTTTTGGTTTACTTTCGATAGCCTCGTAACTTTCGATTCTTTTATTTAGTCATTTAGTTCTTACATTCCATGAGCGATGTTTCTGAAAAAAGGGAATACTTGCTGTTTTCTGGGTCGAAATCTATCTATATTATACTTATCATTGGCCATTCCTTTTTGTCTTGAACTTATATTATTTTTAATTACTTACATCAATCTGGAGCGATTTCCATGAGACAAAAAAAGAATAAACGGAAAAAATGCAAAAGACATTTCTGTTGTTACAATTTCTCTCCATTTATGGAGTTTCTGTCGTACCAGTATACACCTTTTCTATATTGTACGTGTTTATAATCGCGGATTTATATACGAAGTTATTAGATTTCAACAATTTCAGACTAGAGAACAAACTGTTTGCTTTCATTATACTTGGGTAATTCAATAGTTTATTAAGGCTTTTGTGCGTGAGTCATCTCCTAACAGCTTTTTTGTTTCTTGTTTGTTAACTTTTTGACAATTTCACTTCCAAATAATAATATTTCAACTCTGTCACTCGGCATTTGCTTCTGAACGATCTCCTCGTCGTTGTACTCTGCCTTTTAAGCAGGAGGGTCTCCTAATATGCAACTACTGTTTAAGAGAAAAAGAAAGAATATTCGTCTGAGTAATATTTCTTTTTTTTCTTTTTAGCTGTGTGTCTTTATTAATCAGCTCGAACGCATTTCAATAAAGAATAAAACAATAGTTTAAAGATTTTATTATATTATTAAGAAAATTAACATCTATACTAGTAGTACCACTCTCTATTCTGGTGTTGTTTCACACCCATCTCCATGAGATCGGTTAAAATATGCAGCTGATCTAGATCTTGACCTGTATTAAGTTGTGGATTGGGGTACGAAATGGATTGTTTCGTTTAATCCTATTAAGACTCAGCTCGTGTCTTTCAACTGTAGGCATGTCCCTTTTCTTCCTGACATTCTTATGGATCGGAGAAGAAATCGACGTTACAGCTTGTAGGTCTTTCTGTCTCATCGAATCTTTCTTGGAGTCCATATATTAGATCCATTGCTCTTTCTGCTTCTCGTAAAGTCGGTTCTCTTTATCGCTCCAAACGCTTTCTCAAACCTGAGGCGATTCTGCATTTTTACGAATCGACTATCAAACAATATATAAAGTACTGTAGTGATATTTGGGTTGGTGAATCTCTGTCCCATTTGAGGGATCTTAATAAGGTGCAGAAACGTATCTATAATTTGATCGGCTCCACCCATTTTTCTTTTCTCCACCCCATCTCTCTCTCTCTATATATATATCTCACAGACGTGATCTTCCTAGTCTCAGTCTTTTCTCTAAGTACTATTATGGCAAGTGTTCTTTAGAATTGTCTGATCTATTCCCTGCTTTTTTGTTCCAGCTCGTTTTACTCGTTAGTCTAGTGGTCTCCATAAAATCGCTGTTTTTATACTTCATTCTAATACAACTGCCTATTCGAGTAGCTTTTTTCAAAGAACTACAGACATGTGGAACTTATATCCTGCTGGCTGTTTTCCTCCTACCTAAAGCCTTCCTTTTTTCAAGACTAAGGTCAATAGACATATCCTGTCTTTGCAATGATCATATTTCGTTCATGTTAGCTCCTTACATCAAGTGGATTCATGTCTTGTCTGGAGCGATTTACATAAATATACACTTAGTTCGAGAAATTTAATCTAACCATTTTCTTTATGCTTGAAGAATTAAGAAATAATTTTCATGATTTGTTTTTTACTTGAAGTAGACGAGGTCTTCTTTTTGTTAGTCCCACACACTCGAACTCATACCAATCATGGCATTCGTCGGATGCAATCATTTTTATTGCATCTTCTGGTTTTCCGCAATCGGGCAAAATCTAAATTATGGTGCTTTCATGTTGAGAATACTGGGTTAGCTCTGTGGCGTCTTCAGCCGCATTTCCATTCCAATTTGAATTATTAAGAATCGAAAGCTAAAGAAGATTTTATTTTGCTTTCACCTTCTGCCGTTTTATTAAGATCCTCTTTCAACGGCTGTTTTGCTCTTGTTTTGCTGTTTCTGTGTATCATTTTGCCCGCTTCGTCCATTGAGAAGGGCGTTTTTATTGTTACTGTTAACACTATGATAATCAAATTTGTTTTTATCATTTCTGCTTATGTGATTCGTGAATATTTTATATTTCCATCAGACATCACTGATCTTAATAGAAGAAGATTGGACAATTATAATAGCAAGTGTAGGTTGACATATTCTAGTAGGGAAGGAAGCAGTTAGACACGTCGGGATTTGGTTAACTTTAAGAGTTCTTTCGCTGTTTCCCAGTGTGTTTGTAACCAATTCCCTCATTTATTCGGACTCGGATATTTCAACTTTATAATTATACAATGTTTTGCTCAGTGATAACCTCAACCGCCTTTTTGTAGAATTGGTGCTTGAGGTATTTCTCACTTGCCGCAACAGCTCGGGCTAAGAACTTGCTTTAAAAGGTTAGCTCAGCAGTCTACATAGGCCTGGCTTCAATGTGAACCAATTCCCTCACATCATAGCTACGTTGCAGCTTTAGCTTACAACTCGTCATTGCATTCTCGACTGTCTGAATGGCATTGCACTTAGGATAGTCGTGCTTTTGCCAGAGACATAAATACTTTATCGTCTCGTCTATAGAAATCTTGGAAAAATCTGCGGGTACATTGATGAGACCTGCTGTAATTACGTTAATAATTCCTCATTCTTCTTTTCATACAATCGCTCCTCGATCTTCCAGGAAACCACTTCCAGCTCCTTTAACCAGCCTTCTATTTCCTGTTTAAAGGAAGTGGAATCTTCTGCTTAAAAACCCGCATGCACCATTCGTTTAACAAATGCAGTAATCTCCCTCTTAATGAGTGTCTGTTTTCGCTGTAGGTCCTCCTGAGAAACTCGGTCGTCCATTTTCTTTTTACAGAAAAATGGCCGTAAAATTCTGAAAATATGTTTTTTATCTTGAAAAATGACTTAATTGCAGTTCTTGAGTTTCGTCGCCCCAATTTTCAATAGCACACCTAACACGGTAGAAGCATTGTTTTCGCATTATTTTTGCAATGTGTCGGCATTTTTACAATTTTTTTCAATGAAATAGGGATGGGGCGCCTAAGTCAGGAAAACAGTCTGGACGGGCTCCGCTGTGTTTTGTGAAAATAATGCATCGGTTTCGCGACTTCGACACACCTCAGGGTCAACTAACATAGAACGCCTCCTATGTGGTTGAGAAGACTAAACAGCGCCATGAGTAGAATAGATTAGGTCTATTTCCTCCTATAAAAGCTGGAAGGAACGTTCGTCTTTTAAAGAACTGGGATTATGACAAACACGTGCGTTCTTCACTTGGCAATAAAGTAGACTGATCAAAATGTAAGAAGAAAGTTGTGGCTGTTTTTATAACCGCCCCCCTCCCACTACATACGGCAATTGTTCGTATGTAAATTACCTCATCAGACCCTACCGTCCGATAACAGTCTCCTTGCTAAGACTCCTCTCTTCTTTTTTGCACAAATCCTTACTCTAGTCATGCGGTTTAGAGCTCTGAAAAATGGATGACAATCACCGTGGACGCTTTGAATGGAGTAAGTGCGAAGATGTATCATTAAAAATGCGAAGAGCAATGTTTTACAAGTAACACAACGGTTGTTATTATTATAATTTTTGTTATAATATAAGAATAAAAGATTTTGTTCTATTTCACGAATTAAAAATAATTTAAATAACCAGATCTCTATTGTAAAAACAATGCAAAAGTACACATTACAATATGTTGGACACTCCTCTAGCAAATAGCCATTGGGATATTCTAGATGTAACCATCATTAGTGATTCATCAAAAAACGGTTAATCCGGAGATTTTTTTATCTATAACAACAAGAAAATAATAAGTTGTTTTTAATTGG